>OU342741.1:204144709-205344709 GCA_910589775.1 Avena eriantha | reverse complement strand
CGTACGTGGGATGCCTACACTGGAGATTATTTCGACCTGAGAGTTGCGTTGCTCACGACGGTGCAGGACTATCCTGGTTACGGATATGTAGCGTGTCAGGTGAACCACGAATTTTGTGCATGTGTCAGGTGCATGGATAAGACCCCACATCTGCAGCTGCCGAGGGATCCTGGGTGTTCGAAAACCGTGTTCCAAAGGACTCGAATGTGGCTCCGCAAGGATCACCCATGGAGAAAACGCGGAGACCTGTTCAATGGCAAAGACGAGCTCGAAAATACCCCACGTCGACCGTTAAGCGGCGAAGAAATCAAGGAGCTTCTGGACAATTCGGAAGAGTGCCCTACGCCAGGAAAGAAGCGGCCGAGGGAACAGCCATCACCGCTGCATGGAGTATGGAAGGCGAGGTCTATTTTCTGGGACCTTCCTTACTAGAAGGTCCTCCACACGCCCCATAGCCTCGATATGATGCACATCACGAAGAACGTTACCGAGAGCCTGCTCGGTACTCTGATGAACATGGCGGATAGGACCAAGGATGGGCCGAAAGCAAGAAGCGACCTAAAATCGCTTGGCATTAAGAAGGAACTTCAGTACCCCGATAGTGACGATGCCGACGATGATGATGAACAGACGGAAGGGACCCAGGGTCGCCGCAAAAGGGCTAAGAAGAATGAGGTGGTGCTTAAAGATGCATCCTTCACTCTAAGCGAGGAGGAGCTCGAGAGGTTTTTCCGTTGCCTCCTAGGAGTCAAGGTTCCGCACGGCTACTCTGGGAAGATAAGCAGATATCTGGACATAGCGAAGAAGAGCTTTAGTGGGATGAAGTCTCACGACTGTCACGTGCTGATGACGCAGATACTCCCCGTTGTGATCTGAGGGATAATGGATGAGCACGTCCGTGAGATGCTATTTGGCCTCTGCAACTTCTTCGATGTCATATCTAGGAAGTCTATCGGCGTGAAGCAGCTCGGCAAGCTACAGGAAGAGATCGTCGAGATACTATGCGAGCTCGAGATTTACTTCCCTCCCGCATTCTTCGACATCATGGTGCATCTGCTTGTCCATGTCGTGGATGACATCATCCATCTCGGGTCGGCGTTCCTACACAACATGATGCCGTTCAAAAGGCTAAATGGTGTCATCAAAGGATTCGTTCGCAACAAGTCCCGTCCAGATGGAAGCATAGCCAAGGGCTTTCTGACCTACGAGTGCATCTCCTTCTGCCAGAACTACCTAAGCACCGAGAACCGGGATGTCAGTCTGCCCACCAGGAAGCACCTCGGGAGGCTCGCTGTATTTGGTCACCGCGAGGGCTACCGCGCACTCCACGTTGGCATCGAACTCGAACACGCCGACTTTGATATGGCAAACCGAGTCGCGCTACAACACATATAGTTGGTCGGCCCCTGGGTGGATGAGCACAAAACCTTAATCGAGCAAAAGCTCGCCAACATGGGCAAGCCGAGGAAGAAGGGAGACGTAACCAGAGAGCACAACGCCAGCTTCACGGGTTGGTTCAAGAAAAGGCTACTGGAAAGTCCCATGCCGACGCCTTATACTGAAGATCAGAAACTCATATTCTCACTCTCACAGGGCTCCGGGTGCAACATTAGGACCTATCAGATGTACGACATCAACGGCTACAGATTCTACACCGAGGAGAAGGACAAGAATAGCGAATACCAAAACTCAGGAGTAACTATGCTATCATACAATGATGACGAGACTGATGTCAAGGAAAGATTCTACGGAAGGATCGACTACTGTGGAGTGACGGTGCCGGTGTTTCGTGTCAGATGGGCCAAGAGCGTCGAAAAAGATGGCTGGTTTTTCACCACCATGGTTATACCCGATGCCAAATCGAAGAAAGCCTCCACGAAAAATGAGCCATGGGTGCTCGCTAGCCAAGTTGACCAATGCTTCTTCATTACCGACCCGGCAAAGCCAAGCCGTGTTGTCGTGAGGAGGGGCAAGTGGAGCATCATCGGAATGGAAGGACCCGCCAACAAGCAAGACATCGACACAAACGGCGATCCCAAGATCGAAGAGGAATTCGACAAGTACTTCGACAAGCCAACTACTTATGCTAAAGTAAGAAGGAAGACTACCCTACCGGCTAAAGGTTGCCCGTACACGAGAAGAAATCTCAAGGTGGCCGGCCTAAAGTATTCTACCGCGAAGAAGAAGGGCAAGAAAGTTGTTGTGAAAAGACACTAGCTACCTCGGAGCCGACTTAGCGGTTTTTGACGCCTTTTTTGTACTAACTAATGCACATGTGTGCTCGCGCGCCTGCATATATGTATTACTTTGACAAACTAATGTATGCGGATATTGATGTGGGTGTGACACAAGCATATATATAATATAATATCGAGGCAAATATATTATTTCTTGTTTTTAATAGGCAAATATATTAGTTCTTGCTTTTAATATATTATTACCATCCTGAAAATAGTTTTTTAAAAGTCAAAAAAAAGATGTGGCAGCCAGGAATCGAACCTGGCCACCCCAGGTTCAGAACAAAGGAGCAAGCGCTGAACCAGTGTGGTAAGCAAGTGTTTCTGTCAAACAACAGCGCAACGCGCCTTTTATGTACCGTCTCCAATAATTCTGTCGCGCATATCTGTACAGATGCGCCATAGAATTCTTTGAATTAGGGTTTTCAACCTCACCGCCCCAAATCGAGTCAATCTCACAGATCAACCCTAGCTAGCTAGCATGCCTCCGCTCTCGCCGCCGCGCCCGCCCCACCACGGCCACCCCTTTTTCCCCCGCTCTCGCCCGTCCCGCCGCGCCGCACCCTCCTTGCCTCGTCGTGGCCTCGCGGTGGCCTCGCAGAGTACCAGGAGGAGGAGGTCGGCCCGCTCCAGCGTCCAGGACCACCGCCACCACCACCCCGCAGTGCACCAGGAGGAGGAGGCCCGCTCCGGCGTCCAGGACCACCGCCACCACCACAGCCGCCACCACCCCGCAGAGTACCGGGAGGAGGAGGCCCGCTCCAGCGTCTAGGACCACCGCCACCACCACCCCGTAGAGCACCAGGAGGAGGAGGCTCGCTCCGGCGTGCAGGACCACCGCCACCACCACCGCCACCACCACCCCGTAGAACACCAGGAGGAGGAGGCCTGCTCCGGCGTCCAGGACCACCGCCACCACCACCCCGCAGGTGATCCCCTCTGATTGCACGCATAGATGATTACTGTGATCTAGCTATTTTTTGCATGAGAATTCATATTGTGCCAAGCTATTTTTACTGTGATCTAGCTATTAAATCTCTTTTTCTTCTCAAACTTACTGTGATCTAGCTTTATACAGAGAATTTCTTCACCAATATCAGACATGAAACTGATGACACTAGGTTAGTTCTTAATAGTTGGTGGTGGTCTTAATCAGAACATGACACTAGGTTAGTTCTTAATAGCATGTGCCAAGATATTCCCATGTTGCTGATGCACATAATGTCATTTTAGTCTCTTTTCAATTGGTAGATGCGAAGGGAAGAAGAAAACCATTAGGTCATGTTCTTGAGCAGTAGCGCACTAGAAAAAATCGAAATGAGTGGCCAAAATCAGTTGATTTGCAAACCAAAACTTAGTTTCTCTTGACTGATTTGTTTTTGTTAAACTGTACCAGCAATGCAAACAGCCTTTTCATGCTCTCCCTGAAAATAGTCAGTTTTTACTAGGATAACACATGGGTCTTGAGGTGTTTATAATATTTGGCCGAGGATGATCCATCTTGATCTCATTTTTATAAATTGTTCTTTCATGAGTTTTCAATTGATGTTTCTGTATTTTATCGAAAGATGTATGCTGCTTACTTTCCAACTGAGTTATTTTTTTCATTTTAGCAGATCGTTGTCTGAAATAATCTTCTAGTACTATCCTGGGCTTTGTTTTTGTGGGTCTTTGGTTCTTGACATCATAGTATATCATCATCCAGTACCACCATATATGCTCTGGCCAATCAGGTGTAGTAGTACTACTTAGCTGCACCAAAAAGGAAAAACAAATCTGTGGTTAACTTTGCAATGAATTTGTAGTGAATATCCTTGCAGTGAATAATCCATGTGTTCCTTGCAGTGAATTTCCTTGCAGTGTGTATCATGTATGTCTACAATTCCATTATTACGTACCATACCATCCTCTCTGTAATAAACCCCGAAAAATGAAAACCAAAAAAATTACAGTGTGTATATATACGATGACAGAAATCTCTGTACCCTGTTGGATTATATGGTGTTGGAGCACCATTTCTGGCTGTGGAGCACAATTTGTGCATTTTTGTATGTGAAATGTTTGCAGGGAAATCACCCGAGATGCCCATTTCTCCTGAAATGTTGATTTCAATCCATTTCGGTCGAGAAATGGGGCTCATATGTCAAAAAATTAGCGAAGGTCATGCCGAATTTTTCGGTCGACACTTAGTAATTTTTTGACATATGAGCCCCATTTCTCGATCGAAGTGGAAGTGAATTGACACTTCGGGAGAAATGGACAGCTCATTTTAAATATTGTCAACAATAATTAATACTAACTTCCTTATTTTAATTTGTTTAGAAGTGTGCAAACATGTCGGCCGCCGATGGGCCCGGCACTTCTAAGGCCGCCATGAGCGTCGAAGACCAAGCCAGAGCGGCGAACCTCACTTTCTGGGAGGTGGCGGCGCAGCACGAGGCGACGGAGTCTCGGCATGAGGATGTGGCAGCTACTGCGGGCCACGATGGGGATGATGAGAAAGTGGGGGACGAGGACTACCGGATAGATGAAGCCGAGGAGGAGGATGCGACCACCTCCGATGGTGGAGGCCGCACGACCGATGGCGGGGACCGCACGGATGGCGGTAGTAGCAACCCATCTGTTAAGAAGAATAAGAAGCCGAGGAAGGATCGGAAGCCGCAAAAGCTCGCAGACACCACCGACGAGATTACTCTGGTCTCGGAAAGTGGCCTTCCGTTGGAGCCTCCAGATGTTGCCGCCGGGTACGGCATGCAACTCGGGTTCATCATCCGGGAAAGCATGTCGATCAACACGAAGCACCTGAGAAGTGAAGCGAATGAGCGGTTGGTGGCAAACTGCCTTAAGAAGCTTCATCGACGGTACAAGATCCCAGCACCGTACACCAACAAACTGGAAAAATCCAATAAGGTGAACAGGTTAGCCATCACGAAGATGGCCAATGCCTTGAGCAGCTGGAGAACAGGTTCGCCATCACGACATTAGCCATCACGACATTAGCCGAGCTCGGTGCCCTCACCAAGGTAAAATAAGTAGTTAGTCAGCGTGCTCTACTTAATGCCTTTGATTGGCTGCCATCTCATGATGCATATCTATATGCCTCAGGACACTCCGTGCGTGCTCCTGCACAAGGTGCCCGACACTGAGTTGAAGGATGTTGCCACGGGCAAGCTAATACAACCGGCGAACCGCATGATGCACTGCAAGCCCATGGACGATGTCGTGATGCGCATCGAGTTGGGTCGGGTGTTGGGGGGTGCAAAGACATGGACCCTCCCATGCAACCTCCAAGAGCCGACGAGCACCTGACCCTGGAAGGTTGCCATGGCTATCCCATGATTTGGCCAAAGACCCAGATTCGTATTGGGTCTCGCTCCACCGGTGCCACCTCGGTCGTCCGACCGCCAAGGATGAAGCCTCCTGCTGCACCGGTCATCGTCGCCGCCACCACAAGCCATCACCAGAGACTCTTGGGAGCGTCTGCACCGGCGCCACAAGCAGCCAAGGGCGTGGTTGCTCCTCGACTGCCATCGCCCCGCCTAAAGGCAAGGCCGTGCAACCGCAAGAGCCATCGCCACCACCCCAGGATGACATGGACATGGTGGCCTTCGATGCTAACATCGAGGTGGATGATGATGATGATGCACCGGTCGACGTCAATGCCTTCGTCAACACCGGCGCCAGCAAAGGACTGTTCATGCCTCCTCTAGTTGAAGAACCATCATTCCGCGATCAAGCTAGCCATCCCAAGAAGCGCCTGGTCTTCCATGGGTTTCTCAGGAGACACTTCCGGCCGCCGAGACACAACCTCCATCGGCCGGAATCATTTTCAGCCATGACACACTCCGCAGGATGGCCGGTGACGGGTTAGCATCGCCAGTGGAGGCTACTGATGCGAAGATGAAGAGGGTGAGGAAGAGGCCGAACAGGAACAAGGACAAGGCTGCGAGCCAGCCCGCTCTAATCCGTTACAGGACGACGTTGTACCACCCCGGGAGGATGGCTTGACCAGAGTGCATGAAGCTGGTCAGCCCATACTGCCTCTGGAACTGCGCCGCCTGGCTTTAGGAGCTATGATGAGTTTTCATGAAGGTGTCCTGATACTGGAGGGCCTCCTTCTCAAGGACAAGGACCCGAGTTACCCAGTGTTCACCGCCAAGGTGCCGGAGGACGTAGGCTTCATCACAATGCCCCCGCGGATGTGTTCTTCATAGCCTACGAGGACATCTTCAAGCTGTTCCACTCGAGACGGCTGGACTATAACTTGGTCCGCCTATTCGCGCTCAGTCTGGCGATGAAGGTCAAGAGAGAGGACACCCCGTTCGTCGCGATAGCGGATCCCTACTACATGCAGGATAGCCAGCTAGAAGAAGGAACAAGGACCTGGGCCCGAGCAAAGTCCTACCTTCAGAAGCTATTGATGGACAACAAGAGGAAGGACAACATCCTTGTGCCTTTCTTTCCCGAGTAAGTGTACACATCCTCCTACCGCCGTCATAACATATAAGTATTTCTTTCCATTGCTCTTTTCCAACATCCCGTTCCACATTGTGTGTTGCGAGAGATAAGTATTGCACGCTCATCGTCCTCTCCACGAGGTATTCGCTTGCCACCTACTTCGACTCAGGGAGTGCGAGGAGGAAGAACTATGCCAGAGTAAGGAGTGTTCTGGATGATGCTATCGAGGGATATGCCAATCAGGGAGGCCCCTTCAACTATAAGGGGGAGGCTTACAGGGACGATGGCCGACACAAGTTCAAGCATGTGTTCGAGTTCCCCTGCGTCAAGCAGCCGTCTGACAGTGTGAAGGAGACCTTCTACGTTTGCCATCACCTCAAAGGGTTTGTCCGGGATTGCGAGATGCTAACGCTGCCATCTTCTCTCCAAGGATGGGCCCAAAAGTTGCATTGGATCAGTGACCCCGATCTCAGGGAAGCCTTCCATGATACGCAGGTGAAGCTGTCACATATCATCATGGAACAGGTCAACACACATGGTGGGCTCTTACACCAGCCCAGGTCGTTCACCAAGAGGGAGATCGAAGCCCGCCTCAAGGCGCAGGGTGACTTCAGGACGTGGACGACGAAAGACATGTACAAGCCGTTCTCGGTGCCCTGCGAGGAGAAGGCTACTTGACCGAGAGAGCGTGTGTATCGGTGGACATGTAGTGTGTGTGTCGAAAAACTTAACTTGCCTAGCTTGAAACCGTCGTTGTTATTGTGTCGGGCATGTTGTCGTGTTTCTTTCATTGTCATCGACGCATTGTTTTAATTTTATGAATGCCTTGCTCTAATATTTGTCAACATATATATTTGCATGATGTACTAATATGCCTTGTCAATAGAGATGCCGACGTACGTTGTGTACAAGGGTCGGGTTCCAGGTGTCTACGAGGAGAGGGTGGACTGCCACCAACAAGTGGACAAGTTCAGCGGCAACAGCTACAAGGGATACGGCACTAGAGAGGAGGTGGTGGCCAAGTGGAGGAGACACGTGTGGAAGAAGAACCGGACGAAGATCTTGGTGCCGCTCCTCCTCACCGGCATCGCGGTTACGGTGTACTACATTCTGTCCTAAGGTATAGGCGGTGACAACATTGCGCAGTTGTAAGTTATGTGAGTGAGATGAACACTTGTGAAATATACTTGTACACTTATTCGGTTCTAAGTGATGTGATTGATGAACACTTGTGAACATTCGTGCTTGTTGATGTATTATATGTGAATTGGAACATTTGTACTGCTGTGTGCAGCTTTTCTGTGAATTTCTGTTAATTTTTGTGTATTTCCTGTAATATACCTGTATTTGTACCAGATTCTGAAAATTTCAAAATTCTAAAAAAAGTATCCACAGAATCCTTTTTTTAGAATTTTGAAATTATATGCGTCACAGAATGTACCATAGAATTCTGTGGCGCATATAGCTATATGGCGCATATGCATATGCGCCACAGAAATATAATTTTAGTGGCGACAATTTAGTGGCGACTGCTAGATGCACCACAGAAAGTTGTTTTGGTGCGCCACTAATAACGTTTTTCCTAGTAGTGTCAGCTTTTGGTGCCTACTCGCTCTTGTACTGCTGGCAAGGCGAGCAAGGGGCCCTTCCACTGCAAATCTTTTGCCTTGTTTAAAAAAGGCTCCTCCACCCAAAATTCCGTCTTGTCACTGCCTTTGGTGAGAGAAAAGGCTCCTGGGTGAAGGAGAATCATCCTCCCTCTCTCCTCCTCAATGCGGCATTGGCTTCTATGCTCCACTCATGCATCTATGCCTGGCACTTGTTCAGGTGGGAAGCATCGCAGGAGTCACCTATTCCTTCCCATGTAAGCTTCTGCACAATGGAGTACAACCGTGCAGGCGCAGCAGTGCAGAGAAAGTTGGGGCCCGTGGTGGTCCAGCCTAACTTTCCTTCTGTTTGCCTCGTGCTTCCACCCAAAACTAAGCTCTAGCTAGATGTTTTCTTTCTCTTCCATATTAGGCTACTCATAGTTCTAAATAACTTAGGCTAGTAAAACTTTCACATGTCACTATAGTACCTTCAAAGTGTATTGGGTAATAACATGTGTCTAGTGTCATGCAAGGCCTAATTGATTAGTCCTACTTGTAGGAGTAGCTCATATCTCCTGGATGAAGGAGAATCATCCTCCCTATCTCCTCTTCAATGCAGCATTGGCTTCTCTGCTCATGCATCGATGAATCTATGACTTTAATGGGACTTGTACAGGTGGGTAGCATCGCAGCAATCACCTCTTTCTCTCTTTTTTGGCGAATCATAGTCACCTCTTCCTTCCCATGGAGTACGGAGTACAACCGTGCAAGCGTAGCACTGCAGAAGTTGGGGCCCTTGGTGGTCCAACCCAACTTTCTTTCTGTTTGCCTCGTGCTTCCACCCATATTTTAGGCTGCTCAAGTGCTAAATAACTTAGACTAGTAAAACTTTCACATGTTACTACCTTCACAGTATTGGGTAATAACATGTATCTAGTGTCATGCAAGGCCTAATTAATTACTCCCTCCATTTGGAAATATAAGATGTTTTAGATTTGTGAATCTAATGTATCTAGACATGTTTTATGTCTAGGTTCAAGTGAATCTACACAGTAAAGATGTCTAGATACATTTGCTTCATAAATCTAAAACATCTTATATTTTTAAACGGAGGGAGTAGGTTATAGGAGTACCTCATATGGAACTTGGTTTCATTGACTCGACTCCACCACAATATATAGGATTCAAAGGATTTCCAAAGGAATTCTATAGGATTCCAATCCATAGGAATTTTTTCAATAGAATGTGTTTGTTTCAAAGGAATAAATCCTACAAAAATCCTATGCATTGCCCTACACTACAATCCTTTAGGATTTATAACAAGAGATGAGACCTCTTGGAAAATTTTCTATGTGTCTATGACATGTACCTAAACCGTATAAATTTCCTGCGTTTTTCCTGCGGTGCAATCAAACACCTTATCTTACCAATTCCTGCATGTTTTTATTTCTATAGGATTATAAGTGAGAACAAGGCAATAACCTAGTGGTTGGGTCACAGTTGGCGCATCCCAATGACTAGAGTTCGATCCCTGTCAGCGATGAATTTTTGGAATTCTCACGCCGAACCGCTTCTACTATATCAAAAAAGTGTCTAGTTCCTCCTAACAATGTTTCATCTTTTTTATAAGTGTCACGTCATTCTATTCCTGCACTTCTCCTATTCCTATGTTTTACAAATCCTTTGAATCGACCGAACCCTAAATACACGGTCTACATGCCCTACTATTTTACTTATAGCCTGCTGACTAGTCCTTAGAGCAATTCCAATAGTATAGCGAACAACTTTCTTGTACAATACAATAGTTACCTCTAAAGGTTTACGGTACTTACACATGACTACTGTATGTGTAAATGACCCACCTCACATACTCACAAAGTGCCTAGGAGCAATAAGGTCAAGCATGTAGTAGGAACATACTACCTTGGTTGCCAAGACGAATGATAAACACGAGTTTTGGTAACTTCTATAAAAAAATCCTTCGCAATATGGCCTAGTGGCCTACCATGTAGGAACATACCTTGGTTTGAAGCCAAACAACCAAGGTATGACCATATTTATATTGTAATTTATGATAAGGTCCCCTTATTCGGTATATTGTACATCTTAGCATGGTAAACAATGTTTATTACAATTACAATTTTCCAGTTTTTATGACTACAAAAATCAGTTACAATTTTCCAAGTAACTATTTTTATAGGGAAGCACACTTGGAATAAGGACCATTTGACAACCCCATTTTTTCACACATAGTGCACACAATTTTATGGGAAATTCTGAAGTTACATGAATTTACGAGCTAGCTCATTTTACCAATTAACTCCCTCTATCAATTTACCAAAATTATGTCAAACTTGAACTATGATCGTATGATAGGCTGCTCGCTCCTAAGCTTCGCCTACAAAGTGGCGAATCCAAATGGTGGCTAGGGCGGTGAATGGACCACCTTAAGATTTCTAAACAGCCTATATATTATAAATATAAAATACGTTATTAAATGAAAAATTGCTCTGTTGGACTGCCCACATACGTTGAGCTGGATCCACGAAATCGTTTTAAGGAACCCAAGTTAGTCAATACAATATCGACAAACACTAGGAGGTTTGAAAGATTCAACTTGCAAATAATTTACATGTTGGCCAATAAATTCCAATGAATTTTAAAAAAACAAGAAAAAAAACTATAGTACTTCCGCACGATATCCTCTTGCGCGAATCCCCACTTGCCATGCAAAATAATGGCAAGCTTTAGTAGTGATAACTCTTGAGAGTATTTATTCGCAATATGACATACCATGTACGAATATGCATAGGTTTCAAAACAAATGTCCATCCTTATGTGGGCACTCAGAATGTGTAGAAAAAAATAGTTCCATATTTGCTTATTGTCTTTTGGAACTAGTTCCCTACACTGTGGAGGTGGTTCCAAATGAGAGAAAACTGGAAACCAGAGCAAGTAGTTGCTCTGATGCCAAAGTTGCCTTTTGGCTTTTAGAACTAGTTCCCTACACTATGGGGGTAGTTCCATATTTACTTCATGTGTTGTTTTAGCTAGATGGTGTGACCCACTTTATAAATATTTGGAACCACTACATTGTGAAGATCCTGCTATATTTTATACCAAAGCCAAATTTAGATTTACGTCAGATTTGGCAATGGCAACATTGTAGGAATAATGCCCGTATTCAGTAAATGCGCATGCGGGCATGATATGGTAAATGGTGTTTCCATTTGTAGATTATTTAACAAAGTACATGGCAAATCATTAAGGCTCATAAAGCTAGCTACCAGCCTTCCATTTCTACACAAAAACGGACAATGTTTTATGGGAAATTCTCCAATTACATGAACTTTTGACTTTTCTAGCTAATTTCAACAACTTAGAGTACTTGTTGTTGATTTATCAAAATCATATCAAATTTTAACTATGACTGCATGATAGGTTGCTATCTCTCTAATTTCATGTAAAATCGCTTTAAGGTACTAGAGTAGTCAATCTATGAAAAAACAACTAGAGGTTTGAAACTATCAAGTTCTTTCGAAGAATTACACAACAGCTGACAAGCTTGAACTAGTTATGATTTTTTCTAGAAAAATAATGAAAAAACAAAATAATGTATAGTTTATGCATCACGTTCTCTTGAGCGTAATAGTTGTGATAATTATGAGTTTGATTATTTTTTAAAATCTTGCTTCACAATATGGTCTACCATGTTGTGAAGATGCTTAGCTTCCAAATCAAATGACTAGGGTCATGGTTATATCTACATTGCAGTAGATGAATAATGTGCCCATATTTAGTAGATGAGCGCATATTGGTATGGGATAATGTGTTTACAATCATAGTTTCCAACTTTCACGAACAAAAAATAGTTTTCAATTTTGTAAGTGATAGACAATGTTTACTCGTAAAGTTAGCACACGAAGAATAAGGCCCAGAATGGTAATACCCCATCATTTGCACATAGCAGACCATGTTTACGGACTATTTTCAAGTAATAACATGAATTTTCAATTTGTCTAGTAGCTATTTTCTCTGATTGGAACTACTTCATGTCGATCTACCAAAATTATATATATCAAATTTGCACAACGAGTGCATTTTAGGTTCCAGAATTGTTCAAGGTACCCAAGATTTGAATATCTAAAAACCACCATCAGATTTGAAAAATTCAACTTCTTGCAATGTCTATGCACACAAAATTCATCACTATTCGTCCTTACAATCACTATAATTATGTCCTCGCTACCTAACTTGAAGGAAAATCATCATAGATCCCTGCTCTTCCCTCTCTTCTCTACATGTCCCCTCTTAGAAATCTTTGTAGCACCCATCAGGTACACGTAGTGCTTCCGCGCATGATTATAGTTCAAAAATTACTAGTCTGGCGGTTCTACTACATATGAAGCCTAGCGGTAGAGAGAAAGCAGAACCCCATCGTGTCAGCCATGTTTTTCTACGAGATAAAATCTAGCATGATCCAAAAAATTATCTCCCAATCCTCATATTTGATTTTTATTATCGAATAAGATCGCATAAAACATCACACGAACATTTAGTTTTTAGCTGTGGAGCTGCATCAAATCTTGTTGTAATAAAATGTACGCATAACATTGATTATTCAACATTGGATCAAGACTCGCAAATCCCAACATTGTCAACCGTTGGATCTTCTTTTCCATTCTAGGATCTAGAAGATTATATTGATAGTGTTTAAAAGAATGACTATGGACAAACCTGAAAATACACTTCTCGATCATTCTAGAATCACCTCCGTCATTTCTCTAGACCATGGTCCCAAAATTTTCAAGTATTAGGTAGCTAATAACCATTTATTTATACATGATATAAAGTACAAGAACCAAATATACACTGTTACTTTATAGATGTGGCTCTTTCATATTTTTTTTGAGCTTTACCTATTATAGAGCATAATTTTATATAGTGATGATATGTCATACTTTATTATTATGTGAGTCTCACATGCAAGGCACGTGCAACTTACTAATAAAAGGATGGTGCACAAATACAAAGAGGCCACTAATCTTGTCCAACTAAACTAGGAATTCGTAGATAATAAAGCCTCAAAATACACAAAAAGGACCCTAGTACATAAAGGAAAGGAGAAATCAGGTAGAGCTTCATTGATTATCAGCGGTGGTATATAAAAGAAGGGCACGGCTCGAGGCCGGATCAGAGAGTCCTCATTTCCCCCACCCAAATCGCAATGCTTGGGAAGGTCACTCAGAAAATGGAGGCCACCGTTCTCAACTATTCATCCTGCTCCTAGCCCCTCAAGCCCCGGTGTGTCTACAAGTTCTCTCCATTTCTCCCTCACAATCCATTGATTTTTCTTTTGTCGGTTCATTCGTGCAACTATTTTATTTTTTGAACTTCCATTTCTACAGTGCGTGGATATTTGTCAACACCCGGATTTTTAATCCTAGATGCCTATTATGCCATACATCGCAATCCCAGGATTACCATTTTTGCGAGACATAACAGATTGGATATCAAATACATCATCCATTACAAACCATAATAAGGTCTTACACAAATAAGGGATCTCATGATCCAGTCTTAATACAAACAAGCAGCGAAATAATAAGCGTAGCAGTGGGCTCCATCTTCAGTGTCATAGGTAGTTATGACGATGGGAGATGATCCTAGTTGTCGTAGCCATCATGCTGTCCATCTTCCTAATAGTCCTCTTCATAGTCTAGCCATTGGAATAGCCAGGGATAAAGCCATGAGTACTCTTTATGTACTCGCAAACTATCACTAACAAGTAAGGTATTTCTAGTAGGAATCCTAAGCTCTAAGTTTATTTGCAAAAAGCCAGATTTATCTAAACTGAGTTCAGAAGTAAAGAAAACTAAGTAAAAGTTCTAAATCACTTTAAGTTGGGAACCTAGTTTTCACATTCACAACCCTGTTGTGGTCAATTCAAAAGCATAGTTCACTTCACAGGTCATTTTGAAAACATCTAACGACGGAACAGTTTGGCCACTCCAACTGTCCATGACCGCAGACGCGGCTATTCGAATAGTTTTACACTCAGCAAATGTGGTACACTTTCACCACAAAATTCGATACATCCGTTAGGGATAACCCTGAATCATCATACTTAGTATGCGGATAATCAATCATAACATTTCAATTACACACTCTAGTATAGGCACCTCCCCTATGAGCTTGGCCTCCTAGCCATGGCCATCTGCCATCCTAGGCACTGCATAGGTGTACATCATCAAGAGGTAGACTCAGCTCAAACATCCTCCACAGGGAACCCATACTAATGCATATAAGCTTCCGGCTAAGCCTTACCCAACTTAGGTATTGTGGTTGTACGGTAAAATTGGAATGGTAGCGCATCTGAACCCAACCATCAGTTTTATAAAAGGGCTAAGGCTCATGCCTCAACATTTTCATCATCCAAATCCATTTGTGTTTCTCAACACATGTCAAAACAATTTCAATAGAATGAAGCATCATTCCAAGGTTTTCATAATCATTTTCACCAAGTATTACCATCTAAAGTGATCAAGTTTTATGCTTTGCACTAGCCACTAAGTTAAGAGTGTTCACTAATGAGGGATGCTAATCTCAATCTCATGCCATAGAATGACATCTAGTATAGGCCTAGTTTTATACTCTTTATGCTATATATACTATCTTTCCAAAATCCTCACAAAGCACTAACTAAAAGTAAAGAACTTTGGTAAAGTAAAAGAGTAAAACTTGCAACTAAAACTTGGGATGGGTATAATCAAAGGTATATAACCAAAGCATGCCTAATGCATCTTGCTTGGGTTAATATTGCAATTAGTAATGGCTTGCATAGTTAAGAAACTTGCAAGTGTTAGCTTGCCTTGATTGGTGCAGTGATTGAAGTTTTCCTCCTCTTCTTCGGGGTAGAACTCCTCCTCCTCCTCGTATCCTTGGTCGGTACTATTGTCTATAAAGTAATACAAGGTACACAATCACCAAACAATACTTTACTAAGTCTATTTAGCACACTAAGGCTCACACTTGATGATCTAGTATCATCACATGAATTAAAGAACTAGTTTTATTTAGTTTATTTGAGAATAGTATTTTCTACTCATTGAAATTAATTAAGATTTAATATTATCCAAATAAAATATGGGATCATGTGGAGACATGTCATCACCACATATTCTAATACATGGGAATGTGATTTAAAGGGTTGGTCACATTTTAGAAAGGGTAAAATTATTATTTAATAGATTAAAATGACTAGAAATGCCCTAATAGAATTCTTTTGGTACTAATCCAATGTCACTGCATGCAAATCTAAATATTTTTACATATTCCGATAGATATTATCAAATGTGATTTTTGAGAGTTGGAATCAACTCAAAAGCTATTATGATTAATTTTTGAAAAAGTTTGAAGTTGCAAAAGTCTCTGTTATGTTATTTTTACTATAGATTAGCTCTAACTCCAAATGAATTAAATCCAACGGTCTTAGATAGATAATTTAATTTCTTTTCTAGAAAAATTTGAATCATGCAATTTGGTTAAGTAAATATCTCTGAATTGATTTTTGAATCTAGGGACAGAATAGGATTTTTATCTAAAAAGAAAAATCAATATTTGAATTTCCTAGGCTGCGCAGGAAAGCTAAACGGGTCGGCCCAACTGCACAGCATAGCGCAGCGCGCGGCTGACAGAGGGGTCCACTAGTCAGTGACTCATTCTATGCGAAACAGTATCGTTTAACCTGCGCCCTACGATTAGAAGCAAGATCGATGGCTGAGGGTCATCGTCGACGACGAACAGCTCCGGTGATGAGCTAAACCTAACACAGCAGTGGGGGTCTCTCGTGGCTCACTTGGGCTCAAGCTAGGTCGATGACAGGGGCAAACGACGCGGTAGACGACGACGAGGCGAGGCGTGGTCATGGCAGGGCTTGGGGTGGTCGGAATCAATGGTGCCCTTCTCCTCCAGCAGCGGCTGACTCCGGTGAAATTCCAGCATGGTGGTGCTCGCCTTGCTCCAGGGAGAAGTGGGGAAGGTCAGTGAGGAGTGGGGAGTCGAATGGTGTGAGGAATGGTGGTGGGGGTGGCCACCTTTTATAGCCCGGCGAGGGGACCGAGCGGTGCAGCGGTGAGCTTGATGGTGGCGTCTCTATAGGTAGCTAACGGCATGGGCGAGGGCGTAGGACGGTGCGGTGCTCCCTGGCGGTTCTCTCTGACTTAAAGGCGCGATGTGGGGTGGCGTGGTTTGGTCTAGCGCGTGCGGCACTCTGAGCGGAGGCAGTGGTGTTTGCGGCGGCGTGCGGCACCTGCGGGTCACGCGGTGGTGAATGGGGGTGTCTGCCGGGCTGGCATGATCATGGCGAGGCTGCGCATGCGTGGTGAGGGCAAGGCGCGAGCTGGCGGGGCTGGTCGGGCATGGCGCATTGGCGTGCTCTAGACACGGCGCAGAGAGGCGGTGCGTGGCGTGACTAGGGTGGTCCACGGCCGGGTTGTGATCGTGGGCTGGACAGGGGGTGGCGGTAGGCTGCGGCGATGCTCCTGGACACGCTGTATGGGCGCAGGGCTATCTGGAGCGAGCTGGACTTGGTCGGTCGGCGACGACCACAAATGGGCGGTGCTCCACTATTCTCCATGGCGAAAGGGGGGCTTGTCTACTGCTGCTAGACACTCAAGGGGACAAGGGAGTGAGGAGGGGACAGAGGGGTGGTGGATTACTGCTCCAAAACAATGGAGTTAGGCAGAAGCTTAATCTATGCATGCCATGTGTTTGTGTTAATGGCCGCATGAAAGATACTTTGGAATTTTTGATTCAATTTTTTGAGTGAACTTGAATTAAGCTTGAGAGACTACGTTTGCTTGGAATTCTCAAGTGGAATTGATTTGGTAGTTTTTTGAAAAAGTGTGATCTTAACACATACACTTGATTCAATTTTCAAATGTCCTTTAAGTTGATTTGCTAGATGTTTTTGTAAGTTTGTAAAGTGCGCCTTGATATACTTTTACTTGGTCTAGAAAGGGGTGAACAGAAATAGAATTTTTATGTTGGAAAATTTCTTCTAGGAACACCTAAAGTGGACTAGTGGTTTAAAATGGTCAAAATGACCATTTGTTTTATTTATTCTTATTTGATTTCTTTCTCTTTGGATTTTGTTTGTAAATGGTCTAGATGATGTGGCATTCACCTTTGAACCATTTCACAACATTTAGAACAATCAAGCATGGCATATACACTCAAATCTATACTAATGCAAACACACATGCATTCATAATCATTTTATTAATAAAATGTTTTGTTAACCCTAAATTGGATGATTAGAACTTGATACTCTTGATTAAAAGATTTGGGGTGTTACAAACCTTCCCTCCTTAAAAAAAATCGCGTCCCGAGATTTAAGAAAAACTAGGAACTAAAGATATCTGGAAACTCCGTCCTAATATAATCTTCTCGCTCCCAAGTAGCTTCTTCTTCAGTATGATTGCTCCATTGGATCTTGAGAAATTTGATACTTCGGGTCTTGGTGGTTCTGAATACTTCTTCCAAGATACGAATGGGCACTTCATGATATGTTAGATCCTTGTTGATATCAATGGCCCGATGATCAATAATCTTGAAAACTTCGGTCTTCTCCGGAACTTGTAGGCACTTGCGAAGTAACGATATATGGAACACATTATGGATGGCTGGCATCTCCTCTGGCAGTTCTAGTTGATATGATACTTCTCCTTGGCGATTCAAAATCTTGAAGGGCCCAATATATCTGGGGGCTAACTTTCCTTTCAGCTGAAAACGCTGCATTCCTTTCAATGGCGACACTTTGAGATACACAAAATCTCCGACATTGAAAGTCGGGTCTCTACGTGTCTTATCCGCATAACTCTTATGTCTAGATTTGGCAGTCTTGAGGTGTTCATGGACTTTGTGAACCTTCTCTTCGGCTTCTCGTAGGATGTCGGGTCCGAAAATCAGACTCTCTCCTACTTGCGACCAATTTAAGGGGGTACGACACTTCCTTGCATACAAAATATCAAATGGGGCCATCTGCAAACTGGCTTGATATTTGTTGTTGTATGAGAATTCTGCGAAAGGCAGACAATCTTCCCATTTTGATCCATACTCTAACACACAAGCTCTCAACATATCTTCTAAGATCTGGTTGACTCTTTCAGTCTACATCTATCCGCGGGTGATAAGTTGTGCTGAAATTCAACTTGGTTCCTAATCCTTCTTGGACTTTTTGCCAAAATATTGAGGTAAACTGGGTTCCTCGATCTGACACTATGGTCTTGGGGGTTCCATGCAAACTGACTATTCTAGCAATGTACAACTCTGCTAGCTTCGAACTCTGGTAGGTGGTATTGACAGGTATAAAATGGGCCACCTTGGACAGTCTATCAACTATGACCCAGATAGAGTCATTTCCCCTACTAGAAGTAGGCAAACCGGTGATAAAGTCCATTCCGACTGAATCCCATTTCCATTACAGAATCTGCAATGGTTGCAACAGTCTTGCGGGTCTCTGATGTTCCGCCTTGACTCACTAACAGATATCACACTTGGCTATGTAGCTTCCGATTTCTCTCTTCATCTTGTGCCACCAAAATTGCTCCTTCATATCTTGATACATCTTTGTTCCTGCGGGGTGGATAGAATAAAGGGTATCATGAGCTTCCTGCATGATAACTTGCTTCAGCTCGGAATCTGCTAGCACACAGATACGTCCTATGTACCACAAAACTCCTTCATCTTCGGTGAATCCGGGTACCTTCCCTGTACCAATACGATGTTTGATTCCGTCGATACTTGCATTTCCCTTCTGGGCTTCCTTGATCTGGCTAATCAACATGGGTTGAAGTTCAATGCTAGCTAAAAATCCTTTGCTAACTAGCTCCGTTCTAAACTTCTCCAACTCTTCATGCAAACTTGTCTGGGCTTCTTTGATCATGGTGTTTAATCTACATGGCAATCTGCTAAGAGCAGCCGCTACCACATTGGCTTCACCGGGGTGATAGTGAATGTCAAGGTCATAATCCTTGATTAACTCTATCCATCTCCTTTGCCTCATATTCAGCTCCTTCTGGGTGAAAATATACTTCAGGCTCTTGTGATCCGAATAAATCTCACAGCGGTCACCCATAAGGTAATGACGCCATGTCTTCAGGGCTAAAACTACTGATGCTAGTTCAAGATCATGGGTGGGGTTGTTTTGCTCATGCTGCTTCAGTTGTCTTGACAAATATGCTATGACTTTGCCTTCTTACATCAACACACATCCGGGACCAATCTTGGATGCATCACAATACACATCAAACGGCTTCTTGATGTCTGGCATGATCAGAATTGGGGCTGAGATCAATCTCTTCTTGAGTTCTTGAAAACTTGCTTCACATTTGTCGGTCCATTCAAACTTCTTTTCTTTCTTCAACAATTGGGATATCGGTCTTGCGATGCTCGAAAATCCTTCAACGAACTTGCGGTAATATCCCGCTAATCTGAGAAATGCACGGACTTGGGTTGAGTGGTTGGGCCTTCCCATTCTTCAACATATTTGATCTTGGCGGGATCTACAGCGACTCCTCCTGCCGACACAATATGTCCGAGGAATCCTACTTCTTTCAGCCACAACTCACATTTGCTAAACTTGGCATACAACTGATGCTCTCTAAGGGTTTCAAGGATGTTTCTCAGATGTAGCTCATGATCTTCTATTGACTTGGAATAGATTAGAATATCATCGATAAAAACAATGACAAACTTATCCAGAAAGTTCATAAAAATCTTATTCATGAGATTCATGAAATAAGCAGGGGCATTGGTTAATCTAAAAGCCATGACCGTATACTCATACAATCCATATCTGGTGGTAAAGGCGGTCTTTGGAATATCCGTTGCACGAATCTTGAGTTGATGATAACCAGTCCTAAGTTCAATCTTTGAAAACACTCTGTTACCAGTCAACTGATCAAACAGATCCTCTATCTTTGGCAGTGGGTACTTGTTCTTGATGGTGGCATCATTCAGCTTCCTATAATCTGTGCACAAACGATTACCTCCATCTTTCTTGTCGACAAACAAAACAGGCGATATCCATGGCGATGCGCTTGGTTGAATCAGAACTTTCTCTAGCATAGCATCCAGTTGCTTCTCCAGCTCCACTAATTCAGATGGGTTCATACTATAAGGTCTCTGAGCTATGGGTCTAGGTCCAGGAATTAGTTCAATAATGAACTCGATATCCCGATCTGGGGGCATACCAGGTAATTCATCTGGGAATACGCCGCGGTATTCATAGACTACTCTAACTTGGTCTATGGTTGGTTGGGCTAGACTCTCGTTGCATTTGAATTGACGGGGCAAGGTTTCAGAAACATGCTCTACTAATACTCCAGAGCTACTAGTCATGGTTATGGCTTTCTTGGCACAGTCGATCAATCCTTTATGTTTTGACATCCAATCATTCCTAGTACTACTTCCAAACCTTTGGTTCCAAGTACTATTAGATTGGCATAAAAATCTATTCCATGGATTCTGATAGGTACATCCTTGTAAATTTTTCTAGCTTTGGTGGTTGAACCAGGTATTTGGACTATCATAACATGCTTCAATTTTGTTGGTTGAATCTTACTAGTGCCTGCAAATTCTTCAGTAACAAATGAGTGCGATGCTTCTTGGGACACTTGTTGGAGTAGTGACCCTTGACTCCACATTCAAAGCAAGTAATCTGGGACTTGTATTTGGCTGCAACAGGCACGGCATTGCATCCAGTCCTTGGGGCAGTATTGTTGTTGTTGTTGTTGGACTTGGGCGGTGCACGATTGAAGTTGTTGGAGATGTCGGGGTTGTTGTTGTTGTTTCCTCCGGTCTTCAAGTTTCCTCCACTACGATTAGGGTAGCTTGGACGAGACATCAGGGGTCGGTTGTTTCTTGGGGCATATCCTGCAGATGGGTTGGGGCGATACTTATGGGTTAGTGGGACCCAGTCTGATGCATTATTCCGCTCTTGCGGTTGTCATTGGCTTGTTTGATCTTCCCTTCCATCTGGATGGCAGAGTCGACTAGCTCTTCTAGATCTTCAAAACGGATGTTGACTAACACCGTCTGCATCTCATCATGCAATCCGTTCAGGAATCTATCCTTCTTCTTGGCTTCAGTGTTGATCTCATCAGGGGCATACCTAGCGAGGGACCGAAATTTGTCACGGTATTCAACTACCGTCATCCTTCATTCCTTCAGTTCTCTAAACTCATCACTCATTCTGGTGACTAAACCTTGTGGCACATGGGTGCGACTGAACTTGATCTTGAAAGCTTCCCAAGTCATCATCTGACAGTGGTTCATGGTACAGGTGCTATTCCACCAAGCTCTCTGATCTCCTGCTGATAGCGGGTGGCAAACAATACCTTCTCGTTGGCGTCAACTCCTGCGACTTCCAGATTATTCTCCATTGTTTGCAGCCAGTCATCAGCATCTAAGGGATCCTCAGATTTGTTGAAATAGGGGGATTGGTATTTTGAAAGTTCTTAAGCTTGGATCCATGTTGATCCTGATTTCCATGGCCTTGATTATTGTGGGGCATCTGAGCTATATGTTGAAGAGTGGCTAGGTTGGCTTGGCGTTCGGCTCTACTAGCTTCATGGTCGGACACTAGCATCTGTAGAATTTGCAACATCGGGTCCTGCGATTAGCTGCTTCCTCCTTGGTTTCCATGAGTCATCTGAAGATTGAGGTAGATAATGAGATAAGAGGGAAATTTCTAAGGTTCATGGTTTTGTTTTCAAAAGCTTTAAACTTTGAGTTTGAACTCAGGTTTTGCAACTAACTTCTTCTCATTCATTCATTCATGCACACAATACAAACACACACCACAACACAAAAGTAAAACAGATGGTCTTAAGAACCATTCTGTGAACTAAGATATAGTGGGACCGATACAACTCATTACTACGGTAGTGATCAAGTGCATCTACTCATCATCAATGAAGTCAGAGTCATCATCATCGGTGTAGAAATCCATGGCATCATCCTCCAGGTAGTCATTGTCATCACTGAGGTACGAGTGAATATCTCCCTGGATGTCTTCACCTTCTTCCTCTTCCTTTGCTTCAAGCTGGACTTCTTGCTCATGGATGGTCTTCTCGACGTCAGCCACCTTCTTGCGAAGACGTGAGATGGTGTGATCCTTCTTCTTGCGTTGACGACGAAGTGATTGGCGATCCTTGACGAGCATGGAGAGAGTCTGATCCTTCTTGGCGGCAATGGCAAGGTTGTGGTTGAGATAGGCTTGAGCATTGTCCAATTCCTTCTGCCTATCATACAGTAGGAAGTCAAGATTCTCCACTTGGCGCTTCATTTCCGGGTGACTTGGCATCTCCAATGGCATTCCCATAGAATCACGCCTTGCATAGTGAGCAAAGCGATTTCCTTGGATCAAGTTGATGTTTTGCCCACACAGACAGGCAAGAGCTTCATGCATATCCCTGGCTAATCCATCTAGCCAGTTGTTCTCCCACACGGTGAATTGAATCTTCTCAGAATGGGGTGCTTCCATCTTGCCTCGAAGATCTGCAACTATCAGCCATTGTAAATCTCCTCCTGGGAAATCCTTGAGTTGGGCTCCGAGGAATTCTAGATGCGGGTGCACAAGGTACTCTGACAGTGCATCAAGATCCCTCTCAAAGATCAGTTGGCCTCCATTTCCCAACTGGTAGAACTTGCAATACTGAACTTCCTTCTATAAGAATATATGATGAGTAAGTTAGTGAGGTGATCAAGTGTGTCAAATTTTATGTAGTAATGTAAGAATTTTTTAGGAACATGAATTTCTTTGAAAGAATCAAGGATAATAGTGGGAATATGTTTTCATTAATACTTACTTCTTTGGTTTTGAAACTAAGTTTTTGTTCGGACGTCCATTCTAACTAGGGTCTCCTATGGTCAGGATGGCTCTGATACCAACTTGTCAACACCCAGATTTTTAATCCCAGATGCCTGTTATGCCATACATCGCAATCCTAGGATTACCATTTTTGCGAGACATCCTAGATTGGATATCACAGTACATCATCCATTACAAACCATAATAAGGTCTTACACAAATAAGGGCTCTCATGATCCAGTCTTAATACAAACAAGCAGTGAAATAATAAGCGTACCAATGGGGTCCATCTTCAGGGGCACAGGCAATGCTGACGATGGGAGATGATCCTAGTTGTCATAGCCGTCCTGCTATCCATCTTCCTGATAGTCCTCTTCATAGTCTGGCCATGGGAATAACCAGGGACAAATCCATGAGTACTCTTTAAGTACTCGCAAACTATCACTAACAAGTAAGGTAGTTCTAGTAGGAATCCTAAGCTCTAAGTTTATTTGCAAAAAGGCAGATTTATCTAAACTGAGTTCAAAAGTAAAGAAAACTAAGTGAAAGTTCTAAATCACTTTAACATGGGAACCTAGTTTTCACATTCACAACCCTGTTGTGGTCAAGTCAAAAGTATAGTTCACTTCACAAGTAATTTTGAAAACATCTGATGATGGAACTGTATGGCCACTCCAACTGTCCATGATCGTGGACATGGCTATTCGAATAGTTTGACATTCTATAGAGGTGGTACACTTTCACCACAAAATTCGATACATCCGTCAGGGATAACCCTGAATCATCATACTTAGTATGTGGATAATCAATCATAACCTTTCAATTACACACTCTACTATAGGCACCTCCCCTATGAGCTTGGCCTCCCAGCCATGGCCATCTACCATCCTGGGCACTACATAGGTGGATATCCTCAAGAGGTAGCCTCAGCTCAAACCTCCTCCACCAGGGAACCCATACTAATGCATATAAGCTTCCGGCTAAGCCTTACCCAATTCAGGTATTGTGGTTGTACGGTAAAATTGGAATGGTATCGCATCCGAACCCAACCATCAGTTTTATAAAAGGGCTAAGGCTCATGCCTCAACATTTTCATCATCCAAATCCATTTGTGTTCCTCAACACATGTCAAAACAGTTTGAATAGAATGAATCATCATTCCAAGGTTTTCATAATCATTTTCACCAAGTATTCCCATCTAAAGTGATCATGTTTTATGCTTTGCACTAGCCACTAAGTTAAGAGTGTTCACTAATGAGGGATGCTAATCTCAATCTCATGCCATAGAATGACATCTAGTATAGGCCTAGTTTTATACTCTTTATGCTATCTATACTATCTTTCCAAAATCCTCACAAAGCATTAACTAAAATTAAAGATGGTAAAATAAAAGAGTAAAACTTGCAAGTAAAACTTTGGATGGGTATAATCAAAGGTATATAACCAAAGCATGCCTAATGCATCTTGCTTGGGTTAATCTTTCAATTAGTGATGGCTTGCATAGTTAAGAAACTTGCAAGTGTTAGCTTGCCTTGATTGGTGCAGTGATTGAAGTTTTCCTCCTCTTCTTCGGGGTAGAACTCCTCCTCCTCGTATCCTTGGTCGGTACTATCATCTATAAAGGAATACGGGGTACACAATGACCAAACAATACTTAACTAAGTCTATTTAGCACACTAAGTCTCACACTTGATGATCTAGTATCATCACATGAATTAAAGAACTAGTTTTATTTAGTTTATTTGAGAAAAGTAATTTCTGCTCATTGAAATTAATTAAGATTTAATATTATCCAAATAAAATATGGGATCATGTGGACACATGTCATCACCACATATTCTAATACATGGGAATGTGATTTAAAGGGTTGGTCACATTTTAGAAAGGGTAAAATTATTATTTAATAGATTTAAAGTGACTAGAAATGCCCTAATAGAATTCTTTTGGTACTAATCCAATGTCACTGCATGCAAACCTATATATTTTTACATATTCAGATAGATATTATCAAATGTGATTTTTGAGAGTTGGAATCAACTCAAAAGCTATTATGGTTGATTTTTTTAAAAATGTTTGAAGTTGCAAAAGTCTCTGTCTTGTTATTTTTACTATAGATTATCTCTAACTCCAAATGAATTAAATCCAATGGGCTTGGATATATAATTTAATTTCCTTTCTAGAAAAATTTGAATCATGCAATTTGGATAAGTAAACTCTCTGAATTGATTTTTGAATCTAGGGATAGAATAGGATTTTTATCTAAAATGGAAAATCAATATTTGAATTTCCTGGGCTGCACGGGAAAGCTAAACGGGCCGGTCCAACTGCACAGCATAGCGCATCGCGTGGCTGACAGAGGGGGTCCACTGGTCAGTGACTCATTCTACACGAAACTGTATCGTTTAACATGAGCCCTACGATTAGAAGCAAGATCGATGGCTCAGGGTCGTCGTCGATGATGACCAGCTCCGGCGACGAGCTAAACCTAACGCGGTGGTGGGGGTCTCTTGGGGCTCACTTGGGCTCCAGCTAGGGTCGGCGATAGGGGCAAACGACATGATAGACGATGGCGGGGCGAGGCCTGGTCACGACAGGGCTTGGGGTGGTCGGAATCAACGTCGCCCTTGTCCTCCAGCAGCGGTGGACTCCGGTGAAATTCCTGCGCGGTGGTTCTCGCCTTGTTCCGGGGAGAAGTGGGGAAGGTCAGTGAGGAGTGGGGAGTCGAATGGTGTGATGAATGGATGCGGGGGTGGCCTCCTTTTATAGCTCGGCGAGGGGACCGAGCGGTGCAGTGGTGAGCTCGACGGTGGCATCGTTATAGGCAGCTAACGTCATGAGTGAGGGCGTAGGACGGTGCGGTGCTCCCTGGCAGTTCTCTCGGACTTAAAGGCGCGGCGTGGGGCGGCATGGTTTGGTCTGGCGCGTGCGGCGCTCTAAGAGGAGGCAGTGATGTTTGCGGCGGCGTGCGGCAGCTGCGGTTCACGCGGCAGCGATCGATGGTGTCTGCCGGGGTGGCGTGATCATGGCGAGGTTGCGCGAGCTGGCGGGGCTGGTCGGGCACGGTGCACTGGCGCGCTCTGGACACGGCGTAGAGAGGCGGTGCGCGGCACGACTAGGGTGGTCCATGGCCGGGTTGCGATCGTGGGCTGGATATGGGGTGGCGGTAGGCTGTGGCGATGCTCCTGGACACGCTGGATGGGCACGGGGCTATCTGGAGCGAGCTGGACTTGGTCGGTCGGCGACGACCACAAATGGGCGGTGCTCCACTATTCTCCATGGCGAAAGGGGGGCTTGTCTACTGCTGCTAGACACTCAGGGGGACAAGGGAGTGAGGAGGGGACAGAGGGGTGGTGGATTACTGCTCCAAAACAGTGGAGTTGGGCAGAAGCTTAATCTGTGCATGCCAAGTGTTTGTGTTAATGGCCGCATGAAAGATACTTTGGAATTTTTGATTCAAAATTTTTGAGTGAACTTGAATTAAGCTTGAGAGACTAGGTTTGCTTTGAATTATCAAGTGGAATTGATTTGGTAGTTTTTTGAAAAAGTGTGATCTTAACACATACACTTGATTCAATTTTCAAATGTCCTTTAAATTGATTTGCTAGATGTTTTCGTAAGTTTGTAAAGTGGGTCTTGATACACGTTTACTTGGTCTAGCAACGGGTGGAAAGAAATAGAATTGTTTCTGTTGGAAAATTTCTTCTAGGAACACCTAAAGTGGACTAGTGGTTTAAAATGGTCAAAATAACCATTTGTTTTATTTATTCTAATTTGATTTCTTTCTCTTTGGATTTTGTTTGCAAATGGTCTAGATGATGTGGCATTAACCTTTAAACCATTTCACAACGTTTAGAACAATCAAGCATGGCATATACACTCAAATCTATACTAATGCAAACACACATGCATTCATAATCATTTTATCAATAAGAGTTGTTGTTAACCCTAAATTGGGTGATTAGAACTTGATACTCTTGATAAAAAGATTTGGGGTGTTACAATATTCATCTAGTCTGCTACTGCAGCGTCCGCATTATCACCTCCTGCCAGAAGTGTGAGCACCCTAGCGGCAGATTCACCCACGAGCCCTCGTTGGATGCCATCCTATCAGCGGTTATGGTCGAGTGCGCCCACAAAGGCAGCAGCAGTTTGCTGCCCTACTACGAAATCCACGAGCACGAAATCACGTGCCGGTACGCTCCTTGCACTTGCAAGGAGACCAGCTGCGACTTCATCGCCCCGCCGCCAGCGCTTGTCTCCCACCTCGAAGCGGTCCACTCGATCCAAGTGCACAAGATCTAGTGTGCCACCACCAAAGCATTCCAGGATCTGGTGCCGCTATCGGGCGAGGCATCCAACCGGCTCATCCTCGTCGGGGAGCAGGACGGCTCCGTGTTTGTCCTGACAATGGGCATGGTAATAGCGTTCCCCCTCGTGTCGGCGGTCTATGATAGGTTCGCGATGTGCAACTTGTCAGTGTATAGGGTGAGGATGTGGGCGGAATCCCCTCCGCTGCTCTCTTGGACGGACGGCAGGAGTAGGACCAAGACCATGACGGTGGAGCTCGATGCATTGAGCTCCGCTAAGTCGGGCGACGTCGTGTTTGAGTACCTTACGTCTTACCTAGCGGCGCCGCCGCATTACCTGTTCGGTCCTGCTACGTCGAAGTAGTTGTGTTTCTTCTTTTGTGTCGAGTTTTAGTGGTGATGTAAGCTGCTGTTAATTGGTTTAATTGCAGAAAGATCATTTGCATACCACGAATGGTGGATTTTGTAGTAGTAGCACTCTATCTCCATCCCAAGAAATAAGGCTCCCTTGTTTTTCTTGTTTTTTGTTTGACCAAGTTTTACTCTAAATATATATAAAGAATGTTGGTACTATACAAATTTACCATCATTGGAGTGTGTTTAAATACAAATTCAATGATACAAATTTTACACAATATAAGTAAATTTTAGTTGCTCCATTTATACGGTCAAACTTTACTTTGGAGTGCATGTGCGCCTTATTCCTTAAAACGGAGGTAGATGAGTTCGGCGGATGTACTCTCCTGAGTATTTTTCATGAAGTCTTAACTTCCGATGGGTTGGGTGGATGTAATCTGCTGAGTAGTAAGCTGAATAGGATTATAATGTTATCCGTTTAAGATTATAAGGCCAGAGGCCAATTCGCAATACTACCAAGTAGATGAATTATTCACTCTAGTTAATTTATGCATGCACAACTAGTTTTACATGCATGAGATGCTAGATAAAAAAGGGGACATGATGAGAGATGAAACAACATGCATTGGGAGATTGAGAGAAAAGAGAGATATCTACATTAATGAGTCATGGGAATAAAGACAATAAAGAAGATAGGTCTTATAATTTCTAACAATTTTAAAAAGCTCTCTGGCCTAATAATCCCAAACAGAGGTAGGAGTACTTCTCAACATACATTCTGGAGTACTAGTATGTAGTAGTAGTACAATAGTGGAGTACGATAGTAGTAGTAATCCCCTCCGATTCATATTAATTGTCACTGGATTAGATGTCCTTGTATCTAGCACAAAAACATGTCTAGATACATCCATTTTCGTGACAAGTAAATATAGCCATTTTTGGAGTAGGACTAGTTTGGTGGGAAGTATTCTTTCCGCAGTAGGGACGGTGGTTTTTTGCTAGTAGTAGTACTAATACATAGCAGGTAGTAGTACTATATATGTTACTGTACTACTCAACATACATTCGGGCAATCGGCAAAAGTTCATCTTGCGGTTCTACTACTATAGTGCTACTAGCAGTTTATTTGGTGCGCATTCACACTCTGTCTTTCATCAGTACTACACCCTTCAGCAATATAAGACCACGTATATGTATACCTAAAGTGGTTCAAAGAGCTCCATGAGCCGGTTCCATACATAGTGAGGAATCGATTCAAAGATTCATGGTAGAGAAGCGAACCAATATGTTGGTTCGGTCCAAGATTGATTCCTACGATAGAAAAACGTTTCCAATCTGACAAGTCACATGCAAATCCAATCAGAAGTGAGTACAAAGCAACCATCGCTGGAGCAAGAGTATTAAATATCTGTTGAATGGGTCCCATATTTGTAGCGAACCGAAGGTACACATAGAACTAAAAAAACACCAATTCCTAACTCTGACATGTTTTTCTTTGAATCGAACCCACATCATACATGGTCTAAATGGAATTACTCAAAGAAAGTCTCTACCACTATAAAATTATAATCTTCCATTGATATTGATTGACAAGACAATTCAATGGGGTGGGGTGGGGTGGGGTGGGTTGTTGGCGTGCTATGATGCCTACTCCTACTATCACTCTGTAGTGAAAATAAAAGAAACAGTTGCGATTCCTTGCATTAATTCTTGTCTCCGCCCCTTGCATGCCTACAGTATATACATGCATTAACTTCTGCGAGTAGTAGTACAAGTGTCAACACCCGGATTTTTAATCCCAGATGCCTGTTATGCCATACCTCACAATCCCAGGATTATTATTTTTGTGAGACATAACGGATTGGATATCACAGTACATCATCCATTACAAACCATACATAAGGTCTTACACAAATAAGGATCTCATGATCTAGTCTTAATACAACAAACAGCGGAAATAAAAGATAAGCGTAGTGGTGGGGTCTATCTTCAGGGGCACAGGCAATGCTGACAAAGGCAGATAGTCCTAGTTATCATAGCCGTCATGTTGTCCATCATCTTGATAGTCTCCTTCATAGTCTAGCTATGAGAATAGCCAGGGACAAAAGCCATGAGTACACTTTAAGTACTCGCAAACTACCACCAAAAAGTAATATAGTGCTAAGTTAAAGTGCTAACTCTATGTTTAACTATAAAGTTAAGTTTGAAACCTAAGCTGAGTTCTGAAGCAAAGAAAGATAAAATAAAGTTCTAGAATCACTTAAGTTGGGAAGCTATTGTCATAAACACAACCCTGTTGTGGTCAAGTCAAGATTCATCATTTCTTTCATAAGTCATTTAAAAAATATCTGACAATGAAACAGTATGGCCATTCCAACTGTCCATAACCGCGGACGCGGCTATTCGAATAGTTTAACACTCTGCAGAGGTGGTACACTTTCACCACAAGATTCAATACATCTGTCAGGGGTAACCCTGAATCATGATACTTAGTATGCACATAATCAAACATAACTTTCCCTTTACACACCCTAGTAAGAGCACCTCTCCTATGAGCATGGCCTCCCAACCATGACCATCAGTCATCTTGGGCACTGTATAGGTGGACAACATTGAGAGGTAGCCTAAGCTCAAACCTCTCCCGCGAGGGAACTAATACTCATGCATATAAATTTCCAGGTAAGCCTTACCCAACTCAGGTAATGTCATTGTACGGTAAATTTGGAATGGTATCGCATCCGAATCCAACCATCAGTTTTATAAAAGGGTTAAGGCTCATGCCCCAACATTTTCACCATCATAAACCATTTGTGTTTCTCAACACATGTCAAAATATCTCAATAGAATGTCTCATCATTCCAAGGTTTTCATAATTCATTTTCACCAAGTATTCCCATCTAAAGTGACTCAAGTTTTTATCTACTCTAAACTACACAATTAAGAGTGTTCACTAAGGTGGATAAGATGGGTTCAATCTCATGCCATAGAATGACATCTAAAAGGGGTTCTAAATATGTCAAGTTTTATACTCTTTATGCTACCTTCAAAACAAGTAAAGAACTTTGTGTAAACTAAGGGAGGTAAAACTTGTAAATAAGACTTGGGGTAACTAATAGTCAAAGGAGTGTGATCAAAGCATGCCTAAAGCATCTTTGCTAAACCATCTAGTTTGATCCTAGCTTGCTAAGCATTAAACTTGCAAGTGTTAGCTTGCATTGTTAATGGTGGCTTGCCTTGGTTGGTGCAGTGGTTGAAGTTTTCTTCTTCTTCTTCTTGGTAGAACTCCTCCCCCTCGAAAGCTTGGTCGGTACTATCGTCTATAAATACATATGAAGTACAGAATCACCAAACAATACTTAACTAATCTAACTAGCATGCTAAAACACACATTTGATGATCTATTATCATCACAAGCATCACAAGTTTAACTCAATAGCTTTACTCCTTTTAATTTAGAAAAGTAATTTCTATTCATTAAAAAAATAACTAAGATTTTCTATTCACCACTTAAAATATGGGATCATGTGGACACATGTCATCACCACATATTCTAACATGTGGGAATGTGATTTTAAGGGTTGGTTCATAATTACTTTGGTTTAAGTTCATTATTTAATGATTTAAAGTGACTAGAAATGCCTATATAGCATTATTTTGGTACTAGTCCAAAGTCACTATATGTAAACCTTAATATTATTACATATTCAGATAGGTATGATGAATTGTGAATTTTGAGAGTTGGAATCAACTCAAAACTTATCTTGGTTGATTTTATAAAAATGTTGCAAGTTGCAAATACTTCTGTTTTGTTATTTTTATTAGGAGACATCTATAACTATAATTGAATTAAATCCAACGGTCTTGGATAGATCTTTTCAATACCTTTCAGGAAAAATTGGTTTCATTCCATTTGGATTTGTAAAACTCCCAGAATTGATTTTCAAACTAGTGGACACAAACTAGATTAACTCTAAATAGAAAAAACTAAATTTGAATTTTTAACACGCGCGGGAACTATCTGGTTCGGCCCATCTACGCACAGTGCACGCAACGGGTTGCCTGACATGCGGGCTCCACTGGTCAGCGGCACAAAAACATCGAAACGGTATCTAGCATCCTAGGCCACACGATCTAAAGATGATCCAACGGTGGAAGGTCATCGTTGACGGCGGATTACTCCGGCGAGAGTCTGACCTAGACGCGGCGGTGGGGGTCGATTGGGGCCATACCAGGGCTCCAGCAAGGTCGGTGAGGCTGGCAAACGGTCTGGTAGACGACGGCGAGGCGAGGCGCGGTTGTAGCAGAGCTTGGGGTGCCCAAAATCACAGACACCCTTCTCCTTCTGCTGCGGTGTCTTCGGCTCCAATTCCGGCGAGACAGAGCTCGAGCGGCTTCGGGGAGAGGTGGGTGAGGTTTAGTGAGAGGTGGGGAGTGAGTGAGTGTGGAAAAATGCGGCTGGGGTGGCCGCTTTATATAGGGTCGATGAGAGGGCAGAGCGGGCTCCGGTGAGGTCATCGGTGATGATGATGCGGGGCGCTCTCGGCATGGGCGAGGGCGGCGATGGATTCTCTATCCACCGGCGGTCCTCTGGGCTTAAAGGCGCGGCAAGGCGAGGTTTATGCTGGTCGGGAGCATGTGGTGAACTAAGCGCGGGCGGCGGTGTTGGGCGCGGTTCCTCCGGGCTACTGGTCGCGAGGCGGTGAACGAGGATGTCTGGGCGGTTGCTGGGCCTGCTGCGGGTGCTGCCATGCAAGGCTAGGGCTTGGCGAGGCCGGTGCTGCTCTAGCGGGCACGGCGCTCCGGGGTGATCGGCATGGCGGACAGAGGCATGGGCGCGAGCAAATGCGACTTGTCCTCTGCTCGATTTTGGTCGGGGGCTGGTCGAGGCGGTGCGGTGTGATGGCGCTTGTCTGCCAGCGAGCGAAGGAGAGCGCGGGACGGGCTAGTGCGAGCCGTCCATGGTCGACCTAGCGCATCGCGTCGGGTGGCTTGGTACTGGAGCAGATAGGGGAGAGGGAGAGAGAGCTAGGGCGGGGTTTTAGCTAGGGGGACAAGTGGACCGAGTTAGGCCCAAATGGTGACCAATTCCAGTGCTCACTATAGTGTTTTGGAATTTGCAAGATTTGTGTCTGCCACGTGTTTGATGAAATGGCCACAAGAAGCAAAAGTTTGAATTTTGGTTTCAAAATTTTTGAGTGTTCTCCACTGGTACTAGGTAGTCTCTGGTTGCAAGGGTTTTGAATGTGGAGCTCAATTGGATGGTTTTTGAAATAGGGGTGATCTAGGCATATGCATTGAATTCAATTTTCACATGCCATTTAAAATAACTATTTTAATGTTTTTAGCAGATGAAAAAGTGGGCCTTGGTACCTCATTATGTGTACTAGCAAGGGGTGTAAAGATCCAGAATTATTTCTATTGAGAAATGAGTGCTAGGAACACTCAAAGTAGTGTAATGGATTAAAATGTCTAAAATGACCATTCCTCATTTTTAATTGTTTTTTATTTGATTTTCTTTGGGATTTGCTTGGGAATGGTTTAGGTGATGTTTAATTTACCATACAAACATTTTACAACCAAAGAATCACAGAACCATGGCAATTCAAATCAATTCCTAAATTAAATGCACATACACATGAATGCTTTCATTTTTAATTTGGAAAAGTTTTTGTTAACCCTAATTTTGATGATTTGGATCTTGATAAGCTTGGATTGAAGTTTTGGGATGTTACAAACCTTCCTCCCTTAAAAAAAATCTCGTCCCGAGATTTACAAAGGAAACTAGGAACTAAAGAGATCTGGGAACTCTATCCTAATGTAATCTTCACGCTCCCAAGTGGCTTCCTCCTTGGTATGGTTGCTCCACTGAATCTTGAGAAACTTGATGCTTCTGGTTTTGGTGGTTCTGTAGGCTTCTTCTAAGATACGGATGGGCACTTCCCGATAGGTCAGGTCATTGTTGATCTCAACAGCTCGGTGATCGATGTTCTTGAAAACTTCAGTCTTCTCAGGTACTTCCAAGAATTTGCGAAGTAACGAGATATGGAACACATTGTGGATCACTGACATCTCTTCGAGCAGTTCCAATTAATACGATACTTCTCCTCGATGGTTTAGAATCTTGAAGGGCCCGATATATCTGGGGGCTAACTTTCCTTTCAGACTAAAGCGTTGGGTTCCTTTCAATGGCGAAACTTTGAGATACACAAAATCTCCGACATTGACAGTCAGGTCTCTCCTTCTCTTGTCAGCATCACTCTTTTGTCTAGATTGGGCGGTCTTGAGGTGCTCACGGACTTTGTGAACTTTCTCTTCAGCTTCTCGGAGAATGTTGGGTCCAAAGATCTGACTCTCTCCTACTTGCGACCAATTCAAAGGGGTACGGCACTTTCTTCCATATAGGAATTCAAATGGTGCCATCTAAAAACTAGCTTGATAACTGTTGTTATATGAGAATTCTACGAAAGGCAGGCAGTCTTCCCATTTTGATCCGTATTCCAACACACAAGCTCTAAGCATATCCTCTAGGATCTAGTTCACTCTCTCAGTCTGTCCATCTGTTTGCGGGTTATACGCGGTGCAGAAGTTCAACTTCGTGCCCAATCCTTCCTAGACTTTCTGCCAAAATCTTGAGGTAAACTGAGTTCCTCGATCTGATACAATGGTCTTGGGGGTTCCATGCAAACTAACAATTCTATCAATGTACAGCTCTGCTAGTTTTGCACTCTGGTAGGTAGTCTTGATAGGTATAAAGTGGGCTACCTTGGACAATCTATCAACTATGACCCATATCGAGTTATTTCCCCTACTAGAAGTAGGCAAACCGGTGATAAAGTCCATTCCGATGGAATCCCATTTCCATTCCAGAATCAGCAATAGTTGCAATAGTCCTGCAGGTCTCTGATGCTCTGCTTTGACTCTTTGACAGATGTCACATTTGGCGATGTAGCTTCCGATTTCTCTCTTCATCTTGTGCCACCAAAATTGCTCTTTCAAATCCTGATACATCTTCGTTCCTCCGGGGGTGGATAGAATAAAGAGTATCGTGAGCTTCCTTCATGGTAACCTGCTTTAGCTCCGAATCTGCAGGCACACAGATACGTCCTTTGTACCATAGTACTCCTTCTTCGTCTTCGGTGAATCCAGGTACCTTCCTGTACCAATACGACGTTTGATTCCGTCGATACTTTCATTCCCTTTCTAGGCTTCCTTGATTTGGCTAATCAAAGTGGGTTGAAGTTCAATGCTAGCTAAGAATCCTTTGCTAACTAATTCAGTTCTAAATTGTGCCAGCTCTTCATACAAACTTGGTTGCTTCTCCTTGATCATGGAGTTTAGCCTACACGAAAATCTTCTAAGAGCATCCGCTACCACATTGGCTTTGTTGGGGTGATAGTGAATGTCAATGTCATAATCCTTGATTAACTCTACCCATCTCCTTTGCCTCATATTCAGCTCCTTCTGAGTGAAGATATATTTTAAGCTCTTGTGATCTGAGTAAATCTCCCAGCGATTACCCATCAAATAATGACGCCATGTCTTCAATGCTAGAACCACAGCTGCTAGCTCAAGATCATGGGTCGGATAGTTCTGCTCATGCTGTTTCAGTTGTCGAGACAGATATGCGATGACTTTGCCTTCTTGCATCAATACACATCCTAGACGAATCTTGGATGCGTCACATACACATCAAACAGCTTCTTGATGTTTGGCATGATCAATATTGGGGCTGATATCAATCTCTTCTTTAGCTCCTGAAAACTGGCTTCACATTTGTCGGTCCATTCAAACTTCTTGTCCTTCTTTAACAATTGGGTCATGGGTCTGGCTATGCTTGACAATCCTTCTACGAACTTGCGGTAATATCCCGCTAATCCGAGAAATGCACGGACTTGGGTTTGAGTGGTTGGGGCTTCCCATTCTTCGATATCTTTGATCTTGGTGGGATCAACAGAGACTCCTCCAGTAGAGACAATATGTCCTAGGAATCCTACTTCTTTCAGCCAAAACTCACACTTGCTGAACTTGGCATATAACTGATGCTCTCTCAAGGTTTCTAGGATAACTCTCAGATGTTGCTCATGTTCTTCTTCTAACTTGGAGTAGATAAGGATGCCGTCGATAAACACAACTATGAACTTATCTAGGAAATTCATAAAGATCTTATTCATGAGATTCATGAAATAAGCAGGGGCATTGGTTAATCCAAAAGACATAACCGTATACTCGTATAAACCATAGCGAGTAGTAAAGGCGGTCTTCGGAATATCCGTTGCACGAATCTTAAGTTGGTGATAACTAGTCCTAAGATCAATCTTTGAGAATACCTGAGCTCCAGTCAACTGATCAAATAGATCCTCTATCTTTGGCAAGGGGTACTTGTTCTTGATGGTGACATCATTCAACTTTCTGTAATCTGTGCACAGACGGTTGCCTCCATCTTTCTTGTCGACGAATAACACTGGTGATCTCCATGGCGATGTGCTTGGTTGAATCAAGCCTTTGGCTAACATGGCATCCAACTGCTTCTTCAGTTCCACTAACTCTGAGGGGTTCATGCTATAGGGTCTCTGGGCTATGGGTCCGGTTCCGGGGATTAGTTCAATAATGAACTCAATATCCCTATCCAGGGGCATACCTGGCAATTCATCTGGGAATACGTCGGGGTATTCACAGACTACTCTGACTTGGTCAATGGTGGGCAGGGCTACACTCTTGTTGCACTTGAATTGATGGGGTAAGGTTTCAGATGTGTGCTCTACTGTTACTCCAGAATTACTGGTCATGGTGATAGCTTTCTTAGCACAGTCTATCAGTCCTTTATGCCTTGACATCTAGTCCATACCTAGTATTACTTCCAAACCTTTGGTTCCGAGTACAATTATGTTGGCATAAAATTCTATCCCATGTATTCTGATAGGCACAACTTTGCAAATTTTTCTAGCTTTGGTTGTTGAACCAGGGATTTGAACTATCATGACATGCTTCAGGTTGGTTGGGTGAATCTTACTAGTGCATGCAAAGTCTTCGGTGACAAATGAATGCGATGCTCCAGAATCAAACAATACTCTTGCTAAAACTGATTTGACAGAAAACATACCCAGCACTACATCTGGCGCTTCCTGGGCTTCTTCTGCGTTCATGTGGAAGAGACGGCCGTTGCGGTTGTGAGGGTTCCCTGGGGCAAATCTTCTTCCTGGTTGAACACGACGTTGCTGCAGAGCTGGGGCATTCACATTGGTATTGGCTGCAGTCTTCTTGGGACACTCATTGGAGTAGTGACCCTTCACTCCACACTCAAAACAAGTGTTCTGGGACTTGTCCTTGACTGCGACAGGCACAGCATTGCTGCTAGTTTTGGGTGCAGTGTTGTTGTTGTTATTGTGGTTCTTGGGAGGTGCACGGTTGAAATTGTTGGCATTGCCGGAGTTGTGATTGTTTCCTCCGGACTTCCCATTGCCTCCGCTACGGTTGGGGTAGCTTGGGCGAGACGTTGGGGGTCGGTTGTTCCTTGGTGCATATCCCGATGAGGGGTTGGGACGGTACTTCTGGTGACTACTGGATCCTGATTGCTGCATCATATGACGCTTGCGGTTGTCGTTGGCCTAGTTAATCTTCCCTTCCATCTGAATGGCAGAGTCGACTAGCTCTTCGGGATCCTAGAAATGGATGTTGACAAGGACAGTCTGCATCTCATCATGCAGTCTGTTCAGGAATCTCTCCTTGTTTTTTGCCTCCGTGTTGATCTCATCAGGTGCATACCTGGCAAGTGATACGAATCTATCACGGTACTCCACCACAATCATTCTTCCTTGCTTCAGTTTGCGGAACTCGTCCCTCATTCTGTTGACTAGACCTTGCGGCACGTGGGTGCAGCTGAACTTGACTTTGAATGCTTCCCATGTCATCACTTGACCATAGTTCATATTGCGGATACTATTCCACCCCGCTCTTGCATCTCCTGCCAGGTAGTGGGTGGCGAGAAGAACCATCTCATTTTCATCAACTCTTGCAACTTCTAAGTTGTTTTCCATGGTTTGTAACCAGTCATCAGCATCTAATGGGTTCTCAGATTGGTTGAAGATTAGGGGATTGGTGTTCTGAAAGTTTTTGAGTTTGGATCCCTGGTGATCCTGATTTCCATGCCCTTGGTTGTCGAGAGCCATCTGGGCGATCTGTTGAAGTGTTGCTAAGTTGGCTTGGCGTTCTGCCCTGCTTGCTTCACGGTCGGTGATGAGATTCTACAAGATCTGCAGCATTGGGTCTTGCGACGAGCTACTCCCTCCTTGGTTTCCACGAGTCATCTGAAGATTGAGATAGATATAGGGGTAAGATGGAAATTATAAGGTTCATGGTTTTGGGTTTTCAAAGCTAAAACTTTGAGTTAGACTCAGGTTTTTCAACTAACTTCATTTCATTCATGCAAGCAACACACGATACAAACACACACCACAACAATCAAAGGAAAACAGATGGTTTGAAGAACCATTCTGCAAGCTACGATACAGTGGGACCGATATATCTCAAGCTACGATAGTGCTCTACTGCATCTACTCATCGTCGATGAAGTCGGAGTCCTCATCATCAGTGTAGAAGTCTACCACATCCTCCTCCAGAAAGTCATCATCATTCCTGAGGTAAGAATCCATGTCTCCCTGGATGTCTTCACCCTCATCTTCTTCGTCCTTGGCGGCAAGCTGAGCTTCTTGCTCCTTGACGGTCATCTAGAGGTCGGCCACCTTCTTGCGAAGACGGGCGATGGTGCGATCCTTCTTTGCACGCTGGCGGCGAAGAGACTGGCGATCTTGGATGAGCAATGCGAAAGTCTGGGCCTTCTGGTTGGCAATGGCACGGTTCTGGTTGGCTAACTCCCTAGCATTGTCCAGTTCCTGCTGCCTGTCATGCAGCAAGAAGTCAAGATTCTCCACTTGACACCTCAACTCTGGGTGACCTTTCATCTCCATCGGCATTCCCAAGAAGTCACGTCTTGCATAGTCGGTAAAACGGGTTCCTTGGATCTTGTTGACGTTGAGGGCACATAGACGTGCGAGAGCTTCATGCATGGCCCTGGCTAATCCATCTAGCCAGTTGTTCTCTCTCACGGAGAACTGAATTCTCCCAGAAGTTGGTGCTTTGATGCTTCCTCTAGGATCCGCGGTGACTAGCCACTGTAGGTCTCCTCCTGGGGGTCCTGGAAGTTGAGCTCCAAGAAACTCTAGACGTGGGTGTCCCAGCAACTTTGACAGTGAATCCAGATCCCTCTTGAAGATCAGCTGACCTCTGTTTCCCAACTGGTAAAACTTTCTGAACTGAGTCTCCATCTACTAGAATTAAGGATGAGGAAGTTAGTGAAGTGATCAAGTGTGTCAAATTTTAAGTAGTAGGGCAAGAATTTTGAGGAACATAAATTTTTGAGAAAGAATGAATCCACAAGGATAAGAGAGGAGATAGTTTTTCATAAATACTCACTTTGGCTTTGAAACTAAGTTTTTGTTTGAACGTCCATTCTAACTAGGGTCTCCTATGGTCAGGATGGCTCTGATACGAACTTGTCAACACCCGGATTTTTAATCCCAGATGCCCGTTATGCCATACCTCGCAATCCCAGGATTACCATTTTTGCGAGACATAACAGATTGGATATCACAGTACATCATCCATTACAAACCATACATAAGGTCTTACACAAATAAGGATCTCACGATCCAGTCTAAATACAACAAACAGCGGAAATAAAAGATAAGCGTAGCGGTGGGGTCCATCTTCAGGGGCACAGGCAATGCTGACGAAGGCAGATAGTCCTAGTTATCATAGCCGTCCTATTGGCCATCATCTTGATAGTCTCCTTCATACTCTGGACATGAGAATAGCCAGGGACAAAAGCCATGAGTACTCTTTAAGTACTCGCAAACTACCACCAATAAGTAATATAGTGCTAAGTTAAAGTGCTAACTCTATGTTTAACTATAAAGTTAAGTTTGAAACCTAAGCTGAGTTCTGAAGCAAAGAAAGATAAAATAAAGTTCTAGAATCACTTAAGTTGGGAAGCTATTGTCATAAACACAACCCTATTGTGGTCAAGTCATGATTCATCATTTCTTTCATAAGTCATTTTGAAAATATCTGACAACGAAACAGTATGGCCATTCCAACTATCCATAACCGTGGACTTCGCTATTCGAATAGTTTGACACTCTGCAGAGGTGGTACACTTTCACCAAAATATTCGATACATCTGTCAGGGGTAACCCTGAATCATCATACTTAGTATGCAGATAATCAAACATAACTTTCCCTTTACACACCCTAGTATAAGCACCTCTCCTATGAGCATGGCCTCCCAACCATGACCATCATTCATCTTGGGCACTGCATAGGTGGACAACATTGAGAGGTAGCCTCATCTCAAACCTCTCCCGCGGGGGAACTAATACTAATGCATATAAATTTCTAGCTAAGCCTTACCCAATTCAGGTAATGTGGTTGTACGGTAAATTTGGAATGGTATCGCATCTGAATCCAACCATCAGTTTTATAAAAGGGTTAAGGCTCATGCCTCAACATTTTCACCATCATAAACCATTTCTTTTTCTCAACACATGTCAAAACATCTCAATAGAATGACTCATCATTCCAAGGTTTTCATAATTCATTTTCACCAAGTATTCCCATCTAAAGTGACTCAAGTTTTTATCTACTCTAAACTACTCAGTTAATAGTGTTCACTAAGGTGGATAAGATGGGTTCAATCTCATGCCATAGAATGACATCTAAAAGGGGTTCTAAATAGGTCAAGTTTTATACTCTTTATGCTACCTTCAAAACAAGTAAAGAACTTTGTGTAAACTAAGGGAGGTAAAACTTGTAAATAAGACTTGGGGTAACTAATAGTCAAAGGAGTGTGATCAAAGCATGCCTAAAGCATCTTTGCTAAACCATCTAGTTTGATCCTAGCTTGCTAAGCATTAAACTTGCAAGTGTTAGCTTGCATTGTTAATGGTGGTTGTCCTTGGTTGGTGAAGTGGTTGAAGTTTTCTTCTTCTTCTTGGTATAACTCCTCCTCCTCGAAAGCTTGGTCGGTACTATCGTCTATAAATACATACGCAGTACAAAATCACCAAACTGTACTTAACTAATATAACTAGCATTCTAAAACACACATTTGATGATCTATTATCATCACAAGCATCACAAGTTTAACTCAATAGCTTTACTCCTTTTAATTTAGAAAAGTAATTTCTACTCATAAAAAAATAACTAAGATTTTCTATTCACCACGTAAAATATGGGATCATGTGGACACATGTCATCACCACATATTCTAACATGTGGGAATGTGATTTTAAGGGTTGTTCATAATTACTTTGGTTTAAGTTCATTATTTAATGATTTAAAGTGACTAGAAATGCCTATATAGCATTATTTTGGTACTAGTCCAAAGTCACTTTATGTAAACCTTAATATTATTACATATTCAGATAGGTATGATGAATTGTGAATTTTGAGAGTTGGAATCAACTCAAAACCTATCTTGGTTGATTTTATAAAAATGTTGCAAGTTGCAAATACTTCTGTTTGTTATTTTTATTAGGAGAGATCTATAACTCTAATTGAATTAAATCCAATGGGCCTGGATAGATCTTTTCAATACCTTTTAGGCAAAATTGGTTTCATTTCATTTGGATTTGTAAAACTCCCAGAATTGATTTTTAAACTACTGGAGAGAAACTAGATTAACTCTAAATAGAAAAAAACTACATTTGAATTTTTAACACACGCTGGAACTAACTGGGCCGGCCCATCTACGCACAGTGCGCGCGACGGGTTGCCTGACATGCGGGCTCCACTGGTCAGCGGCACAAAAACACTGAAATGGTATCTAGCATCCTAGGCCACACGATCTAAAGACGATCCAACAGTGAAAGGTCATCGTCGACGACGGATTACTCCGGCGAGATTCTGACCTAGACGCGGCGGTGGGGGTCGATTGGGGGCATACCAGGGCTCCAGCAAGGTCGGTGAGGCGGGCAAACGGTCTGGTAGATGACGGCGAGGTGAGGCACGGTTGCGGCGGAGCTTGGGGTGCCCTAAATCGCAGACGCCCTTCTCCTCCTACTGCGGCGGCGCCGGCTCCAATTCCGGCGAGACAGAGCTCGAGCGGCTTCGGCGAGAGGTGGGTGAGGTTCAGTGAGAGGTGGGGAGTGAGTGAGTGTGGATAAATGAGGCTGGGGTGGCCGCTTTATATAGGGTCTACGAGAGGGCAGAGCGGGCTTCGGTGAGGTCATCGGTAACGACGATGCGGGGATCTCTCAGCATGGGCAAGGGCGGCAATGGATTCTCTGTCCCCCGGCGGTCCTCTGGGCTTAAAGGCGCGACAAGGCGAGGTCTATGCTGGTTGGGAGCGTGCGGTGAACTGAGCGCGGGCGGCGATGTTCGACGCGGTTCCTCTGGGCTGCTGGTCGCAAGGCGGCGAACGAGGATGTCTGGGCGGTTGCTAGGCCTGCTGCGGGTGGTGCAACACAAGGCTAGGGCTTGGCGAGGCCGTTCTACTCTGGCGGGCGCAACGCTCCGGGGTGATCGGCATGGCGGACAAAGGCATGGGCACGAGTAAATGCGACTTGTCCTCCGCTCGATTTTGGTTGGGAGCTGGTCGAGGCGAGGCGGTGTGATGGCGCTTGTCTGCCAGCGAGCGAAGGAGAGCGTGGGATGGGCTGGTGCGATCCGTCCATGGTCGACCTGGCGCATGGTGTCGGGAGGCTTGGTACTGGAGCAGATAGGGGAGAGGGAGAGAGAGTTAGGGCCGGGGTTTTAGCTAGGGGGACAAGGGGACCGAGTTAGGACCAAATGGTGACCAATTCCACTGCTCACTATAGTGTTTTGGAATTTGCAAGATTTGTGTCTGCCACCTGTTTGATGAAATGGCCGCAAGAAGCAAAAGTTTGAATTTTGGTTTCAAAATTTTTGAGTGTTCTCCACTAGTACTAGGTAGTCTCTGGTTGCAAGGCTTTTGAAAGTGGAGCTCAATTGGATGGTTTTTGAAATAGGGGTGATCTAGGCATATGCATTGAATTCAATTTTCACATGCCATTTAAAATAACTATTTTAATGTTTTTAGCAGATCAAAAAGTGGGCCTTGGTACCTCATTATGTGTACTAGCAAGGGGTGTAAAGATCCAGAATTATTTCTGTTGAGAAATGAGTCTTAGGAACACTCAAAGTAGTGTAATGGATTAAAATATCCAAAATGACCATTCCTCATTTTTAATTGTTTTTTATTTGATTTTCTTTGGGATTTTCTTGGGAATGGTTTAGGTGACGTTTAATTTACCATACAAACATTTTACAACCAAAGAATCACAGAACCATGGCAATTCAAATCAATTCCTAAATTAAATGCACATACACATGAATGCTTTCATTTTTAATTTGGAAAAGTTTTTGTTAACCCTAATTTTGATGATTTGAATCTTGATAAGCTTGGATTGAATTATTGGGATGTTACAACAAGTAGGAGTAGTATCAAGCAAGGATATACCAAAATGCAAAGATATACTCGTAGGTCACATGATGTACCATTCTGAGTATTCATCTTATTCTTATTCTTTGGTCTGCTTGTGCTTGCCCTTGCCCTTCTTCCTTAGTTCTTTTTTTGTTGAACATTTCAAGAGTTTGTTAACCCCTCTCGAAGTTCATTATCCACCTGTATACCTCGTAGGTAGTGTAGGCATCGAGGCTTTCATACTTGATCTGCTCTTAGGTCAGGGGCATGTTCCCCCACTGCTTGTGGTCCACATCCTACTTCTTCTTCTTCATGACTTTGTAACGGATGTTTATGAGGGCCACCGTATAGTCAGCCAAAGAATCCTTCTCATTCGTGGAGCCCGCAGGCTTCCACCTCTTCTGGATGTCCACGAAGTTTATCACTGGCACTAGAGAATGCCTAATCCAAATACCGTCATTGCCGATGTGGATGCCTGCAAAGGAAATGTTAGGGTTGACGAGTAACTCTGCTAGCTTGGAGCATGGTTGGTCAGCCTAGCAGATCTGGTAGACCAGGCAATCCATGCCCACACATAGCTGGATGACAGTAGCATTCTGCATTGATGATTGCTCATTGGTGTACTCGACGTCGAGGCCAACAATCTTGTCGTCCATTTCCTCCAGGAGCTTTTGGATTTTGTCGACGTAATCGTTCACCACTGATGCTCTGTTGGTATACACCACCTGTAGTGTGGTGTTGCCAGGGTTCAAGAAGTAGTACATCTTATCAAACGGCACCGCCATGGATGGTGATTGGCGCCTTCTTTTGTTTTGCAGAGGTCGGGTCGAGTGACTGAAAAGGAATGGGATCGAGAAGAAAGGAACCGCTAGGAAGATTGGGAGATGCATGCATGAGCGGTTCTGGATACGAAAGGGCACAGTTTCCCTCCGGCCCCGCCCACATACTCCTATAGAATACAATTTATTTACGGATCAGTTTTACGGATGCAGATTATTTAGGTAGCTATAGGTTGATTTCTAGATTATATAAAAAGTACAAGAACCAAACACACGCGATACTTTATGAATGTGGCTCAAAATTATAAGTATTTTTGAGTTTCACCTACTATAATTTTATATAAAAAATAATATCTCATACTTCTATTATCTGATTCTCACGTGCAAGGCACTTGCAACTCACTAGTTATTTCTTATCTTACCACTATATAGTGTATGAATCACTTTGAATATTTACCATTGGATCAAGACTCACGAACTCCACATTTCTAGTCGTTGGATCTTCTTTTCCATTCTAGCATCTAGAAGATTCTATTGATAGTCTTCATCACAATGAATCCTATGCACAAAACTTAAAACACACTTTTCTCCATCATTCTAGAATCTTCTCCCTCATTTCTCTAGACCATGTTACCAAAAATTTCAATTTTTAGATAGCTAATAATCGTTCACTTCTACACGATATACAAAGTACAAAGAACCAAATATACACTCATACTTTATAGATGTTGATCAAATTTATATTTTTTCTTCTTTATCTATTATAATTTTATATAGTGATGATATGTCAGACGTCTATTATCTGAGTCTCACATGTAGGATACGTGCAATTTACTAGTTATATACAGTGTATGAATAACATTGAATATTGAGCGTTGGATCAAGACTCTCGAATCCCAACATTGCAACCAGTTGGAACTTCTTTTCTATTTTAGCATCTAAAAAATACTACTCCTCGGGCCATAAATAACTGACTTGGGTTTGTCTAGGTTCGAATGTATCTATACACTAAAATGCATCTAAATACATTCGAATCTAGACAAAACTAACTCGGTTATTTCTAGACGAAGGGAGTACTTTCGATAGTCTTTACACAATGTATGCATATTACTACTCTAAGTTAGTTACCACTCAGACCAGCCTTAGAGCATATCTAGCATGGAAAAAAATAGCATGCTATTTCATGCTATTTAGCGTGATATATCATATTTGGAGAGTCCACGATATTTTTAAAAAAATTGCTTGCTATGGCGCTACTTTTTAAATAGCTTTCTATATCGCGCAAAAACATTATAGTGTTAGTGCTATTTCAAGTATAGGACGTTATTTTTTTGTTGGCAGGTGTAGAGTAAGATAACATATGATGAATATTGTGAGTAAGCAACCATACGATGAAAATTTGATTTTTAACCTTAAGTGATCGCGTCAAGCCGTCGCCTCCTCTTGCAGCACCCGGCACTGTACCTAGATTCAACCCTAACGGTTCTCCTCCAACTTGGATAGCGCTAGAATTGATTATGCATGTACAAGTATTACTCTAGGAAATTCATTAGATGCTGAAATCCTTTATATTCATGATATACCTGATATATTTTAAAATTTTACAAAAAGATGTTTTGTAAAATAGTGCGTTATTAGCACGCTATAACTTTCATATCGTCTGGAGAAAAGCCACGCTAAATTAAATAGCATGCTAGTATTTTTTTCCTTGATCTCTAGTGGCTTGTCTAAATTTGGTAGTCGACATTATAGTCTAAATTTGATAATGGTCTAAAAAGATTCCTTTTTAGACGACTTTATAGTCTAAATTTGATAGTCTATATGTCCATCTACACACAAATAGTCAATATACACAGCAAATCAGTACAACAAATGCTCTGATATGGCACGAGAGCGAGCTCGTGAGCGACCAACTTTGCTTTAGACATGGTGGCTCGATTGTCCAAATATGGACAACGAGTAGCTAGTTTGGAGGATGTCTAAATATTAGACCACCGGATACACAAGTCATCGGAGGCATTTTTGGTCCATGGTGGTTTATATTTGGGTTAGACTACCCGATATACTAGCCACTAGAGATGCTCTTAGGCTGGTCATAGTGGTAAACATAGTAGTTCACGTTACTACCTTTATGTGTGTACGTAATTGAGTTGAAGGTAGAGACCCTATTTTTGCATAAATGGCTCCAGAAATACTCCATACCTAGAAAGGTTAGGACATTACAGTAAACTATTTTTTCTAGTCATTGGACTATAACTACTCCTAGGATAGGATATTATTATTCTATATCTTTTGAACTGTATAGCCAAACTCAAAATCCTAGGGTGGCAAATTCTCCTGCCTCACCTCCACCGAAATATTTCGAGTGGTCACACGCCCCAAGTTCTAGCCGTATGAAATTCCTTTTCTACCCTTGACAATGGCCTATCTACTAATGTCGGGGCGTGGGTATGGTTCGCAATTCCCCGTCGCGGGTCCCCACAGATCTGAAGCTAGGTAGTCCACCTTCCGCCGACGCCATTTCCCCTATAGCACTCCGAAAAACCCTAACCCCTTTCTCACTTCCGGCTCCTACACCACCGCACCGGAGCATCCCCGCAGCGCTTCACCGGCCTACATGCCACCCAACTCCCTCTCACGTCCAGCACCGGCACCACCGCACCGTAATCATCTCCGCCGCACTTTGCCTGCCTACACACCACCCAACCCCCTATCTCACCTCCAGCTCCTACACCACCACACCGGAACATCACCGCCGCACTTTTGCCACCCACACGCCACCCCAAACCCTGTATCCCACCTCTAGCTCCTACACCACCGCACTTCGCCGGCCTACACGCCATACCTCGATACCATATACTCCTGACTAGTCTACCGGATCAGCCGATGTCCACCTTACCCAACCTAGTTTGCTGACACCCTCTTCCATACAACCGTGTTAGTTTTGCCGACTCTCTCGTCCACAGCACCTTACCTTCTTCACCTACGCTGGTGTGCCCTGGATTAGATCTACTTCACGGACTCAACAATCCACTACACCAGATATGCTTCAATGACACTCTTGTGCAGCACTTCGAATCTATAATCGGTCGTAACAGATCTGCTACACCAATGACACCGTGCACTACATCGGATCTCCTTCACCGGCCATCTTGTCAAGCAAGCCAGACCCATCAACAACCTCCACAGATCTGCTTCACAGATATCGCCAAGATCTATCTGCTGCAGCACGACTGACCACTAACGAGCACCCTCGGTGTCCTTGATGTTACCCGCAAAGATGTGGTGTATGCGTACACGACGTCGTGACCAAGGTAAACCATATATGCTTGTTCGTTTCAATATAGAAGGTATAATCCTGCGACAGTGAAGTGCATTTTTGTATTGGTGGTAGATTCCTACCTCAATACTGGTTTAATTGATATCCCACTCTCCCTTGATAAATTTGGTGTAGTCTATCTTAAATCCATGAGTTAAACTACGCCTTCTGTTTCGAGGTATAAGGCGTCCTTGTTATGCGTGTTTTTTCTTTGACCAACAATTACTCTTAATATATATAAATAATTTTGGTAGTACAAACTTGACATCATTAGAGTTCATTGGTATTATGAAGTTCATGGAAAATGTTAATTTACTGAACATCTGAAGCTGCCTACCTGTTCTACAAGTTTGTAAGTTATATCATCATAATGTGCATTTGCTTTGTCTGTTGCTACAATATTGACTGCAGGTAATTTTGGAGTTTATTGGTAGTTTTAAGCCACTGAACATGTAGGTTAACATTCCCTGCTCTACAAGTTCAGAATTTCTGCTATTTTAATTTCAATCTGGTTGTTCTAAGCAACCACAGTAACTGCCTTCTCTTATGTAGTTCATCGCAAATATTATGTCATTGAACTTTTTGCTTTTGCATGCCCTATGCAAGTGATGGCATTGTTATTTGTTCAATTAAGCTCCGATAGTAGTTGCCGCCTATTGTGTACTACTCCCTCTGTTTCAAAATATAAGATGTTTTAGCTTTGTGAAAGGAGTGTATCTAGTCACCATTTAGTATGTAGGTTTACTCCCAACCTACATGAACCTACACACTAAAAGTGGTCTAGATACACTTCACAGAGCTAAAACATCTTATATTTTGAAACAGAGGGAGTACATCCGTTCCGTAAAAGAAGGCCTATACTTTTTTAAAGTCAAACAATGATGACTTTTACCAAGCTCATAGAAAAATATATTAAAGGTTAATTTGTGGCATTTGCGTCTATGAAAGTATATGCCTCAATGTATCGAATGACGTTGGTTTGGCATGGTAGATGTTCCTGGTATGTTCTACAAACTTGGTCCAATTTTGCATCGATTGATTTGCGAAAAATTTATACACCTTTTTTACTTTGGATTGGATGTAGTATTACATGACATGTTTTAAGGAACTTAACATGGTTATCTGCATGCCCTGCTCTAGAAATTCAAGTTTCATAATTATAATTTCTATAGCAGTAGTATCTACCTTCTATTATGTAGTTCATGGCATTTTAAGTCACCTCACAGATAGGTTAGCATTCCCTGCTCTATAAGTTCATGATATATACCATTGTAATATCTATCTTGTTTGTCCAAATGTTAGTACAGTAACTGCCTGCTCTGTAGATGGTGAAAAAATTTATGGCGCTTTTCATATTTGTTTGCAATCCTATTTCACAAGTTAAATCATTGTAATTTTCTCTCTTGTTCATGCTATGGAGTGACTATAATTGCATTATTTTTTGTCGCCATGGCAATCTTTATTTTATTTAAATGTTTGTTTATATTCCGCCATTCCCTTCTCTACGTGTTCACAAGTGATTATACTATAATGTCTATCTAGTTCTTTGTAAACATCAACATCCACTATCTGATATTATTTCTTCTCACAAGGAACACGGAGAATCGTAGAGTGAATCACCCCTACAATCTTGTAAGTACCTATTGCTTTCTATTGCTGAATGCAAACCTGTTTTATGTGAATGAGTGGCCTAAACCTATATCCAAAGGAGCAACAATAAACAAGATGGATCGTCTATCCAAGTACTGGATGCAGTGGATGTCTTCAAAGAACGAACTAGCAACAGGATGTCCTCCAACGAGACTACACAAAGAGAAATAATAAGTCTCTTGTTTTACTAAGATGTGCTTAGTATCAGATGCTTGTTTGTACGAGGTACCACATGATTCGGCTAATGATTAGAATAAGGTTGACCTTAAACAAGACTGGACAAAACCAAACGTAAATCCCTTGATTTATAACTCAATGTGCTCACTTGATTTTCGTGATGATCTATTATTTCAATATTTGACTTGTGTTCATCTATCTATCTATCTATCTATATGTTAAATAGACCATGATTAGGTGGTGGTGATTTAAGTATATCCACTTTTATGCTACATTTTTCTGCTATGTAACAAAGACCAATTGAAAATCTCTCGATTTATATTTCATTTTTCTCACACAATCATCATGATGATCTATTCTTTGCTATATTTGACTCATTGTCATATCTATCCATCTATCTATCTATATATGCGTTAACTAGACTATGATTATGTGGTGGTAATTTAAGTGTATCCACCTTTATGCTAATTTATAGTATATTATAGTATTTTTCTGCTATATTTAAGAGTTTGTATACACTCTAGAGGTAGTCACATTGTCTAGTGTCGGCACCACATGAGTTGGCCAATGATTAGAACAAGATGACCTTTAATGGTACTGCACAAAGACCAAACGTAAATCCCTTGATTTATAATTCAATTTTCTCACTCAATCATGGTAGAGATCTCTTCTTACTATATTTGACTTATGATCTTCTCTCTCTATATATATATTAGCTAGACCATGATTAGGTGGTGGTGATTGAAGTATATATCCGCTTTTATGCTAATTTATGTTCTATTATAATATTAGAGATCGCCACCATGATTGGGATTATATGCACTCTAGAGGTAGTAACATAGTCTAGTGTTATATGTATGAGACTAGTATAAATTACTTGGTCTTGGTGAGGAGTAACTTGGACTAGTAAAAATGCATACAATACTAGTCCAAGTTACTCTACCAACACTAAAGGGGGTCTAATACATTCGTTTCACAAAAGCCATAACTTCTTATATTTTGAAACGGAGGGGTTCTATCTAGACTACTCATAGTGAGATTGTCATAGCTAGTATCATCTAATATAATCCCTAGTTACTATATATATGTACTATAACCATCTTAATATAATCTGGAAGTCTATCGTGCACCTGGTGTTTGATTGCTTAATTCATTACCTCAATAACTACTCTACATGATGCACATATAGATTCTACTAGATCATGATGGCGCGTGTTGCCGCACCCGTCCATTTTGACATGGAATGGTAGGAATATCCACGGATATATGGATACATGTAACATAGATGAAAATTTTGTATAAACTAACTTCTATACTAAGAATATCCATGGATATATGGATGCAATGAATTTTTTTAATAAAATAACTTCAATACGCATAACATATAAGTTAAATTTTCATAGCCGAATGTATTTTGTTATAGTAATGGAAGAGTTCAATTTTAAATTAGGTGATGCGAAATTATTAGCAAACGTGTGATAATTAACTTGAGAAAAACAAGAGATCTAACCATTTCCTTTTACATTGAGATCTGATCATATATAAGCTTTCCTCATATTAAGATCTAATCACTGGTCTTTACATTGATGATTTTCATTTCATATTCTCATAGTAAATTTCTTTGTGGTGATTTTGTACCAAAGTATACTGTAATATTGCTTTTGCTTCAGCGAAGGGATTATGTTTCAGAACATGTCCTAGACTGATAATATATTCACATGTGATGCTTATATAAATAGAAACATTTGTAGTTGAGATGACAATTATTTCTGGTAGAGTATGTAAATATATGGATGTACGAAACATTGGAATTTAAACCCGAAATTTAAACCTTCTCATAAATTGGCCCATATATATGAGACAATAATCAACAATATTTATGGTACATTGACATTGCATGTAATTCAAGATTCCTTGCAAGCTTAAAACATACTGAACAACGGGATTTAAATAAGGTCATGTCATAAGAAACAAGAGATATTTTCAGTATGGATCTTTTAAGATATTATGTAAGTATATTCATATAGAGATCAATTACATATGATACAACATCGTCAATTGGCATATACCTTAGTTGAACAGATTGATTGATTTTGTTCTTGAATCTTCCCTGCCCTGTAATTAGTATACGTATTATTATGAGGTGAAATATTCAGGAAACACACACAAATTACTAAGGTGAGAAAGAAAGATAAAATTATTGATAATTTACCACTTTGCACCCTTTTTGTTTGTTTTAGACCTGGCATCCATGGCAGCATCAGATGCAAAATCCATGCATTGTTCATCAACAAAGTGTGGTGTTGCCTCTTCAAACATTTACAAGGAGACATTACCGTAGGGAACAACTAAAATGCAGAGAATTGAATAGAAGAATATGATTGTACTGGTCCAATAAGTAGAGAGCTCAGCCCCGGAAGGAGAAGAGTGCAACGAACTATAATCACTTGGATTGGTGTTAAAAGTTCTCTCTGCTGTCGGTGTTAACCTGCAAGGGTAGCGAACCACCTCTAAGCCACCTCTGATTATTCGACCAGTATAATTAACCGACATTTGAACAAACGTAGTGCTTGTTGATTTAGTCTTTTCATTCCTAGTATCGTAACATGCTAGAGGAGAAGAGAGACTTGAATGATTACACCACCTACTACAGTCTAAATAGAATAATGTTAATTTCTAGACTAACATTTAGTAATTGTATTATTTTTTATGTAAGGAGCAACTGAATTGGACAAGAATTTATTCCTTTGAGCGACTAAGGAAAGCTATTTAGAATAAAAATAAATGATCATTGTTATTGTGAGTATTCATTTCCCTACATGACCAATCGAAACAAAAAAGGCATCTGATGACTCTTGCGGTCCTGCCTGGCTTAAACTCTACAAGGTGCACATGAATAAATCCCAAAGAGATTAATGGCAAGGAAATTGAATAACGCATAGTATAACTAAGTAGCCAAGATCTTTTACCTCCAGGAACGTGGGACAAAAAATTTATATATGAAATCCATCCCCTATATGATAAACATGATAAACTGTTATACTCTAATGGTGTGTTTTCGTAGTAGATAAACCAAAGATACTTTAAAGAGCCGCAGTATAGAAAATCATTGGACAGTAAAATTTGCAAAAGATGGCCAACCATGCCGCTACAAGAGGACCTTAAGCAAAGACGAGGTTGGGCTCCAAACGTAGGATTCCTAGAGGTACAGGCAGGGGCAAAGAGTGGCGTCATAGCGGAGTGGAACCGGAGAGGACCACGGTGGCGTGCTCTCCGACGCTGATTGGAGCGACAGCGGCGAGACCTAAGTAGCGGCAGTAGCGCATAGCGAGCGGAGAGATGTGAGATGGGAAGAATAACGAGGTGGACACGTGGATAGATGGATTAGCACCTTTTTTTGAGAATCTATATCGAGTAACCGCTCCGGGTTAGCGGAAACGGTTCGGATAATTGGGCTATTAGATTTGTACAAATCCAAATCAATGACGTGCCACCAATTTGTTCTCTAGAGAAGCGTCCTCTAGGGACATTTGGTCCAGGGTAGCATCAAACAGGCAGAAATTGTTGGAACGGTTGCGGGTGCTGGTAGCGTGAGAAAGCTCCGGTGTGGTTCAGTTTTAATATCCCTAATTTCCAATTTGATTCTTTAGTTTGCTCATGATTAAAGCAATGTAATGATTTTCTTAACTTAAACGGTCAGAGCACCACCCTATCAAGGCGGAAGCTGCGGGTTCGAGCCCTGTCAGTCTAGACTAGGGATGGCAATTTCTGTGAGAAATACAATGTTTGATTAATAATAAACAAGAGATTTTCATCTATAATTGATCAGATGATCTTGCGAGTTTAAAATTAGCCACCAGATGGTTCAATTGGTTATGGTTCCTGTGAATTTTTAGTTGACTTGTGATTGAATCAATGATATATTCTGACGTGGTTCCCAGACATATATTGTTTAAATACTTCATTGACCTTGCAAGGTGCACAATGTATCATTTGCTTGTTTTTCTACCGGATTTTCTTGCCTGGTTATATCTACAAATGGTCAGCAGTTTGAAATACAATTGTTGTAGGAAGTACAAAGAAGGTTTATGATACTCTTTGGATGCATCCAACTATTGTTTTGGCAGCAAATGACCCATGTCTTTGTTTCTCTACTTTTTTTATTTACTCGCCCGATGATCAAAATATTTGAATGATCTGGCTACTGAAAAGCAATGGTTGATATCTTGTTTGTCTGAAATGAATCTGGTAGTCTATTTAAGACACACTTAATTTATTCCCTGTTTTCCAAGCTACTATCATAGTTCCCTAATGATTAAAGAAATGCCACCTTCTGTGGTTGGAGGTCACTTTTTTGGCTAGTTCATACTATATACCATTTTTAAACGCTATTTTTATATTTTAGGTTAATGTTTTGTTGTCTCGACCAGTTCTAAGCAGCTGAAGGAATCTCACGCACCTATTTTTGTTATATTTTCTATATTTCCGTTATGTAGTGATACGATTAGTTTATGAGGGAAAGAGTTGAGTTGCTTGATTCCCTACATTCATTGCCACACTAGTTTAGTTAGTCTACATGAGACAAACATATTGATGGCTTGATTTGTTATATTAGGACAATGCCCAATTTTAAATTCTTTGACAACAAACTTGGTGTTTTTTGGCCTGATTTGCTGCTCTAACTTAATATGTCTTAGTTTCAACATGCAAATAACCTGTAGTGTTTGTTCCATAGTGGCTATGATACTAGCACATGTATGCATCGTCCAGGACATCGACAGTTCCTATTATTCCTGAAAGAGATGTACGAGGCACATCATTGATTGTTCCTAGCCAATGATAAATTAGAATTATTTTATATATAAGATGTCTGCCAGTTAGCTGGTACATTGTGCTGACTTGTTTTCTTTGTTTCAGGCTGCACATGAAGCTATGGGGGTAGAATGGAGGAATCCCATGTTAAGTATTGAGGTCATTTCACAAAGCAGCAGTGATAGTGATTATTGCTTGTATCGGCCCACTATTTCAGTTTTTCCAGCAGAAAGAGGTGTTACAGCTGCACTCCAAACAATTGATTTAATTGAATAAGAAAAAGAGGAATTAGATGGAATAATCATGATTACATGTTAACATATACATGAACTGAAAGATCGACAAAATTTAACGGGCTGTCTACTTGATAATATCTTCTACAGCTATCATGGTATGCCAGTTGTTACTTATATGGGGATGTAAGCTCCGTAGCAGGAACCCTCTTCCAACCCATGTCTAGCGATGTCTCTGTAATGCTTCATCTTGTGTTTGTTGAAATTCTGGTCTGTAATAAATTTCAAAAAAAATCTGTTGATGTAATAGGTGATCCTAGCACGGCCATTAGCGGGTCGAAATATTAACGGACTGTTTAAAACCAGAATTGTGCCATAGTTATAGAATACACAAATATGTTGGCCAGTAGATGGGCCCAATAAACAGTAAAAGGTCGTAAGTGGCAGGTCAGAGTATTGGTGGGCCTCATAAGCGGCCAAGGCCCTAAAAACGTACATGGCTGAACAACAACAAGCCAGAATAGTAAAAGGCCCGAATAGTAATAGGCCCGACGATTAATAGACCTGAACAGTAAAGGACCTGAAACAGTAAAAGGTCTGAACAGTAAAAGGACAGCATAGTAGAGGAGCAGCAGAACAAAATGAATAGAAGAGTAAAAAGGCATGAACAGTAAATGGCCGGAACAGGAAGCCTAGAACAATAAAAGGCCATAAGAGTAAAAGACCTAAACAATGAATGGCCGGAACAGTAAAAAGCAAGAATAGTACAGGATCCTAACACTGGCAACCCAAAAATGTAAAAGACCATAATAGTAAATGGGTAAAACAGGAGCGGACCCTATGGGCTATAGGAACAGTAATGGGCCACCTACAGGCATTAACAATGCCTGACCTACTGGCACAGGCCCCTAATGGGCCGCATATTATTCTACCAAAGTGGGTCTTCTTTAGTCGAAAACAGTAACAGGCCTGAAATCGTACGGGCCCTAGATGGATTCATTAATGGGCCATGTCAAACAGTACAGGCGAAACAGTAAAGGGTTGTAATCTTGTTGGGATCTCCTCGTGGGCCGGCCCACTTAACAATTATCAGGCCTTGTCTAGGTCAGGCTTCTGCCATGGTTTCTGTGACCGTTAACGGCGGTAACCGGCTGTTAACGGCGGGTGCCACGTGGCATTTTGGATGATATCAACAGTCAACGCGGCTGGCGAACAGATCTATGACGGAACAAGTTTTCGTGGCTGAAGGGTGCAATCCTCCACGGTTAGAAAATCCGTGGTAGATTCTTTTGTGAGAGGGATTTTACCACAAAGGGCATCCGTCGTAGAAGACTTTTTAGCCACAACAAATGGGCCTTCAGCCACGAAAATCGTCTGTTGTAAAAGCCAACTTTTCTTGTAGTGTCAACTCATGCTCCATAGAGGTTGACGCGTATGCAATTGTACATTCACACAACAAAGACCAAGAAAAATATTTTTGTGCGTGATAGAGGAGCATGCCATTTGTGGAATGTCAATTATTGTTCATAACACTATTAACACAATACATTTATAGCAAATGGAATGCATGTGCAAGGTCAGTGTGCATGGAAATCATTTGAACCTCATCCAAATGTGGGAACTCAAAAACTCCATATAATGTCTTAATGTGACACTCAAAGCATTGGACTGAAATTTTGATCAACATCTTTGATGCAAGAATAGGAGAATTCGACAAAAACACATAAGGAAGGATATCCAAAACAACATCATTATGTGTGCAAACCAACCATTGGAAAGAGAAATTGTTCAATATATTGGATGCCATACACAAATCATCAAAAGGAAAGATCATGGTAATATGAGTAACACAAATGGAAGCAAAAACAATATGTTTGCAAACAAACCATATCAAAGAGAAAATGTTCCTTATATTTGTTGCAACAATTATACGAGATACTTTGAAGCTCTCATGATAATACATGCTCATAATGGCATTATGGTTGCACACTAAACATTGGAAAGAGAAATTGTTTAACATTTTTGTCGCAACACACAAAGCATCAATATCCAATAGCAAAGAAACATGATTCTCACAAGGTGAAAGAATACCATCAACATTCTCGCAAGTAAACCATAAGGAATAGCAATTTTTGAACATGAAAGATGCAAATCATGCTAAAGGTATCAGATTTGGGTTCGATCTTGAACTCACGTGGGGATGCTCTCACGAAATCTTTATGTCAACTCGTGCTCAACCTGCGGGTACCTAAACACAACATTAGGATGACTAGCATGAGGGCGCGCTCTGAAGAGGACGCGACGTGCGGCCCTGCGCGCGGGCATCAGTCTGTCTTGCTCTCCTTAGTTGCCACGTGAACATACAGCTACTCTGCTCGTGTACAGCTATTCTGCTATTTTACGCACGTTTTACAATAAATATCCACGATGAAAAATACGTGAGCAGTATATGCAAAAAAGAGCAGTGGACCATGAAAAAAAGAGAAAAAGAGAAAAGACTGTGCACTACAACTAGGTCGTCTTGTGCACTACGATTGAAGGCAGTACAACACAGAGCACTTCCAGGACATCGTCTCGTGTACTGCAATCGAAGGAAGTGCAACGCAACACAAAAAGGCAGTGCACTGCTAGGATACCTGTGCCCGAAGGTAGTGCAATACAATATAAATAGGTAGTGCATCGGTCGTGCACTGCCAGGACATCGTCTCGTGCACTGCGATAAAGGGAAGTGCAACACAACATTTTGTCTGTACCCTCCAACTCCCTATTGGGTTGACAAATCAACTTGACAGAATTCTCAGACAGTGTCTTTGGAGGCGTAAATATGATGAACCCAAGCAGTCATTAGCAGCCTGGGAGATGATCTGTAAGCCCAAGTCTAGTGGTGGCCTTGGAGTTGTGAATTTTCAAAAGCAAAATGCAGCCCTTCTCATTAAGTTTCTGGATAAGTTTTATAATCACAAGGATGTCACGTGGGTTCATTTAGTTTGGAACGCACATTACCAGGGGAAGATCCCACAGGCTGAAAAATATGTGGATCATTTTGGTGGCGTGATGTTTTGAAATAGGTTGCTAACTTTAGAGGAGTGGCTGCAGTTACTATGGGTAAAGGGGACACATTTCTTTTCTGGACAGATAATTGGAGCTTGCATAGATCTACTACGCCTCTTAGCTCACGTTTCCCCAGGCTGTTTTCTTATGTTTTGGATGAACATCTTTCAGCAACAACGGTTCTGGACACTGAAGACTTCATGAGCCTGCTTTACCTGCCATTATCTCCTGCTGCTTTTCAGGAGTACAATGAGTTGCAAGATCTTCTATCTACTCAAGCACGTTCTGACCAGAATGATGTGTGGACTTACAGATGGGGTAAGCAGTATACCCTAGGACAGTTTTATAAATTAATTCATGCACATATCGTGGTTCCTAATGTTTTCAAGTGGTTGCGGAAATCATGCTGCGTGATGAAAACCAAGGTCTTTACCTGGCTTCTGTTGTCGGACCGCCTAAACACTAGGGACATGTTAAATAGAAGGCATTGGAAGGTAACCAACAATACACACTGCGAGCTGTGCCCTCTCAGGGCTTATGAGGATCGTGCTCACCTTTTCTTCGAGTACAACTTCAGCATTCGAATCTGGAATTATTTGCAAATTCAATGGAGAACCAATGACAACATCTAGGCGGTGGTCGTTGATGCTAAGAGAGGTTTTGGTCATCCTTTCTTCATGGAGGTTGTCATTACTACATGCTACAATATCTGGTTGTTGCGCAATGGGAAAATATTTAGGGGAGAAAATCCATCTTTTGCTAAGTGGAAAGCCATGTTTGTTCATGATATCACTCTCTTGCAGTATAGGATTAAGGCCAAGCACAAGGACAAGCTTCTGGCATGGATAGAGGCACTGCCATGATGGTATTTTGGCCTCTTTGTGCAATTTGTTTTAGTATAGTTTGCTAACCTCTCAAGTTGTTGGGGCTCTTCTAATTTTAAATTTCCCTTCCTAATCTGGTAGATAGTTGGCACTTTCTTTTCATCCCCCTTTTTGTATATTCCCTTGTACTCCCTTCTCGACAGTGAAATAAAATGTTGTGGGGCTTTTGCCTCACGGTCCCTAGGTTTTTCAAAAAAAAAACAAGGTAGTGCACTACTCATGCACTGCCAGGATACCTCGTCATGCACTGCGTCCGAAGGCAGTGCAACACAGTATAAACAGGCAGTGCACTGCTAGGACATCGTCCCGTGCACTGTGTTCGAAGGCAGTGCAACGCAACACAGACTAGCAGTGCACGAGTAGTGCACTGCCAGGATATTTTGTCGTGCACTACGCCAAAAGCACTGCAATGTAATACAAAAAAAGCAGTACGCAGGCAGTGAACCACCAGGACATCGTGTCGTGCACCGCCAACCAGAGGCAGTGCAACATAGGGTCAATAGGCAGTTCGTCGAAACCTATCAACATAGGATCTAGTTTTGTAGGTCTCAGCACGACTAGTACAACTATGAAAACGGACGTCGATTTGAATGATTTGTTTAAAAGATCTCACATTTTTCGTATTTGAATCTAAAAGAGAAAGGGAAAAAGGACCGCGACCCTCACTCTGCAGGCACCATGTGTCGCGTAGGGAAATAGTCGGGATAGCGCGAGAAGAACTCTCAGGACGCCACGTGCAGGGACGGCAGAGATTGCGGGCCAAGCTCTATAACACGCGCTTTTTCTAGTGTTTCCGACACAACATAGATAAAAGAAAGAATGTACATGCATGGTAGAGAAACACATCATCCATCATGACGTATATCTTCTTGTACACATCACCATTAGTGTCAATCAAATGTAAAATAGATACATGGTGAGTATGAAAGTGCCGAACATGCTTATCATGGCGCATTTACCAAAATCTCCAAAATTTGAGAAAGCTGTGGGGCAATCTCAAGAGAAACCATATGATAAATTTTGTTGCAAGAAAAACAAGTGAAAGAGCAATTATTCATCTTATTGCAAGCAACGGGATAACTTGAAAAACAATCATGATAAAGCATGTCCAAAGGAATAGCATGGTTACCAACAAACATATGGAAAGATAAATTGTGCATCAAGTTTTTCACAACCTGAGGATCATACTTACCATAATTGCAAGTAAAATATTGGAAAGAACAATTGTTCAACATATTGCAAGCAACAATGGGAAAGATGAAACATTCATAGCATGGCATATCTATGGCAACATCATCACAATCAAATAATTTTACATGCTCTACATTATGCAAAGTCAAAGTATTACATGGAAATATGAATGAATCATATGCAATGTCACAAATATCATCCATAGCATGCCAATCATCACAAGTCATCATGGCCACTAGTGGGATCATGGCATCATCAACACCCTTATTTTTACCTTGTTCATACCTCTCATATGATGTGGGTGTTGTGGTAGTAAAGGCCTCCATGTGGGAGACTTCTTCATCATATATAGGGATAGCCTTAGCTTCACCCACCGTGTACATCTCCTCAATAGGAGGCATCATCATCTCGAGGCTTGTTTCTTTTTGATCCATGGAACCTAGCATATCATGAGAGAACACATTAGAGGTAGAGGGTAAGTCATTAGAAATAAAAATTGTCTCACGTGACCTTCAACTACCACTCTCAACTCACTCGATGTATCAGTCATGTCCTTCCAGTGAAAGCACTCAATCTCACGTATGGTGGAGTCACTCATCTCACTCTTTCTCTCACTCAAGTGGGCTAAGTGGCTCTCATACTCACATTGGATCAGTACCACATCATCACTCAAGAATATAGGGATAGGCTCAGTTTTCTCAACTCCATGCGCCTACTTTGGTGAAGGGAAAGTATCATGCTCACCATTCTTGAGCTTGTTGTCGCCATCTTGTAGTAGTGGTGGAAGTAGGCTCATGTTGATGTCGAGAGCGGTGCTCGGATCGACTTCATCACATATGTGGTCTTGTATTCCTCCACTTGAAGTGTAGACTCTTGAATTGGAGTTTGCGCATCCTTTTCCATGTCCACCTTGGCTTGTGTAGTCATCTACTTGACGTACTCGTCCAACTTGGCAAAGTAGAGGTCTTGGTTCTCCTCATCCATGAAGTTGCATGCTTCATCTTGGACATCATGTCTTGGCATTGAAGCTTGATGGCATGGAAGAAGGCTTGCTCTTTGTACCATTTTGGTGGTGGCACCAGTAGTGGAAGCTGCCTTATGGTGGAGTCGACGGAGGTCATTGGTGTGCCTTGTCGAACGTTGATGTAGGTGGTGCACTTGGTCATCCACATGGCGCTCTGATACATTGCAAATGTATATAATTTTTGATGTTCCATGCTTGGTTTTATCCACTTTCTTGTGTTTTATTCCAACTTTGGAGTACTTTTCATATGATTTCTTGGACTAACCTATTAACAAGAGCCACAGTGCCAGCTGACTGTTTTCTGCTGTTTTTGGTTCCAGGAAAGTTAGAAAATGAATATTCTCGGAATTGGACGGGACAAGAGCCAAAGTGCCTATTTTTCCGAAAGTGATCAAGTGCCAGAATACGAGACGGAGAATGGCCAGGGGCCGGCCACACCACCTGGCCGCGCGGCCAGGCTAGGCCCACGCCAGGGGGTGGTGTGGTGGCTCCTATCACCCCCTCGGCCTCACCTTCCGACTATAAGATGCCCTCGGGATGTAAACCCTAGGCCCGATCAAAAAAATCCACGAAAGAGTCTGTAGCCACTGTCATCTCCATCCCTAGATCGGGAGGGATCTGAAGCTCTTCCCGGCACCCTATCGGACAGGGGAATTCACCCTGGAGGCCTTCTTCATCACCACGCAAGCCTCCGATGTGATGCGTGAGTAGTTCATCCTTGGACTACGGATCCATGTAGTAGCTAGATGGCTGGTTCTCCTCCTTTGTGCTTTCATGTTTAGATCTTGTGAGCTCTGTTCATGATCAAGATCATCTATTTGTAATTCCTACATGTTGTGTTTGCGGGGATCCGATGGATATTGAGATGCTATTTCAGATTGATTATTGATTTTATCGTGTCTTTGTTATTTGTGATCTTGCATGCTTTCCGTTGTTAGTAGCCATCTTGGCCAAGTAGATACTAGCAACTCCAAGAATTAGTATTTATGCTCGATAGTGGGTTCATGCCTCTGGTAATCTGGGGAAGTGCAGAAATCTCTAAGGTACTAGATGTGTTGTTGCTACTAGGGAGAAAACAACAATCCTTTGTTCATAGAACAATCGTATTGTTTACTTTACACGCAGTTCGTAAAGCAATAATATGTTCCTTGCAACTTAATACTGGAGGGGGTTCGGATGATAACCTGAAGGTGGATTATTAGTCATAGATGCAGTTGGATGGCGGTCTATGTATTATGTTGTAATGCCCAATCAAGTCTCAAAGGAGTCAAGATGATTAGTATATGCATGTATTGCTTTCTCGGTGTTTGTCAATTGCCCCGCTGTAATTTGTTCACCCAGCATGTTATCTATCTAAGGAGAGCCACCTCTAGTGAACTATGGATCCCGGTCCTTTTTCTTTACATACAATCTATAAACTGTTTACTTCTTTGTGTTTACTTTCTGTAAACTTTTACTTCTTTCCATGTGATACGTTTAATCCTTTGTTTTCCGCAAAAAACGGTGAGATTGACAACCTCATCGCAAGTTGGGGACAAAGTTCTGTGGTTGTGTTGTGCAGGTCTCCACGTTGCTACTAGCATCGGTAGTGCGCCCTGCCAAAGCTCAGCTAGTAACACCTTTGGGGTGTTTCCTTGCTCCTATTGGTTCGATTAAACCGTGGTTTCATAACTGAGGGAAACTTGCTGTTGTGCTCATCATACCTTCCTCTTGGGGTTCCCAACGAGCTCTGTGTCAAACGACGAGCACATCACGCCCATGATCGTGATTTTTTTCCTTGGCACTCTTCTTGTCGAGGCGTTGTAATGAGCGCAAACCATCATTAGTTTTGGTGGTCATGCTCATGGTTTTGGCAAAGTTTTCTTCCATGTCCTTCCTGAAGTTGTTGAGGGCGCTTTTGAACTTGTCCATTTGATGGTGGACCTTGGAGCTCTCGTGGTGGAGGCTCCATCTTGGTCGATGTGACTTGAGGAGCTTGTCGTTGTCATTCTTGAAGTCGTCCACGCTTGGGGATTCATTGTTGTTATAGTACTCTATATCACCCAAGCATGTGGAGCCATTTTCGGTGTAGTCCTCCATCATGTCATCCATGCTTGTGGAGACATAGGCATGGTGGCTCATCGCGGATTCTTCATAGAAATCATCCTTGGTTCCGGAGTCCTGAGACATGATTCAGAAGACCAACTGGTGCAACATTAAACCTTACTTTACCTTGGAAAATAGTATCATGCAAGTGGCCACACTTGAGAGGAATAAAAACCAAGCAAAGTGAAGTGACAATGCCACCTAAACCCAACTAACAACCAAAAAACACATACACACAAAGCGTATGATGGATAGATATGGAAAGTGGCATGTCAAGGCAACAATCTGAAATCAAGATATTGTAATGCCAAGTAAAGAACCATGATGATCACAAAGCAAAACAAGTCAATCCACTAGAAAGGAATTATGTGAAAGGAAAAACATTCGGTGGGATAAATGGGACTTGTGCGACGGAGAAAGTGAGCTAAGAACCAAATGATTACCTAGCAAAGACTATAAGCTCGTGTCGCACAAGTGCAATGATAGATGCTAGTTCGATTGCAAAGAAAAATTGGTGGGCTACAAGATATGCACAATAATTATCACCTATAATATGTTCATCGATCTTGCGCTTCCTATTCTATGAGGCACTTGTTTGTTTGTTTCTTTTCCTTTTTTCTTTTTTCTACTTTTTATTTTTCTTTCTTTTTCACTTTCCTCTTCCTTGTGCCAACAACTATACATGATAACTATATGAGATAACGCGTTCACAACTTTTGATCAGAATTTTACAAGGTATCAAATGTGCATAGCCCAAGCAATCATAGGAGGAACTAGTCTCAATAGGTGTTTGTTGGTCGCAAAGATAGTGTAGCTCACAAAAGAATGCAAGTGTGGAGAAGTCACGGAATTTTTATACCTTTCATCACCGACCTTCACCCTTTACTGCTGGATTCCGTCTTTCTCATGGAATTTGGTTGGAGTATATAGCATGAACAACATGGATGATGATGTATATGTCCTTGTCCTCTTTGAAACGAGGTAAAGAACACCAAAATCCAAGTTCGAATGCAAAAGTTATGCTCAAAATGATGCGGAACTGAATCTGTTGGCGACAAAATTGGCAGCGCCGAGTCTGCGGCCGAAACGGTTTTGGTTGCACGGAAAATTTTGACGGTCACCGGAAATTGGCAAAATATGGATCTGGCGCTGAAAATTGGCCAAAATACAGATCTGGCACCGGAATTATCTCCAGTTCCGGCGACAGGCTCGACGGCACCGGTTTGACCACTGGAACACGTTCGTGACTCGAAATTTCGCGATTGCTACGGAAAAACTTGATGGAAAACTTCAAACCTGAGGGGCAAATGATGAAATTAGGCCAAGGGCACGCATTGGAAGGTAGATCAACAAGTTTAGCAAGTAATTCATAGATCAATACCTACCAAAACGCACTCAAATCTCAAATTGATCCAAAACACAAAATTGGGCTATTTTTGGTGAAATTTTCAAATTTATAGGGAAAAGACCAAATCGATGAGAAATACGTGGCAACCAAAAGCTGCTGATACCAGATGATAAGGGTGAACCTCAAGGGTGACCCGATCTTCAGGGATCACATGGTCAAATAGATGGGAAAAGCGAGGAAAAGGGAGAAGGTAGCGGAAGCGAACACACATCTCGCGAAGAACACGATGAACACACGCAAACATGACAAGATACAAGGCTGATTGCTCCCGCCGGCGACCACCGGTCCGATAGAATCCTCGCAAGAGAAGATCTGTTAACGTGCTCCCGTCAATCCCAAGCGGAGAGGAAGGAACACCTTGGAGAGGGTCTTGAAAACTACGCTCCCGCACTCGCAAACGTAAGCCTTGTACAACAATGGATGCGCTATGCAAAATTCCAACGAGGTCGGTGACGATAGTACGTCCCCTTGGTAAAGGGGATGAGGCAAAACTATAGATTCTACAAAAGGGTTGTCTTTAGTCTATCATCTATGCCTAAGAAATAAAGGGGAGGCATAGGGGCTATTTTATAGTACTTAGGGTGAAGGGGTAGGTAAAGGAAATATTCCCAAATCTGTGCACAGATAGGATTTTCGGCGGTAAGTCTAGCGGCGCCGGAAGCTTCTCGCGATCACCGGTTTATTTTGGTCTTAACCGGATTGGCGTGCTGGCGCAGGTTTCGGCGGGAACCGGTTTGATCCGGCGGCCGCCGGTTTGTTTTGGCGTACGATTCGGCGGCTCTGGAATCTTCGCCGGTTTGGCTCTGTCTCTTCCTTCTCCTCTTCCAGGCCACCGTCTTGTCGGGCATGAGTCCTCGGGCTTCCTATCCCGTCTATGTACTTGTCGGTGTGAAACTATCATGGTCATAGAACAGAGTATGAAGTAGTATATCATTCAATATGGTAGGAAGTGAGATCTCATAGAGGATATGATTCACCTTTAAAGTCCATGACGACTTGGAATACATTGAGGATCTTGATGTGGTAACGACCGTAGATTAGGCTACATCAATTTTAATTGTGTTTTCCTAAGTCTTCAAATGTTTCTAGGTGGATTCATCCGATATTTCCTGGTCAAAGAGGACACAGCGTGGCATGGTTTTTTCTGGTTGCCTCAACCTCATGGTCGACCGGTAAAGAGTAACCTCGCAAACATTTATACAGCTTTGGTGGATAATACTAACACATATGGTTACACAAGCGGGATCTGGCATATCCCTCGAAGCATATGAATTCCTTTCAGAAGTTCAAGTTAATGTATTACACCTGTTAGATCAGTTCAACACTTGTTAATTTGATGTTGCCTGGAAATGTGTCTCGTGCTAATTATGAGACTTAAAAGTTAGTGGCTTAGGATTAGGATATTCTTGTGGTGACTATTTCCTTGATTGGCTTGCATGGCTCTATAGTGTTACTGATAAGCACACTTTGTAGTTTCCAGCGAAAATATTTGAAGATCCTAAGTAGATTCCAGTGACAGTTCTTTCACTCTAAGCAAAGATTCTTCAAGATGATGGTTCATTCTCAATGTTGGTGGCCTCCATGTCCGGGGCCCCAACTCCAACCTTGACTTGTTCCTAGAGATATGAATGGTAGCTTTCCAGTTAGTTATATAAATACCTCTGGGCTAAGCATCGGTGTTAGCTCTTTGGTGAACTCTCTAGAGGCGCCCAGTTTCAGCAAAGTATGAGCATGAATCCAGGTACTTTTGATTTTGAACCTTTTTAACTAGAGTAATGTACACACATTTTAGCGAATTTACTTATTATTTATGAAGTTCAGATATGGCTCTACAACTGGTCATATACTAACAGTGTGAACACTGCTTGAAATTATCGAGTTGGTACGCCAACATGGCAGAGAGACAATTCAAATAGCCGATCTATGCACTTGATGCATGTTCCTCTTCGACAAAAGCAAAAAAAAAATATTGTGGTCCATTTTCAAGCACAATTCCGCACATGTTTAGCTCCAGACACAATCGGGAGCAGAAAAGGCCTACTTGAAGACATGATCAGTTAATATTACGTATTTACTAAATTTAAATTGAATAATATTTAACTTAATTGATGTATATTGGCCTTAAATTTGACTGCTTACTAGCTGAGTTTTCCGCAAAATGCAATTTTCGTTATTGAATACCGCCGTGCTATAACCTATACAACGTTTTAATGATCATGAGCGCAATGTCGTGCCAGCGAAGATGACTTTCTGTCACGCTCCATTGCCTCTGATTTGCTGCTTTCTGAACACATCGCTATCTCAGGTCATCTTCTAATGCTTACTTTAAGTACATCATGTCGAAATGCCACCCATGACGGCCAATCTAGGTCCTAAACCATCTATCTTATATAGTTTAATATATTGGTTGTTGCCCTTTCGGCAATGTATGAACGACATATATATTTCTTCCACATCGATTATCGATGCATTTTTCTTACTGCATACATGTTTCCGTGCCCTCAGATGATTCTTCTTATTATTGAGTGTTGCCTTTAGATATGTTATACTTTATGTTCTGTTTGATGTCCAGCGAAGTAGGATTCTACTCTCCGAAGAGGAGAAATTTCTTTCTTATTTGTTAATGAGTATCTAGAGGGAGGCTCATTTGAACTGCAAATATCTTTAATGCTTTTCTTTTGGGTTTGTGGGGTGGAAGATGCGTCATAATTTCTCTTTTACTATGCTTTTGGAAGTAGGATTCTACTCTCCGAAGATAAGAAAATCATTCTTATTTGATACTAGAGTGTTTCTCAACGTTTGCATATAGACTGCTCATTTTCCCGCCTTTTTTAATACCAACGCATTTGTTGCAACGTACAATCATGTTTGCTATCTTATTATGTTTGAGATTTACGGATCATGGAGCAGACCACGATTTTAAAAGGAACTCACCAACATATACCTCAATGTGGTGTAGTTGTATGAAGATTAAAACTTAGGTGTGACATGTGTTGTGAAAAAAAAAGTTTAATATAACGGCCGTGGCAACGCCCGGACATTCAGCTAGTTATACTAGTACAAATTGTACCAGAGACCTCCTTCCTCGTTTAACACTATATCCACGTTGTACTGCTACTAGAGATTACTTCCCCGTGCCGCCTCACTTGCAACCTGCTAGCACCTAGTACAACGAGATTCATCTATATGGTAGGTGTATTAAAAACCGTCGACGTCGCATATATAGTACGCCGGCTGGCAATTAACATAAATCTGCGACTGTGCTTAATTATTGTGTGCCCATCATGGATGTAGCCCATACCTCACGTCGCGCGTGAACTGATCAATTGACGCTTGAGCGACCAAGTAACCCGTGCCAACAGCCAAAGATGGATCATGGATGGATGTCGGTTTGCGGGACAAATTCGACACATGTTCACGTCTAGTCCAGGGAAGAAGAAGGCACGTCGTATGGAATCATCTTGGAGCTCTCGTGGTGGAGCCCGGGATCGACCATGGAATCTTTCCATGCAGATCAATTGTCCACTTCCTTAGTATTCTTCCGTGAAAGCAGCTGCACGATCCACCACATTCAACACTTCAGGCTTGACGACGTTGTGTCAGCAAATTCCGAACACATGAATACCCATTCATGGAACCAAAATTCATGAAATCTGGACAGGTAGTATTCAATCATTTTCGGCAAACTCTTGGTACTCTCTTCGACCCATATTAGTTGACTCGAATTTGTCGAAATCGGATGTATCTAGATATGTTTTAGTACTAGATACATCCGAATCTAGATAAATCCAAGTCAACTAATATAGGTGGAAGGGAGTAAATATATTTGAAAACTCAAGTTAACCCGAAAATAATAAAGCTATCTATGAATTTTGAATAGGATGGTGCCTTTTCGGAACATGATATAGCAAAACGTAATTGGAATGGTTACAACATGTTGTGTTTTGTTGAAGAGGAAATAATTTAACATATACTCCCTCCGTTCAATATACTCCCTCCGTTCAGAAGTATAAGACATTTTAGTTTTGTGAATCGAATGTATCTAGACGTCTTTATTGTATAGGTTTATAGAGATTTGGAGTGAACCTATACAGTAAACAGTGTCTAGATACATTCGTTTCACAATGCTAAAGTGTCTTATATTTTAGAACGGAGGGAGTACGTATTTGTCTCGTGTGCTATTGCTCGACTTATGTGGCGGACAGTTCAGATGGCTTTTAACGTACCCGCACCAACTCATATTTTTTCCCAAAATGGGGATATATCCTAGCCTCTGCATGCACACAACTGTCTTTATTGAAATAGTCGAAATTACAAAGTTTAAGAACAAAGATCTACAAAGTTCATAAATGATTGACACAGATATCAACCATCAGCATCATGACAGAACATTGATATCGAAAGGACTAGAACTAATCCTCTCTCAATCTACTACTAAGACGCCACATAGCCAGGTAGTAGATATCCTGAGTAACCATCACCAGACGGTTGCATCCAAAAACCATCTCATCCCTTTGATGCACCGGGAGCAAACAAGCCCAGTGTTGGATCCAGTGAGCCGCCGTAGTAATAACTTGTAAAAAAGATTGAACTCGAGTCTTGTTAAAAATAATATCATTGCGACATTTTCAGAGAGACCAACATAAAGCAGATACCGTTATACATCAGATACCGCTATACGTATGCTAGCTTTATCAGCTTTATTCATCCCATTCAACCAATTCCCAAACATATTAGTGATATTAGTTGGAGAATACGTAAAGAAAACAATACGCCAAATAATTTTAGCAAAGGGCCAGGATAAGAAAAGATGTTCAATAGTTTCTTTCTCATCGCAAAAGCAACACTTCGTGCAACCATTCCAATTTCTTCTAGATAGATTATCTTTAGTTAACAATATCTTGTTGTTTAAAAACCACGTAAAAATCTTAATTTTGAGTGGTACTTTAAGCTTCCAAAGATAATTTATAGGGAGTCTCTGATGCTCAATTATAAGATCCTCATGCATAGATTTAACCATGAAAACCCCATCCACACTCAACTTCCATTTAAAATTGTCAGGTTCATTAGTTAGAGAAACCTGCATTAATATTTGACAAGCATGTAACCATACATCCCAATTTGTCCCACTCAAATTACTCCTAAAGCCAATACTTAGGGGTAAAATGGGGAAGAATTTCACTTCCCGGAGTCTGCACCAACTAAGGATACACACAGCCATTAAGCATGAGTACCAGGATTTTTAAACTTGGTTAAACACAAGCCTGGTCCTCAAGATAAATTTTATAAGTACTAGGATTGCCTGGTCCTCAAGTATAAATAGGAAACTAAATTCGCATTCATGAGGATTTGAACCTAGGTATTGAATTTGTACATTCACTCCCCCAACCAGTTGAGCTAGGATTATATGGAGTATGTTTGTAGAATGGTTGACTGGTTTAGTGCACAATTTAAATCCATTCTACATGTAAACACCCAAGTCGTGCTCAGTGTAATTACAAGCTCAAATTTGTGTTGATCTTGGATGTGTTTACAAGGTCAACACAAATTTGGTCATGTGGTTATCGTTATCCCAAGCCATGATCATCCTAGTTTTAGGATTAGCTTTGTGTTGACCTTGTTAGTTAAACTCTAAATTATATACTGAACTATGGGGAAGCATTAGCTCGAGATATGATTAACCAATACAGGCACACCCCTATTCATTTACAACATGTCAGGTGTCACAATATTTTTTATCATCATGTTGATTACATTATTGTGACCAGCTCTTACGATCATTTTATTGCTGATATTCTTCGTGATTTAAGTGTAGACTTTGCACTTAAGGATTTGGAAGGTTTTCATAACTTTTTGGGTATTGAAGTTACACACTTCTCTAACGATCTTGTACTAACTCAAGAAAAATATTGGTGTTGATTTACTTGCCCATGTTGGCATCAGTACTTGTAAACCCTGTATGACACCACTGTATATTAATGACAAACTCTCTTTGACTGATAGCTCTCCACTTGGTCCTGAAGATTGCACTAACTACGGGAGAATTTTTGGTGCCTTTACAATATTTGACCTTGACACGCCCTGATTTGCATTTTTATGTCAATAAAGTTTGGAAGTATGTTTTTTGGAAATGGGCACCTTATTACCAAATAAGGTGTACACAAGGCATCTTCATAACCACGATGCACACAACCAACAAGAATCCGGAATAGCAAAGTAAAATGAACTAGGCGATCATTGCAATAAGGTCTTCTTATCATGATGCCTAAAAGGATGGAAGCTCAATTCTCAGATCACGGTGCCATCCAATTCGGAAAAAATATCTCTCGCTTTATCCTCCAAGGGTGTACAATCCTCCGTAAACAAGTCTCGAAACTCCACATGTTGAATAAATGACCATAAATGGAGAGTAGCCGTACTCCGATAGTTAACCTGCAAGTTAGTAAACATTTTATTATTAAAAATATTGTCATTTCTACAAAGCCATAGAGACCAAATAATGGCAAGCGCTCCCACCTTAAACTGAATCTTGTACTTCTTATTAATCTAATATAACCGGTTACCAAAAACATTGGTCATCGATCCAGGGGAAGATAACCCAAACGCTACTTGGATGATAGACCATATAGAACGGGCAAATTTACGTTGGAACAATAAATGCTTAATTATCTCACCTTGATGACAAAACACACATTGTTTGCTTCCATGCAAATTTCTCTTTACGAGATTATCTTTAGTAAGTACAAGATGATAGTTTGGAAGTATATACATGCCCCTACCGATGCACATTGGACTGCAACCAAGAGGATTCTTTGGTATGTTAAAGGTACAATTATGGCTAGCCTCACTATTCAGCGCTCTTGTTCTACACTTCTTGGTGAATTTTTAGATGCAGACTAGGCAGGCTGTCTTGATGACAGGCGCTCTACCAAAGGCTTTGATATCTTGTTTGGTTTAAATCTACTATTATGGAGTGCTCACAATTTCATGTTCTAGTACCAAATCAGAATAAAAGACTTTAGAAAACGCTATTACTGAGTTGATTTGGGTATAAGCTCCTTCGGGAATTTGGCGTTTCTCTCAAACAAAAACCACACCTATGGTGTGATAATCTTGATGCTGCTTATTTATATACTAATCTAGTATTTCATGCTCGGATGAAGCATATTAAAATTGACTATCATTTTGTTCTCGAAAGAGTTGCAAGTCAACTACTGGATATCAAGTTTCATCACCTCCATAGATTAAGTTACGGATTGTTTTACCAAAACATTATATGTAAAGGGTCTAGATGAGTTTAAGTGTAATCTTTACTAATTTGCGTCGGTAGATGAATGTGATCTTTTATTGCTTTATTAAAAATTCATCGTTTACAAAAAATTACATCATGGGTCACACAGGATTGAGACATGTATCATCCATCTAAAGAGAAAAGAGAACATGCAATGGCTCTGCATCACCATGTTATCCTATGATCAAAACGTCAATTGCAATGGCTGTATAAATCTCATGCCATTGACTCCATCCTGCTGCACCCAGTACCTGGCTGTAGGTTAAGAATAAGAGGGATTGTTAAACATATATTTGTGTACTGGTAGTATTACAATATGGTGAAGCAACACCAATTGGACTCCCTCTCATATACGCCTACCATGGGGGGCTTTACTTATCCATATAACACGGCACGAACCCTTCAACAAGGGCATCACTTCTCGCTTAATTGACTGCAGGAACGAAGTTGCACTCCCATTGCTTGGCGTCTTAGTTTTTCATACATTAACTTTAACCAATAATATAATAAAAAATCAGAATTATTGCTTTGGAAGCTTTATTCGAATACAAATTTAACGCTGCAACTTTTACAACACATAAAATAGGTTTTCTTTGCCAAAATGATGGTAAAAGTTGAACTTCCAAAAACGTATCGTGCCATGTAGCTGTAGAAGAAGGGACTAGTGATTTTGCTTTCATCTTTGTTTTGTCTTATCATAATGTTGCAGTAAAAGGTAATTGCATGCATGTATTTCTCTCTTTAAAACATAATTACACCATGTTACCAAAATGTAGTGCATATATATAGCTAGTTTTTTCAAAAGTTAAACAATTTAAAGTTTTATCAAGTATTTAGAAAAATATATCAACATGTAGAATACCAAATCAGTACCATCAAATTTACAATAGTGTATGTTTTCATATGATATATTTGGTATTCTATATTTTTACTAGTATTCCTACACGTGCAATGCATGTCTAATTCAAAGTTCAAATACACTCGTTCGAGCTACTGCAACTTTATACAACAACAATTGTGCCAAGAACATTGTCAGCGATAAGCGATATGGTGTTCTCTAAACCGACTGATTTGATCCTAGGCAGCCATGAGATAAATCTGAAAGATGTTCGTTGATAGCCACATGGCTTAGGAGTGAGAGAGCCAACACTGATGGGGTCTCCCCCCGAATGTGGTAAGGAGTGGATGACCTCATTCTGGGGATTAATCGAGATGCAACTAGCAGGATTATGTACTTGGCAGATGATTTGTTTAAGCACTGATGAAGATAGTTCCAGATGAGTGTAGAGACAACAAGGGCTCAGTTGGAAACTGTAGATGTGAATCCCTACAACCTAGACCATTTGATCAACACAAATCAATGTCTGATATCCCGTTTTAGTCTTATAATGCAAGATTTCAAAATTGGTACACTATATTGTAGGATAGCTATTTTTCTGCATACATGATCAAACTTTACTTGGCTTGACTTTGAACAAAAATTTATATGCACTATATTTTGGCAAGGAGGGAGTATCACTTAGTACAGATAGGCAATATGACCCTGATAGGTGATTTTTGCATAGTTTTCCCCTAACCAAGAGTGTCATTTCAGTTTCATATTTGTTTTGTCTTATCATAATGTTGCAGTAAGATGCCAGGTATTTCCCACTTCAAAAATAATTTGGCCATGTTACCAAAATATAGTGCATATATATAGCTAGTTTTTTCAAAAGTTAAATAATTTAAAGTTTTACCAAGTATTTAGAAAAGTATATCAACATGTAGAATACCAAATCAATACCATCAAATTTACAATAGTGTATGTTTTCATATGATATATATTTGGTATTCTATATGTTTACTGGTATTCCTGCATGTGCAATGCACGCCTAATTTCAAAGTTCAAATATACTTGTTCGAGCTACTACAACTTTATAGAACAACAATTGTGCCAAGAATATTGCCAGCGATAAACGATATGGTGTTTTAAAACCAATTGATTTGATCCGAGGCAGCCATGAGAAAAATATGAAAGATGTTCGTTGAGAGCCACATGGTTTAGGAGTGCGAGAGCCAACGCTGATGGGGTCTCCCTGAGTGTGGTAAAGAGTCGATGAGCTCATTCTGGGCATTAATCGAGATGCAGTTAGCAGGGGTGGATGATTTCTTTAAGCATTGATGAATATAGTTTCGGTAGAGTGTAGAGACAACAAAGGCTAAGTTGCAGACTGTAGACATGAATCCCTACAAAACCTAGACCATTGGAGCAACACAAATCAACGATTGATGTCCCGTTTCAGTCTTATTGATAGGGGTATACCCTACGGGTATTCGTTCTTAGCCTATATGGTCCATCCCAAGAGGAGCCCACTGTAGCACCCCAATTGTATAACAATTGTAATGCTACTTGTCCTAGTAAGATATTGGCTACTCCATAGATATTATTGTTGCATCATAATTATATCATGCTCATGTCATCATGCCACCTTGCATTTGAGCATCATATAAAACTCCTTTTCTTTTGGTTCTTCTCTCACATGCATTATTAATTGTATTTGCTTCTTGATATTATATTTGGCTATTGATATATTGTTCAAATGCCCAAGTTGAGTTGGGGGCATATCTTTTATTTCCATTACACCACCTTTCTCTCCCACCATCCTCTAGTTCCACCATCCCATTAACAATGAGCTTGTTTTTCTTTTTCTTTGATATTTTAATTCTAGCTCATGTAGTTTGGGGTGGATTAAATCCTCTAGATTCTTGTGCTTGGTTTTATCTCCACTTCTTGGATATGCATAGAGTAATGCCATAATATTCATATTGTCTTCACAAAATAAATAAGGGCATTATTATTTTGCATGGGCCATGCACAAGTCTTCACCACCTTTCTCTTCTTTGGTTTTTCTTTGGATTTGTTGGATTCTACCTAAGAAAAACTATCCACCACCTTTACACCATCCTCATAGTCTCACCCCTCTCTTTATATTCTTATTTTATTCTCCATGCATGAACCATATGAGGCCTATTCCTTAATTCATTTCTTTTTCTTTTTCTTGGAATTCTTTTCACCTTCACCTCATGATAATTCTAGCCTCCACCATGCTCCACTTGGGTCGGTTTTATCCACACTATTTACATTCATTTTTATTTATCTACATATATGATCATATGAGAACCTCTCCACCTAATTCTTTTCTTCCTCTTTCTTTCTTTCTTGTCTCTCTTCCACATTAGATCATGCAAGCTCAAGCCTCATGAATCTTCTTGTTTTGGCCTCATAATCAAAAATTAAAATCTAAATAGCTAATTAAAACCTAACCTAGCTAAGTCTCTCTCTCTCTAATTCTCCTAAACCCTAACTCCACTTACCTCCCTCTCTCTCTACCATGGGCACCACCTGGCCACCCACTCCCTGGCCCACACCCAGCCACCCTAGCCTAGCCATGCCGTAACCCTAGCCATGTCTAAGCCTAGCCGAGCTACCCCTCCCCTCTCTTTCTTTCTCCACCTAGCCGAGCTACCCCACCTGCCTGTCCCTCTCTCCGGCCAGAGCCCCACCTGCAGCCTCCCCTCCGCGCTGCCCATCCCTAGGACAAGCCCCAGCCGGTCGAGCACGTGCTCGAGGGAGAAAAGGGCAAAGCCCGAGCCACCTTTCCCTGCCGTGCACGCCTCCCTCTTCCCCCCTTTTCCTCTTTTCCTCCTCTCGCACGCCTCTCAGGGCTCGCCCAGATCCACCCCGAGACGCCCTCCTCTCCTCCTTCTTCCTCCCCAACGTCCACCACCTGCCGCCGTTCGCCACCAGCAACCTCGGCTCCTCTGCGTTCCAGCCGTCGTGCTCCACCTGGAGGTGGCCTGGGAGACCGAGAGGAACCCCCTGCACCACCCCGACCCCGACGACATGGACGAGAAGCTTCCCCGCATCGCCAGCACCTCGCCGTCCTCCAAAACCCTAGCCCGTCGGTGCGTCTGCGTCCTCGCCGCTCCAGAGCCTCCCAGGCCGATCCAACACCGCCAGGCAAACCGCGGTGAGCCCCTCCCTCTCCCGGACAACCTCCTCTTCTCCGTCGTTGTTTAGCCTCGCCGTGCGTTTCGTCGAGCAGCCTCCGCGCGCCAGAGCTCGCCGGCGTCTGCAGCTTTTCCGCGCCGCGCAAGCCCTACCTAGTCCTCCGCTACCCTCCTGTCAACTCCCCCGAGCCAGCCACACTGGCTAGACCCCTCCGCGCGCACTCCCCCGTCCCCGGATCGAACCCCCGCCCCGCGCCGTGCACCAGTTTTGCGTCAGACGCGAGAGGAAGAAAAACAGTACCGGGCCCGTGGTCGATTTGCAAAAAGCCCCTCCCCTTTTTAATTACTGCAACCCGCGCTCCAAACGGCCCCACCTGTCCGTCGCCTGGCCATCTTGCAGAGACCCCCTCCTGTTTTCTCGGCCATAAACCGCGGTCCATCTGGCGCCCCACCAGTCAGCCGCTGGGGGTTTTCCGTTGGCACGTGGCCCCTTCCGCCGCTGGCCCGCCTGTCAGCCGCTGTGGGTAAGCCAGACCCGCGTGCAAAACGCGTTTCCGCGCGCGTGTGGCCCCAGTCCGCTGTGTCCCCACCTGTCAGTGTCTGTGTGTAGATTGCCTGGGTATAAAAAGTAATTCCCTGAGTCTGTTTTAATCCAAATCTTTCCCAAATTAATTTAAATTCAAATTCTTTTCAGATTCAAATAATTTTTAAAATACAACTCCAAATAATACATGTAATATATGTTTTGGAATCAGAAAAATGTGAGGAATTCAAATATGCCCTTCAAAATATATTTTGAACACTTTAAATTTCGAGATGATTAAAATTACCATAAAATGCCCTTTTCCTTATTTAATTAATAACTTTTGTTTTATGACTCCAAATTTGACAAATAATATGTCTAAATCGATCAGCGCGACGAGCCCGTTCTATTTATGCAAACCTTGTTCTGAATTGAAGCATGCATCATGTGGTCATTTAAAATCTGAACCGTTTATGACAATAAAACTTGGGCAAATAATTAATAAAGTGATTTATTTCTTGTATCCACACCTCACCTTTGCCATGCTACTTAAATGCCATGCAAATTGTGCATCATTCATCATGGCATGCTTGTTTGCTTGTCGCATTTTAATTCATATGCTTACGCACTTTATTTATGTTGGCCCTTGTTTGTTTGGTTCTTCTTCGAATAGACGCCCAGCAGGAGAATTACCAGGAATCACAGAAGTATTACCCAGATCCATCTCTCGCTTCAACTGAGCTGCCAGGCAAGCACTACCACATGCTTGCATACATACAATACCTATTGCCTCTATCTTATTCTTACATCATTGAGTCGCGATTGCATTAAATTGAATCCCAAGTACTGCATAGCCTTTACTTCTAAACCACACTAAGCTTGTTCCGGTCCCATGAGCCATTACTACAGGAGTTGATTGAGCCATGCGAGTCGTAGAAAAGCATGAGTAGGGTATGTGAGTGTCTGATGGATAATGAGGTACCTAAACAACATAACCTGAGTAGTAATAGGATAACTAATGAAAGAGGCACCGGTGAGCAATATCTGCTATTTGGTTTTTCCTGCTCACTTGTGTCCCGTAGGACCCCGAGTACTTGATTCATGTTCCTTGTTTATTCGCACTATCCACATCCGGGAGGACTTATGGACCCCCCTGAGCCAGAGCTTGATTCATTCTTATTTCTTGGGGCCACAATTAGTTTGGGGCTTTATTACTATTCTGTACTTATGCCATGTTACTGCTTTATTTAAGATTGTGCGAGGAGCACCTGTACTGTTTTGGATCGTGACACGTTTTCGCTGTATCGACAAGCCCAGTCACATTTTCGGGTTCCCAGTCGTTTACCGCCGTCCACACAAACCTTGGGTCCGTCTCGGAGCCGGCCAACTTCGTTGCGGGTAGCTTAATGGGGTGTCCCCCTGAAATATTTCCGGATCCTGTGATTGCTTTGTCGTGAATGCCTCGTTGGGTTTTGATTTGGTTTTTCCGAGGTTGATCGAGTGTGTGTTGCTATTCGTGCACCCCTGCAGGGTAAATCTTTCTGAAAGCCGTGTCCGCGGTTATGGACGACTTGGAGCACAGTTTCTCGATCATAGACAAGCATAACTAAAGTACCGCCCTTAAATTGACTAAGTACTTGACTAGTAAATAGTGCAACACTCATGGAATGGTTAATAAAACTGCCAACGGATGATGGGGGATGTTCGTCCGCTTCCTCGTTGGTAAGCGAGGAGGAGGATGGATCTGTTAATTATACTGTTATAACTGTTGATCTTAATTCACGGACTTCCGTCTATCATTGGTTAGGCGGGAGGTTAGCGAGTCTCTATAGAATTGTTAGGTATTATCTTTTGCTCCAATTGCGTCACCCCAGGTTGTGCCCCCTTTAGTGGCATAAAGACTTGCTGAGTACCCCTAGGGTCTCACACGATAAATTGTTTGATTCAGATGAACAGGTGTACCCGCAAGATGGATACTGGGTGAAGGAGACAGATGATGTTGGCAACGATCATTCGGTGTAGAGATTCCGGGAACAGGGATCCGTGTGATCTGTGGGCGGGATGTGTTTATTTATGGGGCATCTTATGCCAATTTGCTTCTTATCCGTACTCGGATCTTGTTTTCCGCTTCCGCCTGATACTCTGATATGTGATGTATGAGGAGCTATCCTAAATTATTATATCTATCTAGGACATTTGGATCTTGCCGTATGGCGTTGCCATATTTCTATTTCTTTTAGATGGAATGGCTCTGAGGTACTGTTGTATGTGGCTTACATACATACTCACTTGTGTATGTAGTTGATCCCTTCGCCTGCCGATTACGCCGCTCGTTCTTGTCTCGTTGTCTGAAAGTGGTTAGGACGGCCGAAAGGTCTACCGTGAGTGGCCCTGGGCCCCACCGTACTATTTTAACCACTTTCGTTCATCCAGGCATTAACTAAGAGCGTAATTCACCGAGGTAGTTACAATTGGTATCAGAGCCATCCCGCCCTTCAGGGTCTCAGCCAAAATGGTCGTTTTCTGTCTAGCAAATATTTTGGTAGTTATGTATACTAGGGAAAAACAAAACGTGAGAGTAGGAATGCTTCCATTTTTCTTCTTACCCACCCACCCACCCTTTTCCGGTAAGGAAGTGTAACGTTTTCAATACACTTCTAAACTTCAAACTAGGATTCACGTGTTCTGGGTTCCGTAGTACCATAGGTTATGTTTGTGTGTGTGTGTGTGTGTGTGTGAATTCCTTGTCTATCTGTTGCATCCAAATGTTATCACTATCTGCCTTTTGGTTATCAACTGTTGGTACATTCTCTACCGACAGTCCTTTGTAAACCGACGCGATCTATTCTGATTCGTTGTACACCGATGCGATCTATCTTACTCTTTGTTATCCGATGTTATCTTGTTGGGGTGTTCTTTTCCGTAGTTACTAATCTTTAGGTTCACCTTAAGAAGAAGTTGTTGGGATATGTGTTTTACTGATTCATGTGCGGAGTAATGATTTGAGTGCGGGATGGAGTCGCGACCATACCACTACTTTTGTCATTTGCTTTTGTATATTGAACTAGTAGAGTTACTAATCTTGATTCGTTAAGTGGCTTTGTGCATATAGTGGTATTTTAATGCCGAAATTTGCGGAAATTTTTTCTCTGTTAGTTGTGTACCACACTCCTTGTTCAGTCGTGTGTGTTATGCGTAATATCTTCTAGTTGCCTTGAACTTTGTTGATATTTCAATATCATCTCAGTGAATTGCATTCTTTAATCTTGATTAATTCCATTTTGGTACTATTTTGGATTATTATCATTCTCCATTATAGTACTGACTTGTGTTTTATATCAATCACAGGATGGCACCACCACGCTGTTCTGAGGAGGATATACCACCTGAACTCGGGGCCGCTTTGGCAAGTATTGCAAATGCTTTGGGCACTATGCAGCAGAACCAGCAGCGCTTCGAGGAAAGCGTGAGGAGGAATGAGTTTGCTCCGCTACCTCCACCTCCCAAGCGAGGAGACATCAAGAGTTTTCTCAAGTTCAACCCACGTCAATTCGAAGTGTCTGATCAGCCACTTGATGCGGATGATTGGCTTCGTGAAGTGTCAAGGTTGCTGATGACTGCGGATGTTCCCAAGCAAGAATGGGTCAAGTGTGCTACTCACCTTCTGAAGGGAGATGCAACTCTCTGGTGGGAAAATTATCTCAAGGCAGATCTTTCTGGTTTTCAGCCTACTTGGGAGTGGTTCACTGCTGCTTTCAAAGAGCAATATCTGTCAGAAATTGTCATGGAAATGATGAAGGAAGTGTTTCTCAACCTCAAGCAGGGCACTGACAATGTCAACACCTACATCAGAAACTTCATGAACCTGTGTCGTTATGGTGGCGATGAGATCTCTGATGACAAGAAGAAGCAAAAGAGGTTTCGCCAAGGCCTCAATGCTTCCATCAAATATGCAATCACTAATGCAAGGCCGGCATCTTTCATGGAACTTCAGCACACAGCTCTGCAGGAGGAAGCAAGTAGGCAAGTGTTTGAGGAGTCAAAGAAACACAGCCGTGATACAGCAAGCTCTTCTGCTATGACAGCTCCTTCTAAGCGTCGTGTCTGGGTTCCTAACACCCCACCGTCGCTCCCTGCTCCACCAAGACCTTCAAGCTACGCACCAAGGCCACCAAACTCCTTCACTGCGGCTCCTAGGGGCTACAACCACAACTACCCTGGAGCGCCTGGCGGAGTCCCTGGCTACGTTGCTCCACGTCCACCTGGGGCTTGCTATACTTGTGGAAACACTGGGCATCAGCACTGGAATTGTCCAATGAACAACAAAGCTCTTCCACCACCACCTCCAAGACCCGCGACAAGTGCTCCTATGGTTCGTGCACCTCCACCTCGGGCTCTCAACATCAACACTAAGCCGGGATCTACGGTTGCTCGTGCCAACTGTGTCAACGTCGCTCAAGCAGAGCATGCACCTGGAGTTGTCATGGGTATGCTCCCTGTTAACTCAGTTCCTGCACAAGTTTTGTTTGATTCTGGTGCTTCACATTCTTTTGTTTCTCACAAGTTTTCTCATGAGCAAGATCTGGCTATGGTTCCTTTATTACACCGTCTTGTGGTATAATCTCCTGGGTCAAACATGAGGGCTGCTCATATCAGCCATGGCAATCAAATTGAGATTGGTGGCTCTTCGTTTCCGGCTTCCTTAATTATTCTGGGCAATTCTGATATTGATGTTATCTTGGGCATGGATTTATTGACAGCAAATGCAGCTGTGATTGATTGTGCTGAACGTTCGGTTTCTCTGAAAATTCCTGAAGGCCATATAGTCTATTCTCCAAGTCTGACTCCTGCAATTCAGCTTTATTCTTTGGCGGCTCTGAATGATGATGCTACGGAAGGTATTCAGAGTGTTCCTGTAGTTTGTGAGTTTCCAGATGTCTTTCCTGAAGAGTTGCCAGGTATGCCTCCGGATCGTGAGGTTGAGTTTGTCATTGAACTTGAACCTGGTACCGCTCCTATCTCCAAGCGGCCTTATAAAATGGGTCCTGCTGAGTTGGCTAAACTTAAGCGCCAGTTGGATGAACAAGAGAAGTTGGGTTTCATTCAGCACAGTACTTCTTCTTGGGGTAGTCCAACCATCTTTGTGAAGAAGCGAGACAAGACTGATAGACTTTGTGTTGATTATCGGGCACTCAATGCTAAAACCATCAAGAATAAATATCCCCTTCCGCGGATTAATGATCTCTTTGATCAGCTAGCTGGAGCTGTGGTATTCTCTAAGCTTGATTTGAGAAGTGGTTACCATCAAATCAAGATCCGCAAGGAAGATGTTCCCAAAACAGCTTTCACCACCCGCTATGGCCTGTATGAGTACACGGTCATGTCTTTCGGTCTCACCAATGCACCTGCCACCTTCTCGAGGCTTATGAACTCGGTTTTCATGGAGTATCTTGATAAGTTTGTTGTGGTCTACCTGGATGACATTCTAGTCTATTCTAGGTCGAAGGAAGAACATGAAGAACACCTTCGTTGTGTCCTAAACAAGCTTCGTGAGAACCGCCTGTATGCAAAGTTCTCCAAGTGTGAGTTTTGGCTACCTCAAGTCACCTACCTTGGTCACGTCATCTCTGCCAAGGGCATTGCCGTCAACCCAGAAACTATTAAGACAATTATGGACTGGCTTCCACCCATAAATGTCAAAGAAGTCCGGAGTTTCCTTGGTTTGGCCAGTTACTGTCGGCGATTCGTTCAAAACTTCTCGAAGATTGCGAAGCCTCTTACCGATCTCCTCAAGAAAGGCAAGAAATACCTTTGGACTCCTACATGTCAAGCAAGCTTTGAAACACTCAAAGAGAAGCTCACTTCCACACCAGTCTTGGTTCCTCCAGATACATCAAAGCCTTTCCAGATTTTCTGTGATCCTTCATTGCAAGGATTGGGTGCGGTCCTTATGCAAGAAAAGCAAGTTGTTGCTTACGCATCTCGTCAGTTGAAGACGCATGAGATCAACTATCCTACACATGACCTCGAACTCGCAGCAGTTGTCTTTGCTTTGAAAGTATGGAGGCATTACTTGCTTGGCAACCGTTGTGAGATCTTTTCTGATCACAAGAGTCTGAAGTATATCTTCACACAGCCTGATCTCAACCTTCGTCAGAGGAGGTGGATTGAAACAATCAATGATTTCGATTTGACCATCAACTACACCCCGGGCAAAGCTAATGTCATGGCAGATGCTCTCAGCCGAAAAGCTTATGTCAACAACCTCATGGTGGAAGAACAATAGCCTCTCTTGTGCGAGGAATTCCGCAAGCTCAACCTTGAAATTGTGGATCAAGGATATCTTCTGAACCTTCTAGCAACACCTCTCTTGGAAGAAAAGGTCCGTTCCATTCAGCTTGGGGATCCTTACACTAAAAAGATCATCTCCAACATTCAACTTCCGAAGTACGAGTCGTTCCACGTGGATGACCAAGGCACTCTTTTCTTTGAACACCGGATGTTTGTTCCGAACTACCCGGGTTTAAGAGAGCAAGTTCTCAAGGAGGCGCATGATTCTGTTCTTTCTATCCACCCTGGAAGCACTAAGATGTACATGGACTTGAAAACACAATATTGGTGGCCTGGATTGAAACGATATTGTGCCAAGTATGTCTCAGAGTGCGATGTTTGTCGCAGAGTTAAAGCTGTTCATCAGAAACCTTCCGGTCTTCTACAGCCATTGAAGCCTCCGGAGTGGAAATGGGAGAAAGTAGGGATGGACTTCATCACTGGTTTTCCAAGGTCGCAGAAAGGCAACAATGCAATCTTTGTTGTCATTGACAGGCTTTCCAAAGTAGCTCACTTCTTTCCAGTCAAGGAAACAATTTCTGCAATTCAGTTGGCTGAGCTCTATATCAACAGAATTGTCTCTCTGTATGGAGTTCCTCTTGAAATCAGTTCAGACCATGGAAGCATCTTCACTTCCAAGTTCTGGGGAAGTTTCCAAAATGCTTTGGGAACAAAGTTAAACTTCAGCACAGCCTACCACCCTCAGTCGCAAGGACAAGTTGAAAGGATCAATCAGATTCTGGAAGATATGCTCCGTGCTTGCGTTATCTCTTTCGGCATGAAGTGGGAAGAATGTCTTCCTTATGCTGAATTCTCTTACAACAACAGTTTCCAGAAAAGTCTAAAGATGGCACCATTTGAGGCTCTCTATGGTCGCAAGTGCAGAACTCCGATTGGTTGGTCGGGCGCAGGTGAAATATTATTGTTTGGCCCCGACATTGTAACTCAAGCGGAGGAGAAAGTTCACATCATTCTTGAAAACCTGAAGATTGCTCAAAGTCGCCAGAAGAGCAATTATGACAGGAAGCACACAGACATGGAGTATGTCCCTGGTGATCTCGTTTATCTTCGTGTCACTCCCATGAGAGGTACGCACCGCTTTGGTATCAAAGGAAAGCTGGCTCCTAGATACATCGGTCCTTTAAAAATTCGTGGAAGAAGAGGAGAAGTTGCTTACGCTCTTGAGCTCCCTGAACAACTCAAAGTCCATGATGTTTTTCACATCTCTCAACTCAAGAAGCGCTTCAAGGATCCCGGCAGGACCGTGGACCATGAACTCATCAATCTCCAAGAAGACCTGTCTTATCAAGAACACCCCACAAAAATTCTTGAAGTCGCAGAAAGAAGGACTCGCAACAAGTCCATCAAGTTCTGCAAGGTGCAGTGGTCGCACCATTCCGTTGATGAAGCCACCTGGGAACGTGAAGATGAGCTCCGTGCCAAGTATCCTACCCTCTTTGAGTCTTCTTCTTCCTAGAATCTCGGGGCGAGATTCCTGTTTAGTGCGGGAGAGTTGTAGCACCCCAATTGTCTAACAATTGTAATGCTACTTGTCCTAGTAAGATATTGGCTACTCCATAGATATTATTGTTGCATCATAATTATATCATGCTCATGTCATCATGCCACCTTGCATTTGAGCATCATATAAAACTCCTTTTCTTTTGGTTCTTCTCTCACATGCATTATTAATTGTATTTGCTTCTTGATATTATATTTGGCTATTGATATATTGTTCAAATGCCCAAGTTGAGTTGGGGGCATATCTTTTATTTCCATTACACCACCTTTCTCTCCCACCATCCTCTAGTTCCACCATCCCATTAACAATGAGCTTGTCTTTCTTTTTCTTTGATATTTTAATTCTAGCTCATGTAGTTTGGGGTGGATTAAATCCTCTAGATTCTTGTGCTTGGTTTTATCTCCACTTCTTGGATATGCATAGAGTAATGCCATAATATTCATATTGTCTTCACAAAATAAATAAGGGCATTATTATTTTGCATGGGACATGCACAAGTCTTCACCACCTTTCTCTTCTTTGGTTTTTCTTTGGATTTGTTGGATTCTACCTAAGAAAAACCATCCACCACCTTTACACCATCCTCATAGTCTCACCCCTCTCTTTATATTCTTATTTTATTCTCCATGCATGAACCATATGAGGCCTATTCCTTAATTCATTTCTTTTTCTTTTTCTTGGAATTCTTTTCACCTTCACCTCATGATAATTCTAGCCTCGACCATGCTCCACTTGGGTCGGTTTTATCCACACTATTTACATTCATTTTTATTTATCTACATATATGATCATATGAGAACCTCTCCACCTAATTCTTTTCTTCCTCTTTCTTTCTTTCTTTCTTGTCTCTCTTCCACATTAGATCATGCAAGCTCAAGCCTCATGGATCTTCTTGTTTTGGCCTCATAATCAAAAATTAAAATCTAAATAGCTAATTAAAACCTAACCTAGCTAAGTCTCTCTCTCTGTAATTCTCCTAAACCCTAACTCCACTTACCTCCCTCTCTCTCTACCATGGGCACCACCTGGCCACCCACTCCCTGGCCCACACCCAGCCACCCTAGCCTAGCCATGCCCTAACCCTAGCCATGTCTAAGCCTAGCCGAGCTACCCCTCCCCTCTCTTTCTTTCTCCACCTAGCCGAGCTACCCCACCTGCCTGTCCCTCTCTCCGGCCAGAGCCCCACCTGCAGCCTCCCCTCCGCGCTGCCCATCCCTAGGACAAGCCCCAGCCGGTCGAGCACGTGCTCGAGGGAGAAAAGGGCAAAGCCCGAGCCACCTTTCCCTGCCGTGCACGCCTCCCTCTTCCCCCCTTTTCCTCTTTTCCTCCTCTCGCACGCCTCTCAGGGCTCGCCCAGATCCACCCCGAGACGCCCTCCTCTCCTCCTTCTTCCTCCCCAACGTCCACCACCTGCCGCCGTTCGCCACCAGCAACCTCGGCTCCTCTGCGTTCCAGCCGTCGTGCTCCACCTGGAGGTGGCCTGGGAGACCGAGAGGAACCCCCTGCACCACCCCGACCCCGACGACATGGACGAGAAGCTTCCCCGCATCGCCAGCACCTCGCCGTCCTCCAAAACCCTAGCCCGTCGGTGCGTCTGCGTCCTCGCCGCTCCAGAGCCTCCCAGGCCGATCCAACACCGCCAGGCAAACCGCGGTGAGCCCCTCCCTCTCCCGGACAACCTCCTCTTCTCCGTCGTTGTTTAGCCTCGCCGTGCGTTTCGTCGAGCAGCCTCCGCGCGCCAGAGCTCGCCGGCGTCTGCAGCTTTTCCGCGCCGCGCAAGCCCTACCTAGTCCTCCGCTACCCTCCTGTCAACTCCCCCGAGCCAGCCACACTGGCTAGACCCCTCCGCGCGCACTCCCCCGTCCCCGGATCGAACCCCCGCCCCGCGCCGCGCACCAGTTTTGCGTCAGACGCGAGAGGAAGAAAAACAGTACCGGGCCCGTGGTCGATTTGCAAAAAGCCCCTCCCCTTTTTAATTACTGCAACCCGCGCTCCAAACGGCCCCACCTGTCCGTCGCCTGGCCATCTTGCAGAGACCCCCTCCTGTTTTCTCGGCCATAAACCGCGGTCCATCTGGCGCCCCACCAGTCAGCCGCTGGGGGTTTTCCGTTGGCACGTGGCCCCTTCCGCCGCTGGCCCGCCTGTCAGCCGCTGTGGGTAAGCCAGACCCGCGTGCAAAACGCGTTTCCGCGCGCGTGTGGCCCCAGTCCGCTGTGTCCCCACCTGTCAGTGTCTGTGTGTAGATTGCCTGGGTATAAAAAGTAATTCCCTGAGTCTGTTTTAATCCAAATCTTTTCCAAATTAATTTAAATTCAAATTCTTTTCAGATTCAAATAATTTTTAAAATACAACTCCAAATAATACATGTAATATATGTTTTGGAATCAGAAAAATGTGAGGAATTCAAATATGCCCTTCAAAATATATTTTGAACACTTTAAATTTCGAGATGATTAAAATTACCATAAAATGCCCTTTTCCTTATTTAATTAATAACTTTTGTTTTATGACTCCAAATTTGACAAATAATATGTCTAAATCGATCAGCGCGACGAGCCCGTTCTATTTATGCAAACCTTGTTCTGAATTGAAGCATGCATCATGTGGTCATTTAAAATCTGAACCGTTTATGACAATAAAACTTGGGCAAATAATTAATAAAGTGATTTATTTCTTGTATCCACACCTCACCTTTGCCATGCTACTTAAATGCCATGCAAATTGTGCATCATTCATCATGGCATGCTTGTTTGCTTGTCGCATTTTAATTCATATGCTTACGCACTTTATTTATGTTGGCCCTTGTTTGTTTGGTTCTTCTTCGAATAGACGCCCAGCAGGAGAATTACCAGGAATCACAGAAGTATTACCCAGATCCATCTCTCGCTTCAACTGAGCTGCCAGGCAAGCACTACCACATGCTTGCATACATACAATACCTATTGCCTCTATCTTATTCTTACATCATTGAGTCGCGATTGCATTAAATTGAATCCCAAGTACTGCATAGCCTTTACTTCTAAACCACACTAAGCTTGTTCCGGTCCCATGAGCCATTACTACAGGAGTTGATTGAGCCATGCGAGTCGTAGAAAAGCATGAGTAGGGTATGTGAGTGTCTGATGGATAATGAGGTACCTAAACAACATAACCTGAGTAGTAATAGGATAACTAATGAAAGAGGCACCGGTGAGCAATATCTGCTATTTGGTTTTTCCTGCTCACTTGTGTCCCGTAGGACCCCGAGTACTTGATTCCTGTTCCTTGTTTATTCGCACTATCCACATCCGGGAGGACTTATGGACCCCCCTGAGCCAGAGCTTGATTCATTCTTATTTCTTGGGGCCACAATTAGTTTGGGGCTTTATTACTATTCTGTACTTATGCCATGTTACTGCTTTATTTAAGATTGTGCGAGGAGCACCTGTACTGTTTTGGATCGTGACACGTTTTCGCTGTATCGACAAGCCCAGTCACATTTTCGGGTTCCCAGTCGTTTACCGCCGTCCACACAAACCTTGGGTCCGTCTCGGAGCCGGCCAACTTCGTTGCGGGTAGCTTAATGGGGTGTCCCCCTGAAATATTTCCGGATCCTGTGATTGCTTTGTCGTGAATGCCTCGTTGGGTTTTGATTTGGTTTTTCCGAGGTTGATCGAGTGTGTGTTGCTATTCGTGCACCCCTGCAGGGTAAATCTTTCTGAAAGCCGTGTCCGCGGTTATGGACGACTTGGAGCACATTTTCTCGATCATAGACAAGCATAACTAAAGTACCGCCCTTAAATTGACTAAGTACTTGACTAGTAAATAGTGCAACACTCATGGAATGGTTAATAAAACTGCCAACGGATGATGGGGGATGTTCGTCCGCTTCCTCGTTGGTAAGCGAGGAGGAGGATGGATCTGTTAATTATACTGTTATAACTGTTGATCTTAATTCACGGACTTCCGTCTATCATTGGTTAGGCGGGAGGTTAGCGAGTCTCTATAGAATTGTTAGGTATTATCTTTTGCTGCAATTGCGTCACCCCAGGTTGTGCCCCCTTTAGTGGCATAAATACTTGCTGAGTACCCCTAGGGTCTCACACGATAAATTGTTTGATTCAGATGAACAGGTGTACCCGCAAGATGGATACTGGGTGGAGGAGACAGATGATGTTGGCAACGATCATTCGGTGTAGAGATTCCGGGAACGGGGATCCGTGTGATCTGTGGGCGGGATGTGTTTATTTATGGGGCATCTTATGCCAATTTGCTTCTTATCCGTACTCGGATCTTGTTTTCCGCTTCCGCCTGATACTCTGATGTGTGATGTATGAGGAGCTATCCTAAATTATTATATCTATCTAGGACATTTGGATCTTGCCGTATGGCGTTGCCATATTTCTATTTCTTTTAGATGGAATGGCTCTGAGGTACTGTTGTATGTGGCTTGCATACATACTCACTTGTGTATGTAGTTGATCCCTTCGCCTGCCGATTACGCCGCTCATTCTTGTCCTGTTGTCTGAAAGTGGTTAGGACGGCCGAAAGGTCTACCGTGAGTGGCCCTGGGCCCCACCGTACTATTTTAACCACTTTCGTTCATCCAGGCATTAACTAAGAGTGTAATTCACCGAGGTAGTTACACCCACGGTGCAATCAAATCCCAACATGGATTCAGGTGCCTCAGATCCGAAGGAAGGCGACTCCTTGAAGGACACGGCAAGAAATATATACAAATTCAAAAGAGTAAAACCATAATCTGTAACCGACTCAGCCTAATATCCTGAGACCTAGCCTCCCTATATAAAGGCTAGGAGGGGCAACGAGGAGGACGAATCCCCAACCCTAGCATACACCTCGCTAGATTGCATCTATGCACCCCGTGTAACTTTCGAATCCCCGATAATCAAAGAGCGGATAAGAAAGAGTAGAGTTCCCTTCGAGGCCTGAACCTGGGTAAAACCTCGTGTCTCCTTATATGCTTGTTTGCTAGCCGATCGACGCCTCCAGCGCTCCCCAATTTCTCGAACCTAAGTCCATCAATGATGGGCATTTATGAGTTAACCCGTCGTCAATTGACGCCGTCTATGGGAAACGGGAGTGCTGATGTTGCGGCTTCCTCAGCCCCATCAACTGTGATCTACAACTCTCTATAGCGGAGAATCGGCTCCTTTTCGGCACCTTTGACTTCACCGTCCACTCACCGGTGACTTTCCCGGATTTCGAGTCTGTGGGCGATGGGATCGGCATTACGATCGGAATCCTACGCTTTCAGGTCAATCAGGTCGGCACGCTTCACTTCCCTGATCACCCACAAGCTCCTTCAATTGCCCCTGCATCATGGTTTCCACCACCAGTAGGCACCCTGAGGGATCTCAACGCCTCAGCATCAGTCGATGTCATGGATAGCAACAACAGTTGCGAGTCTGATCTATGTGATCTGGCGTTAGATGATGGTGCCTACGGTTCTGGACTGAGAGCTGCCGGAGCAGTGGTTTCCCAAACCACTACATGTGCGATGTCATCAACACCGGCGACGGAGGCACTCAAAGGGACACCGCCAACTACGGCCCCACCAACAACGGGACTACCAATCGAGTCCCCACCATCGGACCCATTGACGGCGAACAACCGCCCAACCCTAATACTCAGGGCGAACCCGTCAACAACGGGACGAGATGGCAGGAGATCCACCTCGACAACGCTGAGTGGGCACGATATATGGAAGCCCTATATGGCAACCCCTGCCACAAAACTCATCACAATAGATGCTGATCGGATACCATTACCTGCTCATCCAAGAGTTCAACCACCAACGGGCGGTGTGTAGGGGTTCCGCGCATGAAAACAATAAATTTTTACCCTACGCCCCTGAACCCCTAATGCTGCCAGGACCTATCTATTAGTAATACAGTAATGGGAGGGGCTTTTCACGAACTTACACTTGAAGACCGAAAAGTGTTGTCAACACTCAGGAGAGCATGGTTGATGTAGATGAGCCGAAGCCGACCTCAAGGTCGTGATGAAGTCCTCGCACTCCCTTGGCTCCAACCACTTGAGTGCCTCAAGTGTGACACCTCGCGGGGAGTTATACACGTCCGGTGCCTGACGATGACTCCTGCTTCCCCGATCCAGCAGTAGTTCCGGAAGTAGAGCTCCTAGATCCGAATCCCGCAACGCGACGGCGCTCCGCGGTGAAGTTATCTCTCGTTCACACAGTCCGAACTTGGGACCACGATCCCAAGAGAGAGAGAATATCAATTGGAGGTCTTCCAAAAATTGAGAAGACCTTTATTGAATATTGTGTATATTTATCTAGCCAAATACCCCCACTATATATAGGGGGATAGGAGGTACTACCTCCCTCAAAGTCCCGGGGTGGGACTAAAGGAGGAGAAGGTGGAGGGAGGCGCCGCCGGCCAACCCCCATCATCAGCCCCATGTGGGGATGGCCCATTAGGGCCGCTAGCCAGCCCCCTTGGCCCCTCCTAGGGGTGTGGCCCCCTCTTGGGCCCTTTCCCCTCCAGGAATTGGCCCATTAAGCCATTTGACCATTTAATTGATTTTCTATTTTATTAAATAAATGATTAAATCAATATTTAACATTCATTCATATATTATTCAATCTCCGTGGCTATGGAACACCTTCCACCTCCACTCCGGACATCCTCCGGACTTACCGAAACCCTTCTGGTTTTCTCTCTACTATTCTTCCGATCCTATAAACACTCTCTAAGCATCATCAAACCCTTAAAGCGTGATACCCTACGGTTTGGGAACACTCCAGACATGGTCGGGACACTCCCGCACCAATGCTCGATAGAGGGACCTGGATGGCCATGTGACCCCTGTGCGTTCCATGAAGATATTCTATCGTTTGAACCGGGACAGTCGTGTCTTATTCCTTTTGACTCTCGATACTTGCATTGCCCGAGACTGATCAATGACATCACCATGTCGTGTTCAATCTTGTTACCAAACAATGCTACTTGACTCGTTCCGACAAATGATATTCCTATGATCAAATCACACACTGCATAGCTATTGGATATAACTTCTCCGAGTGGGCCCTTGAGTATCTTTCCGTCACGTGGACGGACAAATCCCGCTCTTGACATATATTTCCTCTACGGTTTCCTCCAAGTACCTGAACACACCTTTATAACCACTTTATTACCAAGTGGCGCTTGATGCTATCTAAGCACTCTCAAGAGACAGGATTGATATAGCCTCACGGTCTAAGGAATAGTCTACGAGGATCCATTTCTAATCATCATAACTTGAACTTCGTCACATGATTGGGTCACGATGTTTAGGTTGGGTATTGGTTCATCATATCATTCTCAGAATGAGTTGACTCCATTTCCAACTAGTATAAATGCCACATGATCAGGAAACTTGATCATCTAATGACCAATGAACCAATGACTAGAGCTTCACTAGGAACCCCTGGTTGTTTATATATCACACGTGTATTCATGTTTCCACTCAATACAGTTATAGCATGATATAAAACGGAATCATAAACTATATGAAATAAGATAATAGTCCTTATAACTATTTGTTCTAGCGCATATTTCCAACAGTCTCCCACTTGCACTAGAGTACAAATACACCATTTGTTCTTAATCATTGGCACCATATATCCGGTACCCTGAACATGCTTGCTCATGAAATAGGTTGAGTCTTGCATCTGTACTTTACAGTCCCAAATCCTTTGCAACTTACTAATGTCACCTTGATTGACATTAATACTTTATCATCACATGATAACATCTGTGTCTATGAATCGTCGCTATGGAAGCAGAACGAGGCCTGATTACAGGAGCCTACAGTGACTTTAGATCAACCTTGAGGGCTTTCTCATGGGCAATATGCCCCAGGACACATCATTCTACGTTAAAAGCGAACTAGCCCCGCCATAACATTATACAACACTTTAGATGTTACCCTTATCTATTATTATAAATGTATTCAGCGAAACACTAGTGCACTCTATGCAACTTTCGATGTTTTGTTCACCTCGCATCCTACTTGACTTTAATCGGTATTTATAGAAGTTTCCAACATAATACCTTATAACATAACCATTTATGTTTTAAAATATGTCATCCTTTATGGATTTGGAAAATATGTCTACAGTTCTCTATTAGACACTATTGACAAATTTAGCTAAATGTTATGTGATTTGAACTTAATCACTTTTAAACGTTCCTTATTGGATCATATATTATGTTAAGCTTATCATCATGGTTTTCTAAGATAGAACCTATGTATCAACATACTGGATGATGATCATCATTTTCTTTCTTTCAACCATTGATGTTAAACTTAATACTATTCCTAACTTGAGTTATTAAGGACCAGTTCCTTAATTAACTTCTATTCCGAAATCCTTTTCAGAATCCCTTAAGGAATACTACATAATATCATAATACACCTATTATAAACTTCTACACCTTATAAATCATTATTTATCGGTACTTGCGCTTTTATTCTTAACATCCTTAAGAATCACTCTATAAGCTCCCACTCAAAATATGTTCCTACATATTTGAATTTGAGACTTGTATTGCTCCCACTCAAAAATATGTCAATCACATATTGTTTTAGGAAGACTTTCATAGCTCCCACTCAATTTCATGCAAATTGCATATATACTCACTATTTTGAACAACTTCAGAATCTTTGATCAAATATCAAACTTGGAGATTTACTATGAGACGATAGTACTTTTAATAGTTTTAAATCCACTAGACATTAAGCACACTTGAATCAAATTCATTTGAATCCGTCTAATGCTTGACAAATTGTGCTTTTGTCATTCACCCCGTTTTCCACTATGGCTTTGCAGTCATTTGGGAAAATTCAAGTAACCCCTTTTACTTGTGAGATTCAGCAACTAATTCCTTTCTAATCTCAAGGGAGTTTTGCTATGGGATTTCTCATAATTTTAGTTTACCATTATTTCCTTAGTAGTTTGTAGGTATGTCATATTCCGAGAATCATGACAAATGATTCACAAATGTCTCCATAGAAGATATGGGTTACATTTTGAATCCTACTTTATGTAGTGAAAACACCAGTGGGGAAAACACAATGACCATTATCATTGATTCTTTCCTTTGTGAAGAGAATCATTCAGGAACATTTTCCGTTGCGCTTCTCAACACTCTGATGCAGGGTTTTGAATCCTCATCGTGTTTTTCACTATCTTCCATTCAAGATCGTGATATTCTCTCTCTCTCTCTCTCGTGATCGTGGTCTCAAGTTCGGACTACAGGAACGAGAGATATCTTCACCACGGAGCGCTGTCATGCTGCGGGATTCGGATCCAGGAGCTCTACTTCCGCAACTGCTGCTGGATCAGGGAAGTGGGAGTCATCGTCAGGCACCTTTCGTTGTTTGAACCGGGACAGACGTGTCTTATTCCCTTTGTCTCTCGATACTTGCATTGCCTGAGATCTGATCAATGACATCACCATGACGTGTTCAATCTCGTTACCAAACAATTCTACTTGACTCGTTCCAACAAGTGATATCCCTGTGATCAAATCACACGCTGTGCAGCTATTGGATACAACTTCTCCGAGTGAGCCCTTGAGTATCTTTCCGTCACGTGGACGGACAAATCCCTCTCTTGACATATATTGCCTCAAAAGTTTCCTCTGAGTACCTGAACACACCTTTATAACCACTATATTAGCAAGTGGCACTTGATGCTATCTAAGCACTCTCGGGAGACAGTGATTGATATAGCCTCACGGTCTAAGGAATAGTCTACGAGGATCCATTTCTAATCATCGTAACTTGAACTTTGTGACATGATCGGGTCACAATGTTTAGGTTGGGTATTGGTTCATCATCTCATTCCCAGAATGAGTTGACTCCATTTTCAACTAGCATAAATGACACATGATCAGGAAACTTGATCATCTGTTGACCAATGAACCAGTGACTAGACTTTCACTAGGAACTCCTGGTTGTTTATATATCACACGTGTATTGATGTTTCGACTCAATACAATTATAGCATGATATAAAACTTAATCATACACTATATGAAATATGGTAAAAGTCCTTATAATTATTTGTCTCTAGGGCATATTTCCAACATGGTGGTGGCACAACTAACGAATGCAAAAGGACCATAGACGAGTCGAGCCTTCGGTGGGCAGTGCTCTCTTCTATCGGAGGATCCTCCTCCAAAGGCAACGATCCTACAGCTGCCAAAAGGCGGTCTCGACTGGCCAACCTCAGCGACAAAGATCGAGCAGAAGCCACAAAGGCCCTCGACTTCTCTTTCATGACAGTTGACTCGCAGGGCAACATGACCCCGAAAACACCACATGTAGCGGTGACAGCAGCCACCATGTATCTGCTCATCAATCAGCCACCAGCTAGAAATCCACGATCTGCCATACTGATGACTGGATTCCTGCACAAACAATAGGCTTATATGATATGTTGCAAATGTATCTATAATTTTTGATGTTCCATGCTTGTTTTATATCTACTTTCTTATGTTTTGTCCACACTTTGGAGTATTTTTATACACTTTCTTGGACTAACCTATTAACAAGATGCCATAGTGCCAGCTGCATATTTTCTGCTGTTTTTGGTTCCAAGAAAGTCAGAAAATGAATATTCTTGGAATTGGACGGGACAAAAGCCAAAGTCAATATTTCACCGAGGGGGACACGGAGCGAAAAGACGAGACGGAGAGGGGCCAGAGGCCAGCCAGACCACCTGGCCACGTGGCCAGGCCTGGCCCACGCCAGGAGGTGGTGTGGCCGCCTAGGGCACCCGCTCGGCCTCCCCTTTCGCCTATAAGAAGACTCCGATACAAAAACCCTAGGCACCCGATCAAAATTCCACGAAAGAGTCTGTAGCCACTATTATCTCCATCCCTAGATCGGGAGGGATCTGAAGCTCTTCCCGGTTCCCTGCCGGAGGGGAGAATTCACCTTGGAGGCCTTCTTCATCACCATGACTGCCTCCAATGTGATGCGTGAGTAGTTCATCCCTGGACTACAAGTCCATGTAGTAGCTAGATGGTTGGTTCTTCTCCTTTATGCTACCATGTTTAGATGCAGTTGGATTATGGTCTATGTATAATGTTGTAATACCCAACCAAATCTCATAGGATTCAAGATGATTAGTATATGCATGTATGCTTTCTCGATGTCTGTCAATTGCCCTGCTATAATTTGTTCACCCAACATGTCATCTATCTTAAGGAGAATCACCACTAGTGAACTATGGACCCCGATCCTTTCTTTTACCATCAATCTACAACTATTTATTGTTTTCTGTTTACTTTCTGCAAGCTATTACTATATTCCAGACAATACATTTAATCCTTTCTTTTCAGCAAAACCGGTGAGATTGACAACTTCACTATAAGTTGGGGGCAAAGTTATGTGGTTGTGTTGTGCAGGATTCCAAGTTGGAAACAACACCTTGGAGGTGTTTCCTTGATCCTACTGGTTCGATAACCTTGGTTTCATAACTGAGGGAAAACTTGCTGCTGTGCTCATCATACCTTCCTCTTGGGGTTCCCCAACGAGCTCGATATATTTTGAGCCATCAAGCTATTTTTCTGGCGCCATTGCCGGGGAGTCAAGGACATCTTTACAAGGGGAGTCCCTCATAACCAATCTCTTTACTTTGTTTTATTTGTTTTTCTTAGTTTATTTGTGCTTTTTTTGCTTGTTTCTTTATCAAAAACTCAAAAATTAGTTGTACTAGTTTGCTTCTTTATATTAAAAACACAAAAAATGACTACTCTTGAAAACACTAAGTTGTGTGACTTCACTAGCACCAACAACAATGATTTAATGTGCACACCTATTGCTCTACATGTTCCTGAAGCTACTTTCTTTGAAATTAAACCTACATTACTCAATCTTGTTATGAGAGAACAATTTTCTGAAATTGGTATTGAAGATGCTGCTGCTCATCTAAATAACTTTGTTGAACTTTGTGAGATGCAAAAACATAGGGATATAGATGGAGATATTATTAAGCTTAAATTGTTTCCTTTCTCTTTGAGAGGAAAAGCTAAAGAATGGTCGCAGAACCTAACTAGAAATAGTATTGATTCTTGGACTAAATGCAAAGATGCTTTCGTTGGAAAATACTATCATCCTTCTAAGATTATATCTATGAGAAGTGAAATAATGAAATTTAACCAATCCGATAATGAACATGTTGCTCAAGCTTGGGAAATAATGAAATCTTTGGTAAAGAATTGTCCCACTCATGGACTGACTGCTTGGATGACTATCCAAACCTTTTATGCAGTACTGAATTATTCTTCAAGAAATCTACTTGATTCTGCTGCTGGAGGTACCTTTATGACCATTGCTTTGGGTGATACAACAAAGCTTATGGATAATATGATGGTTAACTATTCTGAATGGCACATTGAGAGAGCTCCACAAGGTAAGAAGGTAAATTTTGTTGAGGAAACCTCCTCCTTGAGTGATAAAATTGATGTTATTATGTCTATGCTTGTTAATGGGAAAGCTCATATTGATCCAAATCATGTTCCCTTAGCCTCTTTGGTTGCTCAAGAAGAGCAAGTTGATGTGAACTTTATAAGAAATAATAATTTTAGCAACAATGCCTACAGGAATAATTTTGGTAATAATAACTATAGGCCATATCCTCCCAACAATGGTAATGCTTTTGGAAATTCCTACAACAATAATAGGAGTGCACCCTCTGAACTTGAAGTTATGCTTAAAGATTTTATTAGTAAACAAACTACTTTCAATAAAACTATTGAGGAAAAACTCTCTAATGCTGAAAGAAATATAGCATCATTGTCTGAAGCACAATCTTCTTTGAATAAAATGCCTGCTAAATCTGAATCTATTGAAAATCCCTTTGCTGCTACTAATGCCATACAAGTTAGAATTGATGAAAATGTTAGATTATTAGCTGAATTGCATGCTAAGTGGAAAAGAGAAGATGAAATTGCTAGAAATATTAGTATTTCTACTATCACTACCACTAATGTCGAAGCTAGTAAACCCAATGGAACCTTTTCTAATAAAAATGCTGAAATTCTTGGAAACATGGGAAACAATAGCTCTACTACTTTAGATAATAATTATGATTTTTATCTTGATGGTTGCAATATCTCTGAAGTAATTATGTTCCTACAAAAGCTTTCTAAAATTCCTAATGCTAGTGCTTTGAATATGGCTTTTACAAAACACATTACTGATGCTCTCATAAAAATTAAAGAAGAAAAGATGAAACATAAAGCTTCTATTCCTATGAAATTAGAAGATGGTTGGGAACCCATCATTAATATGGAAGTGAATGTTTTTGATCTAAAAGATTTATGTGACCTTGATAGTAGTGTTTCTATTATGCCTAAAAAAATTTATGAAATTCTTGATTTGCCACCATTGGAAGATTGTTATTTAATTGTCCCACTTGATGATAATGCTAAAAGAAAATCATGGAGAGTATTAATGATGTTCTTATTATGGTTAACAATTCCTATGTCCCCATTGATTTCTATGTTTTGGATGTTGAATGCAATCTTCTTGTCCATTACTTTGGGAAAACCTTTTCTTAGAACTGTTGGTGCCATTATTGATATGAAAGAATGCACCATTAAATATCAACTCCCAGTAAAGAAAGGTATAGAACACTTCCCTAAGAAGAGAGAAAAGATTCCTTTTTCCTCTCCTATTAAAACAAAATTTTCTCTTAATGCTTCTTCATTTGAGAATACTTGATTCTTTTCTTGCTTCTTATGCCTAACTTAAAGGCGTTAAACAAAAGTACTTATTGGGAGATAACCCAAAAGTTTTAGTTGAGTCTTCGAAGTTTTTGCTTCAGTAATAACCTCTCATTATCATTTTTGTGTGGTTTTTGTGCCAAGAGTAACCTCTAATGAGAGAGAAGTAATGCTTGGAAAAGTTGCTGTCCCGAAACATATTTGTGTGCTTTGCTGTAAAAATTCGTGAAAAATCGCCGTATGTCGGTTTGAGCTGTGATTTTTTTTGCTTCTTCCCCAGGTTGTTATCTAACTTTTGTTAGTTCCGCACTTTTCGATTTGAGCAACAGACGGTCTTCAAAAAAATTGGTTTTCACCTGCTGCTCTGTTTTGACAGATTTCTGCCATTATTTGCATTTGCTTCTTGTTGATTCCTTTTTGGGTTCTTTTTGGGGAAATTGAGCTTTTTGAGGGAATTTATACAGTAGCTTGTGTTTTAATGGAAGTTTTATGTGTGTTGTAACTAAACCAAAAGACTTATTATCTTGAGTACACTAATGTTGGTAATGAAGATTGTGTGAAGTTTTGTATGAAGGAAAATTTCAGGTGTAGGGAAAGAGTAATGTAATGAGATGAAGAATGGACTAAAGCTCAAGCTTGGGGATGCCACCCCGTGTCACCCCAAGAAATATCCAAGAAGTACAAGAATCAAAGCTTGGGGATGCCCAAGGCATCCCCTTCTTCATCAATAAAAATTTCAGGTTTCTTCCAAACACTTCATTTTTATTGTTTCATACATAGTTGTGTTGTTCTTGGAGCGTCTTCATTTTTGTTTTTGGTTTTCATTTTATTGGTTTTCTTAGTTTGCTTGAATAAATTGGTTGGACCCTCTCATTCATGCATTAGTTTTCAAATAAGATTGGATTGGAAAAGAGTAGGAAAGTTCATGCTTAAGTGGTAAAAAGGAGCTTGTTTTTGACTGTGGCCTATGCTTTGTCATGTCATGCTTGATATTGTTTTGGCTTTATGCTTAGTGATTTTTTCTGTAGCATGACATGTTATAAACAATTGAGATTGCTTAATGTGCCTTGAAAGAATCATGCGTTGTTTTAGCATATTAAAGCATAGTATTGTGGTATTCTCCTTTGATGCTTTATTTGGGTTGACTTGGCGCATGCTCACACCATGTTAAGACTATCCCAAGTCACCATAGCCTCTATCATTCTTTAGTTTTGGACTTGTAATATCACTTTATGCTTTAATTAATAATGTTTTGTCGCTTTGCATGATTATGGCCATTATTGCTCTCCTAGTTGGTCGCTCCCAGTCTTTTGCTAGCCTCCATAACCAAGTATGAGTTCTACCCATGCATCCAACTCCAAATAAAACCAAGTTATTCAAAAGAGTCCACCATACCTACCTATTATCATTTGCTATTCCAAGTATATTCATGTTTTATCTACCTTCCGAATTAAACTTGTTATGAGAAAACTAGTGATTAAAGCTCTCACGAACTTGATGGCACACTTTACTTTTCTTGCCCCTAATAAACTTGAACCATTATGTCATCTATGTTGTATATGCTTGCACTTATATGTTGGGGATTAGCAGAACCATGTTGTCATGGGGAACGCTCAGTTGATATCATGCTCTTTTGTCTATGAATGTCGTCGGTGTGAAATGAAAGGGGCGCTTGTAAGTCCATGGAGTTATGTATGTGTGTTAGAGAAACGCCTGGGCCGCTGATCTAATCCATGCCTAATCATGGTGGAAACCTGCAGCGTAACCATAATGAGCAATCTATGAAGCATTCTTCTTATAAAAAAATAGATAGAGATTGACAAAAAAGGAAAAAAAAAGAGATGAGAAAAGAGGAAAGAGAAAAAAGCACCATTTTCCCATGGTAAATAAGAAGATTGCTGAGATGCTCGTTGTCTGCTTGCCTTGTCATTTTGATATGGGGATTCTTCCCTATCATCGGGCAAGGGGTACCCCGTTGGCGATTCTCTATGATACACATGCTTACTATGACAAGAACTTACCGGTAACTAAACTTGAGTAGCATGAGGAGCGGCCCTCGTATTCAAGGGACATGAGATTTCCAACTTATAATTTGTTAAGCATATACTCCATAGTTTGTTCACTTTAACCTTAATCACTTCAAGATGCTTATGATAGGGGCAATGAGAGCTGAAAGCTAATAAGTACCATAATTTTTGGAAGCTCTTTATGAGACTTGATTCCCTGCTTCCTTCAATGAAGGCCTTTCTTTTACTTTCATGTTGAGTATCCATCTTCTATCTTTATACACCTATTAAGAGAGCATAGTGGCCATTCTTAGTTTAATGTGCATTGTCCCAAGACTTATTGATTGATGCAAAACTTTGATATTGCTTATTCTTGAACTATTTGTATCTAGTCACTCGTATGAACTTTGAAGGTGTCCTATGCATTTATGTTTTCTACACTGTGAGGGACAAGTTGAATACCATTCTCATTATGCTTTCTATATGTGAAACAAACAAACGTCTTGCAAAGCATTGTTATTCATGAATCTTTTGTTTGTGCCTTTTCATGTTACAACATAGTTGCTATGTCTTATTGTTAGAACTATATCTTTCATGCTATGTTAAAGTAGTATGATCCCAGCTATCAATGTTCTACAAATACTTTGATCAAGATTATGATGGTGCATGTCACCTCAAAAATTATTCTTTCTTTTTATCACTTACCTACTCGAGGACGAGCAGGAGTTAAGCTTGAGGATGTTGATACGTTGCAAACATATCTATAATTTTTGATGTTCCATGCTTTTTTTATATCTACTTTCTTATGTTTGGTCCACACTTTGGAGTATTTTTATACACTTTCTCGGAGTAACCTATTAACAATATGCCACATTGCGAGCTATCTGTTTTCTGCTGTTTTTGGTTCTAGGAAAGTCAGAAAATGAATATTCTCGGAATTGGATGGGACAAAAGCCAAAGTTAATATTTCACCGAGGGGGACACGGAGCCAGAAGACGAGACAGAGAGGGGCCAGAGGCCGGCCACACCAACTGGCCGCATGACCAGGCCTGGCCTGCACCAGGAGGTGGTGTGGCCACCTAGGGCACCCCCTCGGCCTCCCCGTTCACCTATAAGAAGACTCCAATACAGAAACCCTAGGCACCCGATCAAAATTCCATGAAAGAGTCTGTAGCCGCCGTCATCTCCATCCCTAGATCGGGAGGGATCTGAAGCTCTTCCCGGCACCCTGTCGGATGGGAGAATTCACACTGGAGGCCTTCTTCATCACTATGACTGCCTCCGGTATGATGCGTGAGTAGTTCATCCCTAGACTATGGGTCCATGTAGTAGCTAGATAGTTGGTTCTTCTCCTTTGTGCTGCCAAGTTTAGATCTTGTGAGCTCTGTTCATGATCAAGATCATCTATTTGTAATCATACATGTTGTGTTTGCGGGGATCCGATGGATATTGAGATGCTATTTTAGATTGATTATTGATTCTATCATGTCTTTGTTATTTGTGATCTTGCATGCTCTCCGTTGTTAGTAGCTATCTTGGCCGAGTAGATGCTAGCAACTCCAAAAGGGAGTATTTATGCTCGATAGTGGGTTCATGCCTCTAGAAATCTGGGGAAGTGACCGAAATCTCTAAGGTACTAGATGTGTTATTGCTACTAGGGAGAAAACAACAATCCTATGGTCATAGAACAATCGTATTGTTTACTTTACACGCAATGCTTAATGCAATTATATGTTGATTGCAACTTAATACTAGAGGGGGTTCGGATGATAACCTGAAGGTGGATTATTAGTCATAGATGCAGTTGGATTACGGTCTATGTATAATGTTGTAATGCCCAATCAAATCTCATAGAAGTCAAGATGATTAGTATATGCATGGATGCTTTCTCGATGTTCGTCAATTGGCCCGCTTTAATTTGTTCACCAAACATGTCATCTATCTTAAGGAGAATCGCCACTAGTGAACTAGACCCCGATCCTTTCTTTTACCATCAATCTACAACTATTTACTATTTTTTGTTTACTTTCTGCAAGCTATTACTATGTTCCACACAATACGTTTAATCCTTTGTTTTCAGCAAAACTTGTGAGTTTGACAACCTCACTGTAAGTTGGGGCAAAGTTCTGTGGTTGTGTTGTGCAGGATTCCAAGTTGGAAACAACACCTTGGAGGTGTTTCCTTGCTCCTATTGGTTCGATAAACTTGGTTTAATAACTGAGGGAAAACTTGCTGATGTGCTCATCATACCTTCCTCTTGGGGTTCCCCAACGAGCTCGATATATTTTGAACAATCATTATTGTAGTACTTGTAGCAGCAAATATTGAAGAGTTTGTCCTGATGGGAGATCGACGAACAGAAACAACACCACCCGCAGCCACGTTGTCAATGCAGCCATGTTTCGCACCCAAACTGTGGTTTGGAAATAGCCTATTCTATAAGTTACTAGAACAGCGATAATTGAAAGAGGTTTCAAAATATCTAATAACAAAGAACTTTTAACAAGAACAAAATAAACTAAGACAGAAAGTAAACAGGAATATGAACTGAATTAAAGAGATTGTAGTTGTAGGATTGAATGGAATGAGAGAGCGCTTCTAGGCTGCGGTCTCACTAGTACTAGATGGGCAAATATATGTGTGATCTATAAGAGATTACTGGGTTAATTACACTCAGACAAATAAACGCTCCCCATTTGATTATCTGGTTGTCACACTCTGTGCACTATGCATGATTCTCGCGTGTCACCGCAAGGCAAAAGGCACTTCCGGGCCAAAGGATCACATAAACTCATCTTAGATCACAATAAATTCTAACTTAGCACACTAGATCATACCTCAACCTAGAATTGAATCAATTACTCACACATGGATGAACAGCAAACATATATAAATATATAATGATGTCACAACTGTGTTCAATCGTACAATTACTAAACACAAGAGAGAGAGGGGAGATGGAGATGATGATGGAGATGGAGATCGATGCGTGGTGGTGGTGATGTCTTCCTTCTCCTCCCTTCTTCTTGCTTGGATGCCTTGATGGTGATGGTGTTGAGGGAGATCTAGATCTCGGAGGTGTGGTTGAGGCAGCGATCCGCCGCTGTGGGGATCGGATGGGTGGCGGCGGTGGCAGGGCTCCGCCCCTGAAGGGCTATGGTGTTGTGGCTCTTTCTTGGGTCCTCCCTCCTTTATATAGGCCTTGGGGGTTCCCTACGGTTCCCCAATAACGTCATAAGACTTAGGGAAGGTTCTGGAGCTTCTCTGGGGCGAAATCCCGTTGTTTCCGACCCTTTTACAACTATACGGCCGGAATTATTACTCCGGTCGTATAGTTGCTCGCTAAACTCTCAGATCCTTTTAGTATGTTGGTCATCATTTCTTCATACGAACTCCGTTTTGGGTGTTCTTGGGCTCGTTGAGTTTGTATCGTCGAGGGATACAACCCCCTAGTCTTGGATATTTATTTTGAGAAGTTCGAAAAAATCACTTTTCCAACCTCTCAAATGGCTAAGTCTGGTCCCTGCAGCTCCTCCATACTAGGCTCTCTTTGTTCATTTTGCCTTTGTTTTATCCATAATCATCATCAACACCTACACACATGTCACAGCACAAGGAAAATGATAAAATTCTACCTAAACTACTAAATGTGCAAAGCTCATATGAAAGTATATGAGAACTATTAGTCATGCATATAAGGCATAGCTATAACTGGAAGAAACATGATATGAGAGATAAATGGCACATTTTATATGGCTAAAAGAGGTGGTATTTCACAGTTATCCACTTCCCCAAGCTAGACCTTGCTCGTCCTCGAGCAGGAAGGGTCAATAATAAATTAATGGTTGTGAAATAGCTTATTATTGGAAATCAATGCCTTGCATCATTATTTCTTATACAAGCTTGAAGAGAGAAAATATGTATTCATACAAGGCAACACGATCTCAGTTATAAAGACCACTAAAGATTCATCAAAACTTATATGCTCCATATCAATAGTGAATCAAACTTGCAGACAAACTTATGATCCTCTTATTGCACCTTTTGTATAACTTTTCATATCATTATTTTTTTATGAGGCAAAACCTAGTCACAAATAGATGTCAAGCATAAATAGGAATAAAGTTTATCGATTCTACCCAATCATGTCATCTAGTTAAGGCTCTCAAGTGCAAACATCAGTTATTGAGTTTCAGAAAGTTTATCTCTTAGTAACGAGATTTATACCAAAAGGAAATGCGAGAACATGTCAAAAGAAGCATAGCATTAGAGTGTCTCTTCTGGTCATCCACATCAATGAATAATGGCTATCAAACACTCATTTTCAATTGTTTGTCTTTCTAAAACTTTAGTTCATCAGTAACGATATCATGCCAAAACTTAGTGTGTTCAATCAGACTATGCAGGCCAAGAATGGATACTCGTGACCATTATCAAGGTTTCCCTTTTCGGTATAATGATTTCTCATAAAGGTCAGAGGAGTATTCCCTCTTTTGATTTCAATGCACGCCCATGAGAATACCAATGCATACCCAAATATAGCATTTCTGCTACATATGTTGGGCAACTCATAGCCAAACTCCAAGAGTTTCCTCTTTTTGGACTGTTCAAAGGCAAGCGGAGTTGTTAGCATCCCATGTTGTGCGACAGTGGTGCAGACACGCATAAAGAAATATCATACTTTAATCAACATGTCAAGATTTGGCATGCATCTCAATTACCGCTAAAAATTAGTTTCTTCAAACAAATCCTTTCAAAGAGTACTATCAAGTCAATCATCACATCTACAGTGTTGAGTATCTTTAAGGCTAAACTCTTAAGACAATTAAACAACACCTTATTTAGCATAGAGCTCAAAACTTCGAAATATCATTTCCAATTGACAACTCCTTCCGTAAGAAAACTATCAAGTCTACTGCTCTGACATTATGGGGTCGAGCATAACCTATTTATTTAAGACAAAGCTATTTAGTGATAACCAACAAATTTCAAAAGATCTTGATCAAGTATTCATTCTTTCCAAGTGTAGAGATTGTGGCAATGTTTTCTAGAGGATCACAAATAGGGTCACAAGCTTGATAAACAATTTGGCAAGATGCATACAAGCTCTAAGTCAACTCCTATGGTGCCTATCACGAGCAAGTGTATCCCCATATGAATACAGAACTAGACTCACTTAAACAAGCATTCAAAACAGTGGGATACATGATTGCATTAAACCCTCATCGAATATGAACATTGCACAAGACTCTACACATGTAGAAGTAACCTCCCCAAGCTTAGAAATTTGCAAGAACCAAACTTGAGTATATCACCAAAAGAAAAGAGAAAATATAGTTTCCAAAAGAGAATGTGATAAGTGGTTACCTCCCCAAGCTTAGTTGAAAACAAGGGCGATACACTTTATCGTTGGGGTACAAGTAACCTCTCTTTTGATAGAAAAGGAACCTTTTCTTTAACGTATACTTCTTGATATAGCCTGGTGGCGGCCTTCCTTTTGAACCTGCTTGGAAACAGACACTGATTATCGAAGCGTTGAATTGAAGCAACCAAGTGTCTCATGCGAGTGTTTGCATGGTTGGCATTACCATACACGTCGTCACACAAGGCTCAAGCCCCTGCAAAAATAACACACAAAATAAAATGCATCGGTTTCGTATACGAACATAGTTCGTTTACCCCATCGATAAAAGGAAAGTAAAAAAGAAAACATGAACATCTATAGAGAATTACAGTCTAGGAGGTTTCTAAGGTAGAAATTTATTGCTTACATATGCTCGGCTTCTCTAAATCATGGAAGAAACTCCCAGGTGGTGTTTAGAGGTTTTTAGAAGAAGAAAGAATAAAACTTTGAGCAATAGTTACCTTCCACTTGGCGTTTGAGGGGTTTTCCCATCTATATGGGCGCAACTATAGGGCCGGACCAAAAAGGTCCCGCCGTATAGTTGGTCGTCAAATCTTCTGTGTCCCCGAGATAAATTTTTTAGACAGGCATTGATAACTATACAGCCAAACTATATGGCTAGAATTTTTATTCCTGCCGTATAGTTGGTCATCAAACCATCAGTACCCTGGAAAGAAATTTGACGAACGCATCGATAGCTATACGGCCGGAACTATACGGCTGAAATTTTTATTCTTGTCGTATAGTTGGTCGTTAAATATTTTGTGCCCATGAAAGAGAATTTTTTGATGGCAAAGATATCTATACGGCCAAACTATATGGCCGGAATTTTATTCCCACTATATAGTTGGTCATTAAACCTTCAGTAGTCATCAAAAAAATTATATTTCTTCTAGAATTCTTTCTTATCCTGAAACTTAGCGAAACACCTTGTTTTGACAATAAAATAACAACTTTTAATTTTCAACCAACAATAGCATGTATAAATGGGATTTAAGTACAACCGAGTTATGCAACACATAGTAATAATGAATTCTATCTTTTGAAAACCACAACAAGATGATTCTAATAGCAAATCATGCAAAGAATAAAAATGACAATGCAACATGAATGCAACTAAACTCAAGACACAAAACTAAGAAAGACGCCTAATGCCTTCCGGGTTGCCTCTCGGGAAGCGCTTTCTTATAACCAAGTAGCCAGGCTTTTATACTCCACATTTATTCAGCAATGGAGGCAGCTATAGGAGTAGTTTTGCTTACCTCCAACAAGTGTCTGCAGGATTTATATCACTGTTTGCTCTAAGACGTACCCGTTTGCGGTGCATCGGTATCTTGTAAGTATTCCCGTTGCCACGTGAGGATGGATGTACCAAGCGCGGTAAATATGTATTCTTTCTTTCCTGCATAGAGGGTGTTAAAGATTTATTATCAACCTTTGAATCTTTACCTTGATTACTATTTTGAGGGTGCAGCTCATAATGTCGTGTTGGATCTAGTAGCTTGGTCTTTGCCACCGGACTTTCCTGCACCTCATTAGTTGTAACACCCCAAAAATATTAATCAAGATAATCAAGTTCAAATCACCCAAGTTTAGGGTAAACAAAAACTTTTATGATTAAATTTAATATGAGTGTATGTGTGAAATGCATTAGTGTATGAATGAGTGCAATTGCCATGTTTGATTGCTACAAATGATAAGGAATGGTTTAACGATGAATAATACATCATCAAGGCCAATTACAAACAAAATCAAAAGAAAACAAAAATCAAATATGAATCATATAAGCAAATGGTCATTTTGACCAAAATTATCCACTAGACCACTTTGAGTGTTTCTAGTCAAAGCTTTCTAACAGAAACTTTCTCAATTCTTTTCACCCCTTGCAAGATTAAGTAAAAGTGAACCCAAGCCCACCTTATAAACAAACAGAAACAAATTCCAAATCTATTTAAAGGACATTGCAAAATTGAATCAAGTTAATATGCATAGATCACCATTTTTCAAAAACCACTCAAATCAATTCACCTTGGCAAACCCAAACAACCATATACTATCAAGCAACTACTTAGAACACTCACAAAAATTTAGCCAAAAATTCAAATCTTAAATTCATGCGGCCATTTGGTCGAGCACCTGGCAGACACAATTAAATACTTCATAACTTCTACTTTTCTGAGTAGTGATCAATCGCCACTAGTGCCCCATTTCTCTCCCCTTGTCTCCCCCAGTGCACAGTAGCGCAGGAGAGCTACCCCCACTTGTCGAATTGCGCCAGTGCAGCGCCGCCCGAGCTCGCCGCGCCGGTCGACCAAGCCCCTCTCGCCACAGACCGCGCCGCCCTCTCCCACGATGTCCACGATACAGGCGCCACACCACCGCCACCCTTTGTCCACCCCTCGACCAGAGACACACCATGGACTAGCCGTGATTGCCGCGCCCACTTCTCTGTCTGCCATGCCGACAGCGCGCCAGAGCGCCATAGCCGACACGCGCACACATGCCACGGCTTGTCCTCACCGTGCATGCCCGCACTCACTGTGACCCCAGCTACCCCCCAGACACGCCCGTTCGCCGCCACGCGGACCGTAGCCTCTGTGTGCCGTATCGAACACCGCCATTCCCACACAGAGCATGGACCACTCCCGACCGTTCTTGACCACACCTTGCCACGCCATCACTCGCATGACAACCGCCCTGAAGCACATCGTCGACCCCTACCCTCAGCCATGTTGATAGCCCTCTCTAACGATGTCGCCGATGAGCCCGAGCCATGCCACTCTGCCCCTCTCGCCGGTGTATAAATAGAGGCCACCCTAGCCCTCATTCACCACACCATCTCACTCCCCTCTCTCTCAGACACCTCCCATACCCTTCCCTAGAGCAAGGCGAGCACCACATCGCCGGAATTTCATCGGAGCCCGCCGCTGTAGAGGAGAAGAGGAACTAGAGCTAGGAGCCGCCCCAGGAGCCGCCGCGACCACCATTCGACTCGCCAGCCTCGACAACCTCATTCTCCCCCATTGCCAAACTTAGTTGGAGCCCAGGTTAGCCCCCACTTACCCCCACCGTCGCGATTAGGGTTCAGTCTCGCTAGAGCTGTGCGACAGAGATGATGATGCTCAGCCATCGATCTCCTCTCATCACACGACCTAGATTGAAAGATACTGTTTCGGTTTAGATGAGTCGCTGACGAGTAGGACCCGCCTGTCAGCAGCCCACTGCGCACGCACCGCGTAGCTGGGCTGGCCCAATTAGTTTCCCGCACAGAACCCGTTGATTCAAATAGATTTTTTCCATTTTAGTTAAAACTAGATTATGTTAGTAGATTCAAAAATCAATTCAAAGAGATTCACTAAACCAAATTGCATGATTCCAATTTTGTTAAAAATGTATTCAAAATATCTATCCAAGCCTGTTGGATTCAAACCATTTGAGTTTATAGATCACCTATAGTAAAAATAACAAGACACAGACTTTTCTAACTTCAAACATTTTTCGAAAATCAACCATAAATGCCTTTGAGTTGATTCCAACTCTCAAAAATCACATTTGACAAGATCTATATGAATATGTAAAAATATTTAGGTTTACATGTAGTGATCTTGGACTAGTACCAAAACAATGCTATATATGCCTTTCTAGTCACTTTAATTGTATTAAATAGTAATCTTAAACTTTATAAAAAATGACCACCACTTTAAATCACATTCCCAATTATTAGAATATGTGGTGATGACATGTCTCAACATGATCCCATATTTTAATTGGAGAATATTAAATCTTAAGTATTATTTAATGAGTAGAAATTACTTTTCCAAAATAAGATAAATAAGACTAGGTCTTTATTTCATGTGATGATTGTGATGATGCTAGATCATCTAGCGTGAGCCTTTTTGTGCTATATAGAAGTAGTTAAGTATTGTTTGGTGATTGTGTACCTTGTATTCATTTATAGACGCTAGTACCGACCCGGGATACGAGGAGGAGGAGTACTACGAAGAAGAAGAGAACTTCAACCACTGCATTACTCAAGGCAAGCCTAGCACTACAATTTAACTATGCAAGCCATCACTAATTGCAAGCTAACACTTGCAAACCTCATATATATGCAAGCCATCCTATGCAAGATAACCTATTCAAGATGCATTAGGCATGCTATGGTTATGCAACCTTGATTATACCAATCCCAAGTTTTACTTGCAAGATTTATTCTTTTACTTTTACCAAAGTTCTTTACCTTTAGTTAGTGATTTGTGAATATTGGAAAAATAGGATAGATGCCATAAAGAGTATAAAACTAGGCCTAAGTAGTTATACTTAGATGCCATCAAAAGCTTAAAACTAGATTTGGATAGTTACACTTGACTAGTACCCCTCATTAGTGAATACCCTCAACTTTAGGGGCTAGTGCTAAGCATAAAGGTTGATCACTTTAGATGGGAATGCTTGGTGAAAATGATTATGAAAACCTTGGAATGATGATTCATTCTATTGAAATGTTTTGACATGTGTTCAGAAACACAATGGTTGATGATGAAAATGTTGAGGCATGAGCCTTGGCCCTTTATAAAAACTGATGGTTGGGTTCGGATGCGGTACCATTCCAATTTTACCGTAGAACCACAATACCCGAATTGGGTAGGGCTTAATTGGAAGTTTATATGCCTTAGTATGGGTTCACTCGCGGAAAGAGGTTGAGCTGAGGCTACCTCGTGAATGTGAATGTCCACCTATGTAGTCCCCAGGATGGCAGATGGCCATGGCTGGGAGGCCAAGCTCATAGGGGAGGTGCCTATACTAGAGTGTGTAATTGAAAGGTTATGATTGATTATCCGCATACTAAGTATGATTGATTCAGGGTTATCCCTGACGGATGTATCGAATTTTGTGGTGAAAGTGTACCACCTCTGCAGAGTGTCAAACTATTCGAATAGGCGCGTCTGTGGTCATGGACAGTTGGAGTGGCCATACTATTCCGTTGTCAGATGTTTTCAAAATGACTTGTGAATTGAACTATGACTTTGACTTGACCACAACAGGGTTGTGGATATGAAAACTAGGTTCCCACTCAACTGATTAAATTAGATTCTTTACTTTTGAACTCTTATGAAATAAACCTGGCTTTTTGCAAATAAACCTAGAGCTTAAGATTCCTACTAGAACTACCTTACTTGTTAGTGATAGTTTGCGAGTACTTAAAGAGTACTCATCGCTTTGTCCCTGGCTATTCCCGTGGCCAGACTATGAGGAGGACGACCAGGAAGATGGATAGTAGGAGGTCTATGACAACTAGGATCATCTCCCATCGTCAGCATTGCATGTGACTCTGAAGATGGAGCCCTAGTATGTTTACTTTCTGCTGCTTTGATTGTATTAAGACTGGATCATCAGATCCTTTATTTGTAAGACCTTTATTATGGTTTGTAATGGATGATGTACTGTGGTACCAATTCTGTTATGTCTCGCAAAAATGGTAATCCCGGGATTGCGATGTATGGCATAACAGGCATCTGGGATTAAAATTTTGGGTGTTGACATTAGTAAAACAAAAGTCATAGCAAACAGATATGGGAGGCACACAGGGTTTCGTCTTTGGCTCATCATAATTGATTTCCCTGAAAAGACTATTTAAACAAATACTACTAGAATCATCAAAATCTTCTTTAGGGCAATTATCAGGGATTCTAGAATAATTTAAGTCATCATCATCACTAAAGTCAGAAGAATAATAAAGATCAGGAATAGGTGGGGGATCAGGTTTGAGAGAGGCTTTCAATTTATTCCATTCCTTGATTTCTTTTTATTGTTCTTGTGCGTCCCCAATACTCTTCATGAAGCCATTTCACTTCATCTATAGATGTCAGATGTGAGGGATATTCAACACGAGGCCTCTTATTTTTATTTTTCCTAGTTTTAGGCTTCCTAGATTTACCCTTCTTTCCTGCTTCAATGAGGCAACAAGTGGAAGATATGGGAGTAACAATAGAGGACTGTTCTCCATTGTTAGTAGTAGCAGTTCTAATATGATTAAAATAATCAGCTACGAAAGGAATTGCTTTAGAAAGAACATCTCTAACTAAGGTATCATCATAAGGAATTTTTCCTCTTCTATTTTCATCTTTAAGAAACTCATTGACCAAGTTCTCTAGATCAGTAGGGAGAGGTTTTTCTTCATGCACAATTTCACATTGCCATTGATGAAAATTATTATGTATGTCTCTTAAGAGTTGCCAAGCTTCTTTCAAAGATTTTCCAAGGAATGCACCATCACACATCATGTCTAGCTTATCCTTAGAAGAGTGATTTAAGCCTCCATAAAAGTGATTCAACAATAACCAATCTGGTAAATTATGATGTGGACAATCATGCATCAATTTTGAGAACCTACTATAAGCTTGTATTAAATCCTCATTGGTGCTCTGCTTGAAATTCAGGATATGAAGACTACGCTCATAAGTTTGCTTTTGTGAGAAATACTTACCGAGAAAAGCTTCGGATATACCTTTCCATGAATTGAAGTGTCCCACGGGATGCGATCTTAGCCAGTCTTTAGCTTTTCCTCTCGGCGAGAATCGGAACAGATATAACTTCAGCTTATCATTTGTCCATCCATTTTCCTTCACTGTAGAACACAATGAAGTAAATTTTTCAATATGCTCATATGGATCATCGTCCGGATCTCCTGCAAAAGCTATTTCCATGATCATATTTATCCATATAGGATTAATCTCATATCCATCCACATCAATAGCGGGTTGAACAATAAGAGCATGTAAATGATCAACACTGGGAGCACCATACTTCGCAAGACTTTTAGTTTCCATAGTTCCTAAGTTTTTGAATTTATTATAACTAAAATAAATAACAAGACTACAAACAAAAGGAAAACTAATTTTTTGGTTCTTTTCAAATAATCAAAAGCAGTAAGATAAATAGCAACAAACGGATATAAACTATGTGCGAGTAGGAAGGTAATAACTAGATGCTTAGCTCCCCGGCAATGGTGCCAGTTTGATGACTGGATTCTTGCACCAACAACAGGGTTATCGTAGTACTTGCAGCATCAAATATTTAAGAGTTTGTCTTGATGGGAGATCGACAAACGGAAACAATACGACCTCGTAGCCATGTTGTCAATGGGGCCACGTTTTGCACCCAAACCGTGGTTTGGAAATAGCCTATTCTATAAGTTACTAGAACATCGATAATTGAAAGAGGTTTTAAAATATCTAATAACAAAGAACTTTTAACAAGAACAAAATAAACTGAGACGGAAAGTAAACAAGAATATGAACTGAATTAAAGAGATTGTATTTGTAGGATTGAATGCAATGAGAGAGGGCTTCTAGGCTTCGGTCTCACTATTACTAGGTGGGCAAATATATGTGTGATCTATAAGATATTCCTCAAACAAATAAACGTTCCCCATTTGATTACCGGGTTGTCACACTGTGTGCACTATGCATGATTCTCGCGCGTCACCGCAAGGCAAAAGGCACTTCCGGACCAAAGGATCACATAAACTCATCTTAGATCACAATAAATTCTAACTTAGCGCACTAGATCATACCTCAACCTAGAATTGAATCCATTACTCACACATGGATGAACAGCAAAACATATATAAATATATAATGATGTCACAACTGTGTTCAATCGTACAATTACTAAACACAACAGAGAGAGGGGAGATGGAGATGATGATGGAGATGGAGATCGATGCGTGGTGGTGATGTCTTCCTTCTCCTCCCCTTCTTCTTGCTTGGATTCCTTGATGGTGATGGTGTTGAGGGAGATCTAGATCTCGGAGGTGTGGTTGAGGCAGTGCTCCACCGTTGTGGAGAATGGATGGGTGGCGGCGGCGGCAGGGCTCTGCCCCTGAAGGGCTATGGTGTTGTGGCTCTTTCTTGGGTCCTCCCTCCTTTATATAGGCCTTGGGCCTAGGGTTCCCCCAATACCATCATATGACTTAGGGAAGGTTTATAGAGCTTCTCTAGGGCGAAATCCCATCGTTTCCGACCTTTTTTACAACTATACGGCCAGAATTATTGCTCCGGTCGTATAGTTGCTCATTAAACTCTTAGATCCTTTTAGTATTTTGGTCGCCATTTTTTCACACGAACTCCGTTTTGGGTGTTCTTGGGCTCATTGAGTTCGTATCGTCCAGGGATACAACCCCATGGTCTTGGATATTTATTTTGAGAAGTTGGAAAATTTTACTTTTCTAACCTCTCAAATGGCCAAGTCTGGTCCCTGCAGCTCCTCCATACTGTGCTCTCTTTGTTCCTTTTGCCTTTGTTTTATCCATAATCATCATCAACACCTACACACATGTCACAGACAAGGAAAATGATAAAATTCTACCTAAACTACTAAATGTGCAAAATATGAAAGTTATTGAGAACTATAAGTCATGCATATAAGGCATAGCTATAACTGGAAAAAACATGATATGAGAGATAAATGGCACATTTTATATGGCTAAAAGAGGTGGTATTTCACAGCCATCACATACACCAGTCCACAATCGCAGGACTTGGACTGGTCGAGGTTGCGCTGGCCAAGGAGCCAACTTCAGAGCCAAAGAAAAGCAAGGCTCCACCAAAGTACTACTCGCTATCTTCCTGCAAGGACGAGCACGACCTGTCATGGCGGCGCCGCAGCTCACGGCGACGCGACCATGATTTTGACGCACGTGACAATATCACCCAACGCAAAGTCGACAAGATGCACGCCAAGCGCACCTACTCAACAGAGTCAGAAGACGAAGGAACAGAACTCTGCGGCGCAAGTTGCTTTAGCAGAGCTATACGGCAGACTCGAAAGCCTAAAGGGTTCAAACATCCTTCGGAGAACCCGAAGTTCGACGGCCTCCAGGACACGAAGATCTGGCTATAAGACCACATCTCCTCCATCAAGCTGCACAGCGTTAACAAGTGCAAAACCATGCAATGCCTCCAGCTGCAGCTGCAAGGCGCTGCTCGTGCATGACTCAATAAACTACCACGCGGGTCACTTCACGGCTGGGAGGAGATAGTCTACAGCTTCGTCCGAAACTTCAAAGGCACCTACAAGCGGCCTACGTCAATCAAAGAGCTCTGGGCTTGCTGCCAGAAGACGAGCGAATCCCTTCGCTCCTACATCCAAAGATGGTCCATCGTTGAAAACGCGGCAGAAGATATCTCCCAGGATCACGCAATCAACATGTTGAACGGCGGTGTCCGCTGTAGAGAACTCAAGGAGGAGCTGGGCCACACGAAGCCCAAAACCATTGACCACCTGATGGACATCGCGAATAGGTGAGCAGATGGAGAAGACTTGGTGAACAATAACCGTGTCCGCTCAGATGACGAGGAAAACCTTGGCCGTAGACGTGACCGTCGAGGGAAGCGTCGGATGCGCGGTTATGAAGACCGTGAGGAAGTCAACATGGTCGCGGCCGGCTACGCTGACAAGCGCGATGAAGGAAACCATAGCAGCAGGTACCATAGCGGCAGCTACCATGACAGCGAGAAACCCGCGCAAGTGTGGAAGCACCGCACCCGCAATGAAGCATCTGGAACATCCATCCAGGAGAAGTTGCCTGGACCCTGCAACATCCACTTCTACATCGATAAGCATGATGGCAAAAAGAAGTCCAGCCACCTCCTCAAGGACTGTCGTGAGTTCCTGAAGCTCCACGAAGGCCTCATCCAGGTGAATCGCGATGCGATAAATCAGGGGTATCGAGATACCCCAGGCGCCATAGCTCATAGAGCACCACCACCACCACCTGGAGGGCCCGCATAGCCCATAGTTGGCCCGGTACAAAACAACGATGGCGAGCAGTACCCATGAGCACTAGGGAACATGGGTATGATCAAGAAGGGACATCCCTCCAACAAGACGCAAAAGTCGATCACTCACCAAATCAATTTGGCCGTCAACTCTCCAACCTCGAGCACTAAGTACCTCAGTGGATGTGAGTTCCGCATCACCTTCGACAAGAGTGACCACCCGCGCCAAGTCCCTCGCCCAGGCCATTCACTCCTGGTGCGCGAGGCACAGATTAGTGGCTACGAGATGAGTCGAGTCTTCATGGACAGCGACAGCACAATCAATCTCATGGTCGCGAACACCCTGCGTGTCATGAGGATCCCCCTCTCCTGCTCGGAGGCATCTGAAACAACCTTCAATGGCATCATCCCAAGGAAAGGCGTATACCCCTTGGGAAAAATAAACATGTATGTCATCTTCGGCACGCCCGCAAACTTTTGGCGGGAATGCCTCGAATTCGAGGTGGTCGACTGGCCTTCGCAATACCACACAATCCTCGTATGTGTCGTGTTCACGAGGTTCATGGTGGTCCCACAGTATGCATACTTGCAGATGAAGATGCCAGGACCCAACGACATTATCACCGTCACCGGGAGCTTCACCAAGTTAGATAGCTGCAATAGGGAATTCAACAGAATCTCCGAGACCTTTCGTATGCATGAAGAGTTCTCTAGGCTCAAGGAGTCGACAGACAATAGTCTTCCTCCTGTGAGCGAGCCAAACACACCTGACCAATCCTTTGATTCGTCGGTGAACACCAAGACGGTCCAGGTCCACCCAACGAACCCGACCAAGACGGCCCTCATCACCAACAACTTGAGTTCCACATAGGAACTCGTGCTCATCTAATTCCTCTGTGAGCACTGGGAGATATTTGCCTAGTGTCATGTGGAAATGCCAGGAGTTCTAGGGAATTCGCCAAGCATGCACTCAACGTGAACCCAAATGAAAGACCAATCAAGTAGTCAATGCATCGACTGTCAGAGCCACGGGCCAAGGCGGTTGGCATGGAAGTCAACAGACTCCTCGATGTCAATTTTATACGCGAAATCAAGGAAAGCACCTGGGTAGTGATACGTCCAAAACGTATCTACTTTCCCGAACACTTTTGCTATTGTTTATTCTCTAATTTGTGTGATTTGGATACAACTAATGCGGACTAACGTTGTTTTTAGCAGAATTGCTTTGGTCTCTCGTTTTTGTGTAGGAAATCAACTTTCAAAAAAATCCCGGAAAATATCACAAAACTCCTATTTTACCAGAAGACTCACGGAGCCAGAAGACGAGACGAAGAAGGGCCACGAGGGGCCCACACAACCTGGTCGCGCGGGGTAGGCCAGGCTACGCCAGGAGGTGGTGTGGCCGCCTCGGAATCCGCCTCGACCTCTCCTTTTGCCTATATAAGCCCTATGACCCAAAACATACAGGGGGTTCAACGTTTTTCTAGATAGAGTTCCGCTGCGCCGCCACCACCTGATTCCGCGATTCGGAACCAGAAACTCCGTTCTGGCACCCTGCCAAGATGGGGAATTGGAGATCATCTCCATCATCATCACCATCGCTTCTCCATCAACCATCCATGATTCCCCCATCCATGAGTGAGTAATCCCCCGCAGTAGGCTATGGGGATTGTAGAGATTGGATGAGATCGTTTATGTAATTGCATAAGATTGTTAGGGCATGGTGCCTAGTATCTATTGTTAGTGCTTTTTGACATTGTTGCTACTTGTTATGCTTAATGCTTGTCACTAGGGCCTGAGTGCCATGATTTCAGATCTGAAAGTGTTATTGATTCATGATGATAGTATTGTTTATGATCTTACCTGCAAGTTGTATACGCATATTGTTGTCCAGAACCAAAGTCCCCGAAGTGACAAGAATCGGGATAACCGGAGGGAATGGCTATGATATGAGGATCACGTGTGTTCATGGAGTGTTAATGCTTTGCTCCGGTGCTCTATTAAAAGGAGCACCTTAATTGCCAGTAGATTCCCTTGAGATCCCGCTGCAACGGGCTAGCAGGACAAAACATGTTGTGCAAGTTCTCATTACGAGCACGTATGACTATATATGGAACACATGCCTATGATTATTTAGTACTTGGATGCTTTATCTTATTTATCTGCAAATGCTCTATGTCTTGATTGTTACATGCATTGTCTTGTCCATGCAACGCTGATCCATCCATCCCTATGCCTACCGCGCTTTTATCCTACTGTTTACTGCAATTGTTACTACTGCCTTTATTTTACTACTACCGTTACTCTGCTATTGCTACTACAAAACGGTTGCTACTGATAAACTACTACGAGCAAGATTTTTTCCAGGTGTAGCTGAATTGACAACTCAGTTGTTAAGGCTTATAAATATTCTTTGGCTCCCCTTGTGTCGAATCAATAAATTGGGTTTTACTTCCCTCGAAGACTATTGCGATCCCCTATACTTTTGGGTCATCAAGACTATTTTCTAGCGCCGTTGCTGGGGAGTATTGCTTTATTTATCAAGTTCACTTGGAATCATTATTGTTCGTTGCTATCCATTCATCATGGGTAAATCTCGTGATGGAAAGGTTCCTATATTACCATCCACTACAAGGAGTGGTACGATTCCGAACACCTATGTTGCTCTTCATTCACCATCTGTGATGAGTAAGCTCCTTACACCACCACCGCATTCACATGCTACACATACTGCTACTTCTGCTGAATCTGAAACTTCTGCTACTTATGATGCTACTTCTACTGTACTTGATAAGAGTGGTTCATTAGGTCCTTTCCTAGATGCAACGATTTCTAGAACTAAAGGTGGAAATACTGAAACTCCTAATGAAGATACTACTGCACCTGTCAGTTCACCTGAGTCTAGAGAGAGCTATGATATTGAAGACGGATATATAGAAATGACTGATGAATTTATTAAATAATGCCAAAACACTCATAGTAGAAGTGCTATTAAGAGTCTTCTTGAGAAAGATACTGTTAGACCTAAATTATCTCCTAATGCTAAGTTTGCTACATCTCCCATAAACATTAAAGATAAGGATTATGATTTCTCTCTCGATTTATCTTACATAACCATTGTTGAGAAAGAACCCTTTTGTGGGACTAAAAATGGAAGTGTTGTAGAACATATGACTAAGCTTTCTACCATGAGTGGCCTATTTTCTGATGATATTAAGATGCGCACCTACTTTGTTGCTAAAATTTTCCCTTTTTCACTGAAAGGAGAGGCTAAAGCTTGGTTTAATAATTTACCTCCTGGATGTATTGATAGCCCTGATTGTTTGATTGATATTTTCTTTCAGAAATATTTCCCCCTAGTGCTCGACATGCCATTTTGCAAGAACTTTTTGATTTTAAATAGGGAGAAACGGAGATATTGCCTAAATCATGGGCAAGGTTTTGTTCTTTAATTCATGCATAACCTGTATGTCCAGTACCTAAAAATGAGCTTCTTGATATATATTATAATAGACTAAGTAAAGAATCTAGGACATACCTGGATAGTTGTGTTGATTGTGTTTTCAGGAAGAGAACTCCCCAAGAAGATGAGGAATTAATGGCTAAGATAAGCAAGAATTATGATGACTAGACTTCACCCGAGTCCACTTTGCCTGAGCCAACACCAACACCAAAGAAGAGGGGAGTGATTGAACTAAATGATGAAGTGATGAAGGAAGCTAAGAAATGTCTTAAGGAGAAGGGTATTAAATCTGAAGATGTGAAAATTTTACCTCCTATAAAATAATTATGTAAGCCAATCTACCACTCATCCACTATTGAGGTACACTCTCTCCAACATTTTGATGAAGGTGATATTCCTTGTTTTAAACCTCTTGATCAATGCTTAGAAGAATTTGATGTCTTTGTTGTTAAGCAAGATAACTTTAATAAAGGACTGCAGAATCATTTGATGGAAAACTCTAGAGCTATTATTGAGTTGATGGATATTGTGGAAAGAACCTCCAATGATGTTAAAATGCTTGTTAAACATTTCCAAATGGTTCAAACTCAAATTGATCAGCTTATTAAAGTACAAAAAGATTTGCTAATTAATTCTTCTAAAGAAAAACATGCTTATGAAATTAGAAATAGAAGTGGTGCTGCCACTCAGGATCCTCTATATCCTGAGGGGCATCCTAAAGAATTGAGCAGGATTCTCAACAAATTGAAAATAGTGGTACTTCTCCTAAGAGAAAGAAAAAGAAACATAAAACAGTTGTAGAATCTTCTGAAACTGCTAAAGATCCTAATAGTATATCTATCTCTGATGCTGAAACTGAGAGTGGTAATGAGAAAAATGATGCTCCTGATAAAGAAGAAATTGAAGAAGAACCTGAAAGGCACACTAAGAATACTAAATACACTAAAGAAGATTTTATTGCTAAGAAACATGGTAGTGAAAGAGAGCTCTAGGTTCAAAAACCAATGCATTTCCCTGATAAGAAGCACAAGTCAAAGGAGAACGAACACTATAATAAGCTTTGTGAATGGATGAAACCTTTATTTTTGCAAATTCCTTTAAATGATGCTATTAAACTACCTCCTTATTCAAAGTATATGAAGGATATTATCTCTAATAAAAGGAAGATCCCTAATGAGGAAATTTCTACTTTGCTTGCTAATTATTCCTTTAATGGTAAGGTTCCAAAGAAACTTGGAGACCCAGGGATTCCACCTATTCCATGTTCTATTAAAAATAATTATGTTAGAACTTCTTTGTGTGATTTGGGGGCAGGAGTTAGTGTTATGCCTTTTTCTCTCTACAAGAGACTTCAATTGGAAAAGTTGATACCAATTGATATATCTTTGCAAATGGTTGATAAATATACTACTATTCCTATTGGTATATGTGAGGATGTCTCTGTTCAAGTGGCTCATAATTGCTTGATATTAACGGACTTTGTTGTGCTTGAAATGCCTGAAGATGACAATATGTCTATTATTCTTGGGAGACCTTTTTGTTAATACTGCAGGAGCTATCATTAATTGCAATCAAGGAAAGGTAACTTTAAATGTTAATGACAAGGAGCATATTGTCTATTTCCCCAAGAAGATTGATAGGACTTATGGCTTAAATTCAATTGAAAATATTGAGGGCATCCCAGTTGGAGAAATATATTGTCCCATACCACGAGAAAAATATGAAATTATTATGATTGGGACTATTGCTATCAAGGTTGAGGTAACATAATCGTTTAGTGGAATGCAAAGTTTTGTTTCATATAAAATTGTTTTGGTAACAAGACCTAATCAACCTTGTTAACAAAGGGATTTTAATGAACAAAACAATGTTTTCACCATGATTATCTTTGCTTACTTTTATATTATCCATTTTAATTTTTGTTTTCACTTAGTTTACTTTTCTATTGCTAGTTTCTTGCATATTAGAGTGTCTTAGAACTTATGAAGTTTCAGTTTTGTTTTGTTTTTGCATCATTCCGAAATCATCTTTCTGCTAGAAAATCATTCATCAATACCTGAAAATTGCTCAAAAATAAAGTTTCTCGAAAAATTCCCGAAAATTCATATTAAATTTTTACATCAAAAGAGGGGCAGAGAAGTACCTAGAGTGGCCCAGGGGGCCCACCAGGCAGGCACACCACCTAGTGGCGCGGCCACACCAGGGGCGCGCCTTGCCATGGTGTGGGCCACCCCTGGCCTTCCACTTATTCTCCTTCCTGCCACTACCTTCTCTTTCCCGAGAAAATATCCATTCATTGCTCAAACCTGTGTTCTTGCTGTTCTTGCTCGTGATTTTCAATCTCCTTGCTCAGCCCATCTTTGCTGCTGAGATTTGGAGCATTTGTTCTCCGGTATGTGACACCTCCGCTTGTCCAAGCAGTTTTTTGATTAGTGGATTATATCTTGAGTATTTTGCTACTGTAGGTGATAGGTTATGTGAGCTTGCATGCTTGTTCAATTCTTAGAGAAGTTTTTTTGATGCATGTTTAGCCCTCTTGCAAGTCCCTATAAGTAGTTCCTTTCAGTGTAATCACTTTGTAATCACTTTGCAAGGCCCAGGGGACACACCCAGGAGGGGAAGGCCTTTGAGATCAGCATCGCAATTTAGGCCATCATATAATGAAGATCTTATTGCATCGCGCTTTGGCAATGAGGGGGGTGAGGGAGATGCTCATCCATCCACCTTCCATGGCTTTGCCTTTTTGCAAGCTGCAGTGATCCTTGATGATTTCCTACTTCTTGTTCAGAGGGTTGGTCTAACCACTTACATGCAGGATGAGAGTGAGCAATATGTCGTTCTCACCAAAACTTTCATTGAAAGTTTCACTTTCACTAACATCCCTTATCGGTCAACTGTTTTGTTCAAAATCTATAAAATGCCTATTCCCATGCCATTGGAAAGATTTTGCAGCATTATAGTGAAGAAAATATGCCCTGAGAGGCAATAATAAAGTTGTTATTATATATTCCTTATATATGATAGATGTTTATTTTACATGCTAGAATTGTATTGATCGGAAACATCAATACATGTGTGTTTAATAAACAAAAAGGGTTCCTAGTTATGCCTCTCTTATAGACTAGCTTGTTGATTAACAAGATGATCAAGGTTTCCTGATCATGGACATTGGATGTTGTTAATAACAAGGTCGCACCATTGGTGGACTGATGTGATGAACATTCATCCGAAGTATAGCATTACGATCAAGTCATTATGTTTATATTGCTATAACATCATACGAAGTAATCTTTATCCTTAGACCATGAGATCATGTTAATTGCTAACAACGGAAGAGTATCTTCATAACATCAAACGTCACACCGTAACAGGGTGACTATAAAGATGGGTTCAGTACTACGAAGGTGTTATGTTGAGGCTCATGGATCAAGATTGGAATTTGTCAATCCAGATGACAGATAGATATACTCTGGGCCCTCTCGGTGATATCACATTAAGATGCCTTGCAAGCAAGTGATGTGATCACTAGAATGTTATATCACGGGAACGAGAAAATAGTGCATGTTGGTAACGAGATCAAACTAGGTATGGAGATATCGATGATCGAATCTCGGACATGTAATATATCAGAGACAAAGGGATTTAGTTACAAGCGTTAAAGGTTCTCACGATCACAGAAGTCATCGTTGAATGTGTAGGAGTCAGTACGGATCTCCAGGTCCCGCTGCTGATTATTGATCGGAGAAGGGTCTGGATCATGTCTACATTATTCACGAACCGTAGGGTGGCACACTTAAGAGTTACCGGACACCATTTTGGAGCACATATGTTTTAGACAAAAGAATTGCAAAGCGCAGGAATTGTTTCAATAGAAACCAGAAATTGTTTCGGGTGAAATTGCAGAAAGTGGTTATGCATGTGATATTGAAATATTGCAAGGGGCTATATGTGAATGTTTGTTAATTAAAGTAATTAACAAAATTCTGAATAAATTTAATAAGAGCATTAAATTTGGAGAAATTTAATGCATTTAAAGTGAAGACTTTAAAAGGGAATGTGAAGAGGCATTTTAATGTGGAGGGGTTACCACCACATGAATGGGGGAGGTGAGGGGTCACCCCCCCCCCCCCCATGCGCCGGCCATGGAGAGAGGGGGCACCCCCCCCCCCTCCTCCTATAAAAGGCCACCCATTCCCTCCTTCATCCTCAAACCTCCTTGTGAAGGATCTCTCTCCCCCTCTAGAATTATTCCCCCATGGTCTCGGATTAGCGAGATACATGTTCCCGGTGGCATTTCGTTTGGAAGAAGTTGCTGCTTCCGCTGGATCGCTGGAGCGAGGAGGTGGAGGTTGTCCGGTGGCTTGAACGTGTGTGCGAGTGTAGATGCGCTGCTGAGTTGCGGCGCTCGGACTTCCTCACGATCTTGAGATCGGCAAGTGTACGACTACATCAACCACGAGTTCCTACTCGTTAACAAAACTCGTTGTCTTCGAGGGTAATTTCTCGTTGGATGTATGTCCACCCGTTGCTTTGTACCTAGTAGATAGATCTTGGCGTGTAGTTCACACCGTAGGAAATTTTTTGTTTTCTATGCTGCGGACCCAACAGTGGTATCAGAGCCTGATCTATGCGTAGGTGCTTTGCACGGGTAGTACACATATGTTAATATGTGGGCGATGATGATCATGTTATTACATCTTCTATGTATTTTGGATATTGGTAGCATAGTGGGATGAAGCGGCCCGGAGCAACCTTACATGTCATCGTACATGAGACCGGTTCCACGACTGACATACAACTTGTTTTGCATAAGTGGCTGGCGGGTGTCTGTCTCTCCTACTATAGTCAATATCTGATTTACAACGAGTTGCTAATAACTTAGTTATCCTCGTCGTGGTTCATGTTCGTAGGTGAGAACGGTTCTATCTCTGGAAGCCCTAAGCCACGTAAAACTTGCAATTGATAAATTAGAGGCGTCTAGTTTAGATCGTTGTTGGGCTAGTGTATTGATATGGTATTGTTGTAAGTAGATGTATGATAGATACTCTTACAGCACACTCAACGTGTAAGTTCCATAGACCTTGGCCTTACACACAAAGGAATGATAGAGATCATACCACGATGCAAGTGATAGAGATCAAATGCATGGACCATATCATCTCACTTTACACATTAGATGTTAGCATCTTATACTCCCTCATTTAGATATCAAGATAAAAATGTTTTCTTCCTTAAGTATGCACCGTTCTGTGGATCGTGTTTCGAGACATCACGGGATGATCGGGTGTACTCGAATCTACGCTTTCATAGGAACGGGTGTAAGACAGTTTTACACACGCGAATACTAAGGTTCTTACTTGGCAAGCCTAGCATGTACAGACATGGCCTCGGAACACGGACCGAAAGGTTAAGCATGAGTCATATAGTTGATATGATGCCCATATAGATGCTCGCCTTTGAAGCTACATCAACTCACGTGATGATCGGACTTGGTGTAGTGGATTTGGTTCATGTAATCACCAAAAGGACACGAGGGATGTCGTTTTTGAGTGGGCATTCATTAGTAATTTGGATTAGTTGAACTTAATCTATCATAAACTTAGTCTAAATAAACTTTACAAATTCTGTTGTAGATGGCACCACCTGCTTTTAATTTCAATGTGTTCATGGAGAAAGAGAAACTTGCTGCGAATGGTAGCAACTTCACCAAATGGGCTATGAATTTGAGGATTCTCCTCACTGCTGCACAAAAGCAATATGTGCTAGATGCACTGCTAGGCCCCCCACCAGCTCCTGATGCCCCTGACGAGGAAAAGAATGTCTATGTGACTCGTCAGGAGGACCACAACTTAGTTCATTGCGGCATCTTGTATGGGCTAGAGCCAGAACTTCGAAAGCGTTTCGAAAATGGCAATGCCTTTGATACCATGGGAGAATTGAAAATGATTTTCGATACCCATGTTGCCGTAGAGAGTTATAATGCTACAGAAAATTTCTTTAGCTGCATGATGGAGGAAAACAGCTCCGTTAGTGAGCACGTACTCAAAATGTCTGGGTACACCGATAAGCTTGTGTCCTTGGGAATAACGATCCCCATTGACTTAGGCATACATCGTGTTCTCCAATCTCTGCCACCTAGCTACAAGAGCTTCGTGATGAACTATAATATGCCGGGCATGAAGAAGTCTCTTCCTGAGCTTCTGTCAATGCTTAAGACTGCAGAAGTGGAGATTAGGAAAGAACATCAAGTGTTGATGATCAATAGGACCACCGGTTTCAAGAAAGACAAGAAAGGCAAGCACAAGGGAAAGAAGGGTGGCAAGTATGTTGCCACGCCTGAAAAGAAACCCCGAGCTGGCCCTAAGTCTGACACCGAGTGCTACTATTGTAACGGTACTGGCCATTTGAAGCGCAAATGCCCCAAGTATTTGGCAGACAAGAAGTCCAGCAAGGCAAACAAAGGTATATGTGATATACATGTTATTGATGTGTACTTGACTAGTACTCGCAGTAGCACCTGGGTATTTGATACGGGATCGGTTGCTAATATATGTAACTCGGTTCAGGGGCTATGAAACAAGCGACAACTAGCAAGGGATGAGGTTAGAATGCGGGTCGGCAATGGATCAAAAGTTGATGTGATCGCCGTCGGGACGCTACCTCTCCATTTTCCATCGGGATTAGTTATAAACCTAAATAATTGTTATTTAGTGCCTACACTGAGCATGAACATTGTATCTGGATCGTGTTTGATGCAAAGTGGTCATTCCTTTAAATCTGAAAACAATGGTTGTTCGATTTATAAGAATGATATCTTTTATGGTCATGCACCTATGTTGAATGGTTTATTTCTATTGGATCTCGATAGTAATATTACACACATTCATAATGTTAATGCTAAAAAGATTAAACTTGATGATGATATGTCTACATATATGTGGCACTGCCGTCTAGGTCATATTGGCGTGAAACGCATGAAGAAAGTCCATTCTGATGGACTTTTGGAATCACTTGATTTTGAATCATTTGATACATGTGAGCCATGCCTTATGGGCAAGATGACTAGAACGCCATTTTCCGGTTCAATGGAACGGGAGACAGATCTATTGGAAATCATACATACTGATGTGTGTGGACCAATGAGTGTGTCTGCGTGAGCTGGATATCGTTATTTTGTTACTTTCACGGATGATTTGAGTAGATATGGGTATATCTATTTGATGAAACACAAGTCTGAAACTTTTGAAAAGTTCAAGGAATTTCAGAATGAAGTGGAAAATCATCGTAATAGAAAGATCAAATTTCAACGGTCTGACCGTGGAGGAGAATATCTAAGTACGAGTTTAGCACACACATGAAAGAGTGTGGAATAGTTTCACAACTCACGCCTGCCGGAACACCACAACGTAATGGTGTGTCGGAACGTCGTAATTGTACCTTATTGGATATGGTTCGATCTATGATGTCTCTGACTGACTTGCCACTGTCATTTTGGGGTTATGCACTGGAAACAGCTGCATTCACTTTAAATCGGGTACCATCTAAATCCGTTGAAACGACACCGTATGAATTATGGTTTGGAAACAAACCTAAGCTGTCATTTCTTAAAGTTTGGGGATGCGATGTTTATGTGAAGAAACTTCAACCGGATAAACTCGAACCCAAAGCAGAAAAATTCGTCTTCATAGGATACCCTAAGGAAACAATTGGGTATACCTTCTATCACATATCCGAGGGCAAGGTTTTTGTTGCCAAAAATGGATCCTTTCTTGAGAAGGAGTTTCTCGCGAAAGGTGTGAGTAGTCGGAAGGTAGAACTCGAAGAGGTTATTGAACCTTCTCTTCATGGAATGGCGAGTGGCGCAGCACCGGGAGTTGTTTCGGAGTTGACTTCACCTGATGAAGAGAGAGCTAATGATAATGATCATGAAACTCTGAAAGAGGACACTACAGAACTTCGCAGGTCAAGCAGGACACGTGCAGCTCCTGAACTGTACGGCAATCCTGTTGTGAATTTCATGGTTGATGAAATGGATGACCCTGTGACGTATGAAGAAGCGATGATGAGCCCGGATTCCAACAAATGGCTAGAAGCCATGAAATCCGAGATGGAATCCATGTACGAGAACCAAGTTTGGAACTTGGTGGACTTACCTCACGACCGAAAGGCCGTTGAGAATAAATGGATTTTCAAAAGAAAAACTGATGCTGATGGTAATGTGACCATCTATAAGGCTCGACTTGTCACAAAGGGGTTCAACAAATTCAAGGAGTTGACTACGATGAGACACTCTCTCCCGTAGCGATGCTTAAGTCGGTTAGGATTATGTTAGCAATTGCTGCATATTTCGATTATGAAATATGGCAGATGGATGTCAAAAATGCATTCCTCAATGGTAATATTGAAGAAGAGATGTATATGATACAACCTAAGGGTTTTTTCGATCCTAAGGATGCTAATAAGGTATGCAAACTTCAGCGATCCATCTATGGACTGAAGCAAGCATCCCGGAGTTGGAATCTCCGCTTTGATGAGGTGATCAAAGAGTTTGGATTTGTCCAAACTTATGGAGAGGCTTGTATTTACAAGAAAGTGAGTGGGAGCAATGTGGCATTTCTGATATTATATGTGGATGACATATTATTGATTGGAAATGATATAGATCTTTTAAACAGTGTTAAAAGTTATCTAAACCGCAAATTTTCGATGAAAGACCTTGGTGAAGCATCATATATATTAGGCATTAAAATCTATAGAGATAGATCAAGGCGCCTAATTGGGATATGCAGAGTACATACCTTGATAAGATATTAAAGAAGTTTAATATGGACGAAAGTAAGAAGGGGTTCTTACCTATGTTGCAAGGCAAGACATTGAGTAAGACTCAAAGTCCGGCTACGGCGGAAGAAAGAGAGATGATGGATAAGATCCCCTATGACTCGGCCATAGGCTCTATTATGTATGCCATGCTATGTATAAGACCGGATGTGGCACATGCTATTAGTTTGACTAGTAGGTACCAATCTGATCCAGGTTTGGAACACTAGATAGCGGTAAAGAACATCCTCAAGTACTTGAGAAGAACTAAGGATATGTTTCTTATATACGGAGGTGAAGAAGAGCTAGTCGCTAAGTATTATGTCGATGCTAGCTTTGACACCGATCCGGATGACTCTAAGTCTCAATCCGGATACGTATTTCTCTTGAACGGAGCAGCAGTTAGTTGGAGGAGTTCCAAACAACCTGTGGTGGCTGGATCAACGACGGAGGCGGAATATGTTGCTGCTTTAGAAGCTACGCAGGGGGGCGGTTTGGATGAAAGAGTTCATTACGGAACTAGGTGTGGTTCCCAGTGCGTTGGACCCAATGGTGATCTATTGTGACAATAATGGAGCCATAGCCAACGCAAAGGAACCGAGGTCTCACAAGAAATCCAAGCATATTAAGCGCCGGTTTCACTCCATCCGCGAGCATGTCAAGGATGGAGATATAAACATTTGTAAAGTACACACGAACCTAAATGTAGCAGATCCGTTCACTAAAGTTCTCCCTAGGGCAAAACATGATCAACACCAGAACTACATGGGTGTTAGATTTATCACTATGTGAACTAGATTATTGTCTCTAGTGCAAGTGGGAGACTGAAGGAAATATGCCTTGAGAGGCAATAATAAAGTTGTTATTATATATTCCTTATATATGATAGATGTTTATTTTACATGCTAGAATTGTATTGATCGGAAACATCAATACATGTGTGTTTAATAAACAAAAAGGGTTCCTAGTTATGCCTCTCTTATAGACTAGCTTGTTGATTAACAAGATGATCAAGGTTTCCTGATCATGGACATTGGATGTTGTTAATAACAAGGTCGCAGCATTGGTGGAATGATGTGATGAACATTCATCCGAAGTATAGCATTACGATCAAGTCATTATGTTTATATTGCTATAACATCATACGAAGTAATCTTTATCCTTAGACCATGAGATCATGTTAATTGCTAACACCGGAAGAGTATCTTGATAACATCAAACGTCACACAGTAACAGGGTGACTATAAATATGGGTTCAGTACTACGAAGATGTTATGTTGAGGCTCATGGATCAAGAGTGGAATTTGTCAATCCAGATGACGGATAGATATACTCTGGGCCCTCTCGGTGATATCACATTAAGATAGCTTGCAAGCAAGTGATGTGATCACTAGAATGTTGTATCACGGGAACGAGAAAAGAGTGCATGTCGGTAACGAGATCAAACTAGGTATGGAGATACCGATGATCGAATCTCGGACATGTAACATATCGAGAGACAAAGGGATTTAGTTACAAGCGTTAAAGGTTCTCACGATCACAGAAGTCATCGTTGAATGTGTAGGAGTCAGTACGGATCTCCAGGTCCCGCTGCTGATTATTGATCGGAGAAGGGTCTGGATCATGTCTACATTATTCACGAACCGTAGGGTGGCACACTTAAGAGTTACCGGACACCATTTTGGAGCACATATGTTTTAGACAAAAGAATTGCAAAGCGCAGGAATTGTTTCAATAGAAACCAGAAATTGTTTTGGGTGAAATTGCAGAAAGTGGTTCTGCATGTGATATTGAAATATTGCAAGGGGCTATATGTGAATGTTTTTTAATTAAAGTAATTAACAAAATTCTGAATAAATTTAATAAGAGCATTAAATTTGGAGAAATTTAATGCATTTAAAGTGGAGACTTTAAAAGGGAATGTGAAGAGGCATTTTAATGTGGAGGGGTTACCACCACATGAATGGGGTAGGTGAGGGGTCACCCCCCCCCCCCATGCGCCGGCCATGGAGAGAGGGGGCACCCCCCGTCCTCCTATAAAAGGCCACCCATTCCCTCCTTCATCCTCACACCTTGTGAAGGATCTCTCTCCCCCTCTAGAATTATTCCCCCATGGTCTCGGATTAGCGAGATACATGTTCCCGGTGGCATTTCGTCTAGAAGGAGTTGCTGCTTCCGCTGGATCGCTGGAGCGAGGAGGTGGAGGTTGTCCGGTGGCTTGAACGTGTGTGCGAGTGCGGATGCGCTGCTGAGTTGCGGCGCTCGGACTTCCTCACGATCTTGAGATCGGCAAGTGTACGACTACATCAACCATGAGTTCCTACTCGTTAACAAAACTCGTTGTCTTCGAGGGTAAGTTCTCGTTGGATGTATGTCCACCCGTTGCTTTGTACCTAGTAGATAGATCTTGGCGTGTAGTTCACACCGTAGGAAAATTTTTGTTTTCTATGCTGCGGACCCAACATATAGGCATTGCTATGACTGGGATAGTGAAGAAGATTCAAGGTTGACCCACTGACTTGCTGGAGCTCTCCCGAAGTGTGACAAATGATGATGACCGCACAGCTCGGCGCGGAAAGATAAGGAACATTCAACTCCCAACTCTTAGATATTTCGCTTACTATCTTGCCACTAGCATTCTTGGTAGGGAGAACACTAGTAATATTTCTAATTATCATTTAGCCGTTCTTGCTGCTGCACTTAATAATGATACAAAGTATAATATTGGTTCTCTCATTGCCCGCCGCTTAGCTGCTAGAGGACCCATTTATGGGGGCATTATTGCCACATGCATGGTTGCTGCCTTGGAACTTTCTATTGATCCTAATGATACTATGTTGACACCACAAAGGCTTGATCTTGCTGCTATGAAAATACAACACTTTGTTACTGCTAACTCTAGTACGGAGAGTTTAGTTTACAGGATGTTATTTACTGATGGAGATGAGAGGGAAATTCCCTTGCCACAGCCTACTTTGTTCAGTATTTGCAGGATGCCATGGTCGCGCTCCAAGGAGGAGGTGGACGAGCAGCTCCTCTTGCTTGGTTTCCACAGGTAGAACCAGGGGGATGTGCCCTCTTACGACTACTCTACGCACTACGCTGGAGCGTCCTCGAGTTTGTATGAGGATGAAGGCACTTCTTCGCCATATTATGGAGGCGCTCACTCTTGGCCAGCTTGGGGGGAGGTATGCCGACATCACACTCATCTACATATCGTTTTTTGCCGGTACTTTGCATATCCATGTTTCGCTTCCTTTTTAGTTGTTGTTCTTGCTTTATTTTTGCTTTCCAAAACACAAAATGACCAAAAATATTTTTGTTAGTTCTCTTCATTTGCTTCTTTATCTTTTAGCCTTCGTTTGCTTCATCCTTTTTAGCTTTGTTTTTATTATTTGAAAAACCCAAAAATATTTCGCTTTGCTTGCTCTTCCCTTCGGTTCTTGCCTTTAAAAATCGAAAACCCAAAAATATTTGTTGTTCTTCTCTAATTTTGTAAAGTTCGTTGCAGGGTTCAGCGGTCCTCAGTGACTCCTTTGATTTTGGTTTTATCTTATTATTCAAGTCACACAAGTGAAAGGCAATGATGACTTATGTCAACTCGAGGTGTGGTAAGAGGCTGGTATGAACTCTATTTGTTTTCATTTTTATACATATACTCATCATTGTGAGCATGCTTAGTCAGTTTATGTAAGGTGTATGTTATTTGATGGATACTTAGTAGTCCTTCCTTGCTTATGATCAGTTCCAATCCATTATAGTTCGTAACATGTCATATAAATGTTTACTCGCATTGTTCTATTCATAACTTGGTATGACATTGTGGTGTCCTCCTCTGAATGTTCTATTTGAATCGACTTGGCACATGCTCACGCATGCATATGACTAAACAAAAAGTCAGTTAAGCCTCGATGATTTATTCTGCCTCAGAGTTCTTGTGTCACTTTTATGCCACTATTAATTTTGTTTTGTCACAAGCATGATTATGACAGTTACTGCTATCTCGATTGTCACTCCCTTTCTATTGCTAGCCTTCACTTGTGCTAAGTATAAGATTTACTCGTGCATCCAACTCCCTAAAACCAAAGTTGTCAAAAAGAGTCCACCACATCTACCTATTAGCATTATTGATATTCCTTGCATATTTATTATGCTTTGTTTTCTTCCAATAAAAATGTTTGCTTGTTATGTAAAAATTAGTTAGTAAAGCTCTCACGAACTTGATGGCACACTTTACTTTCTTACACTTAATAAACTTGAACCATTGTGCCCATCTATGTTGTGTATATGCTTGTGCTTTGTAAGTTGTGAATTAGCAGAACCATGTTACCATGGGGAACGCTTTCAACATTGCACTTTATTTAATTGATATCATGTTCTTTTGCTTATGGATCCCGGCGGTGTGAAATGAAAGGGGAGCTTGTAGGGCTCATGGAGTTCATATATGTGTTAGAGAAACGCCTAGGCGGCTAGTCCAAGCCATGCCTAATCATGGTGGAAACGTGCAGCATAACCATAGTGAGCAATCTGTGAAGCATCCTAAAAATGAAAAAAAGAGAAAAGGGAAAACCCTATGCAAATAGCATACAAAAAGATTGCTAAGATTCTCATTGTCTGCTTGCCTTGTCATTTTGATATGGGAAAGCTTCTATATCATCGGGAAAGGGGTACCCCGTTGGCGGTTATCTATGATACACATGTACTTACAATGAAAAGAACTTACTTGTTACTAAAGTTGAGTAGCATGAGGAATGGTACTCGTAAGCAAGGGGCATGAGATTTTTAGCTTATAACTTGTCAAGCATATCCTCATATTTGATCACTTTAACCTTAATCACTTAAAGATGCTTATGATAGGGGCAATGAGAGCGCAAAGCTAATGAGTACCATACTTTCAACATTTGGAAGCCTTTCAAACTTTTTAAATCTTTTCTTTCACTCTTATGATTGAGTCACCATTTATTCTTTGAGCACTTTCCCGAGAGCATAGCTGTCATTCTTAGTGTAATGTGCTTGTCCCAAACCACGGTTAATTATGACATAACTTCGACACTTGTATCTTTGATATTTTTATTTTCTTGTCTTCACTTAAACTTCAGAGGTGACTTGGCAAGCGAGATACCACTTTATCATATCTTCTTATGAGCACTACAATCATGCATATGCTTATGTGTCATGTTGCTTATTATTAATGGGTTGGAATCTCTTCATAGCTTGCATGACTACTGCGTAAACTTATTTGCATACTCTTTATTATAAATTGCCTAAGTATTTGATCATATGCTAGGAATATATAAGTCTTATGAAGCAAATGTGTTCGTGAAAGTTTCTTTTATCGCACTTAGTTTTCAACTGAATTGCTTGAGGACAAGCAATAAGCTAAGCTTGGGGGAGTTGATACGTCCAAAACGTATCTACTTTGCCGAACACTTTTGCTATTGTTTCTTCTCTAATTTGTGTGATATGGATACAACTAATGCGGACTAATGTTGTTTTCAGCAGAATTGCTTTGGTGTCTCGTTTTTGTGCAGGAAATCAACTTTCAGGAAAAATCTCGGAAAATATCACAAAACTCCTATTTTACCAGAAGACTCACGGAGCCAGAAGACGATACGAAGAAGGGCCATGAGGGGCCCACACCACCTGGCCGCGCGGGCCAGGCCAGGCCGCAACAGGAGGTGGTGTGGCCGCCTCGGACTCCACCTCGACCTCTCCTTTCACCTATATAAGCCCTCTGACCTGAAACAGACGGGGGGTTCGACGTTTTTCCAGATAGAGTTCCACTGGACAGCCACCACCAGATTCCGCGATTCAGAACCAGAAACCTCGTTCTGGCACCCTGCTGGGATGGGGAATTGGAGGAGATCATCGCCATCATCATCACCATCGCTTCTCCATCAACCATCCATGATTCCCCCATCCATGAGTGAGTAATCCCCCGTAGTAGGCTATGGGAATGGTAGGGATTGGATGAGATCGTTTATGTAATTGCATCAGATTGTTAGGGCATGGTGCCTAGTATCTAGTATTAGTGCTTTTTGACATTGTTCCAACTTGTTATGCTTAATGCTTGTTACTAGGGCCCGCGTGCCATGATTTCAGATCTGAACATGTTATTGATTCATGATGGTAGTATTGTTTATGATCTTACCTGCAAGTTTTATACACATATTGTTGTCCGGAACCAAAGGCCCCGAAGTGACAAGAATCGGGATAACCGGAGGGAATGGCTATGATATGAGGATCACGTGTGTTCATGGAGTGTTAATGATCTGCTCCGGTGCTCTATTAAAAGGAGAACCTTAATTGCCAGTAGATTCCCTTGAGGCCTCGCTGCAACGGGCTGGTAGGACAAAAGATGTTATACAAGTTCTCATTATGGGCATGTATGACTATATATGGAACACATGCCTATGATTATTTAGTACTTGGATGCTTTATCTTATTTATCTGCAAATGCCCTATGTATTGATTGTTACATGCATTGTCTTGTCCATGCAACGCCCGCCCATCCATCCCTATGCCTACCACGCTTTAATCCTACTATTTACCGCGATTGTTACTACTGCCTTTACTCTTACTACTGTTATCACTTTGCTATTGCTACTACAAAACTGTTACTACTGATACTAATGCGAGCAAGATTGTTTCCAGGTGCAGCTGAATTGACAACTCAGTTGTTAAGGATTATAAATATTCTTTGGCTCTCCTTGTCTCGAATCAATAAATTGGGTTTTACTTCCCTCGAAGACTGTTGTGATCCCCTCTACTTGTGGGTCATCAGGTACCCGCATTACGAGAAGCTAGCCTACGGTGTCTTAATGACAACACGGTGACTGCGCCATTACTTCCAGGAGCACCCCATAGTCATGGTAAATGACGCCCTGCTATACCACATCCTCAACAAGCGCAATGCTACGGGGTGAGTCGCCTCTGGGGCATCGAGCTATCCACGCAGGACGTCACCTATGAGTGGAGATGGCGATCAAGTCGCAGGTCTTATCGGACTTCCTCATTGATTGGATGGAGAACTAGCTCCCTAGAACCAGATATGTCCAACCTATGGACCATGAACTTTGATCGATCCAAGTGCAAGGAGAGACCTGGTGCAGGCATCATCCTGACGTCTCCCCAAGGCGACAAGATGCGATACATCCTTTGGATGAAATTCTGTGTGTCCAACAACAAGGCGGAGTACGAAGCTCTGATCCACGGGATGCAGATGGCAAAGGCCTGCGGTGCCACACGGCTCATCGTCTACGACGACTCCAACCTCGTGGTCTAGCAAACCATCAACATGTGTGATGCTCTGAGCGACAACATGGTTGCGTACCACGACCTCTGCAATGCACTCGAAGGAGACTTTGACGGCTGCGAGCTACGACATGTAGGCCATCAAAGTAACGAGGAGGCCGATATGCTTGCCAACATAGGATCAACTTACGCCCTAGTGCAACCTGGCGTATTTATCGAGAAGATCTGCGAACGCTCCATCAAGCTGAAAACTTCTGTGGGACCACCCAGCGCAACAGCGGACTCGTGGGCTATGCCACCCGAAGAAGCCAAGGGTTCCAGAAATGCAGAATAGGGATCCGCACCCGAAGGTCCCATGGAGGTCATGCTCATCGAGCCATCCTGGACGCAGCCATACATCACATACCTGCTCATCAAAAGGCTGCCAGATGACACAACAGATGTGCTACACATAGCGCGGCGATCCAAAGCTTTCACCATCATCAACAGCGAGTTGTACAATCGCAGTATCAGGGGCATCCTTCAGTGATGCGTCACCAATGGTGACGGAAGGGGCATCCTCCTCGAGATACACGAGGGCACCCACGGACATCACACTAGCAGTCGCGCCCTCGTCGCTAAAGCTCTATGAGCTAGCTTCTATTGGCCAACCGCGATGCCAAGGACATTATCGAGCGATGCAATGCCTGCCAGATATTTGCGGAGAAGCCGCACACACCAGGTGCAGAACTCAGGACAATACCCGTGACCTAGCCCTTCACACAATGGGAACTCAACATGGTTGGCAAGCTGCAGAAGTCATCATCTGGAGGATACTTCTACCTCCTCGTGGCAGTCGACAAGTTCACCAAGTGGATCAAGGCCATGCTGGTGACTAACCAGACAAGCACCACCACCGTCAAGTTCTTAGAGTCCATCGTATTCAGCTTTGGGGTGCCACACAGCATCATCACCAACAACGGGACGAACTTCACCTCGAACGAGTTCTAGGATTTCTATGAAAACCTGTGAATCAACATCGGCTACACCTTTGTGGCACACCCCTAGACCAACGGTCAAGTTGAAAAGGCCAACGACATCAAGAAGAGACTTCTTCGACCACTCGAGCAGGCAGCTGGTTGCTGGGCTGAGGAACTGCCCTCCGTACTGTGGAGCCTGCGCACGACTCCGAACAACACCACGGGCTACACACTGTTCTTCATGGTGCATAGTTTTGAGGCGGTACTACACGCAGAAGTGCACTACAAAGCCCCAAGAGTGGTCGCTTATAGTAAGGTTGAATCTAGGACCGCACTCGTGGACTCCGTCGACCTCCTTGACAAAGCACACAAGATCGCGGCAGAGCGATCAACGATCTACTAGCAGAGCCTCCGCAACTACCACACCCGACGGTTGTGTCCAAGATCCATCGTCGAAGGAGATCTTATCCTGCATCCGAATTAGAAGGGGCACCTCAAGTTCGAGTCTCCATGGGAAGGAACTTATGTGGCCACCAAAGTAATCCTAGGTGGCGCCTATCGCCTGAAAGACGTAGACAGTGGAGTCAAATACTCCAACCCATGGAACATCGAAAATTAGCGATGATTCTACCCCTAGATGTTTTTACTTCACAATAAGGCTACTTAGCCAGGCTACATAGCCGAACATTGTACCTCCTGATACTCTCCAAATAAATAAAGCTAAGTGCCTCAACTATGAGTCTAGTTACATTTACTTTTATTCGTATTTTGCACTCAGGGGTTGCGCCTCCTTAATGACCTTGTCACATATACAACCTCATAACACAATGACCCGAGTAGCTGACTCTGCTTCCAATAGAACCCTTAATAAACTCTAACCCAGTTGTAACACAACTGACAGGCTGGCAAGGTGCTGAGATCCACAAGCGTCCGGCTAATGAAAAGGCGTTGCATAAGAAACATACTCACAAAACACATAGGCTAACAAGATTTCCATACAGCACGGGTACCAAAACGCCTAGTCGAAAAATTATACAAGATTTACAACACTTATACATCCTATGAAGGACAAAACTATTCTACTGACGCTGAAGGAGTACATTGGTGCGTTCGTCAAACAAATTTACAATATTCTCCGCTGGCTCGGCGACTACTCGGTGATGGGGAACCATGTTCCATGCCATTCCTGCCGGAGGCACTATGGTGTTCCCTCTATGACAACATCCAAATTTGTTGGGTTCGCAGCATAGAAAACAAAAAAATTCGTATGATGGGAACTATACGCCAAGATCTATCCACTAGATACAAGCAACGGGTGGATATACATCCATAGAGAACTTACCCTCGAAGACAACAAAACTTTGTTAACGAGTTGGAACTCGTGGATGATGTAGTCGTACACTTTCCGATCTCAAGATCGTGATGAAGTCCTTCAGGTCCAGCAGTTCTAGCACCATCAGGTCTAGCACCATCAAGTCCAGCACCGCAAAGTAGCGGTGAATCCGTGATCGCACACACGTTCGGTCCACCGAACAACCTCCGCCTCCTCGCTCCAGCGATGCAACGGAAGCAGCAACTCCTTTCCAGATAAAGCCACCGGGAACATGTATGTCGCTAATCCGAGACTATGGGGAATAACTAGAGGGAGAAGAGAACCTTCACGAGGAGGTGGTGCAAGAGGAGAGGAGGAGGAGGTGCTCCTTATATAGGGGAGGGGGCAGCCCAAGGGCGCATGGCGCCGGCCATGGTGGGTGCCCCCACCTCTCCCTCATTCATGTGGGTGGAGCTCCCACTCACGTAAACACACACCTCCACTCATGTCCACTCACATGCATTAAATTTCCACCAAATTTAATGCAAGCTCTCATTACATAAAACAATTTTATTTATTTTATTCAGAATTTTGTTAATTACTTTAATTAACAAACATTCACATCAAACTCCCTGCAACATTTCAATATCACATGCAGAACCAGTTTCTGCAATTTCACCAGTAACAATTCCGGTTTTCATCGAAATGATTCCAGCGCTTTCTTAATCTTTATCTGAAACATATTTTCTCCTAAATGGTTTCGGTATCCCTTAAGTGTGTCACCCTATGGTTCACGAATAATGCAGACATGATCGAGACCCCTCTCCGATCAATAATCAGCAGCGGGACCTGGAGATCCATACTGACTCCCACATATTCAACGATGACTCTTGTGATCGTGTGAACCTTTAACATCGTAACTAAATCCCTTTGTCTCGTGATATATTACATGTCCAAGATTTGATCATCGGCATCCAAATACCTAGTTTGATATCATTATCGACATACACTCTTTTCTCGTTCCCGTGATATAACATTCTTGTGATCACATCACTTGCTTGCAAGTTATTTCAATGTGATATCACCGAGAGAGCCTAGAGTATATCTATCCATCATCAGGATGGACAAATCCCACTCTTGATCCATGAGCCTCAACATAACACCTTCATAGAACTGAACCCACCTTTATAGTCACCCTGTTACGGTGTAACATTTGATGTTATCAAGATACTCTTTCGGTGTTAGCAATTAACATGATCTCATGGTCTAAGGACTAAGATTACTTCATATGATGTTATAGCAATATAAACATAATGAGTTTGATCATAATGCTATACTTTGGATGAATGTTCATCACATCATTCCACCAATGGTATGACCTCGTTATTAACAACATCCAATGTCCATGATCAGGAAACCTTGATCATCTTGTTAATCAACGAGCTAGTTTGTATGAGAGGCATTACTAGGAACTTTGTATTTTGTTTATTAAACACACATTTATTATCGTTTCCAATTAATACAATTATAGCATGCAAAATATATATTTATCATAAACATGGAATAAGATAATAACCACTTTATTATTGCCTATCGGGCATATTCCCTTCAAAATTCACGTCTGTACGTTGCATACGCACAAGCGGAAGCGCACCTTGGCACCCACGACAAGTTGTTGGTGCATGCACTCGCGTATAGCACCAACATTATGAAACCTACGGAGCAATGCTAGCAGGATTGCCGGGACAGCGTCAATAATCTAGTTTATATTTCCTTCAGTCTCCCACTTGCACCAGAGTCAATAATCTAGTTTGAAAAACTTTGCGTATCGAACACCTATGGCTTTCTGGTATTGCATATACGCGATTGCTAGTGGTTAACATAATCTCTGGATCTGACAGTTTTAGGTCCGTGTGTATTTGCATGTCTTTGCGTCTCTACGCATCACTCATTCTCAAATGAGATGGCATTGTATAAATTTGGTCCTTTGGTGAGACCTTTAGTTCGTTCGGATTAAAATATGTTGATATTATTGTCATACAATATATCTTCATAGTATTAGCCCACTTTGAACCACACCTAGTTTGATAACAAACTACTTAACACAAATGCCCTCCTTTGCTGCTACTATAGCTGTCATATACTTAGCCTTTTGTTGTAGTATCCGTCACAATGTCTCAACTTTGGAACTCATCCAAATCCATCATGGCCTTTCCATTAAATTGTGCCACCCATAGTCTAAATTGAGATAAATTTAATTTTTATCTTGTGACAAAACTAGTCAATGTAACACTTTACAATGAACTACCTTTAACTATTTGTCACTTATACATGATTTATTCTTAGTTCTTCCAAAGCTCATAAGAATATCTTTACTATCATCCAATGGTCATATTATGAATCATTCTGGTATGTGCTCATAACATTTAGAGCATAGGACATATCTGGATATATATATATATATCACGGTATAAACGATCAAAATATTCATGTGATTTTACTCACCAAGTGTTGAAACATTTGAATCTTGATACAATCCTTTCCATGCAGCAAGAACCTTTCTTGTTGTTTCCATATTGAACCCTTTTCAATATCTCATATATGTACGTGTGCACAACCATATTAGTGTCTCAATCTATCCATATAGACATTGATGCTGAATATTCCAGTTTTGCTCAAGTATTTCATCGAAATCCTATTTTAATGAAATTCTTAACTTGTGTCAATACAAGATACATCATTTCCAATCGACACCATGTCCTCCACATAATGTATTAGAAATATGTCTCAGCGCTCCCACTTAATTTCTTGCAAATGCAAGCATCTTCATCATCTCTGATGAATTTAAACTCCTTTAACATTTTCATCATGGTGAAGATTCCAACTCTGCTATGCTCACTTCAACTATTAAAGTTTGCATGCCCTTTTAGCACCCTTTGAATTAACAAAACCCTTTGGACTGTGTCATGTACACGTCTTAGGTAACCATTCTATTAGAAGAACCTTGTTTTGTTTATTCAACTACCATATACCAAATTATATGTAGAGGTTGCTACATTAATCCATCAAGACTAAATATCGCTATGAAAGATCAAATCTTGTCATAGTCAACTCCTTGAAAATTGCCGTAAACTTATTTCCGACATGTCGACTATTTCATATATGTTAAACAACCATGTCTATTTCTTTATAGATCCAAACATGATCGATAGGCTTCACGCCTTTCGGGAGGGTCTCCCAAGTTCAGAAACTTGGTTTCTTGTGTATGGATACTATCACGGATTCTATGAATTCCAGTCATTGTATGGAGTCAGGGCCCATCATCGCTTCTGTGCATGCAGCCGGTTCATCATTGTCAAAACAATAACGACTTCTGTTTCAAATCTTACTATTTGATTCTTACCAAACCACATGGTTCAATAGGAACTCTAATCTCTAAGGTCACACCCTTTGTAATCATGGGAGCCATGAGCATTGTGGCCGCCACCGGGACACTTTCCGGTGTTGTGCTACTTAGCACATATAGCTAAGGTTCAACAACCTTATCAAAGTTCTATTATCCTCCCACTTAACTTTTCACAAAAAATTCCTTCTCAAGAAACTTGACGTTCCAAGCGACAAACTCTTTTGTCCTCGGTGTTATGGAGAAATTCCCAACAAATTCTTTGGGATAACCTACAAAGATGTGCTTATCCGACTTTGGTTGTGAACATTTTACTTATGCATAGCATACCAAAATTTAAGAAAAATACAATTCGGGTTTTATCCCAAAACCATAACTCATATGATGTCATTTCAACGGATCACGATGGTGCTCTTTTTAGTGAAAAAGCGGTAGTCTCTAAAGCTTTAATCCTTAAAACATAATGGCAGTTATATAAATGACACCTTTGATCTTACCATGCCAAACAAGGTTTGATTTGATCTCTCGAACATACCATACTCCTGTGGTTTATCAGGAAATGCAAATTCATGGAACAATTCCTGAAATCTTAGGTGTTTTGCTAAACTTGTAACTCAAATATCTTCCTTTATGATTAAATCATAAACTCTTTTATTTTCTTGTTACAATGATTTTTCACTTCATCTTGAAAGTCTTTGAACAATTTTCAAATGTTCATACTTCTTTCTTATCAAGAAAAGGACAATTCGGGTTTTATCCCAAAACCATAACTCATATGATGTCATTTCAACGGATCACGATGGTGCTCTTTTCAGTGAAAAAGCGGAAGTCTCTAAAGCTTTAATCCTTAAAACATAATGGCAGTTATATAAATGACACCTTTGATCTTACCATGCCAAACAAGGTTTGATTTGATCTCTCGAACATACCATACTCCTGTGGTTTATCAGGAAATGCAAATTCATGGAACAATTCCTGAAATCTTAGGTGTTTTGCTAAACCTGTAACTCAAATATCTTCCTTTATGATTAAATCATAAACTCTTTTATTTTCTTGTTACAATGATTTTTCACTTCATCTTGAAAGTCTTTGAACAATTTTCAAATGTTTCATACTTCTTCCTTATTAAGTAAATATATAGATATATTCACCCAAATTTCTAGAGAAAGCGTATGAAGCAAAAAGATCCATCGCATATGGATACACATAATGGACTATATACATCAACATGCATAATATCCAATAATTTAGTCATCCGTTCCTATTTGGCCTATGGACGGAGTTTCAATTATCTCGAGGAAAGTTTCACAAGCGTCAATTGATCAAAATCAAAAGACTCCAAAAATCCATCAACATGGAGTTTCTTCATGTTTACTTTCCAATATAATTCAAGCAGCGATGTCACTTCATAAGTGATCTTTCAATCATTTGTCTTACGACATTTTAGCAATAATGTTAATGGATGTGATTTCTCCAACTAGACTTGTAAAAGTTCATCCATCCTTTATGGAATACGGTAATTATGTAAAAAACCATTGTTCTCGTAATACCGGAACAAAATAACAATTATTAAAACAAATCTTGAAGGCTAGGTTTGACGACAACGAAAAACACAATAACACTTTATTTGTTTTCGATGAACATCATCACTTATTCTCTTGCCAGTTGCTTAGGCTGTTGCGGTTCATGAATTGTGTTTTTCTGTATGACACTTCACACCAACCAATTCGGTATCCAATACCTCAGAACCACATTGTTTAACAAGCAAGGAATACAGCCATAACATGTATCTCTTCTATATACCTAAGTTGGATATCTCCAACATTTTCTTTTCTGCCAAATATTTTATAGATTCTCTTTCAACAATTCCTTTTCTTTTAAAAGAATCTATCAACATAAATAGTGGTGTCATTCACATGACACATAGTACAAAGTGTATATAGTCAAATACTAATACCTTTGGACTTGCACTTTGAAGTGGATCACCATCATCAAATGTTTGGTGCTCTTTCACAAAATCCATTCTTTAGTAATCTATAAATGTAGTAAACATTTTACTTACATCTTCTATTCATCCTTATCATGACAAATTTCATGATCAAGCTACTATAGCCTATAAGGAAGAATCGCGAGTATAATGTTAGTTCCCAAAACCTTTTTGGGAGATCCAGATGCCTAGCATCTCCATCCTTCACAAATTCTCATACAATATGAGAACATGTATTTTGCTAAATTATACTCTATCACAATGCAACCAAAAACATTGTTTCAGATATCACAATATCTTCCACACATGATGGTTTCTGAAACAATTTTGCAGCTCCTAGATAATCTTGATATTAAAACAACTTTTGAATATCAATAATCATGGAGGCAAACATGATACTTTAAACACTAACATTGGAATTCTTACTCTTGATTTAATACTACTTATTAAACTTCATGGAGTAAATAGAGTTTGCTGAAAGTTTGCAATAGTACTTCTAAACTTTAAATTGACATTCAAAACAATACGATACCAGTTCATAAAGTAAATATCTAGAATTCTATAGTTCTATTATCTCAATTAAAACTAAGCATAAGGTAGTGAACAGATGCCAATGACTACAACAAATTATGCAAATTCACTTCTATTTAGTTTATGACAAATTGAGTTCGACTAATCCAAATTAGAAATGAACTCCCACTCAAAGACGACATCCCTTGTGCCTTTTTGGTGATTACATGAACCAAATCCACTATGCCAAGTCCGGTCATCACGTGAGTTAGTGTAGCTTCAAAGGTGAGCATCAATATGGGCATCACGTCAACTATATTACTCATGCTTAACCTTTCGGTCCGTGTTCCGAGGCCATGTCTGTACATGCTAGGCTTGCCAAGTAAGAACCTTAGTATTCGCGTGTGTAAAACTATCTTACACCCATTGTATGAAAGCGTAGAGTCGAGTACACCCGATCATCACGTGATGTATCGAAACACGATCCATAGAACGGTGCATACTTAAGGAAGAACACATTTTATCTTGATATTTAAATGATGGATCATCTTACAATGCTACTAAAAGCGCCAAACTAGCAATATAAGATGCGAACATCTAATGTGTAAAGTGGGATGATATGGTCCATGCATTTGATCTCTATCATATGCATCGTGGTATAATCTTTATCATTCCTTTGTGTGTAAGGACAAGGTCTATGGAACTTACACATTAAGTGTGTTGTAAGAGTATCAACCATACATCTACTTACAACATTACCATATCAAGACACTAGCCCAGCAATGATCTAAACTAGACGCCTCTAATTTATCCATTGCAAGTTTTACGTGGCTTAGGGCTTTCGGAGATAGAACCGGTCTTACCTACGAACATGGAACCACAACGCGGATAACCAAGTTATTATCAACTCGTTGTAAATCAGATATTGACTATAGTAGGAGAGACAGACACCCACCAGTCACTTATGCAAAACTAGTTGCATGTCAGTCGTGGAACCGGTCTCATGTGCGATGAAATGTAAGGTTGGTCCGGGTCTTCATCCCACAATGCCACCAATATCCAAAATACATGAAAGAAGCAATACCATGATCATCATCGCCCATATATAAACATATGTGCACTACCCATGCAAAGCACCTATGCATAAATCAGGCTCTGATACCACTGTTGGGTTTGCAGCATAGAAAACCAAAAAATTCCTACGATGGGAACTATACGCCAAGATCTATCTATTAGATACAAGAAACGGGTGGATATACATCCATAGAGAACTTACCCTCAAAGACAACAAAGCTTTATTAACGAGTTGGAACTCGTCGATGATGTAGTCATACACTTGCCGATCTCAAGATCATGATGAAGTCCTTCAGGTCCAGCAGTTCCAGCACCATCAAGTTCACCACCACAAAGTAGCGGTGCATCCGTGATCACACACACGTTCGGTCCACCGAACAACCTTTGCCTCCTCGCTCCAGCGATGCAGCGGAAGCAGCAACTCCTTTCCAGATAAAGCCACTGGGAACATGTATCTCGCTAATCCGAGACCATGGGGAATAACTAGAGGGAGAAGAGAACCTTCACGAGGAGGTGGTGCAAGAGGAGAGGAGGATGAGGTGCTCCTTATATAGGGTAGGGGCAGCCCAAGGGGGCATGGCGCCGGCCATGGTGGGTGCCCCTACGTCTCCCTCATTCATGTGTGTGGAGCTCCCACTCACATAAACGCACACCTCCACTCATGTCCACTCACATGCATGAAATTTCCACCAAATTTAATGCAAGCTCTCATTAAATAAAACACTTTTATTTATTTTATTCAGAATTTTTTATACTTTAATTAAAAAATATTCACATAAAACTCCCTGCAATATTTCAATATCACATGCAAAACCAGTTTCTGCAATTTTACCCGAAACAATTCCGGTTTCCATCGAAATGATTCCAACGCTTTCTTAATCTTTATCTGAAACATATTTGCTCCTAAATGGTGTCGGTATCCCTTAAGTGTGTCATCTTACAGTTCGCGAATAATGCAGACATGATCGAGACCCCTCTCCGATCAATAATCAGCAGCGGGACCTGGAGATCCGTACTAACTCCCACATATTCAACGATGACTCTTGTGATCGTGTGAACCTTTAACATCGTAACTAAATCCCTTTGTCTCGTGATATATTACATGTCCAATATTCGATCATCGGCACCGAAATACCTAGTTTGATCTCGTTACCGACATGCACTCTTTTCTCTTTCCCATGATATAACATTCTAGTGATCACATCACTTGCTTGCAAGCTATTCTAATGTGATATCACCAAGAGGGCCCAGAGTATATCTATCCATCATCGGGATGGACAAATCCCACTCTTGATCCATGAGCCTCAACATAACACCTTCGTAGCACTGAACCCACCTTTATAGTCACCTTGTTACGGTGTGACGTTTGATGTTATCAAGATACTCTTCTGGTGTTAGCAATTAACATGATCTCATGTTCTAAGGACTAAGATTATTTCGTATGATGTTATAGCAATATAAACATAATGACTTTGATCATAATGCTATACTTTGGATGAATGTTCATCACATCATTCCACCAATGTTGTGACCTCATTATTAACAACATCCAATGTCCATGATCAGGAAACCTTGATCATCTTGTTAATCAACGAGCTAGTTTGTATGAGAGGCATTACTAGGAACTTTGTATTTTGTTTATTAAACACACATGTATTAACGTTTCCAATTAATACAATTATAGCATGCAAAATGAACATTTATCATAAACATGGAATAAGATAATAACCACTTTATTATTGCCTATCGGGCATATTCCCTTCAAAATTCACGTCTGTACGTTGCATACGCACAAGCGGAAGCGCACCTTGGCACCCACGACAAGTTGTTGGTGCATGCACTCGCGTATAGCACCAACATTATGAAACCTACGGAGCAATGCTAGCAGGATTGCCGGGACAGCGTCCAGTGGGTACATCGCCATGAATATATGCCTAAGGCACGATCGAGCCTTCTTCAAGAAATGCAAAACTTGCGCCACGCGATCCTGCAATGTTGCGAACACAGTTGCATGATTTCGGTCGGTCCAAAAGAACCCACCAGCTTCCAGTTGCTCCTGAGTCAAGCAGTTAAGTCGGATGCTAATGTGATCCCTCTCTTCCTGCAAAATGAGATTGACAACTACATAGATGGCAACAACAAAGTATCAGTCAACAATACAACGATACAGAAAAACAAGAAATAACGGAGTCGAAAAACACCCACATTGCAGTTGCTCGTTGATTTGAGCCACGTCGCCAAGGAGATAAGTTTCTCGCTCTACTGCCTTTTCCACTTTCGAATTCCAAACATCAGCGTTGCCACGGATAACCAGCATATCCCTCTCCAACTTCTTCACGCGATCACGAAGTCGAGATAGGAGAGACAGCTCTTCCACCTTTGAACATGGTGGTGCCACAGGCACAGCAGAAGAAGGCATACCCTGCACGCGACCCGAAGACCCCTAAGCAAAAGTTCGAACCATAAGAATCATTAAGCATGGAATTCGAGTGAAAGAAGCACGCAGAAGATTTATACATCAAACTTAACAACATGTACTGACAGGGGCACCCCCACAAAAGTACTTCAGGCCAAGCCTAAGGCCCTAGCACCACTACAAAAAAACAGGAAAGGCAGCTACGCCTATGCATCGGCACTTGGGGGCTTCACAGACTCTGTGGCAACACCTGATGTTGCGACCTTAGTAGCAGCTCCAGATGTTATGGCCTTCGCCGTGCTCCGTCGCTTTTGCTCCGCGGAGTACTTTGCGAGCGTCTCTATAAGACGGGGCCCGTACTTATGGCAACGAGTAGCAAATGGACCAAAGGCTACCTCTTCGCCCTCCATGATTGTCAGCATCCTCGAAGTGATCTTGCGCACATTAAAGTCAGCACTGCAGGCCTGCGCCATCGCCAGCCCTAGAGAAGCATCGGCTCCATTCTGCCATTCTTGATGTCCGCAGGAACGCCCCCGGCAAAGGTTTCGACCAGGCTGGCAATATCTTCAATAAGCTTGGCCTTGGGGTGCATATCCTCTCGAATACGTCCAAGCATGGTCTTGGCCTTCTTGAGTGAGTCCTGGGCGGAGACGTTGAGATCTTCGATTGCCGCGACAGCACCAGCCAGGACATCCTCACGGGCCAGCACCTGGCGATCGAAGTCTACTCCGTCGGCATCTATGATCGATTCTCATAAATCAGCAAAGAAGAAAATAAACCAAAGAGAAAAAAATTGAACTAAGCAAGGCCACAATAAGACATACTAGAAAGTGCTTGGGCAACATAGAGAAGTTGTTCTGTGAATCCCTTCTCTCTGTCGGTTGCAGCGGCCAACAGGTCTTCTTCGTGCTTCTTCGAATCCTGCTTGAAGCACTCGAGGGCTTTGAGTTCCTCATCCCTCTTTCTCTCCACCGTGTTGAGCCCCTTTTCAAGGGAACTTAGACGACAAAGCAGGTCATTGTTTTCCTCTAGAAAAATGAGGCAAGCATGTCAAGCACAATTAAAAAACGTGTTTAGCAAAGAAAGGCAAGAACAAAACACTCAATCTGCAGCTGGCGATGGTCATTATCCATCCGAGCACGCTGCCGGCCAAGGTTCAAAATTTCCTCTCCAAGACGAACCATGTCTTGGAGGATAGGATGCATAAAGAAACATGTTGTGAACGAAGGTGACACCAGGGAATTCAAGCAATGAACTTACATACACTTACATGGTCACCCGAAGACTCCGAAGGTTCTTTATGGGCAGACGTCTAGGCAAGAACCCTGTGCTCCCCCAAATTGGGAGAACTCAAGGAACTCGTGCCAGAGGTGGCCTCCATCTTCGGGAAGGGCTCGAATGCCTCCACATCCTTACCCCTCGAGTCCACGACTCATGTGTCCTCTAGGACACGGCAAGTGTCAGACAACGATGACGCTGTCACGCTTCAACAAGCATAAGAAGACGATCAGCACAAATGAACTACAAACCAAAAAATATTTAAACGCATCATGCAAGGCAGTCAAGACTAGCTCGTTAAAATAGTTGAGGTCGAAGTCCTCGTCCATCTTCTCCTTCATCTTATTTGGCTTCTTCAGCAGAGGAGGCGCCATGCTATGAACAGGTACCGCCGGAATAGGATCCGTGGTACCCACTTTAGGCAAAGGATCCTTCAGCGCCTCTAGCGTAGATGCATCTGAATCCTCACTTCAGGAGTGCTTGCGAGTGTCGCCTTTGCTGGACTCGGGAAATCCATGTACCTCCGTGACGGGAACAGTCGACCCCGATTCGTCCTCCTCCTCAGCCTCGGGAGGAAGTATCCCCTCCATCTAAGGCGGCAGCACACTCTCTACTTTCCAGTCCTGGTGCAAGCATCAAATTACAATCACAAAATGTCCTGCAAACAAGAAAGAAGAAAAAGAGTCGATAGAAAATTTACCGCATGAGAAGAGTTACTCGCACAAAATGGTAGAGTGGTCGAATCCCCAAGAAGAACATCCTTCACGGTTAATTTGGTCAACGCCCTGACTTTCTTATCCACCTCCACTAACGACGGATCCTCAGAAGAAACACGAGTTGGGTCTGTCACACTGGTCCAACACGACATCGGGTGTACCCTGGCCTGCAGCGGCTGCACCCGACGCTGCAACCATGTGCAGATGAGATCCACACCGGTGACTTCTTTGCCTCGGACAAGCTGAAGGTCAAGAACACGCTTGTATAAGACCTCGACTTCCTCTGATTCACCCGACATCACGACATTCTTCCAGGATCTTCGCTTCTTCAGCTCAGCATTCGGGTCAAACGGAGCAAGCCCGAATCTTTCTCCATCGACTTTTTGGTCTCGGATATAAAACAATTTCTCCCTCCACCCTTGGACGGAATCGACAAGGTTGAGGCTAAAATACTGGACATTGGAGTCCACGTATATGCCGCAGCCGCAAGATCATAGACCATAGAACCAGACCCTGGCTGTCTTTTCAGCTTGAATAGCTTCTTGAAAAGACCAAAGTGTGGCTTGATATCGAGCCAGCATTCACAAAGAATAATGTAGCACGCGATGTGCAAGATGGAATTGGGGGACAACTGTTGGAGTTGAAGCCCATAAAAACACAACAACCCTCGCACAAACTTGTGGAGGGGGAGAGAGAGACCCCGAAGGATAAACGCTAAAAACATCACCCGAAATCCAGCGGGAGGATCGGGGATTACCTCCGGTCCGGGGACCCGGTAATCATCTTGTCTGGCCGGCAACAGACCAGTCTGGCGATACGGCTGTAGTTCATACGCCTTCAGGGTGGTACGCCGCCATGACCTGTTGGTCACACGGGTCCTAGCGCCTTTCTTCTTCGTGGCTGCGGCGGCAACGCCAAACCCGGTGGCGATGACGGTCTCCGTCTTCGTCGTGGTGGCGGCAGCAGATCCTACAGCAGTGGTGCCCTTCTTCTTCCCCAGTCTTCGTTGGCGAAGAGACTGGAGGAAATAGCTGGGAAAGGCCTTGAGAATATCCAGCGCAGGGAGAAAGATGGGCGCAGTGAAGCAGAGGAAGAATGGCAATGGCAGCAGCGCGAAAGGGAGGAAGAAGCAAAGTACGGAAATTACCGCACCAGATCCCTACTTAAGCATCGAGGAATGCCATCCAATGGCCAACAAAACTTCATCCGGACATGTGGAGCATATCGGTGGGCACACGTGGCAGCGTGCGTACTGAATCGTCGCTACATGATCCCCACGCCGTGCGAAAATCGAGGAGGCGTAGTTAAAACCGTAATCTACGCATGACTGGTCAAATCCCAGTCAGACTTCGGGGCCGACCTCTATCACGTCCCATCAGCACCGCTTATGTGGGCAACTGATCTCGTCAGATCGTCAGCACTGACGTCATCCAGATGCGTATTCCAGCAGGAGTTCCCTTCGAATGATGTAGTCTTTGATCGACTCTACGACTCGACTAAACACTTGGGAGCTACTCCTAAGAGGAGAGCTGGCCGTGCACCCGAAGATTTTTAAGGGCACAAAAATTCTGGTAAATATACAAGACATTTACATCTCAACCCCTCATTCGAATCAACGATTCGATTGCGGACTCGGGGGCTACTCCCAGAGGGAGCACTAGAAGCGTATTCGACTAAGCAAGTAGCGATCGACAGAAGTTGAAGAATCTCAAAGTCTCCACTCGAGTCTACAACTCGAATAGACACTCGGGGGCTACTCCCATAGGGAGCGCTGGTCGTGCACCCTATGGAAAGAAAAGATATTCGTACATGGAAAAAAGTGTTAACCACATCCACACCATGAGCATTTGAAGCATTCGGCGACTTCGCCTCATAATCGCTGAAAACACCCTACAAAGAGGCAGCATCTCTTGGATCATCCGAATCACCTCCGTGGTGAATAAACATTTGGATGTCGCGTTAACAACATGAAGATAAGACCTGCAAAAGGCCTGGCAACATACCTGATGCACTCTAATAGAAATAATCCGTGCCTATAGGCACGATGAAAAATCCTTGACGGGCGCGTCGAGTGCTCACATCAAAACACTAGAATTTGACACTGTAAGACCTCCATGGCAGGAGTCGAATTACGCCAGCAATATTCCGAATTCGAGTCCGGGGATTCGAGTTTGAGTAGATAGCGTTGTTTTGTCCTAAGCCAGTTAACTGATCCTGATCCGTCGGATGTATCATGCACGCATATCAACAATCTCTATGACATAAACTGTGGCACCCGAAAGAACTTTTGGATGAGCCTACATTCCATGCACTTGAAGACTTTATAGTATCCACCCGAACCTATGATTCGGCTGGACACTCGGGGGCTACTGACATGGGTATACCCTACGGGTACTCATGTTTAGCCTATACGGTCCAGCCCAAGAGGAGCCCACGGTGCAATCGAAGCCCAACAAGGATTCGGGTGACCCAAGGTCGAAGGGAGGTGACTTCTTGAAGGACTCAACAAGTAATAGATAGAAATTCAAAAGGGTAAAACTCTAATCTGTAACCGACTCGGCATGCTATCCCGAGACCTAGCCTCCGTATATAAAGGCTAGAGGGGCGGCGAGGAGGAAGGATCCACAACCCCAGCATACACCTCACAATATTGCATTTGTGCACCCCTTGTAACTTTTGACTCCCTGATAATCAAAGAGCAGACAGCTAGGAGTAGGGTTCTTTTCGAGGCCTGAACCTGAGTAAAACCTCGTGTCTCTCTATGTGCTTGTTTGCTAGCCAATCGACGCCTCCAGCGCTCCCCAATTCCTCGAACCTAAGTCCATCAACAATGGGCATTGATGATTTAACCCCTCGTCACTTATGCTTTAAGATTTCAAATTTGGTCCACTATACAGTAGGATAGGATAGATATTTTTCTGGATACATGGTCAAACTTTACTTGGCTTGACTTTTAACAAAAACCTATATGCACTATATTTGGCAAGTAAGGAGTATCACTTAGTACATATAGGCAATATAACCCTGATTGGTGATTTTTGCCTAGTTTTCCCCTAACCGAGAGTGTCATTTCGGTTTCTCCCGCAACGTGATGAATTCGCTTCCACTTTATGCACACTCCTAAAATATATTACTCAACTATGTTAAAAGACAATTCAGGTTTCACCCGGAGAGACCAGAAAATCTGGATCCTCACTTGGCCTAGGCCCTCACACTCTCACTTGCTAGCCAAACAACTAAGTTAGGTAGGCACGTGAAGTTCGACCGATCACACGAGAGAGACACACACACAGAGATACATGATATGACAAGGAAAACCATGGCACTATGTTCACTAATTATTCTATGAATCAGCAGGGAGGTAGCTAGCTAGCTAGCTTCATTTGTTTTACATACATCTCTTATATGCAGGCATGGTTCAATGAACTTGTTCATGCATGCATATAGGAAGAAACCAAATCAAGGGCCAGCAAAGATCGATCGCAGCTATTCCCCATCTCTTTCTTGACATCAAGAAAGAGGAGAGGAGGAGGCAGCCCTTTTCCAACCCATTGCTGTCCTTTCACCCTCTCATGACTTTGGTGTTTACTGTTGGTATCTGCATCTCAAGGCCATTGCAGTACCAGATACGCCCATTGCAGTACCAGATACGCCAGGTATAACAACAACTTCTGCATTGTGTTAAGCCACTTTCATTTCCCAGTCCACTCTTGTGCAGCCTAGGCAACTCTCCCTCGCCACATCGTCGATTCGGGCACCGGTGTCGTAGACCTGGCCTGGCTGCCAGTTGGCCGGGAGGACCTCCTTGTCTGCCCACACCCACTTGCCATCGTACCCTCCAGTCACCACCGCCCTGAACTGCAGCGGCCCGGTCGGTGCCCTGTCCGTGCTCCAAACGGGCCCGTGGAGGCGGCTCATGAACCGCCAGTCTGATGAACCCACCTGCATGGGCAATAGAGACAAGGTCCATCAAGTTGGTTACACAAACTTGGTTTATGTGTTTGATTATTACAATTCTGTCCCTATTTTTGTTCTGCTTTGATCAGGTCTTGCTCTTACCTGAGCAACATCCACCGCTAAGATATCAGTTTGACCACCTTGGTAAAGGAACTTGATGACCAATTTGCTTGGCTTCTTGCTCTGCTCTTCCGCTAATATGGACAGGTTCTTGCCACTGTAGTCACAAGGAATTCTGGAAGCAAACAACACAAAAGATATTTAGGGTACTGCACTAGTGTACTAGCTACGAGCCATTATTTTGGATGCATCTCTACACTTTCTGAAATCCAAACTTTGTCTTTTCCCTGTGAAGCATTGAAAAATCTCTTCATCTCACTCCTACTACTTGCTAACCTAAACTTCGTTCTTTTTTTTTACGAAGGAACCTGAACTGAATTGTGTCGGTATTTCAGGTAAATAATATATATACAATGGGCGATGGCCGATGGCTGGAAACTCTACAGTAACATTGTTTGTTTTAGGAGATTTTCTATGTTATTAAGCAATACTATTTGAGCTTAACACAGAAGGTAGGTTTTTTCATTCAGTGGAAGTGAAGCTGGAAAGAGTGACCTGCTGCTCCACTATATAGGTGAAATTTAAGATTCAGATTTCTAAGATATATTATCCTGATATTTAACAAAAAAATATAAAAATTAAACAAAAACATTACTAAACTAGAAAAAGGCATTAAAATCAAGGTATAATTTATTTGGGTTTGGGTTTGAAAACGAATCCTCTAACGGATGCACCCAGACATGTTGGCCCAACGCCTAGTAGGCCCACATGTCAGCGACCCTAAGTACATATCCCTTCACAGCTGACAGAGCTAAATTCTATTTTATTTCCACTATCTAGGTAAAATATATAAACCAATTACCATAAAAAATTAAAAGACAAGTATAAATAACCACACATGTAATTATAGATAATCAGTATTACTTCAACACTTTCTAGCTGTCTACATTTCCATACACATGATAAAAACTTTGCCATCGGTGTTATGAAAATTCTGAGGCATTGCTTCATCTTCTTTCCAGAGAAACATGTGGAATTAATTGGTTTTACCTTTTGTACTGAATGGACAGAGCACCCAGCCTCCTGAGCTGCTGGGCCATTCCAGGCTTGGCCAGGCCAACAAAAGCCGGCCCACCCAGCAGGAAGTCTGTACGATTGTTCGTGTGGAAGTCGGTGAGCACGACCCGGACGCCCCTGTTGCTGCATACCTTTCCATCTCTGCATCTCATCTGTTTCCCAAAACCAAATGAAAAATAATTAAATCTCTGAAGGAATGATTTTTTAACACAAGAGGTCAGTGGCATATGCTATGTCCAGTATAGTGGTAGTTTTGTTTGAAACGAAGAAATAGTTATTTAACAACCGAAGCATATATAGACATAAACAAAGCGAGCATACACATTAGTCACATGTTTTGTGAGACTTGTTTCTAGAACTACAACTGGTGCATAGATTAACAAGATGCGCCTAACTTTTCGTTTAAAGCATTAGCTGACAGAGAATGAAACAGGCAAATAGCCTCACAATTACCACCCTTGTTTTTTTACTTGCTCATGTGGCAACTAATGCAAGTAGAAAAGAAAACTGCCATTCAAGACAAGAATATGTTTTTTCCTCGAAATGGAGGGTAACCCCCGGCCTGTGCATCAAGACAAGAATATTTAGAGAAAAACTTAAGGTCTTTAAAAAAAAAGAGGAAGCGAAAATGGGGGAAGAAATGAAGAGCTATAATCTTGAGAAGTTTGATTGGTAGTATACCTGAAAGCATCTTCCACAGCCAAGGCCTCCTCTGTGCTGCCTCGGACCCCCGGCGGCGAGGAATCCCCCATTGGTCTCCAGGGCCATGGCTCCATACCCACAAATCCCACCACCTGATTAAGCAGGCCAGCAAACAACGTGCCACTCAGAATACTGTCAGAAAGAAACCAAAATCCACACCCTGAACCGATCCGCGAGGAAGAGAGCTCTTACTTACCAGTAGGGATGGTGGATGGCGAGTAGGCAACCTTGCCCTGACGCACGCACCTCTCGCAGGCGTACGCGCAGGAGGCGAGGAGCAGCAGGAGGAAGGAGGACAGGGAGGGGAGCAATACAGCCATGGCGATCGATGTGGAGCAGCGCGGCTAGCTAGAACGGAAGAAAAAGAAGAAGAGGAGTATGGATGGGGCAAGAACGGCTGGGTTTGCTTTTCCCCCGTTAGCACATGGCGCTGCTTAGGACGGTGTGTTAACTAAAAGCGTCGATATTATATAGCCATTCGAGGAGGAGGAGGACGCGCGTGTCCCTGTTGATGTTTGTTTTGTCCGGAGGGCGCGCATACGCTGTTGCTGGTACCGCAGCGGACCTTGAAAGTGGCCGGAAACGGTCGCTGACGCGCGGGCCATGGCGAGGGCCTGAAACCAAGCAGTGCCCGTGTAAGTATCGTGTGCACATTTTGCGGGGGGAATAGTTTCGTGTGCACTTATTACTAATACTAGTATGTGGCAGCGACTACTCACTCGGGCATGGTTTCGATCGTGAAAGCTGGATCGTGCTCGCTCCCGTCAAGTGTTTTCCTGGGTGTGTGGGGGCATGAATGTTTTTGCCCTTTTTCTCGCGCTTTTCATCACTTTTTTCCCAGCGCTTTTGGTGCAGTGCCGCAGTGGAGGGAAAGGGAGGGGCGCAGTAGACAGTGAAATGGACTTCAGTAACGATGGTGGAAAACCAAGGAGTTTGCGCGTTTTTGCGACCAACCAGGCCGAGGATAAACTATGGAGCGATCGGTCTTACTACCCATCCAATCTGTCCCATTTGGGGGACAAACTATCGCAATTGGAGCTGTTCGGTCACTAGCACTTTCGATAATTTTTATGAGTCAGTGCCGTTTTCGATTCACAGCTTTGCAAATCGTACTAATTCACGGATAAGAGCATTTTGAAAGCAACACTGACAGTTGGGGCCCACTTGAAAGAGCTGACTTGGCAACACAATTTGCCACATCAGCATCTTCTCTCTCTCCTTCCTCAGAATTTGCCGAGTCAACCCACTCGCTACCGCCGGCCGCCGCCACTTCGGCCATACCCAGTCGGCGTCTCTGGCAGCGTCGGGGCCCGCGCCAACGGCCGCCAACATGACGAAGCATGGGAGTCGACGACGCTGTGGGCGCGCGGGGGAGCTGTGGGCGCGCAGGCACGACAGGGCGAGCAGCGGAGGCGCACCAGAAGCAGCAGCCGCGACGGAGCAGCTTTAGCGTGGTCTGGCGGGAGCGCGGGGTGCGGGAGGCATGGCTGGATGCGCGTTGGAGATGAAGAGGAGTTGCCACGAGCGCAACGACAGTGTGCCCGACGCCGACACCCCTGTCGTGGTCGTCATGGGCACGAAGCAGCAACATGGGCACGACGGGAGCGGGCGGATTGTCGTCGCCATCTTGCTCTTGCCCGCACCGTGGCCACCATGCGACATCCATCAGCATGGCCATGGACATGGAGGAGGTGCGTGCATGCAGGGACCACGGCCTCGAGCTCCCATCCGACTGCTCAATGGAGTTGTGGTCGGCGAGCGGGGGCGATGAGCTGCAGGATGGGTCGACCGGCGAACTCGGGGCAGTAAGTGACGAGGGTTTAACTCATCAATGCCCATTGTTATGGACTTGGGTTTCGGAGAAGGAGGGAGCGCTGGAGATATCTATCGGCTAGCAAACAAGCACACAGGGGACAAAGATTTACCCAGGTTCAGGCCTCGTAGATGTCCCTACTCCTGCTTGTCTGCTCGTGAAATTATTGAAGGAATCGAAGATTACAATGGTGCGCAGATGCAATCTGGCGAGGGTGATGGAAACTAGGGTTGTGTGTGTCCTCCTCGCCGCCCCCTCCTAGCCCTTATATAGATAGGATAGGTCTCGGGTAGCAGGTCGAGTCGGTTACAAGTTAGGGTTTTCCCCTTCAAACTTTTTATCTTTAACTTCTTCTTGTTATTCAAGCAATCGAGAGTTCATAGGTTACTCGAACCTTTCGTTTGGGCCTTGGCGACACCGTGGGACTGTACGTATTTGGAACGTATATACCAAGTTCGAGTACCTGTAGGGTATACCCATGTCAGTAGCCCCCGAGTGTCCAGTGGAATCGCAGATTCGACTGGGGGATTTTTGAAGTCTTTCGAGTGCCTGAGCAAGTACATTTCGACTGCTTTATTTGTGTCATAAGGATTGTTGATGTACGTGCCTAATATAACCGAAGTATCGGTATCAGTTAACCACCTTAGGGTGAAACAACGCAATCTACTCGAACTCGAGTCCCGGGACTCAAATCTGGAAAAGTGCTGGTGTAATTCGACTCAAGGCGCGGAGGTCTTACATGAGTCGAATTCCAGTTATATGGGTGTGAGCAATCGACGCGTCCGTCGAGACATGTTCATCGTACCTGTAGGCATGGATACATTTCTGGTAGTGCGCAGTTAATGCGTTGTCAGGCCTTGTTCAGGTCTTACCTTCACGCTGTAAGCGCGGCATCCGAATTTTATCATCGCGGAGACGATTCGGGTGACCCAGGAGACGCAGTCTCTTTGTAGGGAAAAATTATGAGACGGTGTCGCCATGAGTTTCGAGTGTGGATGTTATCAACACACGGTTTTTATATAAATAATCATAGGGTGCGCGACCAGCGCTCCCTATGGGAGTAGCCCCCGAGTGCCTGGTTGAGTCGAAGACTCAGGCAGGGACTAAAGAACTTTTGCGACTGCTATCGTCTTTTGCTTGTTTCAGTCGAATTTGTTTCCGGCGCTCCCTATGGGAGTAACCCATGTCCGTAGTCAAATCGTGTTTCGAGTGGTTGGGTTTGCTTGTGATTGTCCACGTTTCTGCAACAAGAAAAGAAAAAATCCTAGGGTGCGCGACCAGCGCTCCCTATGGGAGTAGCCCCCGAGTGTTTGGTGGAGTCGAAGACTCGAGCAAGGACTCAAATAGTCGAAGTTTTCCGCTGCGTAGCTTTTATGACGTCAGTGCTGACGCTTTCGTGACCTCAGTTGCCCGCGTGAGCGAGTTTGATGGGACGAGCAATGGGTCCTACTATCTGACTTTGATTTGACTAGGCGTGCGTAATCTTTATTTTAACTGCGCCTTCTCGATTTCCGCGCGTAATGGGTGTAGTGGAGGGACGGTTCGCGCTTCCACTCCTCCACGTGTCCAACACGATGTGTGCCACGCGTCCAGTAGGATTTTTTTGAGCCGTTGGATTGCATCTTCCAGAGGTTAAGTAGCGGCGCTGCGACGGTAATTTTCCCATCTGTTCTCATTCATCCTTGCTGCTGTCGCCATTGCTGTTGCTCTCTGTTTCCTTGCGCACTTTCTCATTGCGGCGCCGGACCAACTCCGTATCTTCCCCAGCTGCTTCCTCTATTCTCACCGCCGTCGAGCAATGGGGAAGAAGAAGGGAGGCGCTGCTGCTGATTCTGCGGCCACTGTTGCCGCGGCGAATAAGAAGGGTGGCTCCTCTGCTGCGGGCACCAGCACCGCCGCCGGCGGGAAGAAGAAGGTCGCGGGCACCCGCGTCACGAATGGTGCGTGGCGCCCTTCCATCATCAAGGCGTCTGATCTCCGTCTTATTCGCCAAGACGGAGTGCTGTCCGCTACAGTAGCCAACGCGCGCGTCCCCAGCGGTGAGACCATTCCTGCTCCTCCTGCTAGTTTTCGAGTGATGTTTCTAGCATTGATCATTCGCGGTCTCTCCTTGCCTCTTCACCCCTTTTTTAGGGGTCTTCTTTGTTTCTACGGGCTCCAGCTCCATCAGATGTCCCCAAATTCGATCCTCCATATCTCTTGCTTCATCACACTCTGCGAGTGCTGGCTCAGAATCGAGCCACACTTTGGCCTTTTTAAGCGCATCTTTAAATTGAAGCGCTAGTCTGCATCTGGCTCTTTAGTTTACGATGTAGGTGGTTGCGGAATCCACGTCGACCCATCCGCCACCTACTTCGACATCAAGCTCACGATGTCCGTCCAAGGGTGGAGGGACAAATGGTTGTACATCCGCGATCAGAAGGCCAATGGCGAGCACTTTGGACTTGCGCCCTTCGATCCCGCGACACCGTGCAGGAGGATGCGCTCCTGGAAGAACGTGGTCATGCCTGGCGACCTCGCGGAGACAGACGTGATGTATCAACGCGTCTGCGACCTCGAGAGTCGCATAGGCAAAGAGGAGGGAGGCTGCACTCTCATCCGTACTTGGCTGCGCCATCGCGTCTAGCCCTTGCAAGCCAGAGTCCATCCCATGTTCCAGTGGGCTGGCGCTGATGATGCCACTCGCGTGTTTGCCGATGGCATGTCCACAAGTGAGGTGGACAAGAGGGTTCGACTGGTCACCAAGTACACCATCAAGGATGTACTTCCTAGTGAGCCAGTTGTTCCTCCCTTTGATGCGTCGAACCTCCTCCTGAGGTATAGTTGCGCTACGCAGTAGCTAAAATTGTCGATTGCTTCTCTATTGTTTACTTGTTGTTTGCTGAATTTGTTGTCTATGTGCAGGATTGGGCGGTGTCACCTTGTATGCCCCCTCTACCTGAGGGGATTATTCCTCGCGAAGCTTTGGAGGAGGACGAGTCAGAGTCGACTGTCCCTTTTGATGTGGAGGAGGAAGCCCTCGAGTCTGATAGTCCGTATACTCGCAAGCGTTCACACAGCGAGGATTCCGATGCATCGTCTCCTTCGACTCCGGAAGGTACGGGCGTTGGTGCGGAGTCGCCAATTCCTGCCGTTCTGGTGAGTGTTGTGGCACCATCTTCTCGCAAGAAGATGCGATTGCCCAAGGAGTCTTCGTCAGAGTCGGTGGAGGCCACATTTGATTTTAACAAGTTTGACTGGTAAGTTTTCTAGCGTAACTGTCCTTTTCTGTTTTGCCTTTGCTGGCTTGTCTCTGGGTTTGCCATCAGTTTGATACGGTTTTTGCCTTGCAGTCAAGAGGTGTCGTCATCTTCTTGCGATGTCCAATTTTTAAAGGAATCAGGAGTCGCGACCTCAAGGGCCAAGAAAGAGGTCGAGCGTGCTCCTTCCCCTCCATTGGCGAACCACTCCGGGCACAACTCTTCCAGTTCTCCTCACGTAGGGGAGCATCGAATGGTTGCCCAGATGACGGTACAGCAGACATCTTCGGAGTCACTGGAGGACCATGTAAGTGTAGCTTTTCTTCTTTTTAGTGTTGCAGTTGACGTTATATACTGCCTCTGCTGATTCCTTGTTTGTGCGATAGCTCCTTGTGAAGGAGGCCCCGCATTTTGCAGAGCAAGTACTTGCGATGGGCCGCCAGCATGCCATGCTAGAGACACGTCACCGCGTGGTTGAAAGTGAGCATCCTACACTTCTTCTTCATCTTTCCCTTTTGATATAGTCGACTGATAGTCAACTTCTATTTGTCGTGCAACCGAACATAATGCTCTATTGCGTGACGCCGCCACCTTGGAGAAGACACTTGCCGCGGCTGTGAAGGGTAACGACGAGGAAATCGCGGCGCGTGACGAGGCGCGAAGGCGCGAAGAGGAGTTGCGTGCCTCCTTCGCAGCCAGGGAGAAGTTGTTCGAAGAACAACTTTTCTCAGTCGCCAAGGCTCTCTCAGGTACTTTTACTTGTGGATTTTGTTATTCTTCTCTGCTTCGAATGTTTTTTGCTGGTGGCGCTGATGTTTTGGTCCATGTGTGGATTTATGTACAGATGTTGGCGATTTGAGCTTCGACCCGCAGGCCCTTCATCGTGATGACGCTCTAGTGGGTGCGCTGTCGGCAGTCGAGGACCGTAGCGCCACCGTCCAGGATACACTTTCCAAGGCCAAGGGCGCCCTCAGTCGCCTCCGGGAGGAGTTGATGCCCAAGGCGGAGCTGATCGATAATATGGATGAGCTGGTTGAGTCGCTCGCCGGGGGTGTGCCTTCCAGCTACAAGAACTCACTCCGCGTGGCTGGCGTGTCCATGTTGCTCGCCATGGTGCAGGCCCACAGCGTCGAGATTGATCCTGCCGCGGTGTCGAAGGCAATGCCTGTTGGCGCGGACGGTCAACAGGTAGTCTTTGCTCCTTTCATGACTGCTTGTGGAAAATATGGGCATCATTTGATAAATACTGTTGCGAAGTACTTTGAGGAGCTCCAACATGCCAAGAAGGCGGCGAAAGATTCGGCGTCAGGGGCCGGCGGAAAGTCAGTGGCGTCTGATACTGCCACGGACTTGATAAAGCCCTCGAAGCTGTCGAAGTCAAAGAAGCCAGATGCTCCTTAGTTAGCTTTGTAATAGTTGATTAGTTTATGTCCTTTGTTTAAGAACATGTCTGCTGGCTAGTGTATCTGCTGATACTTTTGCTAGTCTTGAATGCATCTGATCCTTTGTCTTTATGTTGATTTGGTTGTCTTATTTGCTTCTATCTTGACTTGTGGTAGGGTACATCAAGTGATCCTTTGAGGGAAACCCAGGACTCGCCAACTCTTGATGATACCGTGGCACCGCCACGCTCCAGGGTAGATGAGCTGTCCTTGCTTTCGCGACTGCGTGACCGCGTGAAGCAGCTGGAGCGTGAGTTTCCCGTGCTCCACGGTAATGCGGATGTATGGAAGTCGAAGGCGGAAAAAGCCGCCGCTCGAGAGCAGTATTTGCTTGGCGAGGTGACGCAGTTGGGCGACCAATTCAAATGTTAGTTTGTTGGTTCTTATCTTTTCCTTGTAGTTACTCGCAGTGGTACGTTGTACTCATGCTGCTGTTGCTGCTTCGTGTAGTTGTCAGCACGAGTCATCCGCGGGAGGAGAAGGATAGAATTGCCATTCACATGCATGATCTTACCCAGGAGCAACTTCAGGAGAGTGGATACTTCTGGGTAGATCATGGTCGTGCGATTGCGCTGGCGACCCTACAGGATCGTGCGTTGCGAGTGGTGCTCTTTCTAAAGAAATCACAGTCATGCGTGAAGAACATTTATCGGGCGATGTTCCCGCTGGATGATACTCCATCAAGCTTGCTGGCCCTCCTAGCCAAGTTTCAAGATCTGTCAGCGGTTCGCGGATGCGTGAGGCAACAGTTGGTGGCTGGTGCCAAGGCTGCTCTGTCAATGGTGTGATTGCACATGCCTGACGTAGACGTTGCAGCAATTGTGTCTGGGCCACCTGCACCACCAGCAGGTTCTGCCTGGAATATGGTGCCGCACTACCAAGCGGTGGATCGCCCAGCAGAAGAGATCGTCGGCTTCTTTGAGGAACAAACCAACGTTCTCCTGCTGCAGTAGTAGCCTAATTTGTATCCTGCACATAAGTGTACTTGTGTTGTAAAGTTCATATAGATGTTGTAGATAATTTATTGTCAAATGTGTATAAAGAGCTTTGTTAGCATGAGGTGCGTTGCACTATGCGAGTCCTTTTCGTTAGCCTGGCCATGTCTTATCTCAGTCCCTTGTCAACCTGTCAGGTGCGTTGCAACTGGGTTGAGGTTGTGTTAAGGGGTTCGATTGATGTACCAGCTACTCAGGATATTGCGTTTTGGTTCGAAGAACAGATGTGTATAGGGTGGTGCAGCCCCCGAGTACATAAATTGACAAAGTAAAGGAGAACACGGAGTTTTGGGGCACTTAGCTTTTATTTATTCGAAGAACAGTGCGAGGTACAATGTGTGGCTAAGTAGCCTTGGCTGAGTAGCCTTACTTGCGATGTAAAAGTAAAAAGCAACTAGGGGTAGAAGCGTCGTAGTTCTGCGACGTTCCAGGGGTTGGAGTATGCGACTCCTGTCTCTAAATCTTGAAGGCGATAGGCGCCACCTGGGATTACTTCTGTAATCACGTACGGTCCTTCCTAGGGGGACTCGAGCTTGAGATGCCCCTGCTGCTTCAGTCGCAGGACCAGGTCGCCTTCGACGAAGGATCTGGGGCGAAGCCTCCTACTGTGGTAGTTGTGCAGGTTCTGCTGGTAGATCGTTGATCTCGCCGTGGCGATTTCCCTTGCTTCGTCAAGGAGGTCGACGGAGTCTTTGAGTGCGAGGGATGACTCTTGTTCGCTGTAAGCGACCACGCACGGCGCCTTGTACCGTACCTCGGCTGGTAGCACTGCCTCTACTCCGTGCACCATAAAAAATGGCATGTAGCCCGTGGCGCTGTTTGGAGTTGTACGTAGGCTCCAGAGTACGGATTGCAGTTCGTCCGGCTAGCAACCCGCGGCTTGTTCGAGTGGCCGGAGGAGTCGCTTCTTGATGCCGCTGTAGACGAGCCCGTTTGCTTTTTCCACCTGACCGTTGGTCTGTGGATGCACGACTGAGGCATAGCTGATGTTGATTCCCAGGTTCTCGCAGAATTCCTGGAACTCCTTGGATGTGAAGTTCGTCCCATTTTCGGTGATGATGCTGTGCGGCACTCCGAAGCGGTAGACGATGGACTCGAAGAACTTGACTGCGCTGTGCCCTGATTGGTTTTTCACTGGCATGGCTTCAATCCACTTGGTAAATTTGTCGACTGCGACTAAGAGGTAGACGTAGCCTCCTCGTGAGGACCTTGGAAGTTTGCCGACCATGTCGAGCCCCCATTGCGCGAAGGGCTAGGCCGTAGCTCTGCGCCCGGTGCGTGTGGCTTGTCCGCGAATCGCTGGCAGGCGTTGCATTTTTGGACGATGTCCTTGGCATCATGCATGGCCGTAGGCCAGTAGAATCCAGCTCGTAGAGCTTTGGCAATGAGGGTGCGATTGCTGGTGTGGTGCCCGCAGGTCCCTTCATGGATATCAAGGAGAACTGCTTTTCCATCGGCCATGGAGACGCATCGTTGGAGTACTCCTGTGATGCTGCGCTTGTACAGCTCGCCGTTAAAAACGGCGAATGCCTTAGATCGCCGCGTGATGTGCCGTGCATCTGTCGGATCGTCCGGTAGCCTCTTGCTGAGGAGGTACGTGATGTACGGCTGCGTCTAGGATTGTTCAATCATCATGACGCTCATTGGTCCCTCGAGTCCTGTGTCCAGCTCCAAGTCATCGAGTGCCATTGGCTCATTGGGTGGCGTAGCCCCCGAGTCTGTTGCTGCGCTTGTTTTCTTCTCTGTGGCCTTTGGCTTGATGGAGCGTTCACAGATGCGATCGAGAAATACCCCAGGAGGTATGGGGGCGCAGGTAGAGCCTATGTTGGCGAGTGCGTCTGCCTCTTCGTTGCTTTTGCGACCTACGTGTCACAGCTCGCAACCATCGAAGTCTCCTGCGAGTGTATTGTAGAGGTCGCAGTACACGATCATGTTGTCGTTCAGTGCGTCGCACTCATGCATTGTTTGGTTGACGACCAACTTGGAGTCGCTGTATATGACGAGCCTCTTGGCGCCGCAGGCTTTTGCCATCCTCATCCCATGCAACAGGGCCTCGTATTCAGCCTCGTTGTTTGAGGCTGTGAACTGCATTCACAGGATATACTTCAGCTTGTCCCCTTGAGGTGATGTCAGTATGACACCTGCGCCTGCTCTGTCTTTCCGCTTGGACCCATCGAAGTGAATTGTCCAGAGGTAGGACATATCTAGCTTGTCCGGGAGCTGGTTCTCCATCCAGTGCATGAGGAAGTCCGGGAGAACTTGCGACTTGATTGCGTCGCACTTTTCGTACGTGATGTCTCGTGGAGACAATTCTATTCCCCAAAGCGCGACTCGTCCCGTGGCGTCGGGGTTATTGAGGATATGCCCCAAGGGGGCGTCGTTGACCACCACGATTGGGTGTTCCTGGAAGTAGTGGCGCAGTCGTCGGGCGGTCATGAAGACGCCGTACGCTAGCTTTTGGTAGTGCGGGTACCGCTGTTTTGTTGGCGTGAGGACCTCGCTGAGGTAGTATACTGGGCGTTGCACGCCGTGGACCTTGTTTTCCTCAGCTCGCTCGACGACGAGCACTGTGCTGACCACCTGATTGGTGGCGGAGATGTACAACAACAGTGGTTCCCTTTCTCGTGGAGTCACCAGCACTGGCGAAGTGGATAGCAGGCGCTTGGGGTCTTCGAATGCTTCTTGCGCTTCAGTGGTCCACTCGAATTTTTTCATTTTGCGGAGGAGCTGGTAGAAGGGCAGCGCCTTTTCGCCCATTCGACTGATGAATCGACTGAGGGCCGTGATTCGTCCAGCCAGCTGCTGGACGCCCCTTATGTTTTTTGGTCTCTCCATGGCCAGTATGGCTTTTATCTTCTTCGGGTTCGCCTCGATTCCCCTCGTGGAGATGAGATATCCGAGTAGCTGCCCAGATGGTACGTCGAAGGCGCATTTGTCCAGATTGAGCTTGATCCGGTAGCGGTCGAGATTGGCGAAGGTTTCGTGTAAATCGTCGATTAGAGAGGCCTCCTCCTTGGTCTTGATTACTATGTTGTCGACATAGACTTGGATGTTGCGACCTAGTTGTTCCTTGAGGCAAGCCTGCATGCACCGCTGGTAGGTGGCTCCCGCGTTCTTTAGCCCGAAGGGCATCGTGTTGTAGCAGAACACACCAAAGGGCGTTGTAAACGCTGTTTTCTCTTGATCTTCGTCCTTCATTCGAATTTGATTATAGCCTAAGTAGGCGTCGAGGAAGCAGAGGCGCTCGCATCCCGCGGTTGAGTCGATGATCTGGTCGATCCGTGGCAACGAGAAGTGATCCTTTGGGCAGTTCTTGTTTAGAGAGGTGAAGTCCACGCACATCCGCAGGATATCCGTGTCCTTTTTTGGTACTAGCACCGTGTTGGCGAGCCAAGTGCTTTCCTTGATCTCGCGTATGAACTTGGCCTCGAGGAGTCTGTTGATCTCCATTCCGACTGCCTGCGCCCGTGGCTGAGACAATCGCCGAATTGTTTGCTTGACTGGCCTTGCGTCGGGGTTGACATTGAGTGCGTGCTCGGAGAATTCCCTGGGAACTCCTGGCATGTCCGCAGGACACCAGGCGAAAATTTCCCAGTGCTCACGGAGGAAGTCAACGAGCGCGAGTTCCTATGCGGGACTCAGGTTGTTGGCGATGAGGGCCGTCTTGGCGGGATTCGATGGGTGGACCTGCACTTTCTTTGTGTGCACATATGAGTCGAAGGAGAGATCAGGTGAGCTTGGCCTGCTCAGGGGAGGTAGATTGTTGTCTGTTGTCTTCTTTAGTCTCGCGAGTTCCTCCTGCATGCCGAAGGACTAGGAGATTCTGTTGAATTCCCTGTCGCAACTGTCAGATCGCTCGAAGCTCTCGTTGATCGTGATGACGCCATTGGGACCTGGCATTTTCATCTGTAGGTAGGCATAGTGGGGCACTGCCATGAACCTAGTGAACGCGACGCGCCCGAGGATGCAGTGGTACTGTGAGGGCCAGTCGATGACCTCAAAGTCGATGCGCTCGCGCCGGAAGTTCTTCGGCCTGCCGAAGATAACGTCGAGGTTGATTTTGCCCAGGGGGTATATGCCTTTCCCTGGAATGGTGCCGTGGAACGTTGTGTCCGATGCCTCCAGGCAGGTTAGAGGGATTCTCATTGCTCGCAAGGTACTCGCAAATATGAGGTTGATGCCGCTTTCGCCATCCATGAAGACGCGGCTCATGTCGAAACCTCCAATTTGTGCCTCAAGTACGAGGGGGCAATGACCTAGACGGGGTATCTGAGGCGGATGGCCGCGCTTGTCGAAGGTGATGCATGACTCGCTTCCACTGAGGTACTCAGTGGTGGAAGGTGGCGAGTGCGTGGCCAAGTTGACTTGGCGAGTGATGGCCTTCTGCACCCTGTTGGAGGGGCGTCCCTTTTGGATCATCATGGTGCCCATGGCCCGTGGGTACGTTTCGCCTCCATGGTGCTAGTCCGGTGCAGCTGCGTTCGGGGGTGGCCCAGGTGGTGGTGGCGGTGCGCCATGTGCCACGGCGCCTGGAGTGGCTCCGTAGCCTCTTTCGACTGCATTGCGGTTCATCCGCACCAATCCCTCGTGTAGTTTGAGGAACTCGCGGCAGTCCTTGAGGAGGTGGCTGGACTTTCTCTTGCCGTCATGCTTGTCTATTTAGAAGTGTACCGTGCATGGCCCGGACAGTTTGTCCTCGATGGAGTTCGCGGGTGCTTCATCGCGAGTGCGGCGTTGACATACTTGCGTGGTTTTCCCGGAGTCGCGATATCCGCCGCTACGGTATCCGCTGTTGCGGTTATCATCGCGTCTATCGGCGTAGCCGGCCGCGACCATGTTGACGTCGTCGCGGTCATCGTAGATACGCATGCGGCGCTTACCTCGGCAGTCGCGTCTGCGTTCGAGTTCCGCCTCCTCGTTGGAGTGAGCGCGATTTTTCACCAAATCTTCTCCGTCGGCCCACTGATTCACGATCTCCATCAGGTGGTCGATGGTCTGGGGCTTTGAGCGACCCAGCTCCTCCCCGAGTTCTAGGCGGCGAACGCCACCGTTGAATGCGTCAATCGCGCGGTCTTCCGAGATGTTCTCTGCGGAGTTCTTGATGATGGACCACCTTTGGATGTAGGAGCACATCGATTCACCAGATCTTTGCTGGCAGCATCTCAGCTCCTCGATTGATGCATGCCTCTTGTATGTGCCCTTGAAGTTGCGCACGAAGCTGTAAACCAGCTCATCCCAAATGCGAATGGATCCGCGTGGGAGGGCGCCCTGCAGCTGTAGTTGCAGGCATTGCATGGCAGTGCTTCGAATGCCTCCATGGAGTCTAACGGAGGAGATGTGGTCCTCCAGCCAGATCTTGGGGTCCTGTAGGCCGTCAAACTTCGGGTTCTCCGACGGGAGTTTAAACCCTTTGGGCATTCGCTTCTGCCTAATGGATCTGCTGAAGCATCTGGCGCCACAGAGCTCTCCATCTTCTTCTTCCGTGTCAGTCGACCGAGCACGTCGTGCCCTTGATTTGTCGATCTTGCGTTGCGTGAGGTCGTTGCGCGCATCGTAGTCATGATCGTGTCGACGTGAGCGGTGGTGTCGAGACAGGTCATGACTGTCATCGCTGGACGAGGGCGAGGAGTAGCGCTTTGCTAGCACTTTGCCCTTCTTTGGGTCTGGTGTTGGCTCCTTATTGAGGGCGGCCTCAATTAATCCCAGGCCCGCGATCGTAGATCGATGCATGGCGGTTCAGGGATCTCCAGTTGGCGGTTGGTTGTTGAGGAGGTACATGGTGGCCGCTGTCACCGCGGCCTGCGGCGTCCTGGGGACCACGTTGCCCCGCGTGTCGACTGTCATAGAGCCAAAGTCGAGGACTTTTGAGGCTTCTAAGCGTTCTTTCTCGGTGAGATGGGCCATCCGCGATTGCCTCTTCTTGGCGAGGTACTCGTTGCCCCTTGAGGAGGATCCTCCGTAGGAGGAGAGCCCAGCGCGACGAAGGCTCAATTCGTCCGCTGCCTTTTTACGCGCTTCGAGTTGCGCGATTGTTTGCACCTAGCGCTTGAATTCTTCCTTTAGGAGCCAATGATAGCCCATTAGCAGTTCTTGCGGGGATTCGAAGGGTAGAGGGGCGCCTCGTAGGGCCTCGCGGCAGCGAGCCCATTCTTGCTCGTTGAGCTTGATCACGACGCGTTCGCCGGTTTGCTCATTTATGATGGATGGAGGTTCGACTGCTCCTCCATTATTGACGGGGGCGCGATTGCCACCGTTACCGCCGTTGCCGCCATTGCCGGCGTTAGGCGGATCGTCCTGTTACCGGGATTACCACCGCTGTCGCGATTGCCAGAGGTATCGCCTGTGTTGATGACGGCGCACATGAAGTTATTGGGGAAGCTGCTGCTTCCACAACTCTCAGATCCGGAACCGTAGGTTCCATCTTCAGTGGCAAGATCGCTCAGATCGGGGTCGCGACTGTTGTCGGTGACCGTGTTCTCGATTGCCGCCGGGGTGTTGAATTCGCTGAGGGTGCCGATCGATGGAGGGAACCACGATGCTGGGGCAATCGCCGGCGCTGTCAGCTGATCAGGCATGCGAAGCGTGCCCATCTGGACAACTTGGAAGCGGAAGCTCCCAATCGCCAGGCTGATTCCGTCGCCCACGGACTCGAAGGTCGGGCGAGTGGCTGGCGTGTGGACGGTAAAGTCGAACGCGCCGAAGAGCTGGCGAATCTCCGTTGTTGCGGAGTTGTAGATCGCAATTGATGGGGCCGAAGAAGCCACAACATCAGCACTCCCAATCCCCACGGTCGGCGCCAATTGACGAGGGTTTAACTCATCAATGCCCATTGTTATGGACTTGGGTTTCAAGAAGGAGGGAGCGCTGGAGACATCTATCAGCTACCGAACAAGCACACAGGGGACAAAGATTTACCCAGGTTCAGGCCTCGTGGAGGTCCCTACTCCTGCTTGTCTGCTCGTGGAATTATCGAAGGAATCGATGATTACAATGGTGCACAGATGCAATCTGGCAAGGATGGTGGAAACTAGGGTTGTGTGTGTCCTCCTTGCCGCCCCCTCCTAGCCCTTATATAGATAGGCTAGGTCTCGGGTAGCAGGTCGAGTCGGTTACAAGTTAGGGTTTTCCCCTTCAAACTTTCTATCTTTAACTTCTTCTTGTTCTTCAAGCAATCGAGAGTCCATAGGTTACTCGAACCTTTCGTTTGGGCCTTGGCGACACCGTGGGCCTGTACGTATTTGGACCGTATATACCAAGCTCGAGTACCTGTAGGGTATACCCATGTCAGTAAGCTCGCATGATGTGGCGAACGGCATCCCGCGAGGTGCGGGCGCTGTGGTCGGCGAGCTGCAAATGGTGGTCGGCGAGCTGTAGGCACGAGGGCAGCCAATGAGCGACATGCAGCTCCCGCATGACTAAAAGAACATTTCATGTTTTCCTATGTTTTGCGTGTTAGATAACAATACTATGGAGACTTTTCATGTGTGCTAAGTGTGCAGGAAGTTTTGAGGGGGCCGGATAATCCGCCCCACCAAAGGCCGGATAATCCGGCCTACCTCATCTCTCAAGGAAGCCAAGGCGCGTCGTTCGGGGTCTAGTCGGATATTCTCCTGGAAAATCCGAACTGGGGCGGTTTTTCCTCCTAAGGCCGGATAATCCGGGTGTCCCATGGGCCGGATAATCCGGCCCCCAATTTTCGAGCAAAAGGAGCCAAGGCGCATCGCTCGGTATCCGGTCGGATTTTCTCTCGGAAAATCCGAACTGGGGCGGTTTTTCTTCACCAGGCCGGATAATCCGGCCTTCGCACTGGGCCGGATAATCCGGCCCCCAGAAGTTGATCAAGGGCAAGCTCGGCGCGACACTCGGAGAGGGGGGCGGATCATCTAGCGGATATTCCGAGTCTGGGGCGGAGTTTCCCCAGACCGGATAATCCGGCCGTCACTTGGGCCGGATAATCCGTCCCCCAAAGGCTGCAACGGCTGGTTTCTGAAGGGGGTTATAAATACCCCTTCTTCCCCAATGTTCAGAACTCTTGATTCATTCGAATTTAACCAGACCTTGTGCAAGAGCTTTAAATCTTGATCTCCCACTTCAATCACCTGAAGGTCTTGATCTTTGGTGGAATTGAAGGAGGAGAAGTTCATCATCATCAAGAATCAAGCGCTTCAACTCCTCTCCATTCACTTGGAGAAATCCCTGATCTAGTATTCTTGTCAATACCTAGATCTTGTTTATTGTATTTGATAAGTTTGTTCTTGTGGCAGCTTGTTGTCATTTCGGGAGCCTCCAAGTTGTTGTGGAGTTGTTGCCTCGCTAGTTGTGTAAAGGCGCCGGTGCCTGCCTCGAAGGGTACCTATAGTGGAAGGTGGATCATGCCTGTTGTGGCGAGATCTATCGGAGAACAGGGTGAGGCCTTTTGTGGCGTGGTGGCCTTAATACCGCCCACCCCTCCAACGCAGACGTACTTCCCTTAACAAGGAAGGAACTACGGTCAAACAAATCCTGTGTCTCCACGTGCTTCACTTTGGTTTACTCGTTCATCTTCCACTCGCTCTTTACTTGCTAGTAGATAGGTTTGCATATAGGGAAATTCCACCTAATAGTTTATCTAGAGAATTTACCCTTTGTGCTAAGCCTAAAAGTGAAAAGGAATTAAAAATTGGTGTAGCACCTATTCACCCCCCCTCTAGGTGCCCATACGATTCATTTCAATTGGTATAAGAGCCCCAGCTCTTAATTCGGGCTTAACCGCCTAAGAGTAGTATGGGTACCAAGGATGATGGAAATGAGGCTGTGGATAAGGTCACAATGGATGATCTCAAGTCGTTGGAAACAACCTTGTTGAAATCCTTTGAGGCCAAGATGGAGGAGATGAATCAAATGATTGCTCGCCTTACATCATCCATAGCCCCATCTCCATCCTCCTCTGAGGCTCCCACACCATCATCTAAGGAAAAGGGTAACACCGGATCCAAGGATGATGATGTGGAAGTTGAAAAACTAAATGGCTCCACCTCCAAAAAGGGAAGTGGTAAGGAGGAATATAGTGAGGTTCGCCACGTATATTCCCTCGACCCACCTATCCCTCATCCTCATATAAACAATAGGGGCGATCCACCCAAGCTCACTGCATCCTCTTTTAATCAATGGCAATTTCTAATGAAATCTCATGTGTGCAGCTCCTCTATTGAATTGTGGAGGATTATTGAAGAAGGTCTTCATATTGGAGATCAAACCAATCTAACGAGAAGGGAAGTTGTGGATAGCCAGTTGAATGCCACCGCTCTCCACCTGATACAGCTGGGTGTGGGTCCCAAGGACAGGCCACACATTGAACATCTCAACACAGCTAAAGAGGCGTGGGATGCTCTTATGGACCTTTTCGTTGGAAATGAAAGCATGAGAAGAAACAGGTATGATGCTCTTAGTAATGAAGCTGAGGGATTCTACATGTTGGATGGTGAAAACCATGAGGACATGTATAGAAGACTCAAGGGCATCGCAACAACATTTCGGAAGCATGGGGCCACTCACATTGATGATGCATGGATAAAAAGAAAGTATGTGAGTGCCTTAATGCCTTTCGAGCCAACGGATTTGAAGATCCTGCAAGGTAGACACAACTATCATCAAATGACATCCAATGAAGTCATGCAAGAAATGGCGTTATTCAAAGTGGCGGCAAAGAATGTTGAAGATGCCCGTGCTCGGACCATTGGAATGCAAAAGGGTGTCAATGTGGCTCTCAAAGCCAATGTTGTTGAGCAAGAGGAAGATTAAGAAGCTTTTGAAGGGGTATCCATGGACTGCCCCGATGAGGTCAAACGTGCTCATGGTGAGTACATGGTATTCTATGCAAGGAACTTTTGGAAGGACCCTGCCAAAGCCAAGTCTGACCTTGAGCGCAAGAACGGGTCAAATGGAAGAAGAGAAAGTGGCCCAAGATTGAGAACTTGCTTCAACTGTGGAGATAGAATGCACTTTGTTGCCGAGTGTCCTTATCAAAATAGAGAAGACAATGGTGGCAGGCTCATTCTTAAAGAGAAATCTAAAGCTCCTAAGAAGAAGCCGTTTATTAAGAAGAATGGCCCTTTCAAGAAGCAACCCAATATTGTCCTTGTAGCTCAAGAGGAATACTCCTCCGCAAGTGAAGATGAAGAGGATGATGATAGTTCCCGCGAAGTGGCTGCTATAGCCACCACATCGACTCCCTCCTCTCTCTTCGACTCGCCGAACGAGAACGCCATCAACAACAACGCCACTTGTCTAATGGAAAGAGGATCCGAGGTATCAACTTCTAGCTCTTCATTTCCTAAGACTAACATAATTTTGGATATGAATGATCATGACAGTCTTGAAATGAAAGAAGAAGTTATTGCCTTGGATACTTTTTTCACTAACCTACAAGGTGAGCACAAACTCCATTTTGATGCTCTTATGAGTCAACTTGCTCAAGCCGAAGATCTCCTTGAAGAAAAGGGTAGAATTGAAAGAGAAGATGCCTTGGAGATAACTTCTTTGAAGAATGCCTTGGAAGAGGAAGAGGAAGCTCGAGTTTCTTTGGAAGAAAGACTCGAATCCCTTGAGGGGTCACAAGAAGAAGTTGTAGCTCAGCTCATTAAAGAACGTGACCATGCTCTTGCCAAGGTAAAGAAACTAAAGAAAGAAAAGATTGATTTTGGGGCTGTTCATGCTAGACTTTTGGAGAAGTTTGATAATCTCGAAAGTGCTCACAAGGCATTGAAGAGTGATCATTCTACTCTAAATGAGTCTCATGACCAGCTCCAAACTCAATTGAAAAGGTATGATGTGCCAAGTACCTCCTCTTCATCCTTTGGAAAAGAAGATCTTGCAAGAAGTTCTCAACACAAAGGTTTGATGAGATACTGAGCAGGCAAAGAACAAACAATAGTAAAGAAGGTCTTGGTTACATACCCAAGACAAAGAGCAAGAAAAACAACAACAAGAAGATGAACAAGACTGCTCAATCGAAGACTAGCAACATTACCAATAACAAGACTAATCATGATGGTTTTGCAGGGATCAACAATCCTAACTTTGAACTATATTGTGATTGTTATGGTGATGTTTATGCTAGTTATGTAGGGCCTTATGATTGTTACATTCCTTGGTCTATTTGGGTTCCCAAGACCCTTGTTACTAACATGAGAGGACCCATTGAAAAATGGGTACCTAAAACCAAGAAGTAATTTTCTTGTAGGGCTATGCTTCCGGTGGTTCTAAATGGGTACTCGATAGCGGTTGTACGAGTCATATGACCGGAAGCAAGGAGATCATCATGGAGATGCGGCCAAACCTTGATCACATTACCGTCTCCTATGGTGACAAGTCAAAATCTGAGGTATTGGGTCTTGGCAAGGTTGTGGTGGCTCACGATATCTCTCTCGTGGACGTCATGCTTGTTGAGACCCTCGGGTATAACTTAATTTCAGTTCGTGCCCTTGGTAAGATGGGCTTTGCAGTTTACATTGATGCTAATTTAGTGGTACTCTTGTGGAGCAAGTCTCTAAAAGTCGCTTTCGTGGGATATGTCGAAAACGACCTGTACGTGGTGGACTTTTCGGGGAAAACCACTACAGGCCCGATGTGTCTTTTCGAAAAGGCTGACGCGGGTTGGCTATGGCATCGCCGACTAGCCCACGTCAATATGAGAACTTTGCAAAGTCTCCACAAGGGTGGCCACATTCTTGGACTAAAAGAAAATGTCTCTTTTGCCAAAGATCGTGTTTGCAGGGCGTGTGTTGAAGGGAAAATGCATGATTCACCTCATCGAAGGAAAACCATTATCTCTTCAAAAAGGATTTTGGAGCTCCTTCATGTGGATCTCTTCGGAACTCCATCTCATGCAAGCCTCGGTGGGAAGAAGTATTGTCTAGTGATTGTTGATGATTACTCAAGATACACTTGGGTTTATTTCTTCAAGTTGAAGAGTGAAACTCAACAAACTGTCATCGACTTTGCCAACGAGGTTCAACGTCAACACAACGTCCCCATTCTGGCTATAAGGAGTGATAACGGCTTGGAGTTCAAGAACTACACCTTAAATGAGTTCGTAAGTGAAGAGGGGATAAGACATCAATATTCTGCTGCGTACACCCCTCAACAAAATGGTGTAACCGAGAGGAAGAATCGAACTCTAATGGACATGGCAAGATCAATGTTAGCCGAATTTAAATCTCCATATAACTTCTGGGCTGAATCAATCTCTACTGCTTGTCATTCATCCAACCGTTTATACCTCCGCAAGATCTTGGACAAGACTCCATATGAAATACTTACCGGTAACAAGCCAAACATCTCATACTTTTGAGTATTCAGGTGTAAGTGTTTCTTTCTTATTAAAGGAGTTCGTTTATCTAAGTTTGAATCTAAGGCTTTAGTACGTATTTTTTGGTTATGGTGCCGAATCTCACACTTATAGAGTCTACAATAAGCTCTTCGGAACTGTTGTAGAATCTTGTAGTGTGGTGTTCGAGGAAAATGACGGTTCCCGTGCGGAGCAAGTTGGTGTTTGTGATGCAGATGTTGAAATACCCCAAGATGCCATAAGAAGAATGGGCGTGGGATTCTTCCGCCCCATTGAGGAACCCCTTGTGGCGGACCGGGAAGGACAATGCTCTACTCATATAGAGCCCTCATCGACACATACTCAACATGCTCCAACCACGGGGGCAACTTCTACACCATCTCCATCAACTGCTGAAGGTCAAGATGCTCCAGAAAGCTCCAGGCCGGATTTTCCGGTTGACACCGGATTATCCGGCCACCCCACTCCAACTGACCATGCTTCTCCTAGTGGTGAAGATATCAACGCAAGCTCCAGGCCGGATTTTCCGGCTAGGCCTGGATTATCCGGCTCCTCGCCAGTTCAAGCAAGTCCCAGGCTTCCTGATGAAGCTGCTGCAAGTACTCCCAGGCCGGATTTTCCGGCCTCTCCATCGGCCGGATTATCCGGCCCTGACTCTCCAGTTCTGCAGCCTCCTGCTACGGCCACAGATTCACCTCAAGGGCATGCATCTCCACCACCTGCTACTGATGTTCCAGTTACTGATCAAGGTGGAGAATATGCTTCCAATGAAGACTCAAGTGATTAATCTCCTCCTCCAAGAGACAACAAACTTATTGAACTTCGTCGCAAGGCTCGGGCTGATCGTAACCTTGAGTTGAGGGGTCACACTCTCGACAAGGTTGTTGGTGATCTTCGACGAAGGGTTTCTACAAGAAGAGAATTAGCCAGTTTTGGTGAGCATCAAGCTCATATCTCCATGGTGGAACCTAAGAAGGTCTTTGAAGCTCTTGAAGACCCAGACTGGGTTGTTGCTATGCATGAAGAATTGAATAATTTCGAGCGCAACAAAGTCTGGAAACTAGTGGAGAAACCCAAAGAGTGCCGCAATGTTATCGGCACCAAGTGGATTTTCAAGAACAAGCAAGATGAGAATGGCATTGTTGTGAGGAACAAGGCAAGACTTGTGGCACAAGGGTTCTCCCAAGTTGATGGCATCGACTTCGGGGAGACCTATGCTCCTCTGGCTCGCCTTGAGTCCATCTGTATCCTACTTGCTTATGATGCTCATAACAATTTTAAGTTGCAGCAAATGGACGTCAAAGAGTGCCTTCCTTAACGGTGCTCTACATGAGTTGGTATACATAAAGAAACCCCCGGGGTTTGAGGATCCTACCTTTCCGAACCATGTATACAAACTCGATAAGGCACTCTATGGCCTTAAACAAGCCCGACGTGCGTGGTATGAGCACCTTAAAGAGCTTTTGTTAGATCGTGGCTTCGAAGTTGGGCAAATCGACCCCACTCTTTTTACTAAGAAGGTTAAGGGGGAGCTCTTCGTATGCCAACTATATGTAGACGATATCATCTTTAGTTCTACTAACAAAGCTTTTAACGATGAATTTTCAAAGCTTATGACTAACAAGTTTGAGATGTCTATGATGGGGGAATTACGGTTCTTTCTTGGATTCGAGATCAAGCAACTTAGAGAAGAAACCTTTATTCATCAAGCGAAGTACATCCAAGACATGCTCAGGAGATTCAAGATGACGGATCTGAATGGTGTCGCCACTCCGATGCAAACAAAGTGTCATCTTGAACTTAACCCTCATGGTAAAGATGTGGACCAAAAGGTATACTGGTCCATGATCGGCTCTCTTCTTTACCTCTGCGCATCTAGACCTGATATTGTGTTGAGTGTGGGAGTGTGTGCAATGTATCAAGTAGCTCGTAAAGAAAGCCACATAGTGGCGGTCAAGAGGATCTTTCGATATTTGGTTCATTCCCCCAACTTTGGTCTCTGGTATCCGAAGGGCTCCAATTTCTCTTTATGTGGTTATACTGACTCAGATTGGGCTGGTGATAAGGATGATCGGAAATCCACTTCTGGAGCTTGTCAATTCTTGGGAAGATCTCTTGTATGTTGGTCATCCAAAAAGCAGAATTGTATATCTCTATCCACCGCCAAAGCTGAATATCTTGTTGCTGCCAGCGCTTGTACTCAATTATTGTGGATGAGGCAAACTTTAAAGGAATACGGTGTCAATTGTGACAAAGTGCCTCTTTTATGTGATTATGAAAGTGCTATCAAAATTGCGTACAATCCAGTTCAGCACACAAGAACGAAGCATATTGAGATTTGGAATCATTTTATTCGTGACCATGTTGCTCGAGGCGATATTGATCTATCTTTTGTGAGCACGAAGAACCAACTGGCGGATATTTTTACAAAGCCACTTGATGAAGCAAGATTCTGCTATTTGAGGAATGAGATAAATATCATTGATTCCAGGAGCTTGTCTTGATTACCCATGCACTCACTCATACACCTCAATCCTTGTTTGGTCTAGGTGTGGGCATGGATATAGAGGGAGTGTGGTCCTAACTCATTGGGCTAACCCTCCCCCCATAATGCCAATAGCAAGATATATCATTTCTCTTAATATCATGTTGTGATATGTGAGCTTATTGATGAGTATTGGTCGTGAACCCAAGATATATCTTCGCGGTGTCACACCATACACTCCAACAAGGTGGCTTCGGCCACCGCCCTCTCCCTTGTGGAGAATTGGATCTTTTTGGATGTTATTTGCTTTCTCATGTTCTTATGGGAATTACACTCAATCTTGGCTTTTATTTGATTTGGATTTTGCAATTTTGAGTGTCTAGTACCATCTCAGTTTGGCTATCATAATCCTAAGCCTTCCCTACCCCTAAGCCATCTATTCTTGCACACAAGTCCCTTGTATACCTTGTGGGGGTGTTGTTTGGGGACGCGCGGGCCTGGTTCTGTGTATAACAGAATCCCAGAATTTAGGCCGGATAATCCGGCCCAAGTGTTGGCCGGATAATCCGGCCCTGGCGGAATTGATCTTAAAGGGCATGGCTCGGGGGGAAGGGCTCATATCGAGTAGCACTTCTCTCCCAGCCCTCTCCTCCTCCACAGCCGTCGCCTGCCGCCCCTCACCCTCCCCGGAGCCTCTCCGGCCACCGGATTGTCCAGGCCTCCCCGGATCTTCTTCTCCGCGCCTCCGGGTACCTTCTCCTCCGCGTTCTTCCTCCAATGAGTGAGGGTAACTCCCTCTCTCCCCATCTTTGGCTAGATGTGTATCTTGTTGGGTGGAACGTTGTCTAGAAGGATGTGTTTTCGCATAGAAATCGTAGTCTTGCAGTTTATAGGTCCGATCTACTTTTTTGCATGCAATCTTGGTGGAATCGAAAATTTCTGCCATGGCCGGATTATCTGCCCCTGGCCAGGCCGGATAATCCGGCCTGGCAGATTCAATTCTGCTTTAGTTTCACTATGTGTATGCATTGAGTAGTTTTTGCCCTATGAACCTTTTGACTACTTTTTCCATGCTCTCTCCTAGACTTGTGTGTATGCTTATCCCTTTGCTATCTCCCTTATTCTCCTCACAGGTGTTTCCGGTGTTTCCAAGACCTACAAGTGTCGTCCTCGCGCCAAGTACTTTCAGGACGACGATCAAGGTAACCTCGTGGACGAAGTTGAATTGAGGAGAAGGAAGAACGAAGAGAGGCGAATGCCTGAATAATCCAAGAGGACTAGGAAGGGGGTGTCCAAGAGGAAGGGCAAGGAGCCCAAGATCAACTACAGGGCTTTGGATGCAGTCTCCTTTTCCGCCATCCGTCACCGTGACTTGTTTGCTGAGCTGCCTCGTGATGTTGAGCTGGGGGATACCCTTTTTGGTGTGCAGAACAGAAGGAGATTTATGAAGACATCTATGCCAGGCTGAACATTAGGCCTATGCATCCTCTGGTACTTGCTGATGCTTTGGAGAAGGCGCATCTTATGGATGCGATGTATGTTGCTAAGAGGATGGGGATGCACCATCTCATGTCTCTCTAGTGCTCCTCCGGCTCCTACACCTCCCACTCCGTATGCTCGGTGGAACTCTTCCTCCGGGCTGAACTATGGTGAGCTGGAGCATCACTTGTTCCCCTCTGTGCTCGTTGCTGATGAAGATGAGGAAGGTGACACTGAGGAACTTGAAGATGAGGATGAGGAAGAGCATAAAGAAGAGGACGAGGACGAGGACTACGATGAGTGATCCCATGGGGCGCTAGCATCGCTCTTCTCCCTTTTTGGTGTCTCGATGCCAAAGGGGGAGAAGTAATTCTATTAGGTTGTCCGTGGATTTGCATGGGTCAGGCATAAACACTTGCACTTTTCTATTCATTATTTCTTGCTTATGCCCATTTAGCGTTGAACTTTAAATTCGTGATTTGGTTGTTTGAGACTCTTTGTGGTTGTCTGGATTATGCTATGCCTATGGACTTCATATCATGGATTGTGCTTATGGATCTATCTATTCATATCCTATTGCTGGAGGTATATCACGGAAGGCGCGCTCATATTGGTTATCCGGTAATAATTGTGATTTATGTCAAGGATGCCTATTCTCTACTTCAGTGGTATGTGTTTTTTCTCACATGTCTATGGAATAGATTCTCCTATTTGTGTGCATTTGTATTCCAATGCAAAACTCTAATATGCACACATTGAGGGGGAGTCTCTTTCATAAGTTATCTCTATCCGTCTTGTGTCTTTCTCCTGCAAATCCTGGTATTGTCATCTAACACCAAAAAGGGGGAGATTGAAAGAACATTTCATGTTTTCCTATGTTTTGCGTGTTAGATAACAATACTATGGAGACTTTTCATGTGTGCTAAGTGTGCATGAAGTTTTGAGGGGGGGCGGATAATCCGCCCCACCAAAGGCCGGATAATCCGGCCTACCTCATCTCTCAAGGAAGCCAAGGCGCGTCGTTCGGGGTCCAGTCGGATTTTCTCCCGGAAAATCCGAACTGGGGCGGTTTTTCCTCCTCAGGTCGGATAATCCGGGTGTCGCATGGGCTAGATAATCCGCCCCCAGTTTTCATGCAAAAGGAGCCAAGGCGTGTCGCTCGGTATCCGGTCGGATTTTCTCTCGGAAAATCCGAACTGGGGCCGTTTTTCTTCCCCAGGCCGGATAATCCAGCCTTCGCACTGGGCCAGATAATCCGGCCCCCAGAAGTTGATCAAGGGCAAGCTTGGCGCGACACTCGGAGAGGGGGGTAGATTATCTACCGGATATTCCGAGTCTAGGGCGGAGTTTCCCAGACCGGATAATCCGGCCCTCACTTGGGCTGGATAATCCGTCCCCCAAAGGCTGCAACGGCTGGTTTCTAAAGGGGGTTACAAATACCCCTTCTTCCCCAACGTTCATAACTCTTGATTCATTCGAATTTGACCAGACCTTGTGCAAGAGCTCTAAATCTCGATCTCCCACTTCAATCACCCGAAGGTCTTGATCTTTGGTGGAATTGAAGGAGGAGAAGTTCATCATCATCAAGAATCAAGCACTTCAACTCCTCTCCATTCACTTGGAGAAATCCCTGATCTAGTATTCTTGTCAATACCTAGATCTTGTTTATTATATTTGATAAGTTTGTTCTTGTGGCAGCTTGTTGTCATTTCGGGAGCCTCCAAGTTGTTGTAGAGTTGTTGCCCCACTAGTTGTGTAAAGGCGTCGGTGCCCGCCTCGAAGGGTACCTATAGAGAAGGTGGATCAGGCCTGTTGTGGCGAGATCCATCGGAGAACAGGGTGAGGCCTTTTGTGGCGTGGTGGTCTTAGTGCCGCCCACCCCTCCAACGCAGACGTACTTCTCTTAACAAGTAATGAACTGTGGTCAAACAAATCCTGTGTCTCCGCGTGCTTCACTTCGGTTTACTCGATCCTCTTCCACTCGCTCTTTACTCGCTAGTAGATAGGTTTGCATATAGGGAAATTCCACCCAATAGTCTATCTAGAGAATTTACCCTTTGTGCTAAGCCTAAAACTGAAAAAGAATTAAAAATTGGTGTAGCACCTATTCACCCCCCCTCTAGGTGCCCATACGATCCATTTCAATGACCTCCAACAAGAATTGGTCAATGCAAAAAATAAGGTACTCCACACTTGGCTACATAGTCAGCTCTTACAAGTGGGCCCCAACTATTAGTGCTGCTGTCAAAATGCTCTTATTCGTGAATTAGTGTGATTCGCATATGATTATGCGCGGGTAGAACACATAATTATGTGGGTGCTGATGATTATGTTATTACATCTTATATGTATTTTGGATATTGGTGACATAGTGGGATGAAGCAGCCCGGACTAACTTTACATATCCTCGCACATGAGACCTGTTCCACGTTTGACATGCAACTAGTTTTGCATAAGTGGCTAGCGGGTGTCTATCTCTCCTACTATTGTCAATATTTGATTTACAATGATTTGATAATAATTTGATTATCATTGTTGTGGTTCCATGTTCATAGGTAAGAACGGTTCTATCTTCGAAAGCCCTAAGCCACGTAAAAGCATGCAAAAGATAAATTAGAAGCATCTAGGTTTTGGTTTTGCTGGGCAAGAGCTATGATATGGTAATGTTATAATTTGTAGTATGGCTGGATACTGTTGGAAATTATAACATATCAAAGTGTAAGTTCCATAGACCTTGGCCTTACACATATAGGAATGATGAAGATCATACCACGATGCACAAGATAGTGATCAAGCACAAGAACCATATCATATCATTTTTTGCATATGATGTTTGTTTGCATCTTATATTGCTTATATGGCGCTTTAGTAGCATTGTAAGATGATCCCTCATTTAAATATCAAGACAAAATGTGTTCTTCCTTTAGTATGCACCATTAAGAAAGTTCATCGTTTCGAGACACCACATGATGATCAGGTGTGATAGACTCTACGTTTGCATTCAACAGGTGTAAGACAGTTTTACACATGTGGGTACTAAGGTTCTTATTTAGCGAGCCTAGCATGTACATACATGGCCTCGGAACACAAACCGAAAGGTAAATAAAGAGTCATATAGTTGATATGATACCCATATTGATGCTCGCCTTTGAAGCTGCACCAATTCACGTGATGATCAGTCTTGCTATATGGATTTGGTTCATGTAATCACCAAAACAACTCGAGGGATGTTGGTTTTGAGTGGGAGTTCATGTAGTAATATGATTAAAGTTGAACTCAATTTATCATAAACTAAATCGAAGTGAATTTGCATAATTTGCTGTAGTCATTGGCATCCATTTACTACCTTATGCTTAGTTATAATTGAGATAATAGAACTATAGAATTCTTGAAATTTACTTTACGATTTGGTATTGTATTATTTTTGAGTGTCAATCTAAAGTTTAAAAGTCCTATTGCAAACTTTCAGCAAACTCCATTTACTCCATGAAGTTTAATAAGTAGTATTAAATCAAGAGTAACAATTCTAGTGTTAGTATCTAAAGTATCATGTTTGCATCCATGATTCTTGATATTCAAAAGTTGTTTTAATATCGAGGTTATCTAGGAGCTAAAAGAATTGTTTCATAAACCATCAAGTGTGGAAGCTATTGCAATATCTGAAATAATGTTTATGGTTGCAATATGATAGACTATAATTTAGCAAAATACATGTTCTCATATTGTATGATAATTTGTGAAGGTTGGAGATGCTAGGTGTCCTAATCTCCCAAAAAGGTTTTGGGAACTGATATTATACTCACGATTCGTCCTTATAGGCTATAAAAGCTTGATCATGAAAGTTCTCATGATAAGGATGAATAGAAGATCTAGGTAAAATGTTTACTAAATCAAAAGATTACTAAAGAATGGATTTTGAAAGAATGCCAAACATTTGATGATGGTGATCCACTTCAAAATGCAAGTCCAAAGATATTAGTATTTGACTATACACGCTTTAGACTATGTGTCATGTTTATGGCGCCACTATTGATGCTGATAGATTCTTCTAAAAAGGAAATGCTGAAAGAGAATCTGTAAACTATTTGGCAGAAAAGAAAAGACTAGAAATGTCTATCTTAGGTGTATAGATGATATACATGTTATGAATGTATTATTTGCTTGTTAAACAATGTGGTTTTTAGGTATTGGATACCGATTTTATTGGTGTGAAGTGGGGCAAAAAGAACAACACAATTCATGAACTACAAAATGTCTAAGTAACTAGCAAAAGAATATGTGATGATGTTCATCGAAAACAAATAAAGTATTATTGTGTTTCACGTTGACATCAAAGCTTGCCTTCAAGATTTGATTTAATAACTGTTATTTTGTTCTGCTTTTATGAGAACAATAGTTGTTCAAATAATTACCATATTCTATAAATGGATGAACTTTTACAAGTATAGTTGGAGAAATCACATCTATAAAACCTAATGCTAAAATGTCACAAGACAAATGATTGAAAGATCACTTATGAAGTGACATCGCTGTTTAAATTATATTGGAAAGAAAACATGAAGAAATTCCATGTTGATGGATTTTTGGAGTCTTTGATTTTGATCAATTGATGCTTGTGAGACTTTCCTAGATATAATTGAAACTCCCTTCATAGGCCAAAGAGGAACGGGAGACTAACTTACTGGACTTTTTGCATATTGATGTATATAGTCTATTATGTGTAGCCATGAGCAGTGGATCTTTCAACTTCATATAATTTATCCAGTAATTTGAGTGAATATATGTGTATATTTACTCAATAAGGAAGAAGTATGAAACATTTGAAAAATGTTTAAAGCCTTTCAAGATGAAGTAGAAAATCATTGTAACGAGAAAATAAAGAATTTACGATTCGATCATAAAGGAAGATATTTGAATTACATGTTTAGCAAAACACCTAAGATTTGAGGAATTTTTCCATGTATTTATGTTTTCCGATAAACCATAGGAGTATGGAATGTTCGAGAGATGAAATCAAACCTTGTTTGACATGGTAAGATAAAAGGTGTCATTTATAAAACTACCATTATATTTTAAGGATTAAAGCTTTAGATACTACCGTTTTTACACTAAAAAGAGCACCATCGTGATCCGTTGAGATGACACCATGTGAGTTATGGTTTGGGATAAAACCCGAGTTGCCTTTTCTTAAATTTTGGTATGCTAGGCATGAATAAAATGTTTACAACCAAAGTCGGATAAGCACGTCTTTGTAGGTTATCCCAAAATAACAGTTGGGTATTCCTCCATAACACCGAAGACAAAAGAGTTTGTCACTTAGAACGTCAAGTTTCTCGAGAAGGAATTTTTCACAAAAATTTAAGTGGGAGGACAATAGAACTTTGATTAGGTTGATGAACCTAAGAAACATAGCTAAGTAGCGTAGCGTCGAAAAGTGTCCTAGAGGCGGCCACAATGCTCATGTCTCCCGTCATTACAAAAGTTGTGATCTTGGATATTAGTGTTCCTATTGAACCGTATGGATCGGGTAAGATTCAAATAGTAAGATTTGAAAAAGAACTCATTATTTTTTGACAATGATGAACTGAATGTAAAGAAGCGATGATGGGCCCTGCTTCCATGAAGTGACTAGAAGTCATAAAATCTAGGATAGTTTCCATACACGAGAAATCAAGTTTTTTGAACTTGGGAGACCCTCCGGAAAGGCATGAAGCCTATCCGTCATATTTGGATCTATAAAGAAATAGACATGGATGTTTGACATCTATGAAATAGTCGACATGTCGGAAAAGAGTTTAGGACAATATTCAAGGAGTTGACTACAACAAGATTTGATCAAACAAGACAAAATTCTAAACGAATTATTGTAGCAAACACTACATATATAAATTTTGGTATATGGTAGTGGAACAAACAAGATAAAATTCTTCTAATAGAATGGATACCTAGGATGTGTACATGACACGGTCCGAAGGGTTTTGTTAATTCAAAGGATGCTAAAAGGGCATGGAAATTTCAATAGTTGAAGTAAGCATAATTGAGTTAGAATCTTCACCGTCATGAAACTGTTAAAAGAGTTTAATTTCATCGGAGACGATGGAGATGCTTGCATTTGCAAGAAATTAAGTGGGAGCGCTGCGACATATTTCTAATACATTATGTAAAGGACATGTTGTTGATTGGAAATAATGTATCTTTTATTGATATGGGTTAAGAATTTCATTAAAATTGGATTTTGATGAAAGACTTGGGCAAAACCAGAATATTAGGCATCAATGTCTATATGGATAGATTAAGGGGATAATATAGTTGTGTTAGACATACATATATGAGGTATTGAAAGAGTTCAATATGGAAATGACAAGTAAGGTTCATGCCACATGGAAAGGGTTGAATCAAGATTCAAGTGTATCAACACTTAGTAAGTGAAACGAGATTCAAGTGTTTTGATACTTGATGAGTGAAATCACATGAATGTTTTGATCATTAATTTATACCGTGATATGTACATATCCAAATCTGTCATATGCTCTAAATGTTATGCGCATATACCATACTGATTCATAAGATGATCATTGGACGATAGTAAAGATATCTTATGAGCTTTGGAAGAACTAAGAATATGTTATTTATAAGTGACAAATAGTTCATTGTAAATAGTTACAAATAGTTCATTGTAAAGTGTTACATTGATACTAGTTTTGTTACAAGATAAAATTTATCTAAATTTAGACTATGGGTGGCACAATGTAATGGAAAGGAGGTTCCATAATGGACTTGGATGAGTTCCAAAGTTAAGACATTGTGATGGATACTACAACAAAAGGCTAAGTATATGACTGCTATAGTAGTACCAAAGGAGGGTACTTGTGTTAAGTAGTTTGTTATCAAACTAGGTGTGGTTCACAGTGAGCTAGTACTATGAAGATATGGTGTATGACAATAATATCAACATATTTTAACCCAAAGAAACTAAAGGTCTCACCAAAGGACCAAATTTATACAATGCCATCTCGTTTGAGAATGAGTGATGCGTAGAGACGCAAATACATCCAAATACACACGGATCTGAAAGTGTCAGATCCAGAGATTATGTTTACCACTAGAAAACGCGTATATACAACACCAGAAAGCCATAGGTGTTGAATGAGCAAGTTTAAAAACTAGATTATTGACTCTGGTGCAAGTGAGAGACTGAAGAGAATATGCCCGAGAGGCAATAATAAAGTGGTTATTATCTTATTCCATGTTTATGATAAATGTTTATTTCTTAGGCTATAATTGTGTTAATTGGAAACGTTAATACATGCGTGATTAATAAACAAATAAAGAGTTCCTAGTTATGGCTCTCATATAAACTAGCTCGTTGATTAACAAGATGATCAAGGTTTCCTGATCATGGACATTGTATGTTGTTAATAACGAGATAACAATACTTGTGGAATGATGTGATGAACATTCATTAGAAGTATAGTAACACGATCAAAGTCATTATGTTTACATTGCTATAACATCATGCGAAGTAACTTTAGTCATTAGACCATGAGATCATTTCAATCACTAACACCAGAAGAGTAACTTGATAACATCAAACGTCACACAGTAACAGGGTGACAATAAAGGTGGGTTCACATACTCCAAAAGTGTTATGTAGAGGCTCATGGATCAAGAGTGGGATTTGTCCATCTCGATGATGGAGAGATATAATCTGGGCCCTCTTGGTGATATCACATTGACATAGCTTGCAAGCAAATGATAAGATCACTAGAATGATATTTCATGGGAACGAGAAAAAAGTACTGGTCGGTAACAAGATCAAACTTGGTATGGGGATACCGATGATCGAATCTCGGACATGTAATATATTGCGAGACAAAGGGATTTAGTTACGATGTTAAAGGTTCACACGATCACTAAAGTCATCGTTGAATGTGTGGGAGTAAGTACGGATCTCCATGTCCTACTGCTAATTATTGATCGGAGAGGGGTCTCGATCATGTGTTCATTATTCATGAACCATAGGGTGACACAATTAAGGGATACCAACACCATTTGGAGCAAATAAGATATTAGAGAAACATTATGAAAGTGCTGGAATTATTTTGATGGACACCAGAATTGTTTTGGGTGAAATTGCTGAAATTGGTTCTACATGTGATATCAAAATGTTGCAAGGGGTTTTATGTGAATATTTGTCAATTAAAGTAATTAACAAAATTCTGAATAAAATAAATAAAAGCGTTTTATTAAATGAGAGATGCATTAAATTTGGTGGAAATTTAATGGAAGTGAGTGGAGAAGGAATTATGTGGGTGGAGCATCCACCCGCGTGAATGAGGGAGAGGTGGGGCACCTCGGTCGCTGGACAATGGAGGGGGTTTCCCCTCCCCCCATAAAAGTCCTCCTCCTCCTTTCACTTCACACCTCCTCGTGAAGGATCTCTCCCCCCTTTAGATTATTCCCCATGGCTTCAGATTAGCGAAGTACATATTCCTGCTGGCTTCTTCTGGAAGCATTTGCTTGCTTCCGCTGCTTTTCTGGAGCGATGACTTGGGGGTGGCCAGGGTACCAGACATATGTGTGATCACGGATGCACTGCTGCTTTGCGGTGCTTGACTTCATCACGATCTTGAGATCAGCAAGTGAACGACTACATCATCCATGAAATCAGATTTCGTTAACAAAGATTTTTGATCTTCGAGGGTAAGATCTCTATGGATGTATATCCACCTGTTGATTGTATCTAGGTAGATAGATCTTGGTGCTTAGTTGTTCATATTGTAGGATTTTTTGTTTTCTATGCTGCAAACCCAACAATATTGTTCATCAGTCAGGTGTGGGTTGTGTCCTTCAGGGCCACAGGGAATCAATTGGCCATGACCTTGTCGTCACCGCCTGCAGCCAAGATTACGGTGTAGAGCTACAGAACCTTAGCGGGGTTGTCCTTTCCGTCGTAGCGCGGAAGCAGATCTGGCTTCAACTTGAGGGGCCACACCATAGTGCGCAACTCCTTGGTGAACGCGTAGCAGCCCCCGCTGTACGAGGGGGTGCCGTTGGCGAGGGCGGCGCGGTTGTTGTTGCCTGCTGCAGCAGCTTCTGCAATGGTGCTCTCTAGATGTTTGCGCTGGCGCTCGATGGCCACGCGCGCATCCTCCGGAGACCGGTGAATGATCTGACAACTAGGAGGGTTGGGGTTGGGGTCGACATGCGATGAGGAAGTGCCATGGGAACAAGGCGGGGCTCCTCCTAGCCCATGTGTGCCGCGGTTGTTCCCTGCGTCTCCGTCAGCTGGCAGTGGTGGATGAGGGGGTGGTGGCAGTGGTGCTCCATGAGCGACATGCCCTATGCGCGGGATCTAGAACATCGGAGGCACCATGGAGTGGGACAGTGTCGGCGCGGAGCTGGCGGTGTCGACGAGCTCGATGACACGGCGAAGCCATGTGTCGTTTCTGGCCTTGTTGGGCTAGTAGTGCAACAACTCCTGTGCCATGAGCAATGTGGCCTCCAGCGTAGGCTGGTCGTGGCACACGCTCCTGAAGACGGACACAGAGTGGGTGCTAGAGCGCTGTGATTGCCTCTGGGGAACGGAGGAGTGCACCTTGTTGTCTCCCGCCCCACGCTCCTACTAGGGAGTTCCGTGGCGAGCACGTCGAGGGTTGATGTTGGGGTTGGCCTACGCACTGGTGGCACGGCGACGAGCGCGCTCGCTGCGAGTCACGTCAGCCATGTCGATGAAGGAGCGGAAGACGCACCCCAGCCCCCTACCTGGCGTGCCAAATATCATACATTTGTCCTTGCAAACGAACTAAGGTACCTCTTGAGTAGGGTGAGTCGAACACTAGGGGCTGAACACGCGAATGATGTCTGACCCTCGGCGACCTTGGCAAGAGACAAGCAAACAAGCACGACAGAGGGACACGAGGAGTTTACCTAGGTTCAAGCCATCGTGCGGTGTAAAACCTACTCCTGCATATCTGAATTGCTCATGAGGTTTATAGTACAAAATGGTGATTAGGCGATCAAATCTAGGGTTTTTAGCTAGAAGATGAAGCTAGGGTTTTTAGCTAGAAGATGAAGCTAGGGTTTCCTGAGGTAGGATAAGGTTCAATCTTTTGCTAGGTTGCCGCACTGCCCCCTCTTATAGGTGCCCCGGTCCTCTTCCCAAATCCTCCTGGCGCGAAGGGTTGCAAGATGGCGACAAGAGAGTGTGCAGGTGCGCTAAAGCTACTTTTGACCATGTACTCGGTCAATGGTATGGTGTCGTTGATCGCGGTGTGACATCCTCACGTTCTCCATACACCAAAGAAAAGTGGTCCCACATTGGTATCAGAGGTTGTCAGCTACCTCTTTTTTGCGGATGGGGAAGGTGCCTTCCTTGCACAAAACAGTCAAGCTTGGACAATTGGCATAAATGATCATCCTCGTCTTTGTCTTTGTCCCGCGCGGCATCCAGAACTTAGGCGCGGTGGCGATTCGCGCTGATCCCTCGCCGAGGGTGCCTTCTCCTCGTGAAGGTTTCAGGAGATGATGATTCACGCCTCGCGAAGGGTGTGCCTATTGAGGCTCCGTGAGGGTCGGTCCTCGTGAAGCGCAAGGCTCCGCGAGGAAGCCTTTCCACGGCGTTGTAACTGTCTTGCTACTAAGATCCAATAGCAGATGAGTCATGGTAGCCGGTAGGCACTGGTCCGATATTCGTCACTTGCTCTTAACACCGTCACCGGTCACAAGAGAAAAGTATAAGATGGAAAGGGGTCTGCGGCTAGATTATTGAGGACTTTGGCCGAGGTTTGACCATGCTATGCGGTCTGTGCCATTTGTCCCGTGTTGGTGGGAAGACTAGTGTGTGTGCATGTATCGATGTATTTATACTAGTACTTCCTCTGGTCTGGTTTATTAGGCACGTACGTAGCTTAAGAATAAATTTGACCATCAGTTTTGACCAATAAAATGTGCAATATATGTCATAATTCTGCTGCTCCGATTTGCAATGCCCTCGCGAACATTTTTTTGTTTACTTGCAGGCCGTGTAGATCATGTCGGGTTGGAATTGTAGCACGATTTTGTGTCTCCATTTTTCGCTAGTGGAAACCCGCTTTAGTTGCACGTGTCTTTGTCTTCTCCATGAACTGATACCTTTTGATTCTCTTTGCATGGCCATTATATCTAACTAATGTCGGTGCTATATGTCCGAGTTTCATGGATTTTACAGAACTGACTTATAAGTAGGAGTACTCTTTTTCAGGTCTTGGTTCGTGTACTTTTGGTGCATTCCTGTTTGCTTGCAGCAGAATCACGAGCAGCCTCTCCAATAAAACGGAACCATTTGGCCAGCAGAGAGACGTAGGTCTCTGTCGCTGTATGTTTACTTTGCCGTGAACCGTTTCTACGTTGCCTGCTTCAACCACCGTCGTTTAGGTATTAAATGACAGGTACAGATGACGTCGCAGATAAAAATAACTCGTGAGAACACGTAACGCAATTGTGTCTTTGACAGAAAAGCTGCCTATCTATTAAGAAAAATAAATACTGTACAACAGATCTTTAGTATACCATGCCAAAAAAAATACTCCCTTTGACTTATTTTAGTTGATTTATATTTTTCTAGATTCAGACGTATCTAGACATGTTTTAGTGCTACGTACATCCGAATCTAGACAAATCTAAAGCTGTGTTCAGTTGGGGTCACGAAGTGGAATGAAATGGAATGGTTCCACACCTAAGAGCCGTTCTAATTCCAGTTGAGAAATGAAATAGAACGAGGTGGTTCCTCAAAAGAAAATATTCCCTCTAATTCAGAATGCAGTCATTCCACGAAATTGGTGGAATCTCTTCGTTCCTCTATGCTAAAGCCACCCAAACGTTATGACTCTCTATTCTTAAACATAGAACGGAACCATTCTATTTCACTTTTTTGGCACAACCGAATATAGGATGAAACCATTTCATTACACATTTTTTTGTCCTAACCAAACACAAGAACGGAACCAACCCATTCCAGTGGAATGGATTTCCACTCCACTTCGTTCCCGAACCGAATACACCCTAAGTCAACTAATATAGGTCGGAGGAAACATTGTTAGAACAAAATATCTAGCGCTCTTTTTAAATGTAGGAAGGTTTGGTACTGCCCTTTGGCCCATGATCGCAAGCGGATCAGACATGCGTAAACACAGACACATAGCGCACTTGGCTTGGCCCAGCAGGGACGCATTTTTCTTGTGGGCTTAATACTCCTTCCTTTTGATATTGCTACCTGCTAGTGCTGCTCTTCATCTGTCTCGCACAGATTCGCGTCTTCCTTAACTTTCTAGCGTGTTGCGCGTATTTTTAATTAATTGACTCAGATTTGTCTAATTTCAGATATACGTAGATATGTTTTAGTGGCAGATATATTCGAATCTAGACAAACTTAAGTCAATTAATTTGGATCGGAGAAAGTACTTTAATCACATTAGCACACTGGAATGCATCAAGGTCAGCAACCAAATGCTGTCATTGGCTAATTTCAATAGGGCCAAAAGGTTCTTCTAAAAGCTCGTCTTACATTTGTAATAGCATCTTCACTAGCATTACGGGAGGGCCTCCACAGTCCTATTTTTTATCCGGACATCAAAAATCCGTCTAGTCGTGTTTTCAGGAGCCTAATCTTTGTCGGATTCGACCCAAATTACATCCAGCGTTTCCAGGCTGAATCTGAAGCCGACTCGTCCTCATCGCTTCGCCTCGACTACCGCGTCGGATCGTCGGGCAACGGCCGCCTGTCCACTCGCCCCACACGTCGCCGTAATGGCGCCACCACCCGCCTACCTTCCCATCGTTTCCCATTTCCTGCCCTCGGCGCTACACCCCTCCCGCCATCGCCTCACCTTCCCCCAAATGGCTGTAAAAGCCGGCGAGCTTCGCCGTCTTCGGCATCAGTTCTCCACCTCCTCTCCCCAAACAACCAAGGCACAAGCTTGGTGAAGCTATGGCAGAGAGATTCCCAGGCGACCCAGCAACGAAGAATGGCTTCGACCGCCGCTCCCTCCAGTTATGGAAGGATCGGCTCCTCCACGATGCCGGCTACCTGGCACCGCCGGATTTCCGGTGCCCGATGTGGAAGCTGAGCGCAGGCGGTGTCCCCGTGTCGCCGGTGCCAGAAGGATCTGACAGGATCGACAAGATCTAGGCGGCCATCGCCGCCATGAAGGACCCTGAGCTCGCTGAGGACCCAGGCAACCACACCTACTGGGACGTACTTTATCGACCTGCGGAAGCAGCAGTTGGCTACCTATGAGGACGGAGTACCGCAGTCGAGGTGTAATAACGCCGTAGGACGGCGATGGTGGTCGAGAGCGCCCGACTGCACACTCGCCGCCATCCTCGAGCACATCAGTGCTAGAGATAGCCCGCAATCAAAATTCAGGTATTTGTCCGAATTTGACATAATATGTACGAACTCGCCTAAACCTATACCTAACCTTGTAAAAGCATCCATGGATACTGTAGCATCCCAATTGTCTAACATTTGTAATGCTACATGGGTTGTTCTATATAATGCTACTTCCTACATATCATTATTGCATCATCATTATATCATGCTCACCTTACCATGCCACATTGTATTTGAGATCATTTAAAACCACCCTTTCATTTGGTTTTTCCCGCACAATGCATTTGCCTTATTAATTATATTTGCCTCTTGATAAATTGTAGTTGGTTCTTAATATATTCCTTGATGCCTAAGTTGAGTTGGGGCATATCTTTTATTCTTTCACCACCTTTCTTTGAATCTATATAAACTCCACCATCCTAATTATATATGAGCCATTGCATTTTTATTTGGTATTGAAATCTAGCTCATATGTGTTGGGGTGGATCCACTTCTTTCTACATGCTTCCATATATGATATATGTTTTTTTCAAAATATTGGTTTGTCCACCTTTGCATGCTATGTGAGTAGAATTCCTTGTCAAGCTTCCATATGGTTTGAATTTGAATATATGATCATGTATTAGGATATTTTTGGCTATATGTTGATCTAGTGGGAAACACACACTAAGTTGGCCATTTTAGCTTCATACATGTTTGCATGCCATCTATGCCATGTGGGGAAGCAAACTTACATTCTTTATGGTATGGCCCTAATTCAAATTTGTGATGCATATTTATATAAATGGAGATGGTACATGTAGTTGTGTTCACAACTAGTATTGTCATTTATTACATGTGCATGAGCCATGCAAGATTGCCATATCTTTATTCCTTTTTGATTCTTTTGAATTTTGGAGAGAGCTTGCTTGTTTTGAATTTAACCAAATTGTTAATTCAAACAAGCATCAATAGCTCATCCATATGTTCCACCTATGTTCTTTTGGGTTTTTGATGTTCATATGGTTCTTTTTGGGAGGCTTATATAATTAAGCTTGATTTAAAAATAATCAAAAACAAATAAAGATAAGAAGATAAACCTAAACCAAACCAACCTATCTACCTAAACCCATCTACCCCATCCCTCTTTGTTTGGTTGAACCAAACCAAGATCACCACCAACCGACCACCCCATCTAACCTAGATCATCTAAATAGCCTAACCCGAGCACCCATGTGGTGACCTTACCATGGCCATGTGGTGCCATCTAACCTCCCCCTCCCCCAAGCTAGCCTCCTATATTATCTTGATGGCCAAGAAGATCAGCCATAGCCCTAGCCTAACCCTGGTCACCACACACCCCCTTCCTAGCCCGAGCGAGAGATAGAGTAAAAGGAGAACGTAACCCAAGTTACTTTATGCTAAGCCCTAACCCGAGCTCCCCAGGTAGGGTGCCTCCACTATCCTTATATACCCCCACACCACACCACCTTGTCGGTCAGATCCTCCTAGGGCGTTGCCCATAAGCCCCTCCTTCCCTATCTCCCCTGCCAATCCACCCACCACCATAGCCATACCTTCGACTCCACCTTGATCTAGAGAGTGGGACAGGAGGAGAAGACGAGCAAGTCACGGGGAGGACCAATACCACCCTAGGCATGCACTTGTACATGGAGAAGAGGATGGGACCGCCTGGAACACGCAGGACATGAGGAAGCCGACCAAAACCCTGCACTAGATCACGAGTTCTTTCGCTGGTCGTCGTCGCCCCGCGCCCGATCGACCAGATCGACGGACCCACGGTGAGCAATCTTTTCTTCCAAACGTGCCCATGCCTTGCTTTGCTTCCTGTAGCATCGGGTCCTTTCGTTGAGCATGCTTCGTGTGCTGCCGCTCGCTGTTGTCGCGCTTGCTTGCCGCCGCTATGTTGCCCACCTTTGTCGCGCGCTAGCACCACTATGTCTGCCTCGCTGCGTCGCACCTAACCCTACTAGCCCTGTGACCTAGAGGCTACCTGGCCATGCCGCTGTGACAAGACCGTGCTGACCTTGTCGTCGCCAGTTCCTGGTCGTCGGAGTCAAGCTTTGGTACCTCTTCTGGCGCCACACCCCTTAACCCAACAGCAACCCCATCCTACTGCCCTAGCACCGCTCCACCAGATCGAGTTCCAAGTCACGAGATCGATCCCCAGCGACCCTGTTTTTTGTCTGTCGCGCGTCATCAGTTTCTTCAGTTAACGCAGAGACGATAAACAGTGCAGTTCAGATAGCTCGCGTCAGCTTGCACAACCCCCTGAGACTTTTTAGGTTCAACCCACGGTCCACCCTGTAGCCCCACTTGTCAGCCTCGCTATCAGACTCCGGCCTGCACTTTTTCCAAAAGGTACCCGTTGTTTTTAGAGCTCAACCTGCACTCCCAGGCTCACCCATGTGTCATTGCCTCTCTCGTGCGCACGCGTGTGGACCCCTGATCCTTTGGACCCACCTGGCAGTGTTTGTGGGTAGAACTACCCGAGGAACAAAAGTTCCTATCTGTGTTATAACTCAAATAAATTTCAGAATATGAATATATATCAAATAAATTCATAACTTTCAAATGAATTTGAATTTGAGGAGACTTTTTATATGAAATATAAATCAGTTTTGAATGTTAATTCAAACTTGTTTTCAAATTGGACCAAAGTGAACCGTAGCTAGTCGAACCATTGACTTTTGACCCATTTTAAAATTGTTTTGCCTTTAATGATGTTTTAAATTCATAAATTTAGATAATAGAAATGATATATTTTTCTTATCAGAAAAATTACAAGAATATGAATATGCTATTTAAAATAAATTCTAGGCATTTGAAATTTTCGAATTATTAATTTACCATTAAATTCCATTTTCATAATAAATTTACAACTTTAATTCCGTAACTCCGAATTCGACAAATAGTATGTCTAAATCAATCAGTGCGACGAGCTCTTTCCAACTATGAATCCCATGATATCAATTAAATCATGCATCATATAAATATTAAATATACATCAAGGTTTATGGGAGCAAAACATGACTAAATAATTAATTAAAATGCTTTATTATTATTTCTACACCTCACCCATGCCATGCTATGTTATACCATGTAATTGTGCATAATTCCATCATGGCATACCTTATTTTGCTTGGAGCTTCTAAGCAAGCAATTCCCTATGCTTACATTACATATAACACCTATGCCTCTATCTTTATTCTTGCATCATTGTGTCACGATTCGCATTAAATTGAAATCCCAAGCACTGCATAGCCTTTACTTTTAAACCCCACCGAAGCTTGTACCTCCATCCTATCCGACCTTACTTCAAGAGTTATTTGAGCCATGCGAGTCGTAGAATTGCATGTGTAGGAATTGTGCGAGTCTGATGAATAATGAGGTATCTAAACAACTTAAACTATGTAGGGATAACTAAAGAAAGAGGCACCGGTGGGTAATAGCTGATATTTGGTTCTTTCATGCTCACTTGTGTCCCATAGAACCCGAATACTTGATTCTTGTTCCTTAACTATCGCACTATCCATATGTGGGACCCTGAATCCCCTTCGCTTGAGCTTGATTCACATCTTATTTCTTGGTGCCACAATTAGTTTGGGGCTTTACTACTATTCTGTACTTATGCCATGATTTACTACTTTATTTATTACTATTTCTCGTGGAGCGCTTACCTATACTATTTTGGAACGTGGAATGGTTTCGCGGTATCGACAAGTATAGTCACACTTCCGGGTTCCCAGTCGTTTACCACCATTGACACAAATGCTAGGTCCGTATCGAAGCCCGGACGAATTCGTTGTGGGTAGCTTAGTGGGGTGGCCCCTGCAATCATTTTTGAATCTTGTGAATGCTTTGTCGTGATGCCTTGTTGCTTTTTATTTGGTTCTTCCCGGGGTTGATCATGGGTGTATTGCTATTTGTGCACCCCTGCAGGGTAAATCTTTTTGAAAGCTGTATCCGCGGTTATGGACGACTTGGAGCACAATTTCTCAATCATAGACAACTATAACTAAAGTACCATGTTTAATTTGACTAAAACCTGACTAGTAATTAGTGCAACATTCATGGAATGGTTAATAAAATTGCCAACAGATGGGGTATTCTTCTGTTTACTCGTTCGGTAAGTGAGAATGAGGATGAAATATATTTACTTATGTTGCTTATATGCCTGTTGGTTTCTAATTAATGAGCATCCATCTATATTTGGTTAGGAGGATGTTGTAGCATGTCTCTATAGAACTGTGAACTATTTATCTTTCGCTGTAATTGCATCATCCCCAGGTTGTTCCCTTTAGATGCATAACGACTTGCTGAGTGCCCTTGGGTCTCACACCATAAATATTGATTAGGTTGTCAGGTACATACATATGGAGGCTACTACATCGATGAGGCTGATGATGGAGGCAATGACCCTCTGGCGTAGAGATTCTAGGGATGGAGATCTCTGAGATCTGTGGGCGGGAATGTGTTTATTTCTGTGGCATCTTATGCCGATTGACTCTTGCGTACTCGGATCTGTGTTTTCTGGTTCCACTTGATGATTTCTTGAGTGATGTATGAGGATATAATCCTAAAATATTATTACTACTATCTATATAATTTGGGTCTTGTCATAATGGCATTGCAATATATTTCTATTTCTTCTAGATGGAATAGCTCTGATGTACTCTTGTGTGTCGCTGACATACATACTCACTTGTGTACGCTAGACTTGCAGCTAGCCGGTCACGTTTCTCGCACTCAAAGCTATAGCCATGAATTTTGGGGTGGATGGTTGGCCCATACCGTGCCCTGCCATTGCGGCCTTCTTGTGGGCGGCCTTGTGGCCTCCACGGTAGTACGTTCTCCCCAGATTCGGGTTATACCGGCTTGTGATTTAGAAATGTAAGGTACATGGATTACAGATACTATCTTGGAGCAAATAGAAACCCGTCGTGTATTGGGACAAGGTGGAGAGACAGAACTTGACCGGAATGCCTCTTCCCCTCTAAAAAGGTGTTTCGACCCATCTTTGGTCTACTCTCTTGGTTACAATTTATTTGAGAGGGGCAAAGGCTGACATGGTCAATTTAGAACCATCCACTGACAAGCCTAGATAAGTAATAGGAAGGGACCCAAGTTTGCAGTTTAGTATGAAAATAGTTATGAGTTGGGTTTCTTCGTCAGCACCGAGCAAAAACACCTCACTCTTAGCAAATTTCACTTTGATACCCGACATGGACTCAAAGCATAGGAGGATACACATTAGATTCATGATATCCCACTAGTTATTATGTATAAGAAGCAGCGTGTCAACGGCATATTGGAGGTGGGATACACCACCATCCACCATATGGGGGGCAACCCCATGAATGTGAATAGCCCGAGAAGCACCATTAATCATGGCTGCAAGGGCTTCCACCACATAATTAAACAAGTTAGGGGAGATGTGATCTCCTTGTTGCAATATTCTAGTGTTGTGGAAAAAGAGCTATGTTTCCCATTAATGTTAATAACAGTTGGGCCCCCTCTGACCATCTGCATGATCCGCTAACCCACAGAGGGTCAAAAACCTTCCTACATGACACTTCCTCCAAAAAATAGTAGCACACGGTCATAAGATTTCTCAAAGTCAATTTTGAATATAACCATCTCTTCTCCAGAGCGGTTAGCATTGTGCAGGATTTCGTGCAAGACTGCAACCCCATCATGGATGCTTTGTCCTAGAATAAAAGTAGATTGTTGAGGTTGAATGGTTTTCTAGGCCACAGGAGACAACCTCATGGACAAAACCTTGGCCACAAATTTGAAATTCGCATTGATGAGAGTAATAAGCCTAAAATGTGTAATGGAATCTGCACCTTGAACTTTCAAAATCAATGACAAGACCCCAAAGTTGATCCTTTTAAGGTTGATGAAACCACATGCAAAGGATCCAAGAAGCAAGAACACTTGTTGTCTAACCAATGGTCAAAGTTTCTTACAGAAAAAGAGTGGGAGCCCATCTGGACTAGGGGAAGTGTTAGGTTTAGTGTTGTTAATAGCTAGTTCCAATTCAAGAAGGGTAAAAGAGCCGATTAGAGAAGAAATGTCATCATTCGAGACTAAGGCGTTGCTCCAAACATCCAAGGCTAGCGAGGCCTCTCCTCTATCCTTAGAGCGAAGAAGATCTTTGTAGAACTTGTATATATGGTCTTGAATCTTCTGGGGGTATGAGATGGTATTCTTCCCATCCTTGAGCCCAAGAATGTAACTTTTTTTTGCCTCACATTGGCCATACCATGAAAGAAAGCAATGTTTGAGTCTACCAAACAGATAATTTGATGTATTACAATTTTAAATTACAAGATTGCTAAAAAATACACATGCTCCATTGAATGCATGATAGTGGGGCTGGCTTTGGCACACACACGGTACACGGGTACCTCATGCTGCTATCGAGCAGAGCCGCAAGGACCTGTTGATGCTGGTCCATCGTGAGTTGCTGATGTCGTCATCCAATCAGCTGGCATATCGACATGGATAGGGAAAGCAATGCTCACTGAAGACATGCAACATGGGAAAAGCTTCAATGGGAGACGATGCCGGTCACTGGAGACACCCTCCAATTATCCCCTGGATCGCTCTTAGAAGTAGATGCATGGTTGCAAGTGACTAGCTGGATAGGCACTTGACAATCTTGTTACCTAGAGGATCAATGTGTATACGCATCTGTGATAGTCATCATCGACAGCTTTCCTTAATGAATTTAAACGGTGATGGGTAGTTGCTATCAGATGAGATGGAAACACCGGCGGATTCTAGTGTGAGAGAGTAAAACGAGATGTCATACGAGAGGGCTTACTTATATTTTTTTCCGCATACACCTCTTGGTATGTTGCGATTACATGTTAAGAAAAGGATACCATTCAACATGAATTCAGATGGCACATGATTATCCATAGCGAGAGCAACTAATCTAAATCTAGTCGGGCTGGTTGACTCAAACCATTAGGTGGTGGGAACACTATGATCGAGATGGGCGGTGGCCGGTGGATTAAGAGGGGAGTATGGACACAACGACATCTTTTTTACCAAGTGGTACTTACCGGTGGCAGTGGTGGGTTTTTTGCATATGAGTGGAGGGGAAAAACCATCCTAAAAAGTGTGGGAACCAAGAAACACTCATCCTTTGTTAGTAGCTATATATAGATATATTCTAGGTCCCACAAAATTAAAGGAGGAACCAAAAAAATACAGCCTCGCTATGTTGCAGTACACGAAGGACACAGTTTTATAGGATCTCCATAAAGTAAAATTCATCGAAGTTCACTTGACTTGAATCGATTACTCGACATGTGGTCACCGTAGATTGTAATGCATAATTTACTATATAAGTATATGACTTGGTGTTCTATCTACAGTTACCCTAGCCTGTAGAGCCTCGTATTTACTGACATGGCATTGTGTCGACCCCACATGTCAGACCCAGGTGGTGTTCACAGAGACTATTTTTGAATAACTAAAGAAAAATTCTGAACCAAAATAATGACCAGTATAGCTCTAGGCCCATAGGAGAGAGCTAGGCAGTCAACCAGGAAGTGCTTTGTTGCAGATGTCGAGCTCCTACAAGACCCAAGAATAGACGGGCGAGTCTGGGAGGGACCTGGTGATGTCATTGCAGGCGAGCACACGAATATGGTGCTTGGTGTCATTAAGGAGCAGGGCCCGTGAGAGCGTGCCGTTGATGGCGTCCCTAGAGAGGTCAATGTGGCATAGCTGCCGGAGCCGTGCCAGGTCTAAAAATGTCATATCATGCTTGAAGAGCATAAAAATCTTCTAGCCATCGTCCTCTTCAACGTCATCCATGGATTCTTGGTCGTGGACTTCGTCTCTTGGGACGGGCATAGCAAGAAAAGGCAATGTGAGGCCCTCAATGGGAACAATGTGCGGGGCCACGATGAAGGTGGTTGATGTTCATGGCTCCTCACTTTTGGTTCCCATAGCATGCCGAGCACACCCGCCTCCTATGTTCCCCAACCACGTCCATTGTTTCTTCCATATCCAGTGTAGGGCGCAACTGCCACCTATCTAGAGATCCTACTTGGCTCCCCCGTCGCTGCCCCAACCATATTTCCTAGCAAGCTTCCTTGTTGCATCCCCAATTTCTAGTTGCTGCCCAAAGTTGGCACGTCGCCCCTCCTCCAATGGCGGTTCCCACCACTCCCTCTTCAGAGTGGAGCGTTCCTTTCGAACGACATCCTTTTTTCCGCCCTTGATGCTCCATCCTGACTATGATGACCCTGCACACCACTCCATGTTGTAGTGCGTAAGTCGTTTGCATAACACTAACAAAAAATTATTCAATGAATAATACACCCAAATGAGTAGTACAACAAAAATATCGAAGGTCCAAGGTATGACTATATTATTCATATTTAGATACACACAAAAGATCCGCGGAACCTCCATGGCACAATGAGGTTTGCCAGGTAAGTTCCCATCAATAAAAAAATCCAGAAAGAGCAATTGGTAAACTAGTCTAGCACTACATCTACCTCTCGAACTATCTTTAAGACTAATGGCTAGCTATTGCTTTATCAGCAACATTCTAATGGTATGGTTTCTACAATTGGGAGTTAGGTCTTATCTATGTTTAACTTGATCTCCACAAACATTTTTTTGTAGTATCTGACACCGTTGACTACTTGGCTACTGTCATCTAGTCTCAGCTCCTCGTTGTGGTCCTCCGTTGTCATCTTATTGGATTGGGATATCGTTTACAACTTACTAGAGTCTTGCAAGAGATAAAAAGATAGCTTGAGTACAACACACTCAATATATTTCAAATACGTGGTTGTTTGATGCACTATCTATAGACATGGATCATAGATCCCGAGCTTATGCAATTTTTCAGAAATGTTATTTTTAGAAAAGCTAAGTTTTATTTTATAAAAACTATGTCAGTCAGTCTTCACGGGTTGTGAGAACTTTATGAACTTACTTTTCATGCTGCGATCGTAATCATTTCCCTAGATAGGAAGTAATTGTTAGATTTAGATGGGCAATAGTCCATCTAGGCAGCCCATGTGGTCTAATAAATCCTGACATCTCAAGGCCCATCTGCTATGGCAGCTTGGGAGCTGTGTGGGAGACAAAATTTAGTCCGACATTGCTAGCTGAGAGAGAGTTACACCAGCTTATAAGGTGAGTTGTTCCACTCCAACCAAGTGAGTGAGAAAAGAGGGAGACCACATGCACTCCTCCATTGTCGCTTGCCTCGTCATGCGCGACGTGTTTCATGAATCAAGTTCAAGTTAGAAACTTGTTTTATGGATGAAAGTTCACTTGACCGGACTCGATTACTCGACATGTGGTCACCGTACATTCTAATACACAATTTTTATACAAGTACATGACTTGGCGTTCAATCTACAGTCACCCTAGCCTGTAGAGCATCGTATTTACTGACATGGCATTGTGTCGATCCCACATGTTAGACCTAGGTGGTGTCTACAAAGACTATTTTTGAATAATTAAAGAAAAATGCTAGACCAAAACAATGACCAACATATCTCTAGGCCCCTAGGAGCAACCTAGGCAATAAACCAGGAAGTGGTTTGATGGAGAGGTCGAGATCCTACAGGACTCGGGAGTAGGTGAGCAATTCTGGGAGGACCGGTGATGTCATTGCTTGCGAGCACAAGAACATGGTGCTTGGTGTCATTAAGCAGCAGGGCCCGCGAGAGAATGCAGTTGATGGCGTCCCCGGAGAGTTCAAGGTGTCATAGCTACCGGAGCCGTGCTAGGTCCGAAAAGGTCATATCATGCTTAAAGAGCATAAAAACCTTCTAGTCGTCTTCCTCTTCAATGTCATCCATGGATTCTTGGTCGTGGACTTCATCTCCTGGGATGGGCGTAGCAAGAAAAGGTGATGTGAGGCCCTAGATAGGCACGATGTGCGGGGCCACAATGAAGGTAGTTGATGTGTTCCTGGCGGCATGGCTCCTCGCTATCGGTTCCCACAGAATGCCGAGCACACCCGCCTCCTATGTTCCCCAACCAAGTCCATTGTTTCTTCAATCTTTGGCATAGGGCACAACTGCCACCGATCTAGAGCTCCTGCTTGGTTCCCCTGTCGCTGCCCCAACCATCTTTCCTATCAAGCTTCCTTGCCACATCGCCAATTTATTTTCGCTGCCCAAAGTTGGCATGTAGACCCTCCTCCAATGTCGTTTTCCACCGCTCCCTCTTCATAGAGGAGTGATGACTGCAAGTGCACAAATCAATTGTAGCTAGTTTTGAATTAAAGGTTTCGAACCCACAGAGAGATATTGGTAAAGGTCTTTATTCCCCTCGTTACTATCTACCAAATGATACTTATAAGCTGCCTTTGATCTCAAGTAAAGGGTGTTTGAAAGGTTTATGGTTGTTTGCATAAAAGTAATTAAAACAAGTAAAAGTAAATAAGTAACAAGTTTGTATGAAAGCATGGTTGAACTCAATAGGGCTAAAACGTTCTTGGGGATGTAGGATACATCACTAGCATAGTATTATTGTTATTTGTAATCAAGATAACATACTTATTGTGTCATGAGATCTGTGGAGAGAGCTCTATAATAAGATGTTCACTACAAGGCTCGTAGGAGGCAAGTTTATTGAGCCACGAGTGAGGTCACTTCTAAATAACCACTACGATGTTTGAGAGGAGTCACCCATACAAACCACCACAATTAAGGATTTCCCCGTGGATATCATAATTAGCTTAGGGAGTCCCTCTTTTATCCTCCTTTGACCGTGTAGGTTACGAGCCGACGCCAATCTGTCACGGGGCCATTCTGGGTACGATCCCAAAACACGTCCAAAGGATTTCTCCTTCCCTTTCGTCATAAGGGAAAATGATATGTGGCCGACTACACATACCATCTAAAGACAGAGATCGAACACAAATCATAATTCTATCATAGACATGCAATTCATATGGACACAAGAATAGATCATCTTTATTACGCATTCATAATGGCGCTAGGGTTCTCCATCTCCCCAAGAACAAAGGAACTACTCACACATGGAAGAAATCAACAACATCATCATAATCAAATGAATGGATAAAAGTACAGAGATATATCTAATGCAAACCACAATTGAATCTAGAATTACAGCAAGATCTAATAGATGAGAGATGGGGGTAATGGTGGTAATGGAGATGCAGCGGTTGATGATGAAGGGGATGATGTCTTGTCCTCCAACGATCCGTGAAGTAGCTGAGATTTTTCCCTAGCCAAGTTCCTCCTTCAGATCCCTTTCAGATGTTGTTTTTCGTGGTTTATGGTGGCTGTGAATGTCGGATCCCCCTCAAGTCATCGCCAGGAGAAAGTATTTGAATGTGATCATGCTAGCTCTCGGTACGGGCGGATGGTACGGGCGGGCTCCAGGTGCGAAGGTAAATCCATAAAATGACTTTTATCACTTTGAAATATCATATAATTACACAATATGATAGTTGCAATTGATATGTTCATATAAGATTCAATGATTTGGGATCCTTTTAAAACAAGAACAAAATGGTGCGTGCAAACACAGTGAAATACAAAGATACCTACTCTATTTATGCAAAACCAAAAGGTAACTATGCTTCAATTTTGGACTCATCAAGGACTGTTCCTTTCAATCGACATCCTTTTTGTCCACCACTGATGCTCTAGCCTGACTGTGGTGACCTGCACAACACTACATGTTGTAGTGCACAACTCGTTGGCATAACACTCATGGAACATTGTTCCACGAACAATACACCCAACAGAGTAGTACAACAGAAACATCACAGGTCTAAGGTATGACTATATTATTCATATTTAGATTCATATATAAGATCTACGAAACCTCCGTGGCACAATTTTGTTTGCCAGGTAAGTTCCCATCAATCAAAAATCTAGAAAGAGAAATTGGTAGAATAGTCTAGCACTAGATCTAACTCTAGAACTATCACTAAGACTAATGGCTAGCTATTTATTTATCAGCAACATTCTAATGGTATGGTTTCTACAATTGGGAATTATGTCTCATCTATGTTTAACTTGATCTCCACGAACATTTTTTTGTAGTATCCGACGCCGTTGACTTCTTTGCTAATGTCAGCTAGTCTCAGCTCATCATTATGGTCCTCCGTTGTCGTCTTATTAGATTGGGATATCGTTTAAAACTTACTAGAGTCTTGCAGGAGATAAAAAGATAGCTTGAGTACAACATACTCAATAAATTCTAAATATGTGGTTGTTTGATGCACTATCTATTGCTATGGATGATAGATCCATATCTTATGTTTCCAAAATGTTATATTTAGAAAAGCTAAGTTTTATTGTAGAAAAACTATGTCAGTCAGGCTTCATGGGTTGTGTGAACTTTATGAAGTTCCTTTCCATGCTACGATCATAATCCTTTCCGTGGATAGCAAGCAACTACTAGATTTATATGGGCTATGTCTCATCTAGGCAACCCATGTAGTCTAATTGATGAGGGGTTAACTCATTAATGCCCATCGCAGATGGACTTAGGGTCGAGGAAGTGGGGAGCACTAGAGGCATCGATCGGCTAGCAAACAAGCACACAGGGATGCAAGGTTTACCCTGGTTCAGGCCTCGTGGAGGACCCTACTCCTTCTTGTCTGTTCTTGGAATTATCGAGGAGTCGAAAGTTACAGGGGTGCGCAGATATAATCTAGCGATGGTGTGGAAACTAGGGTTGTGGATAGTCCTCCTCACTGCCCCCTCCTATCCTTTATATAGATAGGCTAGGTCTCAGGATAGCAGGCCAAGTCGATTACATCTTAGGGTTTTCCCTTTAAACTTCTATCTTAAGCTTGCCTTGTGCCGCACGTAGTCGGAGTCTCCTTGGTCACCCGAGTCTCGACTGGGACTTACCAATGTCGTGGGCTTATTTTAAGCTGGATTGTATATACCAAGCTCGAGTACCTGTAAGGTATGCCCATGTCAGTAGCCCCCGAGTGTTCGGTTGAATCGCAGATTTGAGTGGAGACTTATGAAGTTCTCGAGTGGAGAGTTAAGCATGTTTTTCGAATGCTCCAGTTTATACCATAGGGATTATCGATATATGTGCATGATTCATACGATGTATCCGGATCAGTTAACTGCCTTAGGGCGAAACAACGCAATCTACTCAAACTCAAGTCCCCGGACTCGAATTCGGAAAAGTGTTGGTGTAATTCGACTCATGACGTGGAGGTCTTATAAAGTCGAATCTGAGTGTATAAGCGTGAGCACTCGACGCTTCCGTCAAGGCTTATTTCATCGTACCTGTAGGAACGGATTATTTCTGGTAGAGCACAGCAGGTGCGTTGCCAGACCTTCTTCAAGACGTAGTTGTCATCCGAATGTTGTCATCATGGAGATGATTTGGGTGGCCTAGGAGACATAGTCTCTTTACAGGGAAAGTTCGAGGCGGAGTCGCTAATTCTTTCGAGTGTGGACGCGATCAACACATAGTTATGTACAAGAAAAATCATAGGGTTTGCGACCAGCGCTCCATATGGGAGTAGCCCCCGAGTGCCTATTCGAGCCATAGACTCGAGTAGCGACTATGAGTGTTTTCGACTGCTGTCGTCTTTTGTTTGTTTCAGTCGAATATGCCTTCAGTGCTCCCTATGGGAGTAACCCTGAGTCCACAGTCGAATCGTTGGTTCGAGTGAAGGGTTTTGAGAGGAAATACATTGTCATAATGCTTTGGAAGTCTATAAAGTTTATCAGGTGCACCACTAGCGCTCCTGTTAGGAGTAGCCCCCGAGTTCTTGGTCGAGTCGAAGACTCGAGTAAGGACTAGAGTAGTCAGAAAATGCTCCTGCTGGAGTAAATGACGCTAGTGCTAATGTTGAGATGATCTCATTTGCTTGCGTGAGCGGTTTTGACGGGACGTGATGAAAGTTGGGCCCCATTTCTGACCTGGATTTGACCAGGCAAGCGTAGTATTCGATTTTAACTGTGTCTCCTCGATTCTTGCGCATAATGGGGGGAGTGGAGCGACGGTTTGCTGTTTGCTCTGCCACGTTTCTATACCGATTTGCGTCACGCGTCTGGCTGGTGTACCTCTAGCCATTGGATTGCATGTGCGGTGAGGTTAAGTAGGGATTTGCTATGCGGTAATTTCCCCACAACTCATCTTCTTTCTCGTGCGCTGCCTCCATTGCTGCTCCTTGTTGTTCCATTGCTCGCACCCTCTTGCTGCGCTGGACGACCTCTACACCTTTCCCAGCTACTTTCTACGCTCCCACCGCAAGCACCAGATGGGGAAGAAAAAGGGTGCTTGTGCCGCCGGATCTGCGGCTACCACTGTTGCGGCCAAGAAGAAGGGCGCGACCACCATGGGAACCAGTACTGCCGCCGCGGCTAGAAACAAGAAAGGCACGGGTTCGCGCATCAGGAATGGGTCGTGGCGGTAAACCGTCATCAAGGAGACCGAGCTCTTCACTTTGCGTCAATATGGTGCTCTCCCAGCCACCGAGGATGACTACTGGATTCTCGGCGACGAGGTAATCTCTAGTCCTCCTACCGGATTTCGGGTCATGTTTCTCGTGTTTATCATTCAAGATCTTTCTCCCCCCTTCACAAGTTTGTGAGGGGGTTACTCTGCTTTTACGGGCTCTAGCTGCATCAGCTGACCCCAAAATCTATCTTTCACATTTCCTGCTATATCACCCTTTGTGAGTGCTGGCTCGCAATTGAGCCACACTTTGGGCTCTTCAAAAAACTTTTCAAACTCAAACGCTAGTCGGGCTCTGGGTCGGTAGTCTATGATATAGGAGGCTACGGGATCCATGTCGACTCCAATGTCACATATTTCACCATCAGCTTCAATGCATCTATCCATGGGTGGAAGGAGAAGTGGTTCTATATTCGCGACCAGAAGGTTGATGAAGAACACTACAGACTCGTGCCTTTTGATCCGATGGAAGTATGCAAGAGAAGGAAATCATGGAAGAACAAGGTGATGATCGGCGAAGCCGAGGAAACAAAGGATCTGTACAAGCATGTTTGCGACCTTGAGCTCTGCATAGGCAAGGAAGTAGGCAGTGCAGACCTCATTCACACCTAGATGCGCCATCAAGTGCAACCGCTACAGGCTAGGGCGCATCCAATGTGCTGCTCGACTGGCGTTGATGATGTCACTTGCATCTCGCCAAAGAACATTTCTTCGGGTGAAGTAGACAAGAGGTTTCGGATGCTGACCAAGTACACCGCCAAGGAGAAACTCCCTGGTGACTCAGTCGTGCCTCCCTTCTGTGCGAGTCATCCTCCGCCTAAGGTGGATTTCTTTTGAGCTCTTCTTGTTTTTCGATTGCCTACTGGGTTTTTCTTTATATTGATGTTTGGTCCTTGTGTCAGGACTGGAAGGTGACCACTATGTTGCCTCCTCAACCCGAGGGAGTAGTCCCTCATGAAGCCGAAGATGAGGACGAATCAGACTCCACCGTCCCTGTCAAGGGAGAGCAGGAAGCCCCCCCGAGTCCAGCGGGAACGACACTCGCAAGCGTTCCCAATGCGAGAACTCGGACGCATCTTCGCCGACGACACCGGAGGGCCCTCCGACTGAGGTAGAGGAGCCGATTCCCGCCGTGCCTGTGAGCACTGTAGATCCTCCTTCACGGAAGAAGCTGAGGACACCGAAGGAGGCGTCCGAGGACTCTTTCGACCTTGACAATTTTGACGGGTACGCTTTGTACTCCTGCGAAAATGTCCTTATTTCCATAAAATCTTTCTTCTGAACTTGCTGTGAATGTGTTGTAGCCAAACTACATCATCGTCATCCGATGATTGTCTGTTTGTGAAGGAGTCTGGAGTGGCAGACTCAAAAGACAAGGAGGTAGCGACGCGATCTCCTTCTGCCCAGTGGCGGCCCACTCCGGTGCCAATTCTTCGAGTTCCCCCCATGCCGGGGGGCACCAGATTGTTGCCCGGACGTCTATTCAGAAGGAAACTTCGGAGTCCCTAGAGGAACATGTAAGTTTTCTTGTTGTTGGCAGTCGAAATTGGGTTGATGCTCATGCTTCCCTTTTGTAGCCTGTCATGAAAGAATCCACTCGCCTCGCCGAAAAATTATTTCCCTGGGCCGTCAGCATGCTTTGTTGGAAGCCCGCCATCCTGCCTTCGAAGGTGAGTTCATGCTCTTTCATCCGTGTCGTTTTGCATGAAAATTGGTGAGTTTGAGTTGTACTGTTTCCACTTGTAGGTGAGCATAATGAGCTTTTTCGTCGCGTCGATTCCCTCCAGAAGGGTCTTGCCACCGCGGAGAAGAAGCATGACGAGGCACTCCAAGCCTTGGAACACTCCGCCCAAGAGTCAAAGACTCGTGAGGAGGACCTATGCTGACAGAGAAAAAGTGTTCATAGAACAACTTTTCTCTATTGCTAAGGCACTCTCGGGTATGATGCTGCATCATTTCGTTTGTTGTGTACTTTGCCTTATGTTGTTGTGCTCATTTGCATTGTCTGAAGATGTTGCTGGTGTGGACTTCGACGCCCAAGCTTTGGCCCGCTCAGATGCTTTGGCCGGTGCTGTGGCTGCAGTCGAATACCGCAGCGTCTCTATCAAGGACTCACTTGAGAAGGCCAAGGGAGTGCTTGGGCGTCTTCAAGAGAAGATGGTCCATAAGGCCAAGCTGATCGAGGATCTCGATGGCTTGGTGGAGTCCTTTGCTGGAGGCGTGCCCATGGACTTCAATAATGCTCAAAGGGGGGTTGAAGCGACCATGGGACTCGCGATGGCGCAAGCTCATGGTGTTGATCTGAACCCCAGCAGGGTCTCCTCGGTGATGCCGGTCACTGTGGATGGCCAGCAGGTAGTGTTTACTCCCTTTGCCACTAGTTGCAATAAATATGGGCCTCGGCTCATTGAGACACTCGCCAAATATTTGGTGGAGCTGAGGCGGTTGAAGACGACAAAAGCCACGACATCAGAGGCTGTAGTTGAGAAGGCTGTGGCATCGGAGACTGCCACAGACTCGAGGAAGACTCTGAGTGCCAACACGTAGCTGTAGTGTGCTGTTTAGTCGCCTTTTGTAATAGTCTAGCTTCTCCCTCTTGAATTGCGCCTTGTGGGGTACCCCTTTTGAGACTTGCTGAACTTTGATGTTTCTTTTTTTGGCATTATTTATGAATGGTTGGTCTTATTTGCCTCTTACTCTGCTTGTAATAGGGTCCTTCGAGTGGTCCGTCCGACTCACCTCCCACCGATGAACCTGTGGCGCAACCACGTTCAAAGGTGGAGGAGCTGCCGCTGCTGTCTCGATTGCGTGACCATATAAAACATTTGGAGCGAGAGATGCCCATGATCCATGGTAGCGCGGATGTGTGGAAGTCAAAAGATGAAAAAGCCACTGCGCGCGAGGAGTACCTTCTGGGCAAGGTGGCTCAGTTGAATGAGCAACTTAAGTGTTAGTTCTCTAGCTTCTCATCCTTTCCCAACCACTCGTGGCGACTCTTTGTCTTTACACTTTGTACTACCTTTTGCAGTTGTTAGCGCTCATCATCCGCAAGATGAGAGGGATCGAATCGCCATTCGACTGAACTGCTTGACTCAGGAGCAGCTGGAAGCTAGTAGGTAATTTTGGGTTGATCGTGATCGTGCAGTCGTGTTGGCGACGCTGCAGGACCATGGATCGCAGGTGCTGCTTTTTTTTAAGAACTTGTAGTCATGCCTCAAGCATATTTTCCAGGAAATGTTCTCATTGGATGTGGTGCCATCTAGCTTGTTAGCTTTACTAAAGAAATTTCAGGATGCGAGCGCGGTCCGTGAGTGCGTACGTCAGCAGTTAGTCGTGGGTGCCAAGGCTGCATTGGCACTTGTTCGCATGCATCGTCCTGATCTGGATTTCGCAACTGTTGCCGCCGGACTGCCACGCCCACCAGAAGGAATGGCATGGAACATGGTGCCACATTACTGGGCGGTTGATCAGCCAGCCGAAGATATCGTCGAGTTCTTCGAAGAACGTACCAATGTTCTCCTTTTGTAGCAGTAGAGTAGTTTTGAACCTGCACATAGATGCATAGGTGTTGTAAAGTTCATATAAGTTCATCAGGTGGTTTTTGTTACCCGCTTATATGTAAAAGCTTGCTAGCTTATGTATTTTTCGAGTAGCTTGTACTCTGTAGTTCCTTTTCGTTAGCCTGCCGCATATTCATCTCAGCACCTTGTCAACCTATCAGGTCCGTTGCAGCTGGGTTGGTTTTACCAAGGGTTCGATTGATAATGCGTCAGCTACTCAGGCTACTGCATTTTTCGTGTAACGAGGTGGAAAGGGTGGCGTAGCCCCTGAGTGATACAATTGTAAGTAAAAATAGAAACACAAAGTTGGAGGCACTTAGCTTTATTTATTCGCAGAATATCAGGAGATACAATGTGTGGCTAAGTAGCCTGGCTGAATAACCTTATTTTTAAAGTAAAAACATCTAAGGGTAGAAATGACGCAGCTACGCAACGTTCCAGGGATTGGAGTATGTGACTCCTCTTGCTACGTCTTTAAGGCTGTAGGCGCCACCTAGGATTACTTCGGTAATCACATAAGGTCCCTCCTAAGGGGACTCGAGCTTGAGGTGCCCTTCTTGCTTCAGTCATGGAGGACCATGGGAGTAGCCTTCTGCTGTCGTAGTTGTGGTGGTTTTGGTGGTAGATCGTGGATCTCTCCGCTGCAATCTCCCGGGCTTCGTCAAGGAGATCGACGGAGTCTTCGAGTGCGAGGGTTGATTCTGCCTTGTTGTATGCTACGACCCATGGGGCTTTGTAGCGCACTTCTGCGGGTAGTACCGCCTCGGTGCCGTGCACAATGAAGAATGAAGTATAGCCTATAGTGCTATTTGTAGTTGTGCGCAGGCTCCATAGTACTGATTGTAGCTCTTCAGGCCAGCATCCAGCAGTTCGTTCGAGTTGCCCGAGGAGCCTTTTGTTGATGTCGCCACAGACGAGGCCGTTGGCCTTTTCGACTTGACCATTGGTCTAAGGGTGTGCCACTGAGGCATAACTGATGTTGATTCCCAGGTTTTCGTAGAAATCCTGGAACTCCTTGGAGGTGAAGTTCTATCCGTTGTCCGTGATGATGCTGTGTGGCACCCCGAAACGGAAGACGATGGACTCAAAGAATTTTACGGCTGGTTCCCCTGATTGATTCGTTACCGGCATGGCCTCAATCCACTTCGTTAATATTGTCGACTGCGACAAGGAGGTAGACATACCCTCCAGGTGAAGATTTGTGCAGCTTGCCGACCATGTCGAGTCCCCATTGTGCGAAGGGTTAGGCCACAGGTATTGGCCTTAGTTCTGTGCCAGGTGTGTGCGGTTTATCCGTGAATTGTTGGCAAGCGTTGCATCACTGGACGATGTCCTTAGCATCAGTATTGCCATTGGCCAGTAAAATCCAGGTCGCAGAGCTTTGGAGACGAGGGTGCGACTGCCAGCATGATGGCTGCAAATGCCTTCGTGTATGTCAAGGAGGATGGCTCTTCCGACTCCGTTGGAGACACACCGTTGAAGAACTCCTATGATGCTGCGCTTCTACAATTCACCGTTGATGAGGGCGAAAGGCTTGGATCATCGCACTATATGACGCGCATCTATCGGGTCATCTGGCAACCTTTTGCTGAGAAAGTATGTGATGTATGGTTGTGTCCAGGATGGCTCGATCATTATGACCTCCATGGAACCCTCGAGTCCTGTATATTGCTCCATGTCTTCGAGTGCCTTGGGCTCGTCGGGTGGCGTAGCCCCCGAGTCCTTTGTCGTGCAGGTTTTCTGCTATGGGCCTTTGGCTTGATGGAGCGTTCACAGGTTCGCTCTAGAAATACTCCAGGTGGCACCGGGGAACAAGTGGAGCCAATGTTGGCGAGTATATCTGCCTCCACATTGCTCTCGCAGCCGACATGTCGCAGTTCGCAGCCGTCGAAGTCCCCTTCGAGTGTGTCGCATAGGTCATTGTAGGCAATCATGTTGTCGCCCAGAGCATCGCACTGGTTCATGGTTTGATTCACCACCAGTTTAGAGTCACCGTAGATGACGAGTCGCTTTGCGCCACATGCTTTGGCCATCAGCATCCCGTGGAGTAGGGCTTCGTATTCAGCTTCATTGTTGGAGGCGGTGAACTACATTCATAGAACATACTTCAGCTTGTCACCTTGTGGCGATGTCAGGATGATGCCCGCGCCAGCTCCTTCTTTATGTTTGGATCCATCGAAGTGCATTGTCCATAGATAGGACATGTCTGGCTTGCCGGTGAGCTGGTTCTCCATCCAGTGGACGAGGAAGTACGGGAGTACTTGCGACTTGATCACATCTCCCTTCTCGTATGTGATGTCTCATGGATATAGTTCTATCCCCCAAAGCGCGACTCGTCCGGTGGCGTCGGGGTTGTTGAGGATGTGCCCTAGCGGAGCGTCGCTCACCACAATGATGGGGTGCTACTAGAAATAGTGGCGCAGTCGCCTGGATGATATGAAGACACCATACGCCAGCTTCTGATAATGTGGGTACCGCTGTTTTGTCGGTGTGAGCACCTCGCTGAGGTACTAGACTGGGTGTTGTACCCCATGGACTTTATTTTCCTTGGCTCGTTCCACTACGAGCATAGTACTAACCACCTGGTTGGTGGCGGAGATGTATAACAACCACGACTCCTTTTCTTGAGCTGTTACCAACACCGACGAGGTGGACAGTAGGCACTTGAGGTCATCGAATGCCTCTTGTGCTTCGTCTGTCCACTCGAATTTGTTAGCCTTATGGAGGAGTTGGTAGAAAGGGAGCGCCTTTTTGCCCATCCGAGTGATGAATGGACTGAGCGCCGCGATTCGCCCAGCTAGCTGCTAGATGCCTTTTATGTTCTTCGGCTTCTCCATGGCCAGTATGGGCTTTATTTTCTTCGGTTTGGCCTCGATTCCTCTCGTGGAGATAAGTTATCCGAGTAGTTGCCTAGATGGTACACCGAAGGCACATTTATCCGGATTCAGTTTGATTCGGTAGCGGTCGAGGTTGTTGAAGGTCTCATGGAGATCTTCGAGTAATGAGGCTTCATCCTTGGTTTTGACGACGATGTTGTCGACGTAGACTTGGATGTTACAACCAAGCTGGCTCTTGAGGCAGGCCTGCATACACCGCTGGTAGGTGGCCCCTGCGTTTTTCAGCCTGAAAGGCATTATTGTGTAGAAGATTACACTAAAGGGCATGATGAGCACCGTCTTCTCCTGGCCTTCCTCCTTCATTCGGATCTGGTGCTAGCCTGAGTAGGCGTCGACAAAGAAAAGGCGCTCGCATCCCGCGATGGAGTCGATTATCTGGTCGATCTGCAGCAACGTGAAGTGATCCGCTGGGCAATGTTTGTTTAGGGAGGTGAAGTACACGCACATCCGTAGGATATCCGTGTCCATTTTAGGTACCAGCACGGGGTTTTCTACCCAGCTGCTTTCCTTGATCTCGCGTATGAAGTTAGCGTCGAGGAGTATGTCGACTTCCATACCGACTGTTTTCCCCTTGGCTCAGACAATCGACGTATTGTCTGTTTCACTGGTCTTGCTTCAGGATTCATATTGAGTGAGTGCTCGGCGAATTCCCTGGGAACTGCTTGCATGTCCGCTGGACACTAGGCGAAGATTTCCCAGCGCTCTCGAAGGAATTTGACGAGCGCAAGTTCCTATGTGGGACTCAAGTTGTCGGCGATGAGGGCCGTCTTAGTCGGGTCTGTTGGGTGGACCTAGACCACCTTGGTATGGATTGATGTGTTGAAGGATTGTTCGGGTGAGCTTGGCTTACTTAGAGGAGGAAGATTGTTGTCTATCGACTCTTTCAACCTTGCTAGTTCCTGCTGCATGACGAAAGACTGGGAGATTTTGTTGAATTCCCTATCACAACTGTCGGATCTCTCGAAGCTTCCATTGGCTGTCTATTGGCTGTGATAATGCCGTTGGGGCCCAATATCTTCATCTGCAGGTAGGCATAGTGATGCACCACCATGAACCTCGCGAACGTGACACGTCCGAGGATGTAGTGGTATTGCGAGGGCCAGTCGACCACCTCAAATTCGATGCGCTCTTGCCAGAAGTTTGCTGGTCCTCCGAATATGACATCCAAGCTGATTTTGCCCAGGGGGTATATGCCCTTCCCTAGGACGATGCCGTGAAATGTTGTGTCTGAAGGTTCCAGACATGACAGGGGGATTCGCATGGCGTGCAAGGTACTTGCGAACATGAGGTTGATGCCGCTTCCGCCGTCCATGAAGACGCGACTCATCTCAAAGCCTCTAATTTGTGCCTCGAGCACCAGGGGGCAGTGACATGGGAGAGGTACTTGCCGCGGATGATCGCGCTCGTTGAAGGTGATGGAGGTCTCTCTACCATTGAGGTACTCAGTGGTGGAGGGTGGAGAGTTCATTGCCAGATTAACTTGGTGAGTGATTGATTTTCGCACCCAATTTGATGGGCGTCCTTTTTGGATCATCCCCATGTTTCCTAGTTCTCGCGGGTAAGGCTCGCCTCCATTGTTTTGGATTGGTAAAGCTGCAGGTGGTGGTGGTGGTCCGGGTGGTGGTGCTCCATGAGTACCTGTAAGGTATGCCCATGTCACTAATAAACCCTGAAATCTCAAGGCCCATCTACTATGGCAGCTTGGGAGCTGTGTGGGAGACAAAGTTTAGTCCCGCATTGCTAGTTGGGAGAGAGTTGGACCAACTTATAAGGTGAGTTGTTCCACTCCAACTAAGTGAGTGAGAAAAGAAGGAGTCCAGAGGCACTCCTCCATCGCTGCCCGCCTTTCCACGCGCGATGTATTTCATAAATCAAGTTCGAGTTAGAAACTAGTTTTGTGGAAGACCAAATTTTTGCACGGGGCACCAAATGTTTGGGTACATGTTGTTGGGGATATACTTTCCGGGTATCTTCACAGTTCCCCACTGACCAGGGTGGCCCACTTCGGGTTAGAGCTTTGCTTCACGGGCAGCCCAGTCAGGGAGATGAGACAGAGTTCTGTCCGGCTACGGGAAGGCCCAGAAGACTTACTGACTTAGGCCCATAGTGTTACTTGTAGTTCATGATGTACTCTGTAACCGACTCTTAGTTGTAGCCGGATAGATCTCTCCTGTAAACCCTAGGCCGGATATCTATACAAGCCGTCCTAGGGAGAGCCTTTAGGGCACACCTCAATAGTCTACAATCTCAACTCGCATAGGCGAAACCCTTGTATCCCATATTCCGGCTCTGCCGTATTACTCGATTGCTAGCAGGAGTAGGATTCGTCCAAAGCCGGCGGATTTGAACCTGGGTAAACTTGTGTGTTCACCGTCCCGGAACACCGTACGTCTCACACCCCTCTCTTCCGCACGCCTCGAGGACCCCCTCATGGCCTACTTGTACTCAATCCGACGATAGTTGGCGCCCACCGTGGGGCAAGTGAGCTTTGGATCTGCGTTCTGAGCGAAATCTGCAAGAATCAGAATCAGCGAGACTATCGCTGTTGGTCGCATCCTCTACGCCAGCGACGTCCCTCTCATCATTCTCGATGAGACGTGGATTCCGGCTAGGGAGGCCGTGACTGCCTACACAATCATATCTTTTGGTGAGATCGATGTTTACATCGGTTTTGCTGAACCTGCCCCACCCACCCCAGCGGTGATGATAGAGGCAGAAGAATCTTCTCGGTCCCCTTTGTCCACGGAGGCGGCAAAGTTCCGGATCACAGAAAACCTTAATCCCACCCAGCCCGCACCAGCTCCGGAGATAGTGGAGAAATCCGAGCCTGAGGAAGACCTAGCGGTCCAAGTCGAATCTAGAGTGGATCTCCTTAGAGAGGCCGGATCCCAAATCAACCCACCCGCGGAAGTCGAAATCCAGGAGGAACTCATCAACGACACTGGTTCCGGCTTTGATGATGCCGGGACAGACATGCCTTTCCTAAGGTACACACTGCGACGTATGATAATGCAAGATGCAAGCACATATGCAATTCTAGAGACCATCAAAAGTTTCGACATGGCTGATTGCGAGAGCCACAGGTACCTCAGGAAGCAGGCGTTGCACTTCATCGGTTATGTGGGATCCGGATCCGGCTCTGCCGATGCTGGAGAAAACATCGACTCTGTGCTAGAGGCAATTGGAACAAATGCCGACATACCTGCATCCTCGGATGAATCGATGACGTCAGTGGATTTCTGAAAGTTCTCCGCGGAATATGAAGAGGAGTATAACTCCAAAACTGCATAAGAAGGAGAAGCCATGGATGAAGGATCTGGGGAACACTCTCCCAAAGCGCAGGATGACATGGAAGTCGGAGATAATCCCAAAGTCCAGCTATCCGAAAGTACTGGTCAGAGCTTGACTCTGGGAAACGGACCTAAAGCCGTCTTTGCTACCGGCGCTGCCAAGAAGGCAAAGAAGAGGAACAAGAAGAACAAGACCTAGACAAAAGACCCTCTGACAGAGGAGGTGATTGCCAAGGAATATGAGGAAGACTCGGATGGAGCACTAATCCCAGAAGAGCCGAAAAAAGAAGAATCGGTGGATGGACACGTGATCACTAAAGGTGCGTGTAAACTCATCGATGATGCACTAACCACACCTATCCCTACAGCTGCCGAACTTACTACTGAAGAGCTGGACGAAAGGGCCCAAGCCCTAGAAGCGCGTCGTTAACAACTCCTGGATGAAGCCAAAAACATCGAGGAGTAAAAGAAGCGCATGGCAACTAAGGATTACATGTCTCGGTTGCATCAAAAGACCCAGAAACGTTACAGAGGTGACGGTAAGTTTCCGAAAGTGAACATGGTCCTCTTTGAAGGAGATCCAGGGATACCTCATCTCGATAACAAAGGAGACCTGGTGTACCCGACGTCGGTACAGAACACTGTCGCAGCACGAGATATCCTGTCAAATAACCCAGGTCCAGAACAGGTTCGATTGGGCATCAACCTACTCACCAAGGGTCTAGAGCAACACATGGCTGCGAAATCTGGAAGTGGAAAACTGGTCTCGAAATCCGACCAATGTCACACGGACTCAGCCTGGAATGATATAGGCCCTAGCGTGTTCCGGAACAACGTCACCGTTCCGACCGACGGGAAGACAATTACTCCAGAACTGGATCATCAGGACATCATCACAAAACCACACGCGACTAGAGCAACGTCGTTCCAGCGGCCGAGCAAGATGCCATTGCTGCACTGTATCCAAGGAACCCTCCCTGGCAAGAGTCGAACGATCGAAGGGGTGAAGATAAAGTGAAACGTTGAGAGGAGGATCGTCAAAAAATGCCACCTCCTAGACATGCAAGCCGTCCGGCTGAGCCTCCCCGTGGTGAAAACGACACGGAAACCATGTTAGGACAAGCCGGCAGGAGGCTCGTCGTAGTGAAGACCCTCCCCAGAACCGGAATAATGACGCTCTGGACGGAGGCCAGCAATCAGCCGAAAATAATCCAGCTGCCCCACCCTCTCCACAAAGTAGTCATCACAACGGCTCTCAAGGCGGACAAGGAGGACGACGTGGCGGAGGAGGTGGTGGCAGAAGCCAAAGTCCGGCTCCAAGGCACCGTAGCCACAACCGACATTCGAGATGATCGTTATCCCCAAACGACGCAAGGCACAAGATCAATTCCAACATAGAGGCGCAGCGCTACGAAAACAATGATTTCTACGTGGGCCCAAAGCGTTTCAAACCACGCATTAGAGCTACAAGATTCCCAGAAGGATTTGCTATCTCAAGACATATCCAAGCCTATGAAGGCATTGCTCGGCCAGATACCTGGCTACAGGATTTTTTCCAAGCTTGCTGCATTGCCAAAGGCAGAAACAGCCTGGTCGTGACCCTATACCTCCCACTTATGTTGCGGAAGACGGCACGATCATGGCTTAATGAACTTCCGAAGAACACCATCCACAACTGGTATGACATGCAAAGTGCGTTCTTTCGGAATTTCGAAGGCACATATCGGAGGCCCAGTACGGTCGGAGACCTACAGCATTGCACCCAGAAGGCTGGAGAATCTTGCTGAGATTACCTCGGACGATGGATCGACACCAAGAACTCCTGTGAAGGAGTAAATGATCAAACTGTGATTGAAGCTTTCATCGCAGGTCTCCCAATTGGTTTACTTCGCCATCACTTGAAGTGTGACAAGGTCACTGATTTGGGAGAGATGATAGAAACAGCGAGCAAGTATGCAGATGCCGACGATGATGCAAAGGGATTACTCAATGCCCTAGCTATGCCACAATCGGCAAAACAGCCAAAGCAATAGGCTCAGAAGCGCAAAAATACCTCGGAGGAAAAACCCAACGTGGAAACAGAAGTGGTCACTACTACTTTTGGTTCTGGAGGACGAGGAGGACGCGGCAGAGGCTGCGGGCGTGGGTGTGGAACTTCAAGAGTCCAAGGTAGAGGAGACCAGCAACCAGGCAAAACCTACTCTTGGGCCGACATTGCCAATAACACATGTGTGCATCACCTAGACGGCAATGGGGGCTCGTCCCACACCAATGCCGAATGTCATTTCAATGACGACATCAAAAGAGATGACACCACGGGCTACAAAGCTAAGCGGAAGAAGGGAAAGAAGAATCCCGAAAAAGAAAAAGAGACCAAGGAAGATTCCGACATGGAGGAAGCTGATGCTTCAAATCCCAAGCCAGAAGGGAAGAAAAATTTTCCGACCAAGAAAGACACTTATGTCACCTTCCTCGGATCTCAACCAGCAAAGGTCAAGAAAGCAGTTCTACATGAGCTCAACGCAATAGTTCCGGCTGTCCCCCAATTCTTGGACTGGTCGGAAGTGGCAATCACATTTGACCGCGCTGATCATCCGCCTAAGTTGCACAGGCGAGGAAAATACGCCTTAATCGTCAATCCACTTATCGACGGTTATGGTTTCTCCAAGACCCTCATGGATGGCGGCAGTAGCATCAATATTCTCTATGTCGAAACTCTACTCCGGATGAAGATCTCGGAGACCCAACTGAACCATAGCTCTGTGATTTTTCATGGAGTTGTCCTAGGAAGACAAGCCAATTCCCTAGGAGAGATCACTTTGGATGTTACCTTCGGAACTCCAAAGAAATATCGGACGGAGGCACTTTCCTTCGAAGTGGTCCCATTCAAGAGCGCATACCACGCTATATTTGGACGTCCGGCTTACTGGGCTTTCATGGCTCGTCCGTGTTACATTTACAATATGATGAAAATTCTAGGTCCCAACGGCGTGATCACCATCAGGGAGACCCGAAGAAAGCGCGAGAGTGCGAGGATGGAAATGCCGCCTTTGCCGAAGCCGTGCTGCACGCCTAGGAGTACCAAGAGATCAAGAAGAGCATAGATCCGTCCGAGATGCCCACAACGAAGAAGGAGGTGACAAAGCCAAATCCAGAGTTCAAGGCACCGGAAGAGACGAAGAAGACGCCGTTGAAGGATGATGACCCCTCCAAGGTGACCCAGATAGGCGTAGGCCTAGGTAGCGCATAGGAACGCGTGCTCGTCAAGTTCCTCCAAGCAAATCAAGATATCTTTGCATGACAGCCATCTGACATGACCGGAGTACCTAGGGAACTTGCCGAGCACTCTTTAAATGTAAACCCGAATGCTAAACCCGTCAAATAGTCCTTACGACGTTTCGGCGATGAAAAGCGTAAGGCAATAGCTAAGGAACTAGCACGGTTCGAGTTAGCCGGATTCATAGAAGAGGTCATCCACACTGAGTGGTCGGCCAATCCTGTAATGGTCCCTAAAAAGGACACCACTAATTTAAGGATGTGTGTTGATTATACTGCCTTGAACAAGGCTTGCCCAAAAGATCCGTTCGCTCTGCCTAGAATTGATCAAGTTATCGATTCTACGGCAGGCTCGGAACTCCTTTGTTTTCTTGACACATATTCTGGTTATCACCAAATCCGGATGAAGGAATCTGACAAAGTCAAAACTTCATTCATAACCCCTTTCGGAACCTTCTGTTTTGTTACAATGCCCTTTGGGATGAAGAACGCAGGAGCTACGTACCAGCGCACGATGCAGCGTTGCCTCCATGACCAACTCGGACGCAATGTACATGCATACGTGGATGATATTGCGGTGATGTACAAAAAGAAGGAAACACTGATTTCCAACTTGGAGGAAACATTCGCCAATCTACGAAAATACAACATCATGCTTAACCCGAAGAAATGTTTCTTCGGAATACCAGCCGGAAAATTGTTAGGTTTCATCGTGTCTCAAAGAGGCATACAGGTAAACCGGGACAAAATCAAGGCTATACTCAATACTTCTAGGCCAACTCGCCTGAAGGACGTATAAAGACTAACTGGTTACATTGCTGCAGTCAGTCGGTTTGTAAGACAGCTTGGAAAAAGAGCCGCACCATTATATAAACTCCTGAAAAAGACCAAGGATTTTGTTTGGACTGACAAAGCTGAAGCTGCACTACAAGACCTGAAGAAAGTACTCTCATCTGCTCCTATCCTTGCTGCATCGGAACCATAGGAACCGATGTTGCTTTATCTTGCTGCAACAAACAAGGTCGTTAGTATCGTCATGGTAGTGGAGAGACCGGAGGAAAATCAGGAACATCTAGTGTAGCGTCCGACTTACTTTGTCAGCGAGGTCCTGACAGAATCAAAACAGCGATATCCACACTATCAAAAGTTGGCTTACGGTGTTTTTCTAGCATGTCGTAAGTTACGACATTATTTTCAGGAGCATCCAATTACCGTGGTGAGCACAGCTCCCATGAGAGATATAATCAATAATAGTGACGCCACAGGACGCGTCGCCAAATGGAACATAGAGCTTTCAGCTTTTGATATTGAGTATAAACCTCGGACAACAATAAAATCCCAGATCCTTGCTGACTTTGTCGCTGATTGGACATAGATGAAGGAGAACATGACCCTCCCTGAGTCGGAATACTGGACCCTATACTTTGATGGGTCTAAGGCTCGAGGGGGCTCGGGGGTGACGTGGTGCTCAAATCACCCCAAGGTGATAAACTTTTATACGTATTGCAGATCCACTTCACAGCGACAAATAATATTCCCGAGTATGAAGCACTGCTACATGGAATCCGGATTGCTAAGGATATTGGCATCCGACGTTTCATGTGTTACGGAGATTCGGATCTTGTTGCTCAATAAGTGTCGGATATTTGTAATGCAAATAAACACATGGCAGCTTATAAAGCTGTTGTGGATTATCTATCTAAATCGTTCGAAGGGTTTGAGGTTCAACACATCCCTCGAGCAGAAAATGAGGAAGCAGATGCACTATCTCAGATAGGCTCTACACGGAAAGAGGTCTTGGATGGCGCTTTTTTAGAGCACCTGAAAGTTCCCTCAATAAAGGGAGTAGATGAGGAATATCCGGCCAAATCCGACTCACCTTTAATAGCGGTCCTGGCTGTAATTCCCAGTTGGACCCAACCCTACCTTGATTATCTAGCAGATGGAAAATTACCTGAAGACGAAGTTCTGAGCCGGTAGATCAGCCGACGAGCAAAAGCTTATACTATAATCAAAGGTGAGCTCTATTAGCGGAGTGTTTCTGGGGCTTTTTAGCGCCGTGTATCTCCGGAAGAAGGAGTGGAAATCTTAATGGAAATCCATGAAGGCGAGTGTGGTCACCACGCTGCAGCCAAATCTTTAGTGGCAAAAGCTTTTAGACACGGATTTTTCTGGCTTACAGCTCAGGCAGATGCCGAACGATTAGTCAAGACGTGTAAAGGCTGCCAAAAGTACGCCAAACAAGCTCATGTTCCGGTTGATCAGCTGCGAACAATACCTATAACATGGCCTTTTGTGGTTTGGGGGCTTGATATGGTAAGACCATTTAAATGAGCTCCAAGTGGATTTACTCATCTCTTAGTGATGGTGGATAAATTCACCAAATGGATTGAGGCTAAACCTGTCACAAGTTGTGATGGAGCAACGACCAAAAGATTTGTCGAGGATGTTATAATCTGGTATAGTTATCCACATAGCATTATCATGGACAACAGGAGTAACTTTTCTATGGGAGAATTGGCTGAATTCTACAACGAGAAAAATATCCGGCTTGACATTGCGTCAGTCGCACATCCACAGGCTAACGGACAAGTCGAAAGAGCAAATAGTTTAATCCCGCAAGGCCTAAAACCGAGACTTGAAGCACCATTACAACGTGCCGCGAGGGCTTGGGCAGAGGAATTACCCTCTATAATATGGAGTTTACGAACGACTCCGAACAGGTCAACCAGATACACACCTTTCTTCTTGGTCTATGGCACAGAAGAAGTTCTTCCTAGTGATTTGATTCACACTTCTCCTAGAGTGGCCGCGTATGTTGAAGAGGATGCCGAGATTTATCGACAAAACGATCTCGACTTAGTCGAAGAAGTTCGCGTCGTTGCTGAAATGAGATCAAAAGCCTATCAGCAGAAGTTACGAAAGTACCATGGCCAGAGAGTCAGAAAAAGATCTTTCAATAAAGACGATTTGGTTCTCCGGCTTGTGCAGCAAAGAAAGCATAAACTTTCCCAGTATGGGAAGGGCCCTTTTTAGTTAGTCGAGTATTGCACAATGGTTCGTATTACTTAACTGACATGAGCCAGTCAAAGAAAGACCTGCTACTAAGAAGAGAAAGAGAGTTGGAGGCAGTACAAATCTAGATGAGTTAGACAGACCGTGGAATATTGCTCAGCTACGTCCATTTTATTCTTAGTTTATCCTTCTTTGTAATCATATATATGTACATGTTCTATGAGAAATAAAAGTTTTGGTTGCCTCAAATTTTTTCTGAGAAGTTCTTACCATCTTATTTCCGAATGATAATGTCATAGTCCAAAATCCCAGAATGCTTGAAAGTACTTTATGCTCATGTTCATTCTGGTTTAGATTTCCGATTTTAAAATTGCTACCCTCGGGTATAAATCTACAGTTTCTAGTCTTTACTTTGGTTATTTGTCTGATTGCTGGATGCGGGCATTTTCCGAGTAGTGAATTGTTGGTACTAGAAGCCGGCTTTGTTTCCGAGTTTAAACTGGTTTGGCAATTGAGCTCCGTTGCTCGGCAAAGTTTCCGAGAAGAAGATTTATCCGGCTCACAAAAGGGACAAGGCGGAAAGCCAGATAAACGATAAGTATAGGCAAAAAAAGTTCAAAGTGCTTATGTAAACATTTCAGGCACACAAAAATTCAAAGCCAATAGTGCTGAATAGATCAAAAGCTTAGCACTAGCAAAATTATAGTATTTCATATTTACAGATGCATCATGTTTTTTCAGGATAATACAAATGTTTCTAGCAATCTATGATGCAGGAGGAGAAGAAGGAGCTGCCGGCTCACTGGATACATCGCCTTGATATTGTTCCGAGATGTCTGCATCCGAAGTGGTGCGTTCATCGTCGGAAACTTCTGCTGATTCTTCTGAAGGCGGAGGCGGAGTGTCCACGCGGGTGAAGAAAGGAGTTTCGTAGCTGGTCAAATCAGCCACATGGCACCCATGTCAGGCGCAGGAGTCCATAATGGCTTTGACGTCCTGCTCCTGGCCGTCTTCATCCACCTTGCAGTACCCTCTGGTCACTTGCCATATTTCCATGTTTCTATGGTGGCTCATGACCATGGTAAGAGCGTTCTGCGCTGCGGACCGCGCGTAGGACATGTTCCAATCCTGGACAAGCTGCGACATTTCCTTCGCCTTGTCCCGCACCTGAAAATCTGACATGCTATGCATGTCCGGAATCTTGAGAGCTTCACCAATATCCTCAAGGGATTGGCGGAAGTCATGAAGCAGGTCACCGACTTGGGTAAGCCGGTGGGTGCGGGGCTCGGCGGAGGTGGAGTCCGTCAAGTTCAGAGGACCTATACACAAAACAAGTTAAGAAATTCCGACATTGAAAGAAGTCAAAGAAAATGGAAAAGTCAGACAGATGGAACGTACCGAAAATGACGTCGTCAATCTTGGTCTTCTCTTCCTAAAGACTCTGGAGTTCAGCCCGGAGCGCCTCAGAAAGGTCCCTCTCTCTGCACAGCTCGTTATTGAGGTCTGAGATTTTCTGATCTTGAGCAGCAATCTTGCGATCATGCTCATCAGTAGCCATGGAGGAGGACTCGAGAACCTGAGCTATGCTCTTCTCATGATCCGCTTTGAGCTTATCCAGCTCTTGGCGAAGTTCCTTGTTCTCCACTACTAAAGTTTTGAGGTTCTCGGCCTCTTCAATCATGGCGCAGGATTGTTTTACCAGCCCTGTAAGTCAAAAAGAACAACAGTTCAGAAAACATTCGACTACGAAAACATGAAAGACAAGGTTTGAATCTCGGAATGTTTACCTTCGGCCTCATCCTTGGAGACCTTAAGTTCAGCATTTTTAAGTCGGAGAGCCTTGATCTCTCTCCGCTTGTCACAGACATTTTTCAACAAATCCTGGTTATAGGAAGATACTTTCTGTAAGTCAGAATACCCAAAGTCAGAAGTCTACTAAAGACTCGGGCTAATATTTTTACTAATATCAGCACGAGCCTTAGGGGCTACACTAGTTCATTCTTTCGTATCCTAATAAAGCATAAACCCGGATTATATATCCTACTTCATGCTTGGGGGCTAGAGGATATGATATGAAACAGAGGAAAAACAGGAGTTAGAATTCCGACTTACATATTGCTCGCGAGTGAGTTTATCCAAACTCGCGTTTACTTCAACAGCAACCTTCTCGGCGAGAGTTAGAGGGATCACTGGTGCTGTTGGAAGCTCACCGGTCCTTATCCTCTCGTCATGAACGCACTTGTGCAAGAAGGTTGGAGAACTTGATGTCCTCTGCCTCTTGTGCTTCTTCTTCGACAAATAAGTTTCTTTTCTCCAGGCATTCCCTAGCCAGCCGCTGAATCTCTTCCGCAGATTTCCGGGACAAGCCAAACTTGGCAAGACCCGGATTGTTGAGAAGGTTTTTGGCAAAGATCTCTACCGAGGGATCATGTAACACCCTCGAATCGGCCCTATGCATATTTTAGCATTTCCCGCCAAACCTGCATAGAAACGATCCAAAGATGCCCACCAGGCACTTGCGTGCGGGTGGAAAACGAAGTAATAACATTACACAATAGTCCACGATGGAACCCACAGAAACATATATATATATATATATACAACAACGACTCCATGAGTCAAGAATACGTATATACAATACAAAGATCCAAATCACCTTGAAAATGATACAACATCCGAGTACGGATAAGATGCAAATGGGGCTAAGAGCCCTGAAGAATAAACAATGGTGTCCATAAACCCTGCCCAGGCCAAGCCGGAAGGGTAACCCTGCTAACAACGTCGAACTTATACCTCCTAAAACAAAAGGGATGCCGGGAAAGGGCAAAGGAAAAAGAGAGCGGTCAGTACTGAGGCCAGTACACGGCGAGGCTAGAATTCGGCGGCTCACGCCTACATAGGTGTGGTGGACTGAAGCGGTAGCGCAGCATGCACTAAACAACCTATAGAGACTCGAAACCATGGTCAGCTATTAGAGAGGGATAAGAAAGACCTATTCGGGACCAACCTGATACTAACACCAATCATACCCATCCTGGTATTCCCCCTCGAGACCAAACGAGGAAGTCAAGCCGAGGAACTCACACAGTTGGCAGTTTTATCCATTCCATTATAGTTGAAGCACTTACTAGTCAGATATAGATAGCATGAGTGGTCCTGATAGCATACGTAGTGGGAAGTTTTACTTAACCATTCAGTTGTAGTTGAAGTACTTACTAGTCAGATACAATTAGCATGTGACATCCGAAACCCAACGGTTGTTGGCACTTTTATTTCATTCTATTGGAGTTGCAATACTTACTAGGCAGGTATAACATGACACGATACACCCCAGTTCCACCAGTTGTTGGCACTTTTATTATCCGTTCCATTGGAGTGAAGCTAATTACTAGTCTCATATTAAGTCAAATTTATAGCACTACTTCAGTTATGCTTGTCTATGATCGACATACTATGCTCCAAGTCGTCCATAACCGCGGACACGACTTTCAGAAAGATTTACCCTGCAGGGGTGCACAAATAGCAACACACACACGATCAACCTCGGAAAAACCAAATCAAAACCCAACGAGGCTTTCATGAGAAAGAAATCACAGGATTCATAAATTATTTCAGGGGGGCACCCCACTAAGCTACCTGCAACAAAGTTGGCCGGCTCCGAGACGGACCCAGGGTTTGTGTAGACGGCGGTAAACGACTGGGAACCCAGAAGTGTGACTGGGCTTGGCGAAACAGCGAAAACGTGTCACGATCCAAAGCAGTACAGGTGCTCCACGCACAATCGTAAATAAAGCAGTAAAGCATGGCATAGGTACATGATAGTAATAAAGCCCCAAACTAGTTTGTGGCCCCAAGAAATAAGAAATGAATCAAGATCTGGCTAAGGGGATTCATGGTCCCATATGCGGATAGTGCGATAATCAAGGAACATGTATCAAATACTGGGGGCTATGAGACACAAGTGAGCGGTTAAAAACCAAATATTTGCTATTTCCCACCGATGCCTCTGCATTAGTTATAACTATTCCCAGCAATTTAATAGTTGTATTTAAAGTCATAATCCTCTCCATCGTAAAGTATATGACAATATTCCAACAACTGTGTGGAACTTCACGACATGCGATCGCACTTGAGCAAGCGACTGCGACTCGCAAGACCATCTATCTACCAAACAATAGGTAATAGGAGGTGTCCAAGGCAATATAAAGGCTACATGGAATATATCTGGTACGAAACACTAAAGCATCGCGACACAGATAACAATAGATCAACAGGAGGAAATAAAGACTATAAATGCAAAGTAGGTAGAAAGGGGGAGAATGCTCGCCTGGAAAACACTATCGAAGTTACATTATCCGAAGGCAAAACATGGCATCGGTTCACTACACAAATTTAAATAGAGGCAATATAAGACTAGAAAAGCCCGCATATGATCTCCATATTTATTTACTAGGTGAATTGACAAAGTACCCCCCAATCCACACAATATGTATGCGACATGAACAATTTATATGCAACAAATATATTATTATAAAAATAGGGAAGGATAAGGTCACACATAGTGGACTCGGCGATCTTGGGGTTCCGAGGGTTCGAGGGATCGGTCTTTGGATCCGAGTAGGAGATCTTGAGTTGAGTTCCACGTACTTCCTCTGACTCCTCGCTTTCGTGTATCGCCGTTGTTACTTAGCATATCATCGGACTCATTCCATGTCGGGACATGGTATCGGGCAACCATCTAGTGCGGCCTTGGTTTATTTGACTGGGCTATAACCGCGTCCAGTTTTGGTCATGGAGGACCTGAGCAGTAGCACACCGGCGAGAACCAAACAGATACATCATAGAATCAAAATAGATAGACAAAACAACCCTCGAGACCTTGCAACATCAGCAAAAGTTACCTGACAACAGTTCCGGCACTCGAGGTGACGCATCGGGGCCGAAAACGCTGGAGTAGGGCAGCTGGCAGAACAGCGGGCGCTAGAGCAGGGCTACTGGTGGCGAGTGACGCGGCCGACTGGTTCAACGACGACGGAGGGCTGAAGCTAGGGCACAGGGCGTCCTGGAGACGAGGCGGAGCATAGCCAGGGGCGCGGTAGGGAGACGGCCAAGGGGGAGCGGAGGTTGCGGTGGCAAGGCAGGGAGCGCGGCCGGAGATCGAGGAAGAACGGCCGTGTCATGGCGAGGTCGTAGGGGAGGGCGCAGAGGAAGGTGAACAAAGGGGTGCCGGTGCTGGACCCCAGCGGGACATCGACATAGAGGGCTCGGCGGCCAGGCTCTTCTGGGATGGGCGACGAGGAGCGGTCGGGACGGCAGAGGACGGCGGTGAAACTCGGTGTTGCGAGCTAGGATCGGGGAGGCGTAGAGCGGGCACGAGGAGGCGAAGCTTGCAGGGGCTCAGGGCGGGCGCGCGGCCAGCCGACGCGGGGTGCGGTGCCTACGAGGTGGCGGCGGCGCGATTAGCGGGGATCGCGGGGCTAGGGTAGGGAATCGCGAGAGGGAGCGAGGTGGTGGCGTCGGGCATACGGGACGAGGTGGTGGGATTGTCGGTGGGCATGCCGTGTCGAGCAGGGGCTCCCACGCGTGTAACGTCGTATGGTCGGTGGTGTGCAGAGGGGTGGAGTGGGTCGCTATGTGCGGGATCGGGCTGGGCAGCTGTGTGCTTTGTGTGTGGCGCAGGCAGGTGTGTGCGGGTCTAGTTGGTACGTGGACGGGTTTGGGGTGGTTTGGCGGCGCATGGGGTAGGCAGGGCTAGGTCTGGGTAGGTAGGATTAGGGTTTCCTTTGGGGGTAGTAGGTGGCTGCGGCTGCGCTTTTGGGCCTGGCCGATGGCTGCCTTCCCCGATAAAAAAATAGTTTTTATTTATTTGTTCACTTATTGTTATAATTAAGACTTTTGTAAATAGTTTTTAGACAAATAAAAGAGCTGGAAAAGACCAGGGTTTTACATTTAAAATAGAGAAAGGTATTTAGAAAACAAAGATAGCTTTTTAGAAAATAGTTTTAGCAAACAGATGCCTGATGATAATGATGCTCAAATGCAATGTGGCATGATGACATGAGCATGCGGTCATGATGGTGCACAAAACAGAAATAGCAAGCGATTTTCTAGTAGTGATTTTACCAGGGTGCTACAATTCGACAACACTAACAATGATCTTGCCCTCGAGATCCGCCTCATGGTACGGGGAAGAAGACTGACGATAGAAATCTCCTCTCTTCATGTAGATCCTTGCGACACCACTAACAAGGATTCTTTCTCCATCTTGAAATCGGCGACAACACCAACAAGGGGTCGTTGCTCACGTTCGTCGAGGGAACACTCAAGAGAACAAAGGACGAAGGTAAAGGTATCAAAAGATAAAGCCACCCCTAACTTCGATAAAAGGAGAGAAAGGTACAACCTAATCCACTTCAATGTAAAAGAGAAAATAGAATGAGTAGTCTGCATGGGGCCAATCCATCACCCACCCAAACTATTACTCCGCACGTGCAATAGAAAATGTGCAACCCATTCTCAGATTTTAGACTAAAGATCTTGTCAAAAGCGATGTTTGGAAAATAAAGGAGTGATGCAGTTGTTTCATCGGAGCTGGCGTAGATGATGTCGTCGCGTTTAAAAACACTGGAAGATACAAAGAATGATTTCAATGGATTTTGATCCACCGAAAGGTACAACAGATGAAGGGTACTCAGATAGCACAAAAACCGGATGCGGAAACACTATTACAAGAGGAAGGAAGCGAAACCCTGAAGGTACGACAGAAAACCCAACCACGAGAATTTCCTGGACTTGAAGAAAGGTAAGAGAATAGATTCAAAACTCCCAAAGGTAAGAGGAGAATAGCATAGGGGTAAGGAGTAAAAACAGACCTAATCAGATCTATCCAACCGATTTTGCAAAAATAGTTTTGACACTCTACTTCGTCCGTTAGCTAGGTTATCCTATAGGCTGGACCAGTGGGGTATCGCAACTGCTGGGCTCTGATACCACTTTGTAACACCCTCGAATTGGCCCTATGCAGATTTTAGCGTCCCCCCAAACCTGCATAGAAAACATCCAAAGATGCCCACAAGGCACTTGCGTGCGGGTGGAAAACGAAGTAATAACATTACACAATAGTCCACGATGGAACCCACAGAAACATATATATACAACAACGACTCCATGAGTCAAGAATACGGGTATACAATACAAATATCCAAATCACCTTGAAAACGATACAACATCCGAGTACGGATAAGATGCAAATGGGGCTAAGAGCCCTGAAGAATAAACATCGGCGTCCATAACCCTGCCCAGGCCAAGCCGGAAGGGTAACCCTGCTAACGACGTCGAACTTAGGCCAGTACACGGCGAGGCTAGAATTTGGTGGCTCTCGCCTACATAGGTATGGTGGACTGAAGCGGTAGCGCAACATGCACTAAACAACCTATAGAGACTCGAAACCATGGTAGGCTATAAGAGAGGGATAAGAAAGACCTATTCGGGACTAACCTGATACTAACACCAATCCTACCCATCCTGGTATTCCCCCTCGAGACCAAAGGAGGAAGTCAAGCCGAGGAACTCACACAGTTGGAAGTTTTATTCATTCCATTATAGTTGAAGCACTTACTAGTCAGATGTAGATAGCATGAGTGGTCCTGATAGCATAAGTAGTGGGCAGTTTTACTTAACCATTCAGTTGTAGTTGTAGTACTTACTAGTCAGATACAATTAGCATGTGACATCCCAAACCCAACGGTTGTTGGCACTTTTATTTCATTCCCATTGGAGTTGCGATACTTACTAGGCAGGTATAACATGACACGATACACCCTAGTTCCACCAGTTGTTGGCACTTTTATTATCCATTCCATTGTAGTGAAGCTGATTACTAGTCACATATTAAGTCAAATTTAAAGCACTACTTTAGTTATGCTTGTCTATGATCGAGACACTGTGCTCCAAGTCGTCCATAACCGCGGACACAGCTTTCAGAAAGATTTACCCTGCAGGGGTGCACAAATAGCAACACACACACGATCAACCTCGTAAAAACCAAATCAAAACCCAACGAGGCTTTCATGACAAAGCAATCACATGATTCATAAATCATTTCAGGGGGCCACCCCACTAAGCTACCCGCAACGAAGCTGGCCGGCTCTGAGATGGACCCAGGGTTTGTGTAGACGGTGGTAAATGATTGGGAACCCAAAAGTGTGACTGGGCTTGTCGATACAGCGAAAATGAGTCACGGTCCAAAACAGTACAGGTGCTCCACGCACAATCGTAAATAAAGCAGTAAAGCATGGCATTGGTACAGGATAGTAATAAAGCCCCAAAATAGTTTGTGGCCCCAAGAAATAAGAAATGAATCAAGCTCTGGCTAAGGGGATTCATGGTCCCATATGCCGATAGTGCGATAGTCAAGGAACAGGTATCAAGTACTCGGGGCCTACGAGACACAAGTGAGCGGTTAAAAACCAAATATTTGCTATTACCCACCGATGCCTCTGCATTAGTTATAACTATTCCTAGCAATTTAATAGTTGTATTTAAAGTCATAATCCTCTCCACCGTAAAGTATATGATAACATTCCAACAACTGTGTGGTACTTCACGACACGGGATCGCACTTGAGCAAGCGACTACGACTCGCAAGACCATCTATCTACCAAACAACAGGTAATAGGAGGTGTCCAAGGCAATATAAAGGCTGCACAGAATATATCGGGTACGGAACACTAAAGCATCGCGACACCGATAGCAATAGATCAACAAGAGGAAATAAAGACTATAATGCAAAGTAGGTAGAAAGGGGGCGAATTCTCGCCTGGAAAACACTGTCGAAGTTACATTATCCGAAGGACTTGTCGATACTCGCATCCACTCAACGACCTAATCCGCGAAGAAGCAATCACTAGAAGAAACACCGGATGCACTATTTAATACTACGGCAGAAGATCAGGCATGTTTATGAGATGATGCATGACATGGCAAATATGCGATGCAACTCGACAATATTAAGCGGAACCGTGGTCCCGACAATTAATTGAAGGTTCAAGTTATTTAGGTACTCCGCAATTTAAATGTTGAATTAACAAGGCAAAACATGGCATCGGTTTGCTACACAAATCTAAATAGCAGCAATATAAGACTAGAAAAGCCCGCATATGATCTCCATATTTATTTATTAGGTGAATCAACAAAGTACCCCCAATCCACACAATATGTATGCGACATGAACAATTTATATGCAACAAATATATTATTATAAAAATAGGGAAGGATAAGGGTCACACATAGTGGACTCGGCGATCTTGGGGTTCCGAGGGTTCGAGGGATCAGTCTTCGGATCCGGGTAGGAGATCTTGAGTTGAGTTCCACGTACTTCCTCTAACTCCTCGCTTTCGTGTATCGCCGTCGTTACTTAGCATATCGTCAGACTCACTCCATGTCGAGACACGGTATCGAGCAACGATCTATTGCGGCCTTGGTTTATTTGACTAGGCTATAACCGCGTCCAGTTTTGGTCGTGGAGGACCTGAGCAGCAGCACACCAGCGAGAACCAAACAGATACATCGTAGCCTCAGAATAGCTAGACAAAACAGCCCTCAAGACCTTGCAACATCAACAAAAGTTACCTGACAGCAGTTCCGGCACTGGAGGTGACGCATCGGGGCCGAAAACGCTGGAGTAGGGCAACTGAAGGAACATCGGACACTAGAGCAGGGATACTGGTGGCGAGCGACGCGGAAGACCGGTTCAACGATGACGGAGGGCTGAAGCTGGGGCACAGGGCGTCCTGGAGACGAGGCGGAGCATAGCCAGGGGCGCGGTAGGGAGACGGCCAAGGGGGAGCGGAGGTTGCGGTGGCAAGGCAGGGAGCGCGGCCGGAGATCGAGGAAGAACGGCCGTGTCATGGCGAGGTCGTAGGGGAGGGCGCAGAGGAAGGTGAACAGAGGGGTGGCGATGCTGGACCCCAGCGGGACATCGACGCAGAGGGCTCGGCGGCCAGGCTCGGGGCGGTAGAGGACGGCGGTGACGCGCGGTGTTGCGAGCTAGGCTCGGGGAGGCGCGGAGTGGGCACGAGGAGGCGGAGCTTGCAGGGGCTCGGGGCGGGCGCGCGGCCAGCCGACACGGGGTGCGGCGCCTGCGAGGTGGCGGCGGCGCGATTAGCGGGGATTGCGGGGCTGGGGTAGGGAATCGTGAGAGGGAGCGAGGTGGTGGGGTCCGCTTGGTGGGGTCGGGCATACGGGACGAGGTGGTGGGCTTGTCGGTGGGCATGCCGTGTCGAGCAGGGTCTCCCACGCGTGTAACATGGTATGGTCGGTGGGGTGGGTCGCTATGTGCGGGATCGGGCTGGGTGGCTGTGTGCTTTGTGTGTGGCGCATGAAGGTGTGTGCGGGTATGGTAGGTAGGTGGACGAGTGTGGGGTGGTTTGGCGGCGCATGGGGTACGCAGGGCTAGATTTGGGTAGGTAGGATTAGGGTTTCCTTTGGGGGTAGTAGGTGGCTGCGGCTAGGCTTTTGGGCCTGGCCGGCGGCTGCCTTCCCCGATAAAAAAATAGTTTTTATTTATTTGTTCACTTATTGTTATAAGTAAGACTTTTGTAAATAGTTTTTAGACAAATAAAAGAGCTGGAAAAGACCAGGGTTTTACATTTGAAATAGAGAAAGGTATTTAGAAAACAAAGATTGATTTTTAGAAAATAGTTTTAGCAAACAGATGCCTGATGATGATGATGATGCTCAAATGCAATGTGGCATGATGACATGAGCATGCGGTCATGATGGTGCACAAAACAGAAATAGCAAGCGATTTTCTAGTAGTGATTTTACCGGGGTGCTACAGATCATTACCCGAAGAGGGTTCACCCTTATGTATACCTAACTCACTCATGGTGACGCCAGTTTGTGATTCAAGGATCACATGCTCCATTGAAGGAGCCGGATCTTCTACGACAGCCGGAGAAGGAATGATCACCGGCGTTGCGGAAGGTTGGGGGGCAGGAGTCAGAGGAGCCACGGCAGGAGAAGCTATGGAAAGCTTCGTCTATCGCAGGGGCTTCGAAGAAGTTCCTTTCCCCTTGCCCTTGATGAGCTGTTTAGCTCTGAGAATGTGATAAAGTTGAAAACATTACATCTCAGAAGACAATTCGATTAAGGTACAAAGGCGGAAATTGTGTTGAAAGATTACCTCTTCACGATGGGCACCTCCTTTGTGCCGACATCCACTATCGGAGCCTTGCGTTTCTTAAGCGCAATGTACGGCAATGGGGCCAGTTCTGCCTCCTGAGAAAACTCCGAAGGATATCCTTCGAGAGGAGCAAGTTCCGACTCGGGGAGGTCAGCAAGCTAAAAAGAAGAAAACATATCAGTATTGTAGTGTAACTTAAAGATTGAAACGCATAAAAAGGTTTGTTGCTAGAAACTTACTGGCACTACAGGGTTTTCTGTCGTATGCATATCCGGAGAAACCTCCGGGATCCTCCTCTCGATCCGCTCCCTTATCAGCCATTTAATCTTGCTTATATAGCCTTGCGTGGTGTAGGCTCTGGGGCTGATGCGGAGGGAGTCTTTCTTCGATGACGTGATGGAGTGCATCAGTCGGTCTCCGTGGTACTGAAGGGGCTGGATCCGGCGTGACACCTAGCATTGGACCAAGTCGGATCCCTTCAGTCATTTGTGTTTGATCAGATATTTGACCTGCCTCTTAGCGAGGATCAGATCGTCACTGAGAGCCGGAGCAGCCTCGTCCCAAGACGGTTGGGCCGTGGCAGGTCCGTCGACAAAAGCCGGCAAAGCAGTAGCTTTGTCGGGAGCCGGAATATCCTTATGATAAAATAATGTGGCTAGCCACTGTTTGACCGAGTCACTAGCTAAGATTTTGGGATATGCACGCTCGCGTCTAAGTGAAAAACTAATGGTACCGGTGATATAAGGAACACCGACAGTGATAGAATTTCTCCGGACATGAAAGTAATACCGGAATAAGGTCAAACTTGGGCTAATGCCGAGAAATCCCTCACACAAAGAAGCATAAGCGCTCATCTCTAAAAGAGAGTTCGGAGGAAGATGGTGGAGTTGAACACCATAATGGTCAATCACCAAACCTCTGTCGAGGTGGGTGCCGAAGTGGACCCGCTCGCCGGCGCGCGGGTTGGGAACGGTTTCCCCGAAGCCGCTCCGCCAATCGCCGGAGCGGAGGAGCCCTTCTGTCTCCATGCCTTGGAGCTTTTCATCATGAAGAACGCAGGGGATCCAGACCCCACGGAAGCTTTCCTTCTCCGCCGCTGCTTCCGTTGCCGCCATCGTCGCCGCTGCCACCAAGCCGGAGGAGGATGAAGAAGCAATTTCTCCGGTGAGCAGATGACCTAAGATGGGCGGCGCTGGGAGTTCTTGGGGGAAAGCAGAGGAGTTCTATGCGCACAGGGGAGATTTGGAGGAGAGGAAAAGGCAAGGGAACAGGTGAAGAAAGGAGAAGGAGTATCCTAATCCCTTATATCCACCTAACCGCGCCAAGATTCATGCAAAATGCTACAGCGCAACTGCCACGCGTCGTGGAAGGAACTAAGAAGGACCCACGCGATGATTACGTCATCTCGATCTCCGCGCATGCTTTAAAATGGCGCCTCGGTTCCACGAACCGTGGACCCACCAATGGTCGTGCTGACAGGATGTCTATCAGATGACGTGACTTGACCATGACTGGTGTCAGGTGGCGTTAGAGACCAACTTCCGTCTTAGTTTGAAATCAAGCTGGAAAATCCGAGTAACCTGTTGATAGGTCCGACTTATCTTTAAGACCCGGATCGTATTTTTTGTTGTGAAGTTTCAGGAACCCTTCAAGATTCTGCAAGCCGAAGATCAAGCTAGACGATGATAAATCTGACTTTGGATCTTGGAGACTTCCAGGGGCTGCTGTTGGGGATATACTTTCTGGGTATCCTCACAGTTCCTCACTGACCAGGGTGGCTCACTTCAGGTTAGAGCTTTGCTTCACGGGTGGCCCAGTCAGGGAGATGAGACGGAGTTCTGTCAGGCTACGGGAAGGCCAAGAAGACTTACCGACTTAGGCCCATAGTGTTACTTGTAGTTCAAGATGTACTCTGTAACCGACTCTTAGTTGTAGCCGGATAGATCTTTCCTTTAAACCCTAGGCCGGATATCTATATAAGCCGTCCTAGGTAGAGCCTTTAGGGCACACCTCAATAGTCTACATTCTCAACTCGCACAGGCGAAACCCTTGTAACCCATATTTCGGCTCTGCCGTATTACTGGATTGCTAGCAGGAGTAGAATCCGTCCAAAGCCGGTGGATTCGAACCTGGGTAAACTTGTGTGCTCACCGTCCCGGAACACCATACGTCTCACACCCCTCTCTTCCGCACGCCTTGAGGACCCCCTCATGGCGTACTTGTCCTCAATCTGACGACACTTGTCAAGATTCATGTGCATGTTTGGCGCGTGCCCTCGTCTTCTACTACACGGCGACTCTGTCGGCTCACCTCATAGGCTATAGAGAGAGACATAACAGATCTAGAAGTAACTTGTTGTTTCTCTGTCTCTCTCCCCTTGTTCCTCTTGTGGCGCTGCTCTCTAGGCTTCCCCATCGCGGCGACAATGTGCACTTCTGAAAGAACATTTCATGTTCCCTATAGTTTTGTGTGTTAAATAACAATACCAAGGACTATTTAATTGTGTATTGAGTGTTGTAGATTATTCTCCCCCAAAAGAACTACAAGTCAAATGTAGCAAATTAGAAGTTCTGGGGGCGGATTATCTGCCCTGGCTATGGCCGAATTATCCGCCCCTGCCTCAATCGACAAAGGAGCCAAGGTGCAACGCTTAGAGATGGGGACGGAGTTTTCCTCGGATAATCCGACCAGGGCCGGTGCTTTTTCCCTGGCTCGATAATCCACCCCTTCCAGGGGGCAGCTTATCAACTCCCAGGGATTTTAGCAAAGGACAAATGGCTCGGCTCTTTGAAGGGGGTCCGGAGTTTTCCCTGGATTGTCCGACTTGCCCCGGAGTTTTGACTCAGGCCGGATAATCCGCACCTCATTTGGCCCCTCAAGGATTTCTCAAAGGTCCAATTGGTGTGGCTCTCAGAAGGGGCCAGGAGATTTGGGCTAGATTATTATGCTCGGGCCAGATCTTTGTCCATGAACGGATTATCTGGTCCCTACTTAGGCTGGATTATCCGGCGCCATTTTTGTCCAACTGCTCCATCTCGGGAAGGGGATACAAATACCCCTCCCCATCTTCATTTTGGGACTGCTGGATCAGAAAAAAAGCTCTGCACTACAAAAATCAATTTGCAACAAGAACTTTACTTTCATCCGTCTGAAGGCCTTTTCCTTTGGGGAATCGAAGGAGGAGGCCTTGATCTACATCTTCACCGAAGAGATCTTCACTTCCTCTCCCATTCATTTAGGGGGCTTTTGACCTAGATTTTCATTGGAATTTCTAGATCTTGGTTTAATTACTTAATCACTTGTTTTACTATGGCAGATTTTTGTGATCACAGGAGCCTCCAATTAAGTTGGGGATGTGTGTCCTGATCTAGTTGTAAAAACACCAGTTCCCGCATTGAAGGATACTGCATAGTGGAAAGGTGGATCATGCTAGTTGTGGCGAGATCCATCAAAGAACAGGGTGAGGGCTATTGTGGCATGGTGGTATTAGCACCGCACACCCCTCCAACGCAGATGTACTTCCCTTAACAAGGAAGGAACTATGGTGAAACAAATCCTGTGTCTCTACGTGCTCCACTATCGGTTACCTTGTTCCTCTCACTGCCTTTACCGTTTAGTAGCTAGGTTGATATATAGGGAAATTCACCGTAGTTGCATATCTAGAGAATTTACCTTCATGTCAAACGTAAAGTTGAAAAAGTATTAAAATTTGTAGTAGCACCTATTCACTCCCCTATAGGTTCCTATATGATCTATTTCAATTGGTATTAGATCCTCGGCTCTTTATTCAGGCTTTACCCCCTAAGAGAGTATGGGTACTCGTGGAGATGGTAGTGAGGATGTGGAGAAGGTCACCATGGATGATCTCAAGAGTTTGGAAACAAACTTGATTAAAACTATGGAGACCCATTTGCAAGAAATGTGTGAGATGATGACGCGTCTCTTGCCACCCACAAACTCGCCTCCCTCTCCCACTAAGGTCACAACTCCTCTTTCAAAGGATAAATCTAAGGCTAACACCAATTAAAAGGAGTTGGAGGATGAATATAAAAATAAGAGCTACTCTTCCAAAAAGGGAAGTGGTAAGGAGAATTATAGTCAAGTATCTCATCTATACTCACCTGATCCACCAATCCCTCACCCTCATATAAATAGTAGGCGTGACCCACCCAAGCTTATTGCATCTTCTTTTAATCAATGGCAATTTTTGATGAAATCTCATGTGTGCAGTTCATCCATTGAGTTGTGGAAGATTATAGAGGTTGGGATTCATGTGTTGGATCCAACCAATATTACTCGAATAGAAGTTGTTAGCAGCAAACTCAATGCCATTGCCCTACACATGATACAACTTGGTGTGGGTCCCAAGGACATGCCCCATATTGAACATCTCAGCACCGCCAAGGAAGCTTGGGATGCCCTCACCGAGTTGTTCATCTGAAATGAGAGCATGAGAAGAAATATATATGATGCTCTAATCAATCAAGATGAAGGCTTCTACATGATGGATGGTGAGGATCATGAAGATATGTATAGAAGACTCATGTCCATTGCCACCACATTTAGAAACCATGGTGCCACACACATTGATGATGCTTGGATCAAGAGGAAATATGTAAGTAATCTTATGCCTTTTGAGCCCATGGATCTGAAGAGTCTACAAGGAAGACACAACTACCACCTCATGACTTCCAATGAAGTTATGCAAGAAATGGCTGCTTTCAAAGTTGCGGCCAAGAATGATGAAGATGCTTGTGTGCGAGCCCTTGGTATGGAAAAGGGGGTTAATCTTGCCTTGAAGGCCATTGTGGTTGAGCAAGAAGAAGACAAAAGGAACATTGACATAACTGCAATGAGTTGTCCCGAGGAATTCAAGCGTGCACAAGGTGAGTACATGGCGTTCTATGCGAGGAATTTTTGGAAAAATCCCGCCAAGGCAAAATATGAGCTTGAACGTAAGAACGGGTCAAGTGGAAGAAATGAGATTGGTCCAAAGCTGAGATCTTATTACAGTTGTGGAGATTGTTTCCATTTTGTTGTCGAGTGCCCCTATCAAAATAAAGAAGACCATGTGGTAGATTGGTTCTTAAGGATAAGTCAAAAGCCCCTCGCAACAATCCATTCAACAAGAAAATGTTTATTACAAGAAGCAACCAAAAATAGTGTTGGTGGCCCAAGAGGAGTACTCATCCGCAAGCGAAGACGAAGAAGATGATGAAAGCCCAAGAAGTGGCAGCCATAGACACCGATTCCACACCAACCCCTCCACTCTTCGACTCACCAAATGAGAACCTCTCCAACAAGAATGTCAATTGCATTATGGCAAGGGCTTCCGAGGTATCACCTTCCACCACTTACTTTCCTAAGACTACTATGAATGTTGATATGGATGATCCTAGTAGTCTAAAGGTAAATGAAGAAGTTATTGCTTTGGATAATCACATAACTAACTTTCAAGGTGAGCACAAGGGACACTTCGAGGGTTAACTTGTTCACTCGGAAGAAACTCTTTGAAGATAAGGGTAGAATTGAAAGAGAAGAAGCAATTGAGATAGCATCTTTGAAAAATGCTCTAGAGGAAGAGGAAGAGATTCAAACTTCTCTTGAGGAGAGGCTTGAGCCCATCGATGAGTCACATGATGATATTGTGGATAAATTAATAAAGTAACGTGATGATGCTATTGCTAAAACAAGAAAACTTAAGAAGGAAAAAGGTTGAATTTGGGGCTTCTCATGCTAGAATAACCGAGAAGATAGAGGATCTTAACGTCACCCACAAGGCTTTGGAGAGTGAACACTCACTTCTCAATGGATCTCATGATCAGATCCAAACTCGACTAGCTAAATATGATGTTCCTATCACCTCTACTGTTTTGTATGATCATGCAGAAATTCTTGAGGAAAACGCTAAATTAAAGAATGAGATTGCCAAGTCATCTCCTCCCAAAGTTAAGGATGTGCTTGATGACCTATTGAGTAAGCAAAGGTCAAACAATTGGAAGGAGGGACTTGGCTATGTGACCAAGATAAAGAACGAGAAGAAGAAGAATAATACAAAGTCAACTCAAGCTAAGACAAGCACCACTTCAGTAAATGACACCATGAAGAACAAAACTGCTAATGATGGTTTTGTAGGAATTACTAACCCCAATTATGAGTTGTTTCGTGACTATTATGGTGATGTTTATGCTAGATATGTTGGTCCTTTTGATGGTTATATTGGTCTATTTGGGTTTCAGAGACCCTTGTTACTAACATTAGTGGACCCATTGAAAAATGAGTACCTAAAACTAAGAATTAATTTTCTTGTAGGGCTATGCTTCCAATGGGTCCAAATGGGTGCTTGACAGTGGATGCACAAGTCATATGACCGGAACCAAGGATATCATCACAGAGATGAGGCCTAATCACTACCAAATAACCGTCTCCAATGGTGATAAGTACAAATCAAAGGTATGGGGTCTTGACAAGGTAGTGGTTGTCCACGATATCTTTCTCGTGGACGTCATGCTTGTTGAGACCCTTGGGTATAATTTACTTTATGTTCGTGCCCTTGGTAAGATGGGCTTTGCTATTTTTATTGATGATGATATTGCGGTACTCTTCTATAGAAAGTCTCTTAAGGTTGCTATCATTGGGTACGTTGTAAATGACTTGTATGTGGTGGACTTTTTATGGAAAACCACTGCAGGTCCGATGTGGTTGTTCAAAATGGACGATGTGGGCTGGCTATGACAACGCCAACTAGCCCATGTCAATATGAGAACTTTGCAAAGTCTTCACAAGGGTGGCCCCATTCTTGGACTAAAAGACAATGTTTCCTTTGCCAAAGATCGTGTTTGAAGGAAAAATGCATGACTCTCCCCATGGAAGGAAGACAATTATTTCATCAAAGAGGATCTTATAGCTCCTTCATGTGGATCTTTTTGGTTCACCATCACATGCAAGTATCTTTGGGAAGAAGTATTGCCTTTTCATTGTTGATGACTACTCAATGTACACATGGGTCTACTTCTTCAAGCTGAAGAGTGAGACTCAACAAACCGTCATCGACTTTTCCAATGAGGCTCAATGTCAACACAACGTCCCCATATTGGAAATAAGAAGCGACAATGGCTCCGATTTCAAGAACTACACCCTGAATGAATTGCTAAGTGAAGAGGGGATAAGAAACCAATATTTCGTTGCATACACCCCTCAACAAAATGGTGTAGCCAAGAGGAAATAAACCAGACTTTGATGGATACGACAAGGTCTATGTTAGCTGAATTCAAGTACCCATATGATTTCTAGGCTGAAGCTATATCTACCGCATGTCACTCATCAAACCGGCTTTACCTCCGCAAGATATTGGACAAGACTCCCTATGAAATACTTACCGGTAACAAGCCCAATATCTCATACTTCCAGGTGTTCGGTTGTAAGTGTTTATTTCTCATTAAAGGAGTTCATTTGTCTAAATTTGAGTCTAACTCTATATAAGGTATTTTTGTTGGTTGTGATACCGAATCCCATACTTATACAATCTACAACAAGACCTCCAAAATTGTTGTAGAATCTTGTAGTGTGGTGTTCAAGGAAAATGACGGCTCCCATGTGGGGAAAGTTGATGTTTGTGATACATATGTTAAAATACCCCAAGATTCTATAAGAAGAATGGGTGTGCTATTTTACTATCCCATTGAGGAACCCCTTGTGGTAGATCGGGAAGAAAAATGCTCTACACAAGTAGAGCCCTCATCTACACAAGATCAAAAAACTCCACCTACTGAAGCAAATAATGCACCCACTCAACAATTACTGAAGATCATCCATCATTTGATCAAGCTAGAAGTCCTAGGCCAGATTACCCGGCCCCAATAGGTGGATTATCTGGCCCTTCATCTCCCTCGCTCTCCAGAAATGATCAAGAAATAGCTGAATCTCCCAGGCCGTATTATCCATCCCTGCAAGTCAAGAACAACAACATCCTGATATGGTTATCAATCAAGATCAAGGATAAAACTCTCCTTCTACTATTAGTGCTGAACCTGCTATTGAATAAGGTCAAGTTATTGGTCAAGACGAGGACAAGAATATTGAAGATATTCATCCAAGAAACCATAAGGAAATAGAAACTTCTCGCAAAGATCGAGCTGAAAGAAATCTAGAACTTAGAGGTCACACACTTGATAAAGTGGTCGATGATCTAAGAAGAAGGGTGTCCATAAGAAGAGATCTAGAAAGCTTCAGCAATCATCAAGCTCATATATCCATGGTGGAACCTAAGAAGGTTTTGAAGCACTTGAAGATCCATATTGGCTATTGGCTATGCATGAGGAACTCAATAACTTCAAGCGCAACAAAGTTTGGAAGTTAGTAGAGAATCCCAAAGAATGCCGTAATGTTATCAGCACGAAGTAGATATTCAAAAACAAGCAAGATGAAAATGGGATTGTTGTAAGAAACAAGGCAAGACTGGTAACACAAGGGTTTTCTCAAGTGGAGGGCATTGAGTTTGGCGAGACTTATGCTCCAGTGGCTTGCCTTTAGTCTATCCATATCCTTCTTGCATATGATGCGCATCATAATTTTAAACTACAACAAATGGATGTTAAAAGTGCCTTTGTTAATGGTCCATTGCATGAATTAGTGTATGTTAAGCATCCCTCGGGCTTCGAGGACTCCAACTTTCCTAACCATGTCTATGATGATTGCAAGTGCAGAGACCAATTGTAGCTAGTTTCGAAGTAAAGATATCAAACCCACAGAGAGCTATTGGTAAAGGTCTTTATGCCCCTCGTTACTATCTACCAAATTATACTTATAAGCTGTCTTTGATCTCAAGTAAAGGGTGTTTGAATGGTTCATGGTTGTTTGTAGAAAAGTAAATAAAACAAGTAAAATAAAACAAGTAACAAGTTTATGTGAAAGCGTGGCTGAACTCAATAGGGCTAAAACATTCTCAGGGATGTAGGATACACCACTAGCATAGTATTATTGTTATATTCAACCAAGATAACACACTTCTTGTGTCATGATATGTGTGGAGAGAGATCCATAATAAGATGTTCATGACAAGCTCGTAGGAAGCCACTTTGTTGAGCCAAGTGTGAGGTCACCTCTAAATAACCAATGCGATGTCTGACAGAAATCACCCATACAAACCACCACAATTAAGGGTTTCCCTATGGATATCATAATTAGCTTAGGGAGTCCCTCTTTAATCCCCCTTTGACCGTGTAGGTTATCAGCCAGTGCCAATCTGTCACGGGGCATTCCGGGTACGCTTCCAAGACACGTCCAAAGGATTTGTCCCTCCCTTTAGTCCCGAAGGCAAATGATATGCGGCCGACTACGGATACCATCTAAAGAGAGAGATCAAACACAAATCATAATTATATCATAGATAAGCAAGTCATACGGACACAAGAATATATCATCTTTATTACAAGTTCATAATTGTGCTAGGGTTTCTCCATCTCCCCAAGAACAAAGGAACTACTCACTCATTGAAGCAATCAACAACATCATCATAATCAAATGAAAGGATTAAAGTATGGGGTAGATCTAATGCAAACCACAATTGGATCTGGGATTACAAAGAGATCTAATAGATGAAAGATGGAGTAATGGTGGTGATGAATATGTAGCGGTTGATGAAGGGGATGATGTATTTTTCTCCAATGATCCGTGGATCGGCAGGGATTTTACCCCAGCGAAGTTCCTCCTTCAGATCCCTCTTGGATGTGGTGTTTCATGGTTTTTGGTGGCTATGAATGTCGCATCCCCCTCTCGTCTTTGCCAGAGAGAAGTATTTGAAGAGGCGGTCGTGATGGCACCTAGTACGAGGGGACGGTATGGGCGGGCTCAGCCCGTTCCAGTGGTCGTTAACCATGTTGATGCCTCTTTTGCGATTGGTATTCTTCCAGGTGCGAAGGCAAATTCATAAAATGACTTTTATCACTTAGAAATGTCATATAATTACACAATATGACAACTCTAATTGATATGTTCATATATGACTCCATGATTTAGGATCCTGTTGAAACAAGGACAAAATAGTGCGCGTAGGCACGGTGAAATACAAAAATCCCTACCCTATTTATGCAAAAACAAAAGGTAAATATGCTTAAATTTTGGACGCATCAACTACCCCATGCTAGGCTGTTGCTTGTCCTTGAGCAAGATGGTGGCTTATGGACAAGATCATCATGTTCATGAGACATGAGTGGTTACCATAAATGAGGCAGAAATTGAAGCAGGAATACAACATTGGATGCAAAGATACGTCAGGGGTATTACCATACCCTTACACCTTACATAACTTAGAGGCTTCCACACCTTTTTCAGTATCAATGAAATTATATGAAGCTACTAGTGATTAAACATATCATATAATCATGAAGTTTAAAGATATGTAGCACTAAATTTAGTAATGAAGACTCATGATCATTTTCTCTTTCTATTTTTTTATGCTTGATTCTTTTGATAGTTGCTTTCTTCTTCTCTTTTGATACTTGTATGTCTTTATTTTTACTTGCTCCCTTTTTCATTTTTTATTTTCAGCAAGCTATTTGATCATGCTCACTACTTCAATGGATTTAGAAAACTCTTAATTATAATATGGTGTGGAAGTCCCTAAAATTATGATAGTTGTACAAGTATCATAACACTCAACCTAGTTTGATTATCTAGTAAAATAATCATGAATCAAACACAACTTCAATTATCATAAAGTCTCATAACTCAACGGATATAATTATTATCTTGAACAAAGGGAACTAGAAGTTGATGGAACTAATGCAAATTCAGAAATTTAAACCTAACAATGCGTGTAGAAAGTTAAATATGCAAAAACTATAAGATAGATTACAAGGTTCTCACAGATCCCCCAAGCTTGGAGTCAAGTTGGGTGGATCAAATAATCCCTTGTGATTGTTTGATACCGTGGCTTGCTTCATGGTGAAGAGGCTCCGGAATCGCGAAGACTTGCACGGAGCATCTTGTTTGATGTCTCCAAGATCAAGATATGGATCCGGCGTTGCTCATTCACGTTCTCCAACTGCTCAACAAGAGCCTTGTACATCTCTATTGTTTGCTTCTAAGTGTTGATGGATTTGAGGCTGATGTTGAGATTCGCCTCTAACCCCTTCATTATCTTCAAGTCCATATGGTCCAGGTAGCGGCGCAACAATTCAATATGTTTAGAAGATCCTGGAGATTTTACCTCAATCTTCTTAATGCGACGATCGATCATGTCCAGGGAGGTTTGAATCTCCTCCCCTTGTCTCTTCACCCTTTTCAAGAAAAACTCTCCATCTCCTTCTAAATCAAGTTGAACTTCATCAAAAACGCCTTCTTTTCCAATGCCTAGGCTAAACACCTTGCATTCATCCTTTATTGTTTCAATCAGCTTGAATCCATGCTCATCTTCTAACTTCTTCTCTTCTGGTACAACAACTTTGTTGTAACATTCCAATTTCATTAACCTTGATTAGTTGTCCAGAATGCAAAACTTAGGGGGAACTAAAACTTTTTCTTGTTTAATGATGAAGTGTTTGCTTGTTGTCCAACTGTGCTTATGCATCTAAATGTGTAGTAGATGAGATACTCCTTACCTCAACATCAGTTGACAAAAACTATTTAACAAAACTGTCCTGGCTCATTTTACATACTCTCAAATGTTCTGACATTTCAAAACTTGAGCCGAGATGCCTTTCCAAACCTAATTATTTGGGTAGCTTCTACTGACAAAATTATGGAGATCTATAAAGTATAATCTCCTTATGTTTTCAAGACAGAACCTTCAACTACTCTTACCTCTAGCTTTTCCAAAACCTTTCATAAAGCATTGAACTCCACTCTTGGTTGAAATACCAAGAACTATCCTCATATTCAAAACCCAACCTTTCAACCTACCCATCCTTACCTCAAGCTAGGCTTGATGGTATCCCTAGTAGTAGTGTTGTTTTGCTTGTAAGATGAGTTGCCTTGATCTGCTAAGATGAATTGCCTTGATCTGCTGTTTGACTTGTTTGCTTAGGAAGTAGTATGAGCTACCCTAGGAGATCATCAACTAGCATCTAGAATCTAGCTAATACAAGAATATCAACCCTAATCAAGTTTCCAAAAGCTGTACCTGATCCCTAGCCACTAGGTGATCATCTAAAACCATTAACTAGATCACTTCTAAAGTTATTCATTCAAGAAGCTTCCAAGTCAATGAAGACCAAATATCAAGCATGGATCCTTTATAATCAAGCTACACTTCAATACCGTCCATCTGATGATGCTTTGGTACCTGGCAACCAATCAAAAACATCCCCTCTTATACTCTAGTCAAAAACCTCAAATCTGCCAAAATATGGCTAAGTCTAGAAATGCTATCAACATGCCATCTTGGAGTCTCCCTCCTTTCCAACCCTGGTGCATTTTTGGAAGTGCACTTGATACATATTATAGACCATCTTAGGTAGTACCAAGGACCACTCTTTCCCTTAGCTAGATCATCTTTTAAACCACTTGTTCTTGATGGTTTTGTAGGAAAGAAATAACAATTCCTGCAAATCTTATCAACTAGCCTACTTTGGAAGAAGCTCACATCTTCATACTATCTTCTTTTGACTAACTATTTGCATGGTTGTGTTCTAATAATAAAGGTCTATCACCCCCCCACTTCATGTGTTCCAATTGGATCCTTGTGCTTCTAAAACCCACATGGTTTAGAAGGCTATTTGATAATCTGTTTTGGCACCCTTATTTTATTCCAAGTTCGAAATCAATTCTTGGAGCACTCAAGCATGATCAAGATCAACTTATTGTACCATAGTGATATAATTAACTTGGCCTATCCATCCATATATCCAATGCCCCAAGGGTAGGTCTGAGCTCCAAGATCCAACAAGGTTTTGATGGTATGAAAATAACATCACCCTAGATCCTTTATTCCTTGTTTCCAACCAAAAGCAAGTTGGATTCTCAACACCCAATGTCTAAAATGCTGGATACACCTTGTGGACATCATCTACCTTGGATATTAAAATGTAACAAATATTCTCCATAATTCTTTTGACCCAAAAAGAATTAAATTCCTTTCTTTTACTCAAACTTAAAAACTCCCTCCATAAAAGAAAGATTGATTTTTATCCAAAACACATTCCCCACTTAAGGCAAATTTGATGCCTATAAACCATACCATATCATACCACTTCAAATAAATATTTTCAATAAGTTTTAATAACTCCTTTTGCCGATTTCCTTAAATGGTAGAAATGATAAAATAAATGTATTTAATACTTTTATGCCTCAATAAAACTTGGGAAAATTCTCACAAGTGTGACTTCATGTTTGGGACCATCTCAAACCAAAAACCCATCTTGCCCAACTCAAAAAACTCAAATGAAATCAATAGAACCCATTCAACACTTTTTAAATAATTGATAAAGTGAGGATCTAACATATTCAGAAAATTCTCAAATAATTCTTAGAGAGGTGGCTTGGCCATATCTATCTAACAGTATCATTTCCCCATCTTTCCAAGGTCAACTTTCTAGAGTTTCTGCATGATCATTGTTATGGCAAAGTTTTATAAAATCCAAAACTATGATCTAAACCCCATCAAACCTTCACCAACCTGGTCAAACAAACTTGCACAGCACACCACCTCCACTCTGGTCAAAATGCACTCTAGCACTACCCTCCTTGGTCCCATGTGCTTGAAGAGAGTGAGAGGGAGAGAGATAAGCCACTTATTGAAAATCTTGTAAAGTAATAGTAGCAACAGCCACCACCCCCCTCTACACTCACTGGTCGACTCAGAGCCCAACACACTCTCTCCACCATCCCTCTTCCCAACCTGTAGCCAGGACCCTGTCCTATGCCCTCTCTTGGACACAATCCACCATAAACCATGCCCATCTTGGTTGATAAGGCCAGAGGCCACCCCCGAGCCTCTATGGCCTTCATTTGCTTCCTCACCTCCCACCTACTTCCCCTAGAGATCCACTCCTCCTCCCCTACTTAGCCCTTCCCGTGAGAAAGAAGAGAGCAAGCTCTCGGCCTCCCTCAAGGATTTGCGCAAGGCGCCTCCCTCTCTGCTTTTCTCTCCCTGCATGTCACCCTACGGTGTTCCCCTACCATCTCTGACCCTCACCCTTCTTTTGTTTTGTCCAGGACCGCCCCTGGAAGCCTCCTCGACGAGATCCAAAGCCGGCGTCGTGGTGTCTCTCGCAGGAGCTTCCTCCTAACACCGAAATCGCCACCGCCGCCCCTCGTTTGACTCGTTGTCGACCACCGTGTTGCCCCCGCCACTCTTCGATGCCTCTCCGGCCCGCTGGTAAGCTCCCCGTGTGGGCCCTGTCGCCCATAGGGTTTCGCCGCTGATACGCATGTCTCACCAAGGAAGACACCGCTCAGACCTCGATCCCCTCTAGATCGAAGGGCCGAGGAGCCCCGTACCCCTTCGCGCCCCCGCTGACTCTGACACCTAGGCCCTGCCCTGCGGGATTTGAACCCGACATCTTGCATGCAGCGTCTCCAGCGGTGGGCCGAATCGGCCCCAGCGCGGCCCATTCTCCCCAGATCCTAGCCCACACCTTTTTTCTTTTATTCTTTTTGTCCAGATCTAGAAAATTGCCCCTCAGTTTAATTAATTTTAAAAATGGAAAACCCATATTTTGGCTAGATCTATTTTTCTGTAGGATCCTATGTGTTTACTCAACATGCAGAACAAAGTTTGCACTAAAATAATATCCAGATTTTCTTTAATAATTAAAATACCATAGTGTGCCCTTTTCACTAAATAAACCCTTATAGAAAATTGGTAAACCCAAATGGAGTGAATCCACCTCACTCTGGTAGATTTTGAAGTTGCCCACCTCGTGACATTGGTCTCAGGCCAACTAGAGCTATATATCTAAAGAACCAAAAATGACAAAATCAATTCTATTTTGTCGTTAGAAATTTCTCTAGGCCAATATATGAAATTTCTAGACCTAATTCCAACCTTCAGTGATGAAGTACATTAATATATATAAGAACCCAGGAGCGCATAATTTCTTGAGCCTGTGTTGAATTTTAATGAATTAACTCCTTTTGTATTTGGTTTGATCACTAAATAAATCATTTCAGAAGCTTAGTAAGTCCAAAAATAGTTATTCTAATTCCTACTGGAAGCTATTTGTAATACCTATCCAATGTCTTTGACCTCGTGGTGTTTCAACCTGCAAAATATTTCTGGTTAAAAAGACAAATACTACGCGGAACTGACTTTGGGAATTTCCCAATGGAATTCTGGTAAATATTTATTATGAATCCAACTCTCAAAAATATTAAACACCAAGGTTTATCATAACCTCTGAGGAAAAATTTATTTGAGTTCCTGATCTTTTCTGGTGATTTATTCACCTAAATAAGGGTGATTTTCACTAGAATAATCATAAATAATTAAATAAAAGTGATAAAATCATGAAACCACTTTTGTTAGTCTTGTTATTCCAATACATACCTGTTGATATCATTTTTTTACATTGATATCATACAGACCCAAGCCTTAGTTCAAAACCCCTTCATTAGGTGGTATTTGGCAATTAAATCATTAAACACATAAATGCCTTTCCATTTTCTTCCAATTGCAACAAAACTCAATCTATCAAAACCTACTGAATTGCACAATGTGTTGTATGTTAGTTTGCTTTATTGTCATGATGCTTGTATGCCTTGTATTGATTGTGGCCTTTGTTTGCTTGCATGTGATCCATATCAACAATAGATGCGATTAAATCAGAGACAAGAAGATGGTTGTTATTGTTATTGTTATTATTGGGTATTCTAAGAAGAAGTCCAGGGACATATATTGCCAGATTGCTGATCACAGTTAAGCCACCTTATTTCTCAAAAGCCTTGTCCTACCATTTTACTTATGCATGTTTTACTTTTTGTTTATCCAAACTGCATTGTTTTATATTATGATGATCTATATCGGGTAGTGGCTTGGCTCCTCCAAGACATTACATGTTTGTGCTATTAAGTACAACCCCCTTGTTTACGCCTACTTGTCCCTAGTATGATAGATGGTGCACAACACCATATCCCTTTGGAAACCTCGCTTTAGCCGAAGCAAAATTAGAGGAGGGGAAAACCCTGAAAAAGCTTTACTAAATGTTTTATGGTAAAACATTGGTGAGGTTTGACCTACCAAGAGAAGTTCGAGAAAGGAAAAAGGGTTTTTTTACAAAATGTTGAAGGAAAGATGAAGGAAAAATGTTTATGAAAGCTCAGCCGGTTCTTTGCAGTTTTCTAGAACAATTAACCCGTGCAACCACATTACTCAGGAATGGGACATGGCTGGACTTGATGTTTGCTACTGTGGCATGGGAATTCTTGCAACTGCTTATAAGGGATCATCTCCATCTAATCCTAGGCTTCCTTTACGAAAAGAGTCAACTGTTACATAGTCACCTAGAGGAAGCAGGATCACCCATGTGAGTGATCGGGCGATACTATGAGCCTCATTGAAAGTGCCCACTCTCGAGGAGTCAGAATGCGGTCCGGTTGGTCCTTGGCCCGGATGCCCCTGTGTTCAGGGGAACAACTCATAGGGTTGGCCCTATGCTATGGTGGCATACGGGGAGTCTTGATCGATTACTCGACCCACGATCAGTGAGGATCAGGGCAGGGTATCTGGATGTTGTAGGTAAAGTGTACAACCTCTGCAGAGTGTAAATCTATTCGAATGGCCGTGTCCACGGTCATGGACAGTTGAGTAGGCTGCTGTAGAGCGGTGTTGGCTTTTATTTCAAAAAGGATTTCGAAAAAGCAAATGCTTTGGAAATATTTTGACCATGGGATGGTCGGAAAGGAAGGAAAGGAGTTTGGTCATGGGATGACCGAAAGGAAGGTAAATGGGTGACCCCATCCAAATAGTTTACAAGTTTGCAAATGTTTCCAAAATGTTTTATAAAAGTTTTTCAACAAAGATATGTGGGTGCTATATCTACAAGCAAAACTGTTTGAGAAAAGAACCTCGCTTGGAGCCCTCCTACTACCACAACCATACTGAATGTCCTCTTGTTATTATTATGTCTCTTAAGGTAGTTTGCGAGTACATTCAAAGTACTCACCAGCATTGTCCCTAGCTATTTACTTGGTCAGATTCAAGAAGTACGGGGAGACAAAGGTGACATTGATGTCTATGAGAGCTAGGACGTTCTCCCAGTCAGTTGCCTATAGGTTAAGGCATGGCTCGGGCTCTACGCATGATGATGGTTGGTGTACCATAATGGAAAATAAGGTATGACATGTATGCATTTAAGTAATGGGTGTTTACTTTTATACTTGTCGGTTATGTGCCACGACTAACTGATCATGGGATCATGGTGTATGAATAATAGGGATTCTCGGAGGATTAATCCGGGGGCCCCACAGACTTGGTATCAGAGTCATCCCGACCGTAGGAGAGCCTTAGTTAGCATGGTTGTTAGACAAGAAAACTATTTTGGAAACACCGGCTTTCGTACACTACATTTTCAAAAGCTTTTTGAAAGGTTCTACTTCTTATCCTCTCTTATTTTAAAGGATTTTGAACATGGTTTCCTCTATCTCTCGTCCAAAATTTCAAATCTATGGATTGCAACTAACTAGGACCTAGAACCCGGTGAAGACGATTAGGAACGAGACAAAAAGAAGCAACTACCAACAAACACAAGGAGACTACAAGATCACCCTCCCATCGGAATCAACATAACTAGAAGAAATAAAGTACTGCACCATCGAGAAGCCTCCAATGACTTGGCAAAGGTTTCTTACGCAAGATAGTGACTCCGACCCTAAGAACAACGATGTTTAGGATTAATAGTCCTCAGATAGGATTCCCCTATACCATGAGTAGTTAACTCCTTGGTCCCTATAGTAGGTCATGTGTTGCTTGCCTAAGTGCATAATGTGTTGCCCGATGAGTGTTGTTCGCAATGGACATTGCGACCCCGTCGCTCTGTTCACCTTGTATGTATGTTCCTTGCTTGCTCTGACCTTAGTCAAGTGTGACTTGAGGAACGATACCCCACCTAGTAACCCAAGAACACCCCCTAGTTGGTTGTCTCTAACAAGAACCTATACGAATCACATGAGTTATGAGAGGAAGAGCATTGCAAGAACCCAGAGTTCAACAGTGCCAAGTTAGAACAAATCGAAGACTCCTCCGCAACAGGATGGCTTACTTCATCAAAACTCACCCCAAGACTCGTCGATAGCGCAACACTCCATTATTCATCGGACCATTATAGCAAGAATCCTGTTGAAGCAACTCAATCACCAAAGGATCCTAACTATCCACAAGAAACCACCAGACTAATCAACCGAGACAAGAAGTGAAAATCTAGATACACTAACCTTCGGAATATTAGAGCTTCCCACCACCTCAGGAGACTAACTATTTTAGTCGAACCTATCCTAATCGACGGGAAGTTCCTCACCAGAAGGCCAAAATACTCCAAAATCTTGAAGACAAGAATGCATGAAGACACCGAGTGTACTTTCCCATCGAGCGGAAGCAACATCAATAGTTAGAGTGAAGATAACCTCTCCGAAGTTGGATGCCTCTAACTTGACTGAAGACTAACGAGAAGTGTCATTAACCGCTAACCTGCCCAGAGCTAACTCTCTAACACTTCGTTAGGAAACCACCCAGACTAGGTTGAAGCAATAGAACTTCACTCAAGGACCTCAACTCAAGACCCAAGGAGATACAGCCTTCCTTAGCATCCCACCAGCACTTCAAGACGGAAGATCGGCAACACTCTCGAAAGACCTTAGTGAAGCTCTAAGGTGGAAATATTGCGTATTTTGACTCAACTCAAGGAAACCGTTTAACAGAAGATATTTCAGAAGGGTTCCAGATTCGACGTCTTCTCGCCAAGCATCAACTAACGAGTCCTCAGATGAGACAATAATCAATAGCAGAAGATTCTAAGAAGTCCCTCTGTTACTTCAATTGAAGACCCACCTGAAGGATCGCCAAACCACTAACCCTCTTTGTTCTAACCCGCTTAGAGCATTTGTGATTTCAACTGTTTGGATAGGCTAAGTACTAGTAAAGTAGTAACTGAGCCTCATATGACCCAACTGGCAGACGTCATCAGAAGATTCCAACTCCGGAAGAAAGATATCGACAATCTTCAACACATGACCCTAAGACTCCAAGAAGGAAGGACTATGTCAACTCTCCAACCTACCCTAGTTTAACCCTGAGGGGGAAAGAATGCGTCTTCCACACAATAGTGGAGTAACCTTTCGCCAGAAGCAAACACAAAACTCTCGCCCCTATAGTCGTTAAATAGGATACGCTACGCCCCTATGGAAGAGTAGTGGATCCTTAGAGAAAGGTACACCAAGCCGTAGTTTCTATCCTATGAAGGGTACTCCGTGAGGTTCATATTTGAGGTAGTCCACCCAGCCTAAGCCCTTGGGACATCGAGTCCAGAAGGAACAGAACATCATCCCTCGCGACCAGGCTAAATCTACTCAACTCTCCATGCATCCTAGAAGACTGGAGTTCAAACTTCACCAACGTAGTAACCACTTTCAAAGACGGAGACCATAAGACAGTACGCTTGAGACACCTAGCACTAACCCGACTCAAAATCCCCTAACCTTACTCTCCCGAATCTCAGGACGAGATTCTTTTAAGGGGGAAAGGTATGTAACATCCCAATTTCAGTAACCCTGATTAGTTGTCTAGAATTCAAAAATCAGGGGGAACAAAAAAAATCTTGTTTAATGCTGCAGTGTTTTCTTGTTGTCTGACTATGCTTATGAATCTAAATGTGTAGTAGATGAGATACTCCTTACCTCAACATAAGTTGACAAAAACTATTTATCCTGGCTCATTTTACATACTCTCAAATGTTCTGGCATTTCAAAACTTGAACCAAGATGCCTTTGCAAACCTAATTATTTTAGTAGCTTCTATTGACAAAATTATGGAGATCTATAAAGTATAATCTCCTTATGTTTTCCAGACAGAACATTCAACTACTCTTACCTCTATCTTTTCCAAAAAATTTCATAAAGCTTTGAACTCCACTCTTGGTAGAGATACTAAGAACTCTCCTCATATTCAAAACCAAACCTTTCAACCTACCCATCCTTACCTCAATCTAGGCTTGATGGTAACCCTAGTAGTAGTGCGGTTTTGCTTGTAAGATGAGTTGCCTTGATCTGCTAAGATGAATTGCCTTGATCTGCTGTTTGACTTCTTTGCTTAGGAAGTAGTATGACCTACCCTAGGAGCTCATAAACTTGCATCTAGCATCTAGCTAATCCAAGAATATCAACCCTAAACAAGTTTCCAAAAGCTAGACCTGATCCCTAGCCACTAGGTGATCATCTAAAACCATTAACCAGATCACTTCTAAAGTTATTCATTCTAGAAGCTTCCAAGTCAATGAAGACCAATATCAAGCATGGATCCTTTATAATCAAGATACACGTCAACATCATCCATCTAATGCTGCTTTGATACCTTGCAACGAATCAAAAAGATCCCCTCTTATACTCTAGTCAAAAACCTCAAATCTGCCAAAATATGGCTAAGTCTCGAAATGCTATCAAGATGCCATCTTGGTGTCTCCCTCCTTTCCAACCCTGGTGCATTTTTGGAAATGCACTTGAGCCATATTATATACCATCTTAAGTACTACCAATGCCCACTCTTGCCCTTGGCTAGATCATCTTTTAACCCACTTGTTCTTGATGGTTTTGCAGGCAAGAAATATCAATTCCTCAAAAGCTTATCAACTAGCCTACTTTGGAAGAAGCTCACATATCCATACTATATTATTTTGACCAACTCTTTACATGGTTGTGTTCTACTAATAAAGGTCTATCACCCCCTACTTCACTTGTTCCAATTGGACCCTTGTGCTTCTAAAACCCACATGGTTTAGAAGGCTATTTGATAATCTATTTTGGCACCCTTATTTTATTCAAAGTTCGAAATCAATTCTTGGAGCACTCAAGCATGATCAAGCTCAACTTCTTGTAACAGAGTGATATACTTAACTTGGCCTATCCATCCATATATCTCATGCCCCAAAGGGAGCTCTGAGCTCCAAGATGCAACAAGGTTTGGATGGTATGAAAATAACATCACCCTAGATCCTTTATTCCTTATTTCCTACCAAAATCAAGTAGGATTATCAACACCCAAGGTCTCAAATTCTAGATACACCTTGTGGACATCATCTAACTTGGATATAAAAATCTAACAAATATTCTCCATAATTCTTTTGACCCAAAAATAATTAAATTCCTTTCTTTTACTCAAACTTAAAAACTCCCACCATAAAAGAAAGATTGATTTTATCCAAAAAACATTCCCAACTTAAGGCAAATTTGATGCCTATAAGCCATACCCTATCATACCACTTCAAATTAATATTTTTGTTCTTTTTGCCTATTTCCGTAAATGGTAGAAATGATAAAATAATGTTTTAAATACTTTTATACCTCAATAAAATTTGGGAAAATTCTCACAAGTGTGACTTCATGTTTGGGACCATCTCAAACCAAATACCCAGCTTTCCCAACTCAAAAATCTCAAATGAAATCAATAAAACCAATTCATCACTTATTGCAAATCTTGTAAAGTAATAGGGTAGCAGCATTCATCACCCGCCTCTCCACTCAGTGGTCGACTTAGATCCCCACCACACTCTCTCCACTATCCCTCTTCCCAACTAGCAGCTAGGATCTTGTCCTATGCCCTCTCTTGGACACAATCCACCATAGACCACGCCCCTCTCGGTTGATAAGGCAAGAGGCCACCCTCGATCCTCTATGGCCTTCATTTGCTTCCTCACCTCCCACCTACTTCCCCAAGAGAGCAACTCCTCCTCCCCTGCTTTTCCCTGCCTCAGAGAAAGAAGAGAGCAAGCTCTCGGCCTCCCTCAAGGATTCAAGCAGGGCGCCTCCCTCTCTTATCTTCTCTCCCTGCATGTCACCCCACGGTGTTCCCCTACCATTCCTGACCCTCCCCCTTCTTTTGTTTTGCCCAGGACCGCCAATGGAAGCCTACCCAATGAGCTCTGAAGCCGGCACCATGGTGCCTCTCGCACGAGCATCCTCCTAACGCCAAATCTGCCGCTGCCTCCCCTCGTTCGACTCGCCGTCAACCACCGCATCGTCCTGCCACTCTTCGACGCCTCTCTGCCCCATTGGTAAGCTCCCCGCGCCGCCCCTGGCGCCCTAGGGTTTCACCACCGCTACGCCTGTCTCGCTGAGGAAGGCACTGCTCGTTCATCGATCCCCTATAGATCGAAGGGCCGAGAAACCCCCTTACCCCTTCGTGCCCCTGCTAATGCTGACACCCGGCCCCCGCCCTGCGGGATTTGAACCCAACATCCCGCACGTGGCGTCGCTAGCGGTTGGCCAAATCTGCCCCAGCGCGATGCATTCTCCCCAGATCCCTGCCCACGCTTTTTTCTTTTATTCTTTTTGTCTAGATCTAGAAAATTGCGCCTCGGTTTGATTAATTTTAGAAATGGAAAACCCCATATTCTGGCTAGATCTCTTTTCCTACAGGATCCTATGGGTTTTACTCAACATGTAGAACAAAGTTTGCACCAAAATAATATCCATATTTTCTATAATAATTAAAATACAGTAGTGTGCCCTTTTCAATAAATAAATCCTTATATAAAATTGGTAAACCCAAATGGAGTGAATCCACCTTCCTCTGGTAGATTTTGTAGTTGCCCACCTTGTGACATTGGTCTCAAGCCAATTTGAGCTATATATCTGAAGAACCAAAACTAACAAAATCAATTCTATTTTGTCTTTAGAAATTTCTCTAGGCCAATATATGAAATGTCTAGACCTAATTACAACCTTCAAGGATGAAGTGCATTAATATATTTCAGAACCAGGAGCCCATAATTTATTGAGCCCCTATTGAATTTTAATGAATTAACTCCTTCTGTATGTGGTTTTATCACTAAATAAATCATTCTAGAAGCTTAGCACCTTCAAAAATAGTGATTCCAATTCCTACTGGAAGGTATTTGTAATTCCTATCCAATGTCCTTCACCTCATTTTGTTTGGACCTATACAATATTTCTGGTTAAAAAGACAAATATGATGCAGAAACAACTTTGGGAATTTCCCAAGGGCATTCTGTTAAATATTTTGAGATGAATCCAACTCTCAAAAATATTAAACCGCAAGGTCTTCCAAAATCTCCGAGGACAAATTTATTTTAGTTCCAGATCTTTTCTGGTGATTTATTCACCTAAACAAGGGTGATTTTCACTAGAATAATCATAAATAATTAAATAAAAGTGATAAAATCATGAAACCCCTTTTGTTAGTCTTGTTATTCTAATACCTACCTTCTGATATCATTTTTTTACATTGATATCATACATACCCAAGCGTTTGTTCAAAACCCCTTCATTATGTGGTATTTGGCTATCATTAAACAAATTTAACAAATGCCTTTCCATTTTTTTCCAATTGCAACAAACTCAATCTGTCAAAACATACTGAATTAAACAATGTGTTGTATGTTAGTTTGTTGTATTATCCTGATGCTTGTATGCATTGTGTTGATTGTGGCCTTTTTTTGCTTGCATGTCATCCATATCGACGATAGATGCGATTAAATTGGAGACAAGAAGATGGTTATTATTATTATTATTGGGTATTCTAAGAAAAAGTCCAGGGACATATATTGCCAAATTGCTGATCACAGGCAAGCCACCTTCTTGCTCATAAGCCTTGTACTATAGTTTTACTTATGCATGAATTACTTTCTATTTATGCAAACTGCATTGTTTAATATTTTGATGATCTATATCGGGTAGTGGCTTGGCTCCTCCAAGACATTACACGTTTGTGCTTTAAGTATAACCCCCTTGTTTACGCCTACTTGTCCCTAGTATGATAGATGGTGCACAACACGATACCCCTTTGGAGACCCCGCTTTAGCCGAAGCAAAATTAGAGGATGGGAAGACCCCAAAAAAGCTTTACTAAATGTTTTATGGAAAAACCTTGGTGATGTTTGACCTACCAAGAGAAGTTCGAGAAAGGAAAAAGGGTTTTGTTTTAAAAAATGTTGAAGGAAAGATGAAGGAAAAAGGTTTATGAAAACGCACCCAGTTCTTTGCAGTTTTGCCAGAACAATTAACCCGTGCAACCACATTACTCTGGAATGGGACAGGGCTAGACTTGATGTTTGCTACTCTAGTGTGGGAATTCTCACAACTGCTTATAAGGGATCATCTCCCTCTAATCCCGAGTTTCCTTTATGAAAAGGGTCAACTGTTAGACAATCACCTAGAGGAAGCAGGATCACCCATGTGAGTGACCGTGTGATATTATGAGGCTCTCATTGAATGTGCCCACTCTCGAGGAGTCGGAATGCGGTCCGGTTGGTCCTTGGCCCGGACGCCTCGGTGTTGAGGGGAACAACTCATAGGGTAGGGCCTATGCTATGGTGGCATCAGGAGAGTCTTCATTGGTTACTCGACCCACGATCAGTGAGGATCAGGGCAGGGTATCCGGATGGTGTGGGTAAAGTGTACAACCTCTGCAGAGTGTAAATCTATTCAAATAGCCATGTCCACGGTCATGGAAGGTTGGGAAGGTTGCTGTAGAGCGGTGCTGGTTTTGATTTCAAAGTAGGATTTCAGAAAAGCAAAGGCTTTGGAAATGTTTTGACCATGGGATGGTCAGAAAGGAAGGAAAGGATTTTTGTCATGGGATGACCGGAAGGAAGGAAAATGGGTGACCCCAGCCAAATAGTTTACAAGTTTTTAAATGTTTCCAAAATGTTTTATAAATTTTTTTCAACAAAGATATGTAGGTGCTATATCTACAAGAGAAACTATTTGAGAAAAGAATCTCGCTTGGAGCCCTCCTACTACCATAGCCATACTACATGTCCTCTTATTATTATTATTATTAGTTCTCTTAAGGTGGTTTGCGAGTACATTCAAAGTACTCACTGGCATTGTCCCTGGGTATTGACTTGGTCAGATTTGAGAAGTACGGGGAGACAAATGTGACGTTGACGTCTATGCGAGCTAGGATGTTCTCCCAGTCAGTTTCCTGTAGGTTAAGGCATGGCTCGGGCTCTATGCATGATGAAGTTCCGCTGATGATGGTTGATGTAGCCATAATGGCAAATAATGTATGACATGTATCCGTTTAAGTAATGGATGTTTACTTTGATACTTGTCGGTTATGTGCCACGACTAACTGATCATGGGATCGTGGTGTATGCATAACATGGATTTTCGAAGTATTATTCCGGGGCCCCCACATTTGTCTTCCTCCATAATCCTTGAAGACGACCCATATAGATCTTCCTTCTCTTGAAGGGTGCTCCATGTAGAGGTCATGGTTCCAAAGAGTTTATGTGAAAGAAGTAGATTGTGGAGAAGATCTGTGTTATCAATGCAAAGATAGAACACTTCTAGGAGACTTATAAAGGGTTAGAGGAAAGGTAAAATCGTACTAGGAGAAAAATGATCGCTCAAGAAAAGAATCATAACAAATATGGAAACAAATAAATGCAAAAGAAGGAAATTTGGGTCGTAACGACCGGTCGGTACGGGCGCACCCCCGTACGGCGCTCCCGTACCAGGTTGTTTCGAAAAACAACACGGACCGAAGTCGGTAATTAGTCAACCGACTAAGTAGTACAGGCGCGTCCCGCCCGTACTGCCTGTCCGTGCCATCTTCACGTCGGTTCAAAAATGTTTTCAACGGGGAAAGTGAATGAAAACTGGAAACGGCAACAGAATAGATAACGACCGGCCATACGGGGGGTGCGACCGTATGGTGCGGTCATACCGAGTATGTGAAAACGAAACCGTGTCACCTGAGGTCTTAACGACCAGCGATACGGGTGGATCCGGTCGTACGGCCCGCCCATACCGATCTCGTAAGACCGACAATGAATTCAAAAAACGAGAGGAAATCAAATAAGCAAAAAGAAATATCAGAAAATCATCCAGAACAAAGATGTGTTTAGGATTTCATAAGCCATGATCATCGAGGGAATATGGTCTCATTTGAGTTTCTTTTCTTCCTCTCTCCGAATAAAACAGGTCATAGAAAATCACCAAAACCATTGCAAGAAGATGTAGAGAACTTTCTTTTTGGTAATGTGGTTCCCGCAGGTATGTACACGGATAACACATCTTTTGGATGAGCAACTTCTTGAGTGTCCATGAATGTTTCTTCCACCTCTTCCTTCCTTTGTAAGATCTGCAAATCAAATTCTTGTAGCAGTAGAGTCCAACGGATCATTCTTAGCTTAAAATCAGTCCTTTCTAGGATTTCTTTAATCCAACACGATCAGTATGTACTCTAACTTTGGAGTCCATGATATAATGTAACATCCCAAAAATTTAGTCCAAGGTTATTAAGATCCAAATAATCAAAATTAGGGTTAACTAAAAGTTTTTCCTTTTAAAATATTTAAGCATGCATATATGTGTTACATTTAAATAGGAGTTGTTTGAATTACCATGATTGAGTGATATATTGATTGTAAAATGACTCTAAGGTGAATTACACATCATCTAGATCATCCCCAAGAAAATCCCAAAGAAAAAAATCAAAAGAATTAAGTAAAGGAAATGGTCACTTTTGCATTTTAATCACCTAGCTCACTTTGGGTGTTCCTAGCACTCAAATGCCAACAGAAAGAATTATGGATCTTTGCACCCCTTTCTAGTACAAGTAGTGATGTGCTAAGGCCCACTTTGTGATCTCCCAAAAACATTCAAACTCTAATTTTAAATGACAATTGAAAATTGAATCAAGTGTAGGTACCAAGATCACACTATTTCAAAAACCATCCAAATGAGTTCCATTTGGCAAATCCTAGCAACCACATATGTTTAAGCATGTGATAAACCACTCAACAAATTTTCATTTCAAAATTCCAAATTTGATTTCTTCCGGCCATTTTGTCAAACACTTGGTGGACACAGATCAAACAAAACCAAAAAAAACACTAGTGTGAGTAGTGTTCTGGCCAAACCTGTCTCCCACGATGCCACCAAACCCTCTCCACTGCATCCCCTACCCCTTTCTAGCCTGGCCAAGCAATGTGCCCACGACCAAATGGTCATGGACATCAATGCCGAGCCCACTCGAGCACCTCACCAGCGACAACGCGCCCCTGACGCCGCCAGCCTCGCCAACCTTGCCCAACGCGGCGCTCGTGGTCCACCTCCCCCTCCAGGCCAGCCCCAGCTCGAGGACAGAGCGAGGAGAGGCCAGGAACCGCCGCGCCTGGAACTTGTCTGCCATGCCGATGCCACCCGCAGAGCACGCACGGTCCCCCACTCAACTAGACCCCGACTCGCTCTCACTGCCCACCTACATGATCACCACCGCCCCAGGAAGCTACTAGACACGCCCATTTCCCCAACCGTGCACCGTAGTTACCGGCCATTGCAAAACTCGCCGTCGACAGATACAGCGTGCGCGCCGCGCCGCTCACTTATCCCGACCACAATTCACTGCACACGCACCTCCGTGACACTCGCCAGGGCACCGCCCACCGTCCTAACCCAACGCCCAAGCTTCTAGCTCGATGTGTCATCGTCACCGACGAGCTCCGCCCATGCCTCTCTGCACCCGTCGCCCCGCTATAAATAGAGCGCCTCCCAGCATCGTTTCCTCACACCACTCTCATCCACTCCCCCTCAGAGCACTCCTAGAGCCCCATCGGAGCAAGCCACAGCCGGTAGCGCCGGAATTTTGCCAGAGTCTGCCGCGGAAGGAGGAGAAGGGGGCCAGTGATCCAGGCCATCTCCCGGGACGCCGCCAGTACCAGGAGAACCGCCGTCGTCGACTTGTTCGTTTGCCCGCCTCGCCACACTAACTGGAGCCCCGGTACGTCCCCACTGCACCCCCACCGAGCCGCTAGGGTTCAGTCTCGCCGGCGACAAGTCCGTCGTCGATGACGACCGTGAGCCGTTAATCAGGTTCTAATCATGCAGCCACAGTTCACCCATACCGTTTCGGCAACCCCTGTCCCACTGACAGGTGAGGCCCTCACTTAAAACCAGCCCCGGTGCTATGTGGAGTAAACTAGGCCGACCCATTTATTTCCCGCGCGACCCGTTTAATTCAAATAACTCTTTTTCTTTTTAGACTTAGACTTAATTATGTCCCTTAGTTTAAAAATCAATTCAGGGAGTTTTACAAATTCAAATTAAGTCATTCCAATTTTGTTGGAAAGGGTATTGAAATCTTTATCCAAGCCCGTTGGATTTAAATCATTTAGAGTTATAGATATCTCCTAGTAAAAAAACAAGACATAAGCTTTTTCACATTCAAACATTTTTCTAAAATCAACCATAATAGCTTTTGAGTTGATTCCAACTCTCAAAAACTCATATTTAACCATACCTATCTGAATATGTAATAATATTAAGGTTTGCATGCAGTGACTTGGGACTAGTACCAAACTAATGCTATATAGGTATTTCTAGTCACTTTAAATCATTAAATATTAAACTTAAACTTAGTAAAACGTGATCTACCCTTTAAATCATATTCCCATATGTAGAATATGTGGTGATGAAATGTGTCCACATGATCCCATATTTTAATTGGAGAATATTAAATCTTAGTTATTTTCAATGAGTAGAAATTACTTTTCTCAAATAAAAAGAATGAAACTAGTTCATTAAACCTTGTGATGTTTGTGATGATACTAGGTCATCAAATGTGTGCCTTAGTGTGATAAGTAGACTAGTTTAGTATTCTTTGGTGATTGTGTATTCCGTATGTATTTATAGACGATAGTACCGACCAAGCTTTCGAGGAGGAGGAATTCTACCAAGAGGAAGAAGAAGAGAATTTCAACCACTGCACTACACAAGGCAAGCCATCATTAACAATGCAAGCTAACCCTTGCAAACTTGATACCCTAAGCCAATGCATTAGGCATCCTTTGGTTATACCCCTTTCTAATGTTACCATCCCAAGTCTTGTTTACAAGCTTTACTTTCTTTTACTTTACCAAAGTCCTTTACTTTGTTTGAAGATAGCATAAAGAGTATAAAACATGACCTATCTAGTTAGAAGTAGATGTCATTCTATGGCATGACATTGATCTTAGCATCCCACTTTAGTGAACACTCTTAACTTAGTGATTAGAGCCAAACCAAAAACTTGATCACTTTAGATGGGAATACTTGGTCAAAATGACTTGTGAAAACCTTGGAATGATGAGTCATTCTATTGAGATGTTTTGACATGTGTTGAGAAACACAAATGGTGTATGATGATGAAAATGTTGAGGCATGAGCCTTAGCCCGTTTATATAAACTGATGGTTAGGTTCGGATGCGATACCATTCCAATTTTACCGTACAACCACAATACCTGAATTGGGTAAGGCTTAGCCAGAGGTTTATATGCATTAGTATTAGTTCCCTCGCGGGAGAGGTTTGAGCTGAGGCTACCTCTCAATGTTGTCCACCTATGCAGTGCCCAGGATGACAGATGGTCATGGCTGGGAGGCCAAGCTCATAGGAGAGGTGCTTATACTAGGGTGTGTAAAGGAAAGGTTATGTTTGATTATATGCATACTAAGTATGATGATTCAGGGTTATCCCTGACAGATGTATCCAATCGTGTGGTGAAAGTGTACCATGTCTGCAGAGTGTCAAACTATTCGAATAGCCGCGTCCGTGGTTATGGACAGTTGGAGTGGCCATACTATTCGGTTGTCAGATGTTTTCAAAATGACTTATGAAATGAATGATGAATCTTGACTAGACCACAACAGAGTTGTGACTATGAAACTAGTTTCCCAACTTAAGTGATCCTAGAACTTTTATATCTTTCTGTGTTTCTGAACACAGCTTAGGTTTCAAACTAATCTTTAAAAATAAACGTAGAGTTAGCATTCCTACTAGAACTACCTTACTTGTTAGTGATAGTTTGCTAGTACTTAAAGAGTACTCATGGATTTTGTCCCTGGCTATTCCCGTGGCCAGACTATGAAGAGGAGTACCAAGATGAAGGACAGCAGGAAGGCTATGATAACTAGGATCATCTCCCATCGTCAGCATTGCCTGTGACCCTGAAGATGGACCCCACCGCTACGCTTATTATTTATTCCGCTGCTTGTTGTAAAGACTGGATCATGAGATCCTTTATTCGTGTAAGACCTTATTATGGTTTGTAATGGAGGATGTACTGTGATATCCAATCTATTATGTCTCGCAAAAATGGTAATCCTGGGATTGCGATGTATGGCATAACAGGCATCTAGGATTAAAAATCCGGGTGTTGACAAGTTGGTATCAGAGCCATCCTGACCATAGGAGACCCTAGTTAGAATGGACGTCCGAACAAAAACTTTGTTTCAAAACCATAGTGAGTATTTATGAAAACTATTTCATCTCTTACCCTTGGGATTCTTTCTCTCAAAAAAATACATGTTCCTCCAAATTCTTACATTACTACATAAAATTTGACACGCTTGATCACTTCACTAACTTTCTCATCCTCAATTCTTATAGATGGAAACTCAGTTCAGCAAGTTCTACCAGTTGGGCAACGAAGGCCAGCTGATCTTTGAGAGGGATCTTGATGCACTATCGGAGTACTTGGAGCGTCCTCATCCAAAATTTCTTGGAGCTCAACTTCCTGGACCCCCAGGAGGAGATTTGCAATGGCTAGTGACTGCTGATCTTAGAGGCAAGATAGAAGCACCAACATCCGGGAGGATTCAGTTCTCCGTGAGAGAGAACAACTGGCTAGATGGATTAGCCAAGGAAATGCATGAAGCTCTCGCTCGCCTTTGCGCAGAGAATGTCAACTTGATTCAAGGAACCCGCCTTTCTCACTATGCAAGGCGTGATTTCATGGGAATGCCCATGGAGATGCCAAGTCACCCGGAGTGGAAGCGTCAAGTGGACAACGTTGACTTCCTACTGTACGACAGACAGAAGGAGTTGGACAATGCACGGGAGTTCGCCAACAACCTCGCCATTGCCGCCCAGAAGGCCCAGACTTTCGCCCTTCTCGTCAAGGATGGTCAATCACTTCGTCGTCAACGTGCAAAGAAGGATCACACCATCGACCGTCTTCGCAAGAAGGTGGCCGACCTTGAGAATACCATCAAGGAGCAAGAAGCTTAGCTCGCAGCAAAGGAAGAAGAAGAGGAAGGTGAAGACATCCAGGGATATATTGACTCCTACCTCAGCAATGATGATGACTACCTGGAGGATGATGCCATGGACTTCTACACCGACGATGATGACTCCAACTTCATCGACAATGAGAAGATGCACTAGAGCACTATTGTAGGAGTGAGGAGTATCGGTCCCATTGTATCGTAGCTCACGGAATGGTTCTTAAAACCATTTGTTTTCCTTATGTTGTGGTGTGTGTGAGTTTGTATCGTGTGCTAGGCTTGAAGTTAGTTGCAAAACCTGAGTCAAACTCAAAGTTTTAGCTTTGAAACCAAAACCATGAACCTTAGAACTTTCCCTCTTACCCCTTTATCTATCTCAATCTTCAGATGACTCGTGGAAACCAAGGAGGGAGCAACTCATCACATGACCCAATGCTGCAGATTCTGTAGACGCTCATTGTAGACCGTGAAGCTAGTAGGGCAGAGCGCCAAGCAAATCTAGCAACCCTGCAACAGATCGCCCAGATGGCTCACAACAATCAGAACCATGGAAATCAGGATCATCAGGGATCCAAACTCAAAACCTTCCAGAATACTAATCCCCCAATCTTTAGCAAGTCTGAGGACCCCTTGGATGCTGATGACTGGTTGCAGACAATGGAGAACAACTTAGAAGTCGCCAGAGTGGATGACAACGAGAAAGTTCCTTTTGCCACCCACTATTTGGCAGGAGATGCAAGAGCATGGTGGAATAGCACCCACACAATGAACCATGGTCAAGTGATGACAGGGAAGCTTTCAAGATCAAATTCAACCGCACCCACGTGCCGCAGGGTCTAGTCACCAGAATGAGAGATGAATTCAGAGAGTTAAAGCAATGCAGAATGACTGTAGTGGAGTACCGTGACAGATTCCTATCGCTTGCTAGGTATGCACCTGATGAGATCAACACGGAGGCCAAGAAGAAGGAGAGATTCCTGAACGGACTACACGATGAGATGCAGACTGTTCTCGTCAACATACGTTTTGAGGATCTCGAAGAACTAGTCGACTCTGCCATTCAGATGGAAGGGAAGATTAATCAAGCCAACGACAACCACAAACGTCGGATGATGCACCAAACTGGATCCAACAGTCACCAGAAGTACCGTCCCAACCCCTCTCCAGGATATGCACTAAGAAACAATCGACCCCCAATGTCTCGCCCAAGCTACCCCAACCGTAGCAGAGGAAATGTGAAGTCCGGAGGAAAAAACAACCACCCTGGTAACTCGAACAATTTCAATCGTGCACCTCCCAAGAACCACCACCACCACCACAACAACAACAACAACAACAACAACAATAACAACAACAACACTGCACCCAGAACTAGAAGCAGTGTTGTACCCGTGGCAGCAAAAGACAAGTCTCAGATCACTTGTTTCGAGTGTGGAGTGAAGGGTCACTACTCCAATGAGTGTCCCAAGAAGATTGCCCCCACTGTCAATGTGAATGCCCCAGCTCAATAGCAGTGTCGTATTGAACTCGGAAGAAGATATGCCCTAGGGAACCCTCACAACCGCAACGGCCGTCTCTTCCACATGAACGTCGAAGAAGCCGAAGAAGCGCCAGATGTAGTGCTGGGTATGTTTTCTGTCAACTCAGATTTAGCAAGAGTGTTGTTTTATTCTGGAGCATCACACTCATTTTTCACCGAAGAATTTGCATGCACTAGTAAGATTCACCCAACCAACTTGAAGCATGTCATGATAGTTCAAAACACTGGTTCAACTACAAAAGTTAGAAAAATTTGCAAAGTCATACCTATCAGAATACATGGGATATATTTTTATGCTAATATAATAGTACTTGGAACCAAAGGTTTGGAAGTAGTACTAGGAATGGATTGGATGTCAAAGCATAAAGGACTAATAGACTGTGCTAAGAAAGCCATGACCATGACCAGTAGCTCGGGAGTATCAGTAGAGCATATATCGAAAACCTTGCCCCGTCAATTCAAGTGCAACAAGAGTCTAGGCCTTCCCACCATAGACCAAGTCAGAGTAGTCTATGAATATCCGACGTATTCCCAGATGAATTTCCCGGTATGCCCCCGGATAGGGATATTGAGTTCATTATTGAACTAATCCCCGGAACCGGACCAATAGCCCAGAGACCCTATAGCATGAACCCCTCAGAGTTAGTGGAACTGAAGAAGCAGCTGGATGCTATGTTGGCAACATGCTTGATTCAACCAAGCGCATCGCCATGGAGATCACTAGTGTTATTCATCGACAAGAAGGATGGAGGCAACCGTTTGTGCACAGATTACAGAAAGCTGAATGATGTCACCATCAAAAACTAGTACCCACTGCCAAAGATAGAGGGTCTGTTTGATCAGTTGACTGGTGCCAGAGTGTTCTATAAGATCAATCTTAGGACTAGTTATCACCAACTTAAGATTTGTGCAACGGATATTCCAAAGACCGCCTTTACCACCAGATATGGATTATATGAGTATACGGTCATGTATTTTGGGTTAACCAATGCTCCTGCTTATTTCATGAATATCATGAATAAGATCTTTATGAACTTTCTGGACAAGTTTGTCGTTGTGTTTATCGACGATATCCTTATCTACTCCAAGTCAGAAGAAGAGCATGAGCAACATCTGAGAATAATCATGGAAACCCTTATAGAGCATCGGTTGTATGCCAAGTTCAACAAATATGAGTTTTGGCTGAAAGAAGTAGGATTCCTCGGACATATTGTGTCTGCAGGAGGAGTCGATGTTGATCCCTCCAAGATCAGAGATGTTGAAGCATGGGAAGGCCCAACCACTGAAACCAAAGTCCGTGCATTTCTCGGATTAGTGGGATACTACCGCAAGTTCCTCGAAGGATTCTCAAGCATCACAAGACCCATGACCCAATTATTGAAGAAAGACAAGAAGTTTGAATGGACTGACAAATGTGAAGCAAGTTTCCAAGAGCTCAAGAAGAGATTGATTTCAGCCCCAATATTGATCATGCCAGATATCAAGAAGCCGTTTGATGTGTATTGTGATGCATCCAAGATTGGTCTCGGATGTGTATTGATGCAAGAAGGAAAAGTCATAGCATATTTGTCAAGGCAACTGAAGCGGCATGAACAGAACTATCCTAGCCATGATCTTGAGTTAGCAGCTGTAGTTTTAGCATTGAAGACATGGCGTCATTACCTTATGGGTAATCACTGTGAGATTTACTCAGATCACAAAAGCTTGAAGTATATTTTCACTTAGAAGGAGCTGAGTATAAGGCAAAGGAGATGGATATAGTTAATCAAGGATTATGACCTTGTCATTCACTATCACCTCGACAAAGCCAATGTGGTAGCAGATGCTCTTAGCAGATTGTCGTGTAGGCTAAACACCATGATCAAGGAGAAGCAACCAAGTTTGCATGAGGAGTTGGAGCAGTTTAGAACTGAGCTTGTTAGCAAAGGATTTTTATCTAGCATTGAACTTCAACCCACTTTGATTAGCCAAATCAAGGAAGCCCAGAAGGGAAATGCAAGTATCGACGGAATCAAACGTTGTATTGGTATAGGAAAAGTACCTGGATTCACCGAAGACGAAGAAGGAGTTCTGTCGTACAAAGGACGTATCTATGTGCCAGCAGATTCAAAACGTAAGCAAGTCATCATGCAAGAAGCTCATGATACTCTTTATTCTATCCACCCCGAAGGAACAAAGATGTATCAGGATTTGAAGGAGCAATTTTGGTGGCACAAGATGAAGAGAGAAATCGGAAGCTACATCGCTAAGTGTGATATATGTCAAAGAGTCAAAGTGGAACATTAGAGACCCACAGGCCTGTTGCAACCATTGTAGATTCTGGAATGGAAATGGGATTCCATCGGAATGGACTTTATCACTGGCTTGCCTACTTCTAGTAGGGGAAATGACTCAATCTGGGTCATTATTGATAGATTCTCCAAGGTAGCCCAGTTTATACCCGTCAAGACAACCTACTAGAGTTCGAAGCTATTAGAGTTGTAAATTGCTAGAATTGTTAGTCTGCATGGAACCCCGAAGAACATACTATCGGATCGAGGAACCCAATTTACCTCGAGATTTTTGCAGAAAGTCCAAGAGGGATTGGGAACTAAGTTGAATTTCAGCACAACTTATCACCCGCAAACCGACGGACAGACTGAAAGAGTCAACCAAATCCTAGAGGATATGTTGAGAGCTTATGTGTTAGAGTATGGATCAAAATGAGAAGATTGTCTGCCTTTCGCAGAATTCTCATACAAAAATAGTTATCAAGCCAGTTTGCAAATAGCCCCATTTGAGTTCTTATACGGAAGAAAGTGTCGTACCCCTTTTAATTGGTCGCAAGTAGGAGAGAGTCAGATTTTTGGACCCGAAATTCTCCGAGTAGCTGAAGATAAGGTTCACAAAGTCCGTGAGCACCTCAAGACCGCCCAATCCAGACAGAAGAGTTATGCTGACAAGACAAGGAGAGACCTGACCTTCAATGTCGAAGATTTTGTGTATCTCAAGGTTTCACCATTGAAGGGAACACAACGTTTTAGCCTAAAAGGAAAGTTAGCCCCCAGATATATCGGACCCTTCAAGATTCTGAATCGTCAAGGAGAAGTATCGTATCAACTGGAACTGCCAGAGGAGATGTCAGCCATCCAAAATGTGTTCCATATCTCGTTACTTCGCAAATGTCTAGAAGTGCCGGAGAAGACTGGAGTTTTCAAGAACATCGATCATCGAGCTATTGATATCAACAAGGATCTGACGTATCGTGAAGTGCCCATCCATATCTTGGAGGAAGCTTACAGAACCACCAGGACCCGGAGTATCAAATTTCTCAAGATTCAATGGAGCAACCATACTGAAGAAGAAGCCACTTGGGAACGAGAAGATTACATTAAGATTGAGTTCCTAGATCTCTTTAGTTCCTAGTTTTTCTTTCTTAAATCTCGGGACGAGATTTTGTTTAAGGGGGGAAGGTTTGTAACATCACAAAACTTTAATCCAAGGTTATTAAGATCCAAATCATCAAAATTAGGGTTAACAAAAACTTTTCCTTTTAAAATATTTAAGCATGCATATATGTGTTACATTTAAATAGGAGTTGTTTGAATTACCATGATTGAGTGATCTATTGGTTGTAAAATGACTCTAAGGTGAATTACACATCATCTAGATCACCCCCAAGAAAATACCAAAGAAAAAGAAATCAAAAATAATTAAGTAAAGGAAATGGTCACTTTTGCCATTTTAATCACCTAGCTCACTTTGGGTGTTCCTAGCACTCAAATGCCAACAGAAAGAATTCTGGATCTTTGCATCCCTTACTAGTTCAAGTAGTGATGTCCCAAGTCCCACTTTGTGATCTCCCAAAAACATTCAAACTCTAATTTTAAATGACAATTGAAAATTGAATCAAGTGTAGGTACCAAGATCACACTATTTCAAAAACCATCCAAAGGAATTCCATTTGGCAAATCCTAGCAACCATAGATGTTTAAGCATGTGACAAACCACTCCACAAATTTTCATTTCAAAATTCCAAATTTGATTTCTTTCGGCCATTTTGTCAAACACTTGGTGGGCACAGATCAAACAAAACCAAAAAAACACTAGTGTGAGCAGTGTTCTGGCCAAACCTGTCTCCCACATTGCGACCAAACCCTCTCCACTGCATCCCCTACCCCTTTCTAGCCCGGCCAAGAACTGTGCCCATGACCAAATGGTCATGGACATCAATGCCGAGCCCACTCGAGCACCTCACCGGCGACAACGCGCCCCTAACGCCTCCAACCTCGCCAACCTTGCCCAACGCATCGCTCGTGGTCCACCTCCCCCTCCAGGCCATCCCTAGATCAAGGACAGAGCGAGGAGAGGCTAGTAACCGTCGCGCCCGGAACTTGTCTACCATGCCAACGCCGCCCGCAGAGCACGCACGGTTCCACGCTCAACCAGACCCCGCCTCGCTCTCCCCGCCCACCTACATGATCACCACCACCCCAGGAAGCTACTAGACAAGCCCATTTCCCCGATCGTGCCTCGTAGTCATCGGCCATCGCAAAACTCGTGGTCGACAGAGATAGCGTGCGCGCCGCGCCGCTCACTTATCCCGACTACAATCCACTGCACACGCACCTCCCTGACACTCACCAGGGCACCGCCCACCGTCCTAACCCACTGCCCAAGCTTCTAGGTCGCTGTGTCATCGTCACCGACGAGCTCCGCCCATGCCTCTGTGCACCCCTCGCCCCGCTATAAATAGAGCGCCTCCCAGCACCGTTTCCTCACACCACTCTCATTCACTCCCCCTCAGAGCATTCCTAGAGCCCCACCGGAGCAAGCCGCATCCCGTAGCGCCAGAATTTCGCTGGAGTCTGCTGCGGAAGGAGGAAAAGGGGGCTAGTGATCCAGGCCATCTCCCGGGACGCCGCCAGTACCAGGAGAACCGCCGTCGTTGACTTGTTCGTTTGCCTGCCTCACCGCACTAGATGGAGCCTCGGTACATCCCTACTGCACCCCATCGAGCCGCTAGGGTTCAGTCTCGCTGGCGACGAGTCTGTCATCAACGATGACCGTGAGCCGTTGATCAGGATCTAATCCTACGGCCACAGTTCGCCCATACAGTTTCGGCAACCCCTGTCCCACTAACAGGTGGGGCCCTCACTTAAAACCAGCCCGGGCGCTGTGAGGAGTAAACTAGGCCGGCCCATTTATTTCCCGCGCGACCCGTTTAATTCAAATAACTCGTTTTCTTTTTAGACTTACACTTAATTATGTCCCTTAGTTTAAAAATCAATTCAGGGACTTTTACAAATTCAAATTAGATGATTCCAATTTTGTTAGAAAGGTTATTGACATCTTTGTCCAAGCCTGTTGATTTAAATCATTTAGAGTTATAGATATCTCCTAGTAAAAATAACAAGACAGAAGCTTTTTCACATTCAAACATTTTTCTAAAATCAACCATAATAGCTTTTGATTTGATTCCAACTCTCAAAAATCACATTTAACCATACCTATCTGAATATGTAATAATATTAAGGTCTGCATGCAGTGACTTGGGACTAGTACTAAACTAATGCTATATAGGTATTTCTAGTCACTTTAAATCATTAAATATTAAACTTAAACTTAGTAAAATGTGATCTAACCTTTAAATCACATTCCCATATGTAGAATATGTGGTGATGACATGTGTCCACATGATCCCATATTTTATTTGGAGAATATTAAATCTTACTTATTTTCAATGAGTATAAATTACTTTTCTCAAATAAAAAGAATGAAACTAGTTCATTAAACCTTGTGATGTTTGTGATGATACTAGGTCATCAAATGTGTGCCTTAGTGTGATAAGTAGACTAGTTTAGTATTCTTTGGTGATTGTGTATTCCGTATGTATTTATAGATGATAGTACCGACCAAGCTTTTGAGGAGGAGGAATTCTACCAAGAGGAAGAAGATGAGAATTTCAACCACTGCACTACACAAGGCTAGCCATCATTAACAATGCAAGCTAACCCTTGCAAACATGATACCCTAAGCCAATGCATTAGGCATGCTTTGGTTATACCCCTTTATAATGTTACCATCCCAAGTCTTGTTTACAAGCTTTACTTTCTTTTACTTTACCAAAGTCCTTTATTGTGTTTGAAGATAGCATAAAGAGTATAAAACTTGACCTATCTAGTTAGAAGTAGATGCCATTCTGTGGCATGAGATTGATCTTAGCATCCCACTTTAGTGAACACTCTTAACTTAGTGATTAGAGCCAAACCAAAAACTTGATCACTTTAGATGGGAATACTTGGTTAAAATGACTTGTGAAAACCTTGGAATGATGAGTCATTCTATTGAGATGTTTTGACATGTGTTGAGAAACACAAATGGTTTATGATGATGATGAAAATGTTGAGGCCTGAGCCTTAGCCCTTTTATAAAAACTGATGGTTGGGTTCAGATGCGATACCGTTCCAATTTTACCATACAACCACAATACCTCAATTGGGTAAGGCCTAGCCGGAAGTTTATATGCATTAGTATTAGTTCCCTCGCGGGACAGGTTTGAGCTGAGGCTACCTCTCAATGTTGTCCACCTATGCAGTGCCCAGGATGACAGATGGTCATGGCTGGGAGGCCAAGCTCATAGGAGATGTGCTTATACTAGGGTGTGTAAAGGTAAGCTTATGTTTGATTATCTGCATACTAAGTATGATGATTCAGGGTTATCCCTAACAGATGTATCGAAACTTGTGGTGAAAGTGTACCACCTCTGCAGAGTGTCAAACTATTCGAATAACCGTGTCCGCGGTTATGGACAGTTGGAGTGACCATACTATTCTGTTGTCAGATGTTTTCAAAATGACTTATGCAATGAATGATGAATCTTGTTTGGACCACAACAGAGTTGTGACTATGAAACTAGTTTCCCAACTTAAGTGATCCTAGAACTTTATTTTATCTTTCTTTGTTTCTGAACTCAGCTTAGGTTTCAAACTAAACTTTATAAATAAACATAGAGTTAGCAGTCCTACTAGAACTACCTTACTTGTTAGTGATAGTTTACGAGTACTTATAGAGTACTCATGGCTTTTGTCCCTGGCTATTCCTGTGGCCAGACTATGAAGATGAGTACCAAGATGGAGGACAGTAGGAAGGCTATGATAAATAGGATCATCTCCCATCGTCAGCTTGCCTGTGACCCTGAAGATGGACCCTACCGCTACGCTTATTATTTATTCCGCTGCTTGTTGTATTAAGACTGGGATAGTTCTTTTGGGCCCCATTTAAGGTGTGCTAGCATGATGAATGACATTAAGGTCATCACCATCATACTGGCAAAGAATTGCTCCTACAGCTTCATGACTAGCTTCGCAAAATAGCTCAAAAGGTTTCTTCCAATTAGGTGGTTTTATAATGGGAGCTTCAAGAAGGGATTATTTTAATATGTTGAAAGAAGTAAGACATTTTTAATCAAAATTAAAATGAATAAGCTTTTGAAGAAGGTTAGTTAATGGTCTAGCAGTTTTCGAAAAATTCTTAACGAACCTTCTATAAAATCCTACATGACGTAAACAGCTTCTTATACCTTTTATATCTCGAGGAGGGGGTAACCTTTCTATTCCTTCAATCTTTGCCTTATCGACTTCTATGCCCTTACATGAGACTTTGTGACCGACTACTATGCCTTCTTGGACCATGAAATGACATTTCTCCTAGTTCAAGACTAAGTTAGTGTCTTCACATCTCTACAAAACTTTGTGAAGATTATGGAGACAATGATTGAAGGAAGTTCCATAAACAGAGAAATCATCCATGAACACTTCCATAATACTTTCAACATAATCGGCAAAAATGGCAGTCATGCATCTTTGAAAAGTGGTAGGAGCATTGCAAAGAACCAAAAGGCATACGACGATAAGCATAAAGGCCATATGGACAAATGAAAGTAGTTTTTACTTGATCATCAGGGTGCACAGCAATTTGGGAAAAAACCGTAATAGCCATCTAAGTAGCAAAAAATGAGAATGCATAGTAAGCCTTTCTAAAGTTTGATCTATAAACGGTAAAGGGTAGTGATCTTTTTGAGTTTTATTATTTAGTTTCATATAGTCGATGCTCATCATGTGTTAAACAACAGTCCTAGTAGGTACCATTTCATTATGTTCATTTTCTACAACCATAAACCCACCTTTCTTTGGAACACAATGAACATGATTTACCCATTCACTCTTCTCCACATGAAAGATGATGCCTGCATCCAACAAGCGTATTTTTTTCTTACCTCCTCTTTCATATGAGGTTTAAGACGTCACTAAAAGTCCACGACCGGCTGAGCTCCTTCCTCCATGAATAATTTATGGGTTGCTACCGAGGGACTGATCCCCTTCAAGTCTCCCATCGAATACCCAAGAGCATTTTGGTGCATACGGAGAACCTTCATTAAGTTTTCCTCCTCTTTCTCTACGAGGTTAGCACTTACAATAACAGGGAAATTATTTGTCTCATCAAGAAACCAATAGTTTAGTTCCTTTCGTAGAGTTTTAAGAATTGGAGGAGGAAGAGCCCCATCTCCTTTTCGTATGGGTTCTTCATATTTTTGATTGATCTTGATGTCCACCTCAAGTGTGGAGTCGAGATAGTTATCTATTTAAGTTTTTTCTATGTCATGAAAAATGTTTTTATTATTGACTAAACTTCTTGCTAGATCATCATCTGGAGTCTCGATGACTATTGAGGCTAATTTTATGATATTACCTTCTTCCTCACGTTCGTACTCATCATCATCTAATTCTTCAAAAGCCGGTTTATGGTAAAATTTGGAGAAATGAAAATTCATTTTGTCTTCACCAAACTTGAGAGCCATAGTTTGCTTCTTGCAGTCTATGTTCGCTCCTGCGGTATTTAGAAAAGTTCTTCCAAAAATGATGGGACAATAAACATCAGTGGGCATATGAATAAGAACAAAATCAATATTATATTTGTAAGGTCCAATACAGATTGGCACGTCCCTAATTATTCCCATAGGGACTCTAAGAGTTTTATCTGCAAGCATTATAGTCATGTTCGTATCTTCCAATTCAGCTAGAGCTAATTCGTTTTGAATTTTTAAATAAAAATTAAAAGGAATAACGTTAACAGCTGTACCGATATCACAAAGGCCATAATAGGAAGTTCCTCCGAAAGTGCACGGAAGGATAGGCTTACCCACTTCTTTAGCTTTTACCTTTCCTTCAACAAATTGCGATGCTTCGGAATCTAGCTCAATCACGTTGCAATGGGCAAACCTGGTTAAGATATCCTCCTTTATTGATACCTCTGCCTCTTGTACACGCTCTTCTTCAGTTTTCCTCATTTGTGTTTCCTCTTCCAGCTTCTCGAGAAATAATTCTTCCTCTTTGCGTTGATCCTCAAGTTGCTGGGCCATCATATGTCTTCTCACCGTCCTTGGAAAACGAAAGGGTTCGACATATGGGGGTGCCTCCCTTATTGGCCTGACAGGGGCCATAATTATTGGATCTTCTTCAACAACTGATTCGGGTGGCGGAGTATAATGAAGCCAGTCTTTCTTTGGAGCTTCAATATGTTCTGTAAAAGACTGAAGGATTTTCAAGATAATATCATCATCAAGTTGCAGTTCATTAGAAATTTCTTTTACCTTACCAGAGTCTTTATAAGAATTGAGACAATCATATTCAATTTCTATACCTCCTTCACACCCCTAAATGAAATACACATGTTTATTTATTGTGCCAAATTCATTCTAAAAGTTCCCACGTTTTTATTATAGTTAACTCCATGAAAGAGCCTCCTGAATTCGTGTCAAGCTCATGTTTAATTTTTTGATTAAGTCATCCATAGAAAATATGCAAAATATACCATTCAGGTAAAACATGATGGGGACATTTGTGAAGTAGAGACTTGTACCTTTTGTAGGCTCTTACCAAGCCTTCGCCTGGGCGGTTCTTGAAGTTTGTAATTGCCCTCCTTACTTCAGCAGCTTTTACCTTGGGAAAGAATCGAGACACAAATTCTCCTTTAAGTTTTTCCCAGGTATCAATTTTCTCTGCAGGGCAAATTCTATACCAAGTGGTAGCAGTGTTGGCTAGAGATTGGCTAAAAAGTTTAAGTTTTAATTCGTCATCAGAATAGCCTCTCAATTTAAGAGTACAACATAGCTCGGTAAAATGCATTAAATTATTATAAGGATCCTCATTAGGATCATCTTCTACAAAAGTTTTCTCTTTAATAATAGCAACAAAATGAGGGTTGACCCCACTCGGTAATTCTTTAACTAATCCTCTATTGCATTTCCCAAGGTATTTAGTAGCATCAAGATGATTAATCAGTCTGAGTGTAGTCATGGTGCTTACCTGAAGCTAGTAAACAACTTTACTAAAACAATGGGTAAAATAAGTAACTAAGAACAAAGACCAAAAGCGCTTAGCTCCCTGGCAACAGCGCTAGAAAATAGCTTGATGACTGCAAGTGCACAAACAAATTGTAGCTAGTTTCGAAGTAAAGATATCGAACCCATAGAGAGCTATTGGTAAAGGTCTTTGTGCCCCTCATTACTATCTACCATACTTATAAGCCGTCTTCGATCTCAAGTAAAGGGTGTTTGAATGGTTTATGGTTGTTTGCAGAAAAGTAATTAAAACAAGTAAAAGAAAACAAGTAACAAGTTTATGTGAAAGTGTGGTTGAACTCAATAGGGCTAAAACATTCCGGGTATGTAGGATACACCACTAGCATAGTATTATTGTTATAGTCAACCAAGATCTAACATACTTCTTTTGTCATGATATGTGTGGAAAGAGCTCCATAATAAGATGTTCACGACAAGGCTCGTATGAAGCCACTTTGTTGAGCCAAGTATGAGGTCACCTCTAAATAACCACTGCGATGTCTGAGTACAATCACCCATACAAACCACCACAATTAAGGGTTTCCCCATGGGTATTGTAATTAGCTTAGGGAGTCCCTATTTAATCCCCCTTTGACCGTATAGGTTACGTGCCGACGCCAATCTATCACGGGGCATTCCTGGTATGCTTCTAAGACACGTCCAAAGAATTTCTCCCTCCCTTTAGCCTCGAAGGCAAATGATATGCGGCTGACTACACATACCATATACAGAGAGAGATCAAACACAAATCATAATTATATCATAGACAAGTAAGTCATACAGATACAAGGATAGATCATCTTGATTACAAGTTCATAATTGTCCTAGGGTTTCTCCATCTCCCCAAGAACGAAGGAACTACTCACTCATGGAAGCAATTAACAACATTATCAGAATCAAATGAATGTATTAAAGTACGGGGTAGATTTAATGCAAACCACAGTTGGATCTAGGATTATAGAAAGATCTAATAGATGAAAGAGGGAGTAATGGTGGTGATGAAGATGCAACGGTTGATGATGAAGGGGATGATGTGTTTTTCTCCAATGATCCGTGGATCGGCAGGGATTTTACCCCAGCCAAGTTCCTCCTTTAGATCCCTCTCGGATGTGGTGTTTCGTGGTTTCTCGTGGCTGTGAATGTTGGATCCCCCTCTCGTCTTTGCCAGAGAGAAGTATTTGACGAGGCGGTCACGATGGCACCTGGTACGGGCGGATGGTATGGGTAGGCTCCGTCCGTACCAGTGGTCATTAACCATGTTGATGCCTCTTCTGCGATTGGTATTCTTCCAGGTTCGAAGGAAAATTCATAAAATGACTTTTATCACTTAGAAATATCATATAATTACACAATATAACATCTCTAATTGATATGTTCATATATGACTCCATGATTTGGGATCATGTTGAAACAAGGACAAAATAGCGCTCATAGGCGTGGTGAAATACAAAAATCCCTACTCTATTTACGCAAAAAGAAAAGGGAAATATGCTTCAATTTTGTATGCACCAGTCTACAAACTCGATAAGACGCTCTATGGCCTTAAACAAGCCCCACGTGCGTGGTATGTGTAGCATCCCACCTGTCTAACATCTGTAATGCTACATGGTCTAATAATAAAATGCTACTTCCTACATATAATTGTTGCATCATAATTATATCATGCCCATGTCATCATGCCACCTTGCATTTGAGCATCATATAAAACCCTTTTTCTTTTGGTTATTATCTCATATGCATCATTAATTGTATTTGCCTCTTGATATATTGTATTTGGTTCTTGATAAATGCTTGATGCCCAAGTTGAGTTTGGGGCATATCTTTTATTTAACTCCACCACCTTTTCTTGCCACCACCCCATAATTCCACCATCCAACTATATGTGAGCTTTGCATTTTATTTGGGTTTACCTCTAGCTCATGTGGGTTGGGATGGATCCACTTCTAATTCCACATGCTTCAATATATGCCTCGTGTTGTTTTGACATTGTTGATATGCGGAGAGCCACATGGCCACCTTTGCATGTTATGGGAGTATTATTCCTTGTCTAGCTTCCATATGGTTTGGTTTGGAGTATTGGATCACGTATGAATATAATTGTGGATATAAACTTACCTAGTGGGACATACACACTAGCATGCCCACATTATATTCAAATATGAGAATTTCCATCTATTCTACTTGGAACACCAACTTTTTGCTTTTGGCTTGGCCTTAATTCCATATTTTGGGAGTGCATGTGTTAACCAATGCCATGGACATTTACAATTGTTTTCACAATAATAAATATGGCATCTATTAATTATGCATGGGCCATGCAAGATCATCTTCTTTCTTTTTTCTTTGGTTTATTTTGGTTTTGAGTGGGGCATGGGTATTTTACCCATGGTCCAACTTATCTTTCTCTCCCTCTCTTCTTTTATTTGATACCACCCTCCAACCCTCATCCTACCTCACCTCCAAAACTTCCACATCCCATGCAAAATATCCAGTCCACATATTATTCTCCTTCTAGTTGATTATGTGAGAGTTTTGGTTTTTGGAACTCTTTGGAGGCTTGTGTTAAATCTTGAATAAACCTTCTACACTAAAAATACTCCTTAATTCTTCTTACATCACAACCACTCTTAGTCTAAACCCTCTTTTGTTTTCTATCTAAACCGAGTCCTCTCTCTCTAAACCTAGCTTCTACACACTCCCCTCACCAAAACCCTAACCCTATCTCTTTTTCCCTCCTAGCTAGGCTCCATGCCGAGCCACCCTCTCCTTCCTAACTTGGCCACCACCACCCTGGCTCGGTCCCAAGACCCTAGCCTGGCAACCAGCCCGAGCCACCATGTCACCCCTCCTCTAGCCCTAGCCGAGCATCATCCCCCTCTCTGTCCTTCTCCCTCACGGCCATGCAGACCCCACCCGAGGCCCCCTCTCTTTTCCTCTGTCCCCAGCTGCAGACCCAAGCCTCCCGAGCCGTGCCCACCGCGTGAGGAGGAGAAGGAGGAAAGGAGCACGCCACCTTTTTCTACCCCGAGCCCCATGTGCTCCCCTCTGCCCTCAGCCTTATCTACCCTCCCCTTAGCCTTGCGTTACCCCCATATCCACCCAGGGCCCTGCCCTTCCACCCCTCCTTCCCCACCTACCGCTACCCCTCTCTCTTCCAACTCTGGCGGCCACCGTCGGCTTTCCTCTTGGCCACATCGTACCAGGCGGCGGGGGTGGCGTTTGGTTGTCAAGGAAGACCGAGGAGTACCCCTGCATCACCCCTGTCCATGCCGTCGAGGAGGAGGAGCCCCAGACCTGCTGCACGACATCGAGCCCGACGAAAACCCTAGCTCGCCGTCCGCCTGCATCGTCGTCGCTCTCCTGCGTGCCCAGCCGATCCAACGCCACTGAGAGCCCCGCGGTGAGCAGACGTACCCCCCTGACACCCTCTCCTTGTCCTGCTCTTCCTGTACGCATGGATCGATCCGTCGAGCGCTCTCGGTGCACCGCGCTCGAGTTCTCCACCCCACCGTTGCGCCGCAGCAGTTTACCCTAGCCGCGCAGCATTTACCAGCAACAACCCCTCCCTAGCCCAGCCGCAGCCATCGCCGCGCGCGCGAGCTGCGTTGCGAGTTCGATCCCCCGCCGCGCCGCACGCTGTTTGTCAGTTTTGTCAGACAAAGGCGGAGGAAGAAAAGCAGTAGCTGCGGCCATTTCGCGAATACCCCCTGCACTTTTTGTTTTCCCCAACCCGCGCTCCATCCAGGCCCACCTATCAGGCGATGTGTCAGTTTTATAAAAAGGCACCCGAGAAAACCCTGTCCTCAACCCGCGCTCCCCGGATCCCCCACGTGGCAGGCCCCCGCTGGCGCGCCCGCGTGTGGCTCCATGGCAGCCGTGGCCCCGCTTGTCAGCTATTGTGGCTGACTGGACGAGCGGTAAGAAAAGTGTGCCGCGTGTTGTTTGCGCCAGCTCAGCGTGGTCCCACCCGTCAGTGGCTGTGGCTAGCTGCTTCTGAGTACAAAAAGTTTGAGACCTTTTCGGTTTAATAAAAATGTTTTCCAGAAATGTTTAATATGATTTTAAATCCAGAAATTAATAACTTTTTATTAATAAATCCAAATAATAGAAATGATATATGTTTTCGAATCAGAAAAATGTGAAGAATTCAAATCTGCCATTCAAAAGAATGTTTGGCTAATTTAAATTTTTGAAATTGTTTAATTGTAATAAAAATGCCTTTTCTTAATTAATTAATAACTTTAATTCTATAACTCCAAATTTGACAAATATGTCTAAGTCGATCAGCGCGACGAGCCCGTTCTAACTATGCATTCCATATTATGAATTGAAGCATGCATCCTGTCATTATTAAAAATCAGAACTGTTTATGGCAATAAAACTTGACCAAATAAATAATAAAATAGTTTATTCTTGTTCCCACACCTCACCCTTTCCATGCTACTTTATTGCCATGTAATGGTGCATCATTCATCATGGCATGCTTGTTTGCTTGTCGCATTTTATTCATATGCGTGTGCACTTTATTTATGTTGGCCCTTGTTTGTTTGGTTCTTCTTTCGAATAGACGCCGAGCAGGGGAAATATCAGGAATCTCAGGAGTACTACCCAGATCCATCCCTCGCTTCAACTGAGCTGCCAGGCAGCACTACCACATGCTTTCATACATATAGTACCTATTGCTTCTATCTTATTCTTGCTTCATGGAGTCGCGATTGCATTAAATTGAATCCCAAGTACTGCATAGCCTTTACTTTTAAACCCCACCGAGCCTGTTCTTCAATCCCATGAGCCATTACTACAGGAGTTGTTTGAGCCATGCGAGTCGTAGAATAACATGTGTAGGGTATGTGTGTGTTTGATGGATAACGAGGTACCTAAACAACTTAACCTGAGTAGTAATGGGATAACTAAAGAAAGAGGTACCGGTGAGCAATATCTGCTATTTGGTTTTTCATGCTCACTTGTGTCCCGTAGGAACCCGAGTACTAGAATCTTGTTCCTTGACTATTCGCACTATCCACATACGCGAGACTCTATGAATCCCCCTTTGCCAGAGCTTGAGTCGTACTTTATTTCTTCGGGCCACAAAGTAGTTTGGGGCTTTATTACTATCCTGTACTTATGCCATGCTTTACTGCTTTATTTAAGATTGTGCGTGGAGCACCTGTACTGTTTAGGGATCGTGGCACAATTTCGCGGTATCGACAAGCCCAGTCACACTTTCGGGTTCCCAGTCGTTCATAGCCATTCTCACAAACCCTGGGTCCGTCTCGGAGCCGGCCAACTTCGTTGCAGGTAGCTTATTAGGGTGGCCCCCTGAAATATTTTATGAATCCTATGATTGCTTTGTCGTGAAAGCCTCATTGGGTTTTGATTTTGTTTTTTTTGAGGTCGATCGTGTGTGTGTTGCTATTTGTGCACCCCTGTAGGGTAAATCTTTCTGAAAGCCGTATCCATGGTTATGGACGACTTGGAGCACAGTTTCTCGATCATAGACAAGCATAACTAAAGTACCGCTTTTAACTTGACTAAATACCTGACCAGTAAATAGTGCAATACTCATGGAATGGTTAATAAAACTGCCAACAGATGGGTTGTTCGTCCGCTTTCTCGTTGGTAAGCGAGAAGGAGGATAGATCTATTACTTTATACTGTTAAAACTGTTGTTTCTAATTAACGGACATCCGATTATCATTGGTTAGGTGGATGGTTAGCGAGTATCTATAGGCTTTTTAGTTATTATCTTTTGCTGCAGTTGCGTCACCCCAGGTATATGTCCCCTTTAGAGGCATAAAGACTTGTTGAGTACCCCTAGGACTCAAACGATAAATTGTTTGATTTAGATGAACATGTGTATTCGTAAGATGGATACTGGGTGGAGGAGACAGATGATGTTGGCAACGATCACTCGGTGTAGAGATTCCGGGGTGGGGATCTGCGAGATCTGTGGGCGAGGTGTGCTTACTTATGTGGCATCTTATGCCGATTTGCTTCTTATCCGTACTCGGATCTCGTCTCCCGCTTCCGCTTGATACTATGATGTTTGATGTATGAGGAGCTATCCTACACTATTATCTCTATCTAGGATATTTGGATCTTGCCGTATGGTGTTGCAATATTTCTATTTCTTTTAGATGGTATGGCTCTGAAAACTGTTGTAAGGTAGCTTGCATACATACTCACTTGTGTATGTATTTGATCTCTTCGCCTGTTGCCTACGCCGCTCGCTCTTGTCCCGATGTTCTTGGAAGTGGTTAGGATGGCCGACGGGTCTACACGTGGGTGGCCCCTGGGCCCCCGCTGTACTATTTTAACCACTTCCGGTTCATCCAGGCTTGAACTTAGAGCGTAGGGTCCGATGTAGTTACAATTGGTATCAGAGCCATCCCGCCCTTCAGGGTCTCAGCCAAATGGTCGTTGTCAGTCTAGAAAATATTTTGGTAGCTATGCATACTAGGGAAAAACGAAACGTGAGAGTAGGACTGCTTCCATTTTTCTTCTTACCCACCCACCCACCCTTTTGTGGTAAGGAAGTGTAACGTTTTCAATCCTCTTCTAAAATTCAAACTAGGATTCACGTGTTCTGGGTTCCGTAGTACCATAGGTTGTGTGAGTGTGTAATTCCTTGTCTATCTATTGCATCCAACTTGTTATCGCTATCTGTCTTTTGGTTATCAACTGTTGGTATATTTCATACCGACAGGCTCTTGTAAACCGACGCGATCTGTCTTACTCTTTGTTATCCGACGCTATCTTGATGGGGTGTTTGTTTTTGCATATTTGCTAATCTTTAGGTTCATCTTAAGAAGGAAGTTGGGATATGTGTTTTACTTATTCATGTGCGGAGTAATGATTTGAGTGTGGGATGGAGTTGCGACCATACCACTAGTTTTATCATTCGCTCTTGTATATTGAATTGGTAGAGTTACTAATCTTGATTTGTTAAGGGTTTTGCGCATATAGTGGTATTTTAATGCCGAAATTTGCGTAAAAAATTTCTTTGATAGTTTTGTGTACCACACTCCTTGTTCAGTCGTGTGCGATATGCTTAATATCTTCTAGGTGCTTTGAACTTTGTTGATATTTTAATATCATCCTAGTGATTTGTATCCTTTAATCTTGGTTAATTCCATTTTGGTACTATTGTGGATTATTATTATTCTCCATTATAGTACTGACTTGAGTTTTATATCAATCATAGGATGGCACCACCACGCCGCAACGAGGAGGACATACCACCTAAACTGGGGGCTGCGTTGGCAAGTATTGCAAATGCCTTGGGAACAATGCAGCAGAACCAACAGCGTTTTGAAGAAAGTGTCAGGAGGAATGAGTTTGTTCTACTACCTCCACCTCCCAAGCGAGGAGACATCAAGAGTTTTCTGAAGTTCAACCCGCGCCACTTTGAGGTGTCTGATCAGCCACTAGATGCTGATGATTGGCTTCGTGAGATGTCAAGGTTGCTGATGACTACTGATGTTCCTGAGCAAGAATGGGTAAAATGTGCCACTCCCCTTCTGAAGGGAGACACAGCTCTGTGGTGGGAGAATTACCTGAAGGCAAACCACTCTGGTTTTCAGCCTACTTGGGAGCAGTTCACTAGGGCTTTCAAAGAGCAATATCTGTCAGAAATTGTCATGGAAAGGATGAAGGAAGTGTTTCTCAACCTCAAGCAGGGCAATGATAATGTCAATACCTATATCAGAAACTTCATGAATCTTTCTCGGTATGGTGGCAATAAGATCTCTGATGACAAGAAGAAGCAAAAGAGGTTCAGGCAAGGGCTCAATGCATCTATCAAGTATGCAATCACTCATGCAAGGCCAGGGTCTTTTCTAGAACTCCAACATACAACTCTACAGGAGGAAGCAAGTAGGCAAGTGTTTGAGGAGTCCAAGAAACATAGCTGTGACGCAGCAAGCTCTTCAGCTATGACAGCTCCTTCTAAGAGTCGTGTGTGGGCCCCTAATACCGCACCGCCGCTCCCGGCTCCACCAAGAACTCCAAGCTACACAGCAAGGCCACCAAACTCCTTCACCGCGGCTCCTAGGGGCTACAACCACAACTACCCTGGAGCGCCTGGCGGAGTCCCTGGCTACACTGCTCCACGTCCACCTGGTGCTTGCTACACTTGTGGAAACACTGGGCATCAACACTGGAGTTGTCCCATGAACAACAAAGCTCTTCCACAACCACCTTCAAGACCTGCGGCGAGTTCTTCTATGGTTCGTGCACCTCCACCGCGGGCTCTCAACATCAACACCAAGCCCGGGTCCACTGTTGCTCGTGCCAACTGTGTCAACGTCGCTCAAGCTGAGCATGCACCTGGAGTTGTGATGGGTACGCTTTCTGTTAACTCAGTTTCTGCACGAGTGTTATTCGATACTGGTGCATCACATTCTTTTGTGTCTCAAAGGTTCTCTCAGCAACAAGGTCTTCCGCTTCAATCATTGTCCAAGGTTCTTAGGGTGCAATCACCGGGGACAACTATGAAGGCTTCTCAAATAAGCCATGGGAACCAAATTGAAATTGGAAACAAAAAATTTCCGGCATCCCTCATCGAATTGGGCAATTCTAACATTGATGTTATCTTGGGCATGGATTGGTTAACAACAAATGCAGCTGTGATTGATTGTGCTGAACGCTCGGTTTCTCTAAAAATTCCTAAAGGCCATATAGTCTATTCTCCAAGTCTGACACCTGGAATTCAACTTTTCTCTTTGGCGGCTCTGAATGATGATGCTATGGATGCTATTCAGAGTGTTCTGGTGGTCTGTGAGTTAACAGATGTTTTTCCTGAAGAGTTTCCAGGTATGCCTCCTGACTGAGAGGTCGAGTTTGTGATTGAGCTTGAACCTGGAACCGCTCCTATCTCCAAGCGGCCTTATAAAATGGGTCCTGCTGAGTTGGCTGAACTCAAATGTTAGCTTGATGAACAAGAGAAGTTGGGTTTCATTCAGCACAGTACTTCTTCTTGGGGTAGCCCAACCATCTTTGTGAAGAAGCGAGACAAGACTGATAGACTTTGTGTTGACTATCGGGCTCTCAATGCTAAAACCATCAGGAATAAATATCCCCTTCTGCGGATTAATGATCTCTTCGATCAGCTAGCTGGAGCTGTGGTATTCTCTAAGCTTGACTTGAGAAGTGGGTATCATCAAATCAAGATTCGCAAGGAAGATGTTCCCAAAACAGCTTTCACCATCCGCTATGGCCTGTATGAGTACACGGTCATGTCTTTCGGTCTCACCAACACACCTGCCACCTTCTCGAGGCTTATGAACTCGGTTTTCATGGAGTATCTTGATAAGTTCGTCGTGGTTTATCTGGATGACATTCTAGTCTATTCTAAGTCAAAGGAAGAACATGAAGAACAACTTCGGCGTGTCCTAAACAAGCTTCGTGAGAACCGCCTGTATGCAAAGTTCTCCAAGTGTGAGTTCTGGCTACCTGAAGTCACCTATCTTGGTCACGTCATCTCTGCCAAGGACATTGCCGTCAACCCAGAAACTGTTCAGACAATTGTTGAGTGGCTTCCAACCAAAAATGTCAAAGAAGTCCGGAGTTTCCTTGGTTTGGCTAGTTACTGTCGTCGCTTCGTTTAGAACTTCTCGAAGATTGTGAAGCCTCTTACCGATCTCCTCAAGAAAGGCAAGAAATACCTTTGGTATCCTGCATGTCAAGCAAGCTTTGAAACACTCAAAGAGAAGCTCACTTCCACACCAGTCTTGATTCCTCCAGATACATCAAAGCCTTTCCAGATATTCTGTGACGCCTCTTTGCAAGGATTGGGTGCGGTCCTTATGCAAGAAAAACAAGTTGTTGCTTATGCCTCTCGACAGTTGAACATGACCTCGAACTCGCAGCAGTTGTCTTTTCTTTGAAAGTATGGAGGCACTACTTGCTTGGCAAACATTGTGAGATATTTTCTGATCACAAGAGTCTGAAGTATATCTTCACACAACCTGATCCTAACCTTCGTCAGAGGAGGTGGATTGAAGCAATTAATGATTTCGATTTGACCATCAACTACACTCTAGGCAAAGCTAATGTCATGGCCGATGCTCTCAGCCGAAAAGCTTATGTCAATAACGTTATGGTGGAAGAACAATAGCCTCTCTTGTGCGAGGAATTCCGCCAGCTCAACCTTGAAATCGTGGATCAAGGGTATCTTCTGAACCTTCTGGCAACACCTCTCTTGGAGGAAAAAGTTCGCTCCATTCAACTTGGTGATCCTTACACTAAAAACATCATCTCCAAGATTCAGCTTCCGAAGGATGAACCTTTCCACCTTGACGACCAAGGAACTCTATTCTTTGAGCACCAGATGTTTGTTCCGAACTACCCGGGTTTGAGAGAGCAAGTCCTTAAGGAGGCGCATGATTCTGTTCTTTCTATCCATCCTGGCAGCACAAAGATGTACATGGACTTGAAAACACAATATTGGTGGCCTGGATTGAAATGATATTGTGCCAAGTATGTCGAGTGTGATTTCTGCCGTAGAGTTAAAGCCGTCCATCAGAAACCTTCCAGTCTTTTACAGCCATTGAAGCCTCCAGAATGGAAATGGGAGAAAGTAGAGATGGACTTCATAACTAGTTTTCCAAGGTCGTAGAAGCGCAACAATGCAATCTTTGTTGTCATCGACATGCTTTCTAAAGTGGCTCATTTCTTTCCCGTCAAGGAAACAATTTCTGCAATTCAGTTGGCTGAGCTCTATATCAACAGAATTGTCTCTCTGTATGGGGTTCCCCTTGAGATCAGCTCATACCATGGAAGCATCTTCACTTCCAAGTTCTGGGGAAGTTTTCAAAATTCTTTGGGACCAAAGTTGAACTTCAGCACAACTTACCACCCTCAGTCGCAAGGACAAGTTGAAAGGATCAATCAGATTCTGGAAGATATGATCTGTGCTTGCGTCATCTCTTTCGGCATGGAATGGGAAGAATGCCTTCCTTATGCTGAATTCTCATACAACAATAGCTTCCAGAAGAGTCTAAAGATGGCACCATTTGAGGTTCTCTATGGCTGCAAATGCAGAACTTCGATTGGTTGGTCGGGTGCAGGTGAAAGAACATTGTTTTGCCCCGACATTGTAACTCAAGCGGAGGAGAAGGTTCACATCATTCTTGAAAACCTGAAGGTTGCTCAAAGTTTCCAAAAGAGCAACTATGACAGAAAGCACACGGACATGGAGTATGTCCCTGGTGATCTCGTTTACCTTCATGTCACTCCCATGAGAGGCAGACACCGGTTTGGTATCAAAGGAAAGCTAGCTCCTAGATACATCGGTCCCTTCAAAGTTCGTGGAAGAAGAGGAGAAGTCGCTTATGCTCTTGAGCTCCCTGAAAAACTCAAAGTCCATGATGTTTTCCATATCTCTCAACTCAGGAAGTGCTTCAAGGATCCCGGCAGGACCGTGGACCATGAGCTCATCAATATCCAAGAAGACCTGTCTTATCAAGAACACCCCACAAAAATCCTAGAAGTCGTAGAAAGAAGGACTCGCAACAAGTCCATCAAGTTCTGCAAGGTGCAGTGGTCGCACCATTCCGTTGATGAAGCCACTTGGGAACGCGAGGATGAGCTTCGTACCAAGTACCGTACCTTCTTCGTGTCTTCTTCTTCTTCCTAGAATCTCAGGGCGAGATTCCTGTTTAGTGGGGGAGAGTTGTAGCATCCCATCTGTCTAACATCTGTAATGGTACATGGTCTAATAATAAAATGCTACTTCCTACATATAATTGTTGCATCATAATTATATCATGCCCATGTCATCATGCCACCTTGCATTTGAGCATCATATAAAACCCTTTTTCTTTTGGTTATTATCTCATATGCATCATTAATTGTATTTGCCTCTTGATATATTGTATTTGGTTCTTGATAAATGCTTGATGCCCAAGTTGAGTTTGGGGCATATCTTTTATTTAACTCCACCACCTTTTCTTGCCACCACCCCATAATTCCACCATCCAACTATATGTGAGCTTTGCATTTTATTTGGGTTTACCTCTAGCTCATGTGGGTTGGGATGGATCCGCTTCTAATTCCACATGCTTCAATATATGCCTCGTGTTGTTTTGACATTGTTGATATGCGGAGAGCCACATGGCCACCTTTGCATGTTATGGGAGTATTATTCCTTGTCTAGCTTCCATATGGTTTGGTTTGGAGTATTGGATCACGTATGAATATAATTGTGGATATAAACTTACCTAGTGGGACATACACACTAGCATGCCCACATTATATTCAAATATGAGAATTTCCATCTATTCTACTTGGAACACCAACTTTTTGCTTTTGGCTTGGCCTTAATTCCATATTTTGGGAGTGCATGTGTTAACCAATGCCATGGACATTTACAATTGTTTTCACAATAATAAATATGGCATCTATTAATTATGCATGGGCCATGCAAGATCATCTTCTTTCTTTTTTCTTTGGTTTATTTTGGTTTTGAGTGGGGCATGGGTATTTTACCCATGGTCCAACTTATCTTTCTCTCCCTCTCTTCTTTTATTTGATACCACCCTCCAACCCTCATCCTACCTCACCTCCAAAACTTCCACATCCCATGCAAAATATCCAGTCCACATATTATTCTCCTTCTAGTTGATTATGTGAGAGTTTTGGTTTTTGGAACTCTTTGGAGGCTTGTGTTAAATCTTGAATAACCCTTCTACACTAAAAATACTCCTTAATTCTTCTTACATCACAACTACTCTTAGTCTAAACCCTCTTTTGTTTTCTATCTAAACCGAGTCCTCTCTCTCTCTCTCTAAACCTAGCTTCTACACACTCCCCTCACCAAAACCCTTACCCTATCTCTTTTGCCCTCCTAGCTAGGCTCCATGCCGAGCCACCCTCTCCTTCCTAACCTGGCCACCACCACCCTGGCTCGGTCGCAAGACCCTAGCCTGGCAACCAGCCCGAGCCACCATGTCACCCCTCCTCTAGCCCTAGCCGAGCATCACCCCCCTCTCTGTCCTTCTCCCTCGCTACCATGCAGACCCTACCCGAGGCGCCCTGTCTTTTCCTCTGTCCCCAGCTGCAGACCCAGGCCTCCCGAGCCGTGCCCACCGCGTGAGGAGGAGAAGGAGGAAAGGAGCACACCACCTTTTTCTACCCCGAGCCCCATGTGCTCCCCTCTGCCCTCAGCCTTAACTACCCTCCCCTCTGCCTTGCGTTACCCCCAGATCCACCCAGGTCTCTGCCCTTCCACCCCTCCTTCCCCACCTACCGCTACCCCTCTCTCTGCCAACTCCAGCGGCCACCGTAGGTTTTCCTCTCAGCCACATCGTACCAGGCGGCGGGCGTGGCGTTTGGTTGTCCAGGAAGACCGAGGAGTACCCCTGCTTCGCCCCTGTCCACACAGTCGAGGAGGAGGAGCCCAGACCTGCTGCACGATGTCGAGCCCGACGAAAACCCTAGCTCGCGGTCCGCCTGCATCGCCGTCGCTCTCCTACGTGCCCAGCCGATCCAACGCCACTGAGAGCCCCGCGGTGAGGAGACGTACCCCCCTGATACCCTCTCCTCGTCCTGCTCTTCCTGTACGCACGGATCGATCCGTCGAGCGCTCTTGGTGCACCGCGCTCGAGTTCGCCACCCCATCGTTGCGCCGCAGCAGTTTACCCTAGCCGCGTAGCATTTACCAGCAACAACCCCTCCCTAGCCCAGCGGCAGCCGTCGCCGCGTGCGCGAGCCACGTCGCAAGTTTGATCCCCCGCCGCCCCGCGTGCTGTCCGTCAGTTTTGTCAGACAAAGGCGGAGGAAGAAAAAAGTAGCTGCGGCCATTTTGCGAATACCCCCTCCCCTTTTTGTTTTCCCTAACCCGCGCTCCATCCAGGCCTACCTGTCAGGCGCTGTGTCAGTTTTATAAAAAGGCACCCAAGAAAACCCTGTCCTCAACCCGCGCTCCCCGGCTCCCCCACGTGGCAGGCCCCCGCTGGCGCGCCCGCGTGTGGCCCCGTGGCAGCCGTGGCCCCACTTGTCAGCTACTGTGGCTGACTGGACGAGCGGTAAGAAAAGTGTGCCGCGCGTTGTTTGCGCCAGCTCAGCGTGGTCCCACCCGTCAGTGGCTATGGCTAGCTGCTTCTGAGTACAAAAAGTCTGAGACCTTTTCGGTTTAATAAAAATGTTTTCCAGAAATGTTTAATATGATTTTAAATCTAGAAATAGATAACTTTTTATTAATAAATCCAAATAATACACATGATACATGTTTTCGAATCAGAAAAATGTGAAGAATTCAAATCTGCCATTCAAAATAATGTTTGGCTAATTTAAATTTTCGAAATTGTTTAATTGTAATAAAAATGCCTTTTCTTAATTAATTAATAACTTTAATTCTATAACTCCAAATTTGACAAATAATATGTCTAAGTCGATCAACGCGACGAGCCCGTTCTAACTATGCACTCCATATTATGAATTGAAGCATGCCTCATGTTATTATTAAAAATCAGAACTGTTTATGGCAATAAAACTTGACCAAATAAATAATAAAATGGTTTATTCTTGTTCCCACACCTCACCCTTGCCATGCTACTTTATTGCCATGTAATTGTGCATCATTCATCATGGCATGCTTGTTTGCTTGTCGCATTTTATTCATATGCTTGTGCACTTTATTTATGTTGGCCCTTGTTTGTTTGGTTCTTCTTTCGAATAGACGCCGAGCAGGGGAAATATCAGGAATCCCAGGAGTACTACCCAGATCCATCCCTCGCTTCAACTGAGCTGCCAGGCAGCACTACCACATGCTTGCATACATATAGTACCTATTGCTTCTATCTTATTCTTGCATCATGGAGTCGCGATTGCATTAAATTGAATCCCAAGTACTGCATAGCCTTTACTTTTAAACCCCACCGAGCCTGTTCCTCAATCCCATGAGCCATTACTACAGGAGTTGTTTGAGCCATGCGAGTCGTAGAACATCATGTGTAGGGTATGTGTGTGTTTGATGGATAACGAGGTACCTACACAACTTAACTTGAGTAGTAATGGGATAACTAAAGAAAGAGGCACCGGTGAGCAATATCTGCTATTTGGTTTTTCATGCTCACTTGTGTCCCGTAGGAACCCGAGTACTTGAATCCTGTTGCTTGACTATTCGCACTATCCACATACGCGAGACTCTATGAATCACCCTTTGCCAGAGCTTGATTCGTAATTTATTTCTTGGGGCCACAAAGTAGTTTGGGGCTTTATTACTATCCTGTACTTATGCCATGCTTTACTGCTTTATTTAGGATTATGCGTGGAGCACCTGTATTGTTTAGGGATCGCGTCACGATTTCGCGGTATCGAGAAGCCCAGTCACACTTTCGGGTTCCCAGTCGTTTACAGCCGTTCTCGCAAACCCTGGGTCCGTCTCGGAGCTGGCCAACTTCGTTGCGGGTAGCTTATTGGGGTGGCCCCTGAAATATTTTATGAATCCTGTGATTGCTTTGTCGTGAAAGCCTCGTTGGGCTTTGATTTGGTTTTTCCGAGGTCGATCATGTGTGTGTTGCTATTTGTGCACCCCTGTAGGGTAATTCTTTTTGAATGCCGTGTCCGCGGTTATGGAAGACTTGGAGCACAGTTTCTCGATCATAGACAAGCATAACTAAAGTACCACTTTTAACTTGACTAAATACCTGACTAGTAAATAGTGCAATACTCATGGAATGGTTAATAAAACTGCCAACGGATGGGTTGTTCGTCCGCTTTCTCGTTGGTAAGCGAGAAGGAGGATGGATCTGTTACTTTATACTGTTAAAACGGTTGTTTCTAATTAACGGACATCCGTCTATCATTGGTTAGGCGGATGGTTAGCGAGTATCTATAGGCTTGTTAGTTATTATCTTTTGCTGCAGTTGCGTCACCCCAGGTATATGTCCCCTTTAGAGGCATAAAGACTTGCTGAGTACCCCTAGGGTCTCACACGATAAATTGTTTGATTCAGATGAACAGGTGTATTCGCAAGATGGATACTGGGTGGAGGAGACAGATGATGTTGGCAACGATCACTCGGTGTAGAGATTCCGGGGATGGGGATCCGCGAGATCTGTCGGCGGGATGTGCTTACTTATGTGGCATCATATGCCGATTTGCTTCTTATCCGTACTCGGATCTTGTTTCCCGCTTCCGCTTGATACTCTTATGTTTGATGTATGAGGAGCTATCCTACACTATTATCTCTATCTAGGATATTTGGATCTTGCCGTATTGCGTTGCAATATTTCTATTTCTTTTAGATGGTATGGCTCTGAAAACTGTTGTAAGGTAGCTTGCATACATACTCACTTGTGTATGTATTTGATCTCTTCGCCTGTTGCCTATGCCGCTCGCTCTTGTCCCGATGTTCTTGGAAGTGGTTAGGACGGCCGACGGGTCTACACGTGGGTGGCCCCTGGGCCCCCGCTGTACTATTTTAACCACTTCTGGTTCATCCAGGCTTGAACTTAGAGCGTAGGGTCCGAGGTAGTTACAGTATGAGCATCTTAAATATTTATTACTAGACCGTGGGTTTGAGGTTGGGTAGATTGACCCCACTCTTTTTACTAAGAAAGTTAAAGGGGGTGCTTTTCGTATGCCAATTATATGTAGATAATATTATTTTTGGCTCTACTAAGAAAGATTTTAACGATGAATTTTCAAAGCTTATAACTGACATGTTTGAGATGTCTATGATGGGAGAGTTAAGGTTCTTTCTTGGTTTAGAGATCAAGCAATTGAGAGATGGAACCCTCATCAATCAAGAAAAGTACATCCAAGACATGCTCAAGAGATTCAAGATGATGGAGCACAATGGCATTGCTACACTGATGGAAACAAAATGCCATCGTGAGTTAAAACCCAAGGGTAAAGATGTGGATCAAAAGGTATACCGATCCATGATTGGCTCTTTCCTTTACCTCTATGCATCTAGACCCGATATTGTGATGAGTGTAGGAGTGTGTGAAAGGTATCAAGTGGCTCCTAAAGAAAGCCACTTGGTGGCGGTCGAGAGAATCTTTTGGTATTTGGTTCATTCCCTAAACTTTGGACTTTGGTATCCCAAAGGCACGAATTTCTATTTATGTGGGTACACGAATTCCGATTGGGATGGTGACAAGGATGATAAAAATCAACTTCCACGGTGTGTCAATTTCTAGGCAGATCCTTGGTATGTTGGTCTTCAAAGAAACAAAACTACATTTTTCTCTCCCGCCAAAGCTGAATATGTGGCTACTGCAAGTGTATGCACTCAGTTATTATGGATGAGGCAAACTTTAAAGGAATACAGTGTCAATTGTGACAAAGTGCCTCTTTTATGTGATAGTGAGAGTGCCACCAGAATTGCATATAATCCGGTATAACATACAAGAACCAATCATATTGAGATTCACACCCATTTTATACGAGATCATGTTGCTCGTGGATATATTGAACTATCTTATGTCAGCATAAAGGATCAACTTGCAGATATTTTCATGAAGCCTCTTAGTGAATCAAGATTTTGTTACTTGAGGAAAGAGCTAAATATCGTAGATTCAAGGAGCTTTGCTTGATTCCTTTGCATACACACCTATGTATTAACCTTTATTTGGTTTAGATGCAGGCATGGACATAGGGGAGTTTGGTCCTAATTATTGGGATAATCCTCCCCCATAATTTCAAAAGTAAGACAAATGATTTCTCTTAATATCATTTTGTGATCTGTGAGCTAATGGATTAGTATTGGTCATGATCCCAAGATATATCTTCGTGGTGTCATACCATCCACTCCTACATGGTGGCTTCGGCCACCACCCTCTTCCTTGTGAAGAGTTAGTTCTTTTTGGTTTTTATTTCCTATCTTTTATTCTTATGAAAAACATACCAAAAATTGGATTTTCATTGATTTTGGTTCTTGCAATTTTGGGTGTAGTACCATCTCAGTTTGGATATATAAAACCTTAGCCTATTCCCACCTCAAGACATCTATCTCTCCCGCACACAAGTCCTTTTGTGAACATGTGAGGTTGTCTTTTGATTGGGAAGTCCTAAATCCTGTGTAAATAGGAATATTCGGAGAGGGCCGGATTATCCACCCCTAGTGGGGGGGGGGTGGATTATCCATCCCGGGCGGATTTTGTCTTCTTAGGGTAGGGCATCGGGGGGAGAGGCTCAAACAAAGCAGCACTCCCCTCCCCGACCTCCTCCTCTTCCTTAGACGCCATCATCCACCCTCATCCTCCCCGGTGCTCCCCAGCCGCCGGTTCCCCTGGTTTTTGCTCGGATCCATTTCTCCATCATCCTGGGTACCTTCTCCTCCATGTAGACCTCCTGATGAGTGAGGTTAACTCCCACATTCTTTCCTTTTGTGTGGAAGTTGTTGTTTTGTTATTGTGAGGATTCCCATTGGTTCATATGCATGTTATTTTCAGTAGATTATCAACCATTGTTGCCGATCTATGCGTATGTCTCACATCAGAGTCAAAAGAAAAAAATTTCCAGGACGGATTATCCAGCCTGGAAGGATCAACCCTGCTGCTTTTTGATTCATATTGGTCATCACGTAATTGCATCCTGGTTGGATTTTTTTACTAATTTTAACTTTTCCTCATAGACTTGTGTGTGATTATCTTGTGTTACCCTCCTTACTCATTTCATAGGTGGTTCTCATGGTCTGGGTAAGAACTATTAGCACCGTCCTCATGCTTAGTACTTGTGTTCCAACAAAGCAGGTGGTTTTACTAATGAGGTTGAAGTAAGAAGGCATGCAAGAGAATCTACACAAATGGCTAAACAGGCAAAGAGAGAAAAGAGGGCTAGGACTTCTTCAAAGAGAAAGGGCAAGAAAAAAAGGTCAACTACAAAACCATGGACATCATTGAGTATTCCACCCTCCAGCAACGTGATTGGTTTGACGATACCTCTCGCGATGCAGAACTTGATGACCCCAATTTTTGGTGTGCCCCTCAGATGAACATCTATCAGGACATATACTCTAGCTAGAAGATTCGCCCCATGCACCCTCTAGATTTGACCGCCACAAAGAGTAATCCTCATTTATCTCATGCTCTTGCCGTGAGTGAGAAGATGGGGCATCATCTTATGGAGATCCAGTGTGACTATGACACTACGCTAGTTAAACAGTTTTTCTCTACACTCGTTATTTGTGGGGATGAGGCTCGCACTATGAAGTGGATGACAGGTTCCCAGTTCTGCTCAGCTGACTTCCACACCTTTGCTCAGTTGCTCCCCTACCCCTTCCAAGGCCGTGATACTTCCTGTGGGGATCGCATCTCCAGCCCCAATTATTCAGCAAGGACACATTAATCTCAGAATGCTATAGACCCAACAGTGTGGTTGGAAAGGTTGATGGTTTTCTTCCACTATACTCTCAGCTACTTCTCATGTTCCATGATTGCATTATTCCGAGTAGAGGCAACAATGATAGCATTCATGGTCATCTAGTTAATTTACATGGCTTTGCAAATGAATGTGCAAATAGTGAAGACCCCTCTACTGATTACCCCTTGGATGTTATAGACTTCATTTATCACGATATGGATGGCGCATTGTGCAACATGCACTCTATTCCTTATGATCCTTTTGTTATGTTTCTCATCAAGGACAGACTCCCTAGTGAGGATTCAGTTGTCTACTCGATGGGGTCACAAGGTCAAGAAGCCATATATCAAGAGAAAGATGACCACCTCTTCTTTTTAGAGTCTGATACTTTCATGGACGATGTTCGAGCCAGTGGTATCTCTAATGGGAGGAGGCCCCTATCCCGACTATTGCTCGGGGGTCAAGCAACTCAAATTGTTTCAGTGCAACATTGTTTGCATGAGTGTGGATACACACAAGGGATAGTACGAGGCCTACCACCAGCACCATGACATGGCTCATACCCATCATCTCATCCTTCATCTTGTCACTAGGGCTCAAGGCAACCCACCGCAGTAGTCCTATCCTACTCCTTATTCCCAGTGGAACATCTCGGGCATCATCTATGGCTAGATGGAGAGGCACTTGTTCCTAGCTTCGGCGAGGGCGTCACCACCTCCTCCAGCTTATGATGATGAAGAAGTGGAGGAGTATGATGATGAGGACCTGTACGAGGACGAGGATTAAGACGAGTGATCCCTCAGGTCGTTAGCATCGCTCTTTTCCCTTTTTGGTGGTTTGATGCCAAAGGGGGAGAAGTAATTCTATTAGGTTGTCGAGGGGATTTGCATGGGTCAGATACAAGCTCATTTGCTTTTCGTGCTTTGTTCTATCCCTGCTTGTACCCATGTATCGTTGAACTTTTATTTGCTCTTGTGGTTTGTATTATTGAGACTATGCGAGTCTTTGGTTATCATCATGGATCTATATATTGAGACTATGGTTATTGTCATGGATTTATCAATGGAATTCTGGATAAAGACCAATCCTAGAAGTTATCACTATGGAATTATATTTATTGAGATGGGATTATCATTGGAATTAGCAGTACAAATCTATTGAAATGGTAGTATCTATATATGAGTGATAACTTCAGTGTGGTTGGTAAGATAAATCTCTTCATCATTTCTTCCTACTTTCCAATTCATGAAAAGTCTTGAGCCTATATGTGTGCATTTGTATTCAAATGCAAAATACTAATATGCACACATTTAGGGGGAGTCTTTTATCCTTGGAATTATGATGTTTATTAGGGATCTATTGCAAATCCTAGTATTGTCATCTAACACAAAAATGGGAGATTGAAAGAACTTTTCCTGATCCCTATAGTTTTATGTGTTATATAACAATACCAAGGACTATTTAATTGTGCATTGAGTGCTGCAAATTATTCTCCACAAAAAGAACTACAAGTCCAATGCAGCAAATTAGAAGTTCTGGGGGCGGATTATCCGCTCCTGGCTAGGGCCAGATTATATGCGCCTTCCTCGATCCAAAAAGGAGCCAAGGCGTGACGCTCATAGATGGGGGTAGAGTTTTCCCTAAATAATCCAAACTAGGTTGGAGCTTTTTCCCTGGGCGAATAATCCGGCCCTCTAGGGGGCCGGATTATTTGCCCCAGGGATTTTTTGCAAAGGACTAAGTGGTGAGGCTCTCTGAAGGGGGGCTGGAGTTTTCCCCGGATTGTCCAACTTGCCCCAAAGTTTTGGAACAAGCCAGATAATCCGCCCCTCCCAGGGGGGCGGATTATCCGCCCCCAAGGATTTCTCAAAGGTCCAATTGGCGCGACTCTCTGAAGGGGGCCAGAGATTTGGCTCGGATTATTGCGCCTGGGCCAGATCTTTGTCCATGGCCAGATAATCTGACCCCTGCTTAGGCCAGATTATCTGCCCTAGTTTTCTCTTACAGCTCCATATCAGGGAGAGGATACAAATACCCCTCCCCATCTTCATTTTGGGATTGCTAGATCTGACGAAAAAGCTCTCCACTACATAAATTGATTTGCAACAAGATCTTCATTTTCATCCTTCCGAAGGCCTTGTTCTTTGGGGAATAGAAGAAGGAGGCCTTGATCTACATCTTCACCAAAGAGATCTTCACTTCATCTCCCATTCATTTGGGGGGCTTTTGATCGAGAGTGTCATTTGAATTTCTAGATCCCGGTTTAATTACTTGATCACTTGTTTTATTGTGGTATCTTGTTGTCATCACTAAAGCCTCCAATTAAGTTGTGGATGTGTTCCTTGATCCAGTTGTAAAGGCACCGATTCCCGCCTCGAAGGGTACCACATAGTGGAAAGGTGGATCAGGTCAGTTGTGGCGAGATCCATTGGAGAACAGGGTGAGGCCTATTGTGGCATGGTGGTCTTAGTACCTTCCACCCCTCCAACACAGATGTACTTCCCTTAACAAGGAAGGAACTGTGGTAAAACAAATTTTGTGTCTCCATGTGCTCCACTATTGGTTACCTCGTTCCTCTCGCTGCCTTTACCATTTAGTATCTAGCTTGACATATAGGGAAATTCACCATAGTTACATATCTAGAGAATTTAGATTTGTGTCATGCCTGAAATTGAAAATGTATTAAAATTTGGAGTAGCACCTATTCACCCCCTATATGTGCCCATACAATCCATTTCAACTTCTGTCTGGGAGAGCAGGCCTCCTAAGCCCCATCCATTGAGATCCTACACTAGGAGACGAGCGATAAGGTTTTTGGGGAGCGTCTTGGCACGACTGCTCACCTCTGTTCGCGTGTTCTTCTTCATCCACTGACAACCTCAACAACACCATGGGCGACATTGATAAAGACCAGTTTGCTACTGTGGTGATGACCTTCCTAGTCAACTTGTACGTGTTATTCATCTCTTTGTATGCACTAGTGCAAGCTCTATTTACAGATCTACTAGATGTCCTTGTTTTGTTGCATGTGTTTAGATATGATAGTTCTTAAATGATGTTGATTTCAATAATCAATCTCATGCTGAAATTTCTTAATAGTCCAACAATCCAAAAACCTTATCTCTTTAGGAATTTTTTGTCATCTGCCTTTGCCGCCGAGCTCAAACCGAGCCTGTTTATGGGTGCTCATTTTAGGAGATGGCAAGGGAAAACTCTCTTCTAGATCACTGTTATGGGCATAGAAAGAGTTATAGATGGCACTCCTAGAGGTCCGCTTACTCTCAAAGAAGAGAGAGTGTACAAGGAGGCCACTGTACTTTTTGTGGGCTCCGTACTCAGTGTGCTTGGAGACAAGTTAGTTGATGCATATATGCATATTCGTGATTCCAAGGAACTATGGGATGCGCTGGACACTAAGTTTGATGATGACAATGCCGGTGGTGAATTGTATGCTATGGAGCACTTCAATTACTACAAGATGGTTGAAAACCGATCTATAGTAGAATAGGATCATGAGCTATAGATCATGTCAAAGGAACTCAATCTCCTCAAGTGTGTGCTCTCGGAGAAGTTTGTCGTGGGATGCATTGTCGCTAAGCTTCCCCCTTTGTGGAGGAAATTTTCCACTTCTATGAAACATCAGAGGCATGAGCTCTCTGTTGAGTACCTCATTAGCTCCCTAGATGTTGAAGATAAGGCATGGGAAAAATACAAACACACTAGAGGAATCGAGGGACATTCTGCTGCCAACATGGTGCAGAAAAATGCCCACAAGTTTGCTTCTTCAGTTGCCTTTGCGTTGCATAGCTCTTGCATATTTAAAAACGTTCGACAATCCTTCATGAGATGGTTGGATCACCTTTTGCCCATTGAATTAACATAAAAGTGCATATTGCAGGGTCCTTCCAGCATTTGCATTGCGGACATTGGTGGGTCTCGTGCTCTTGGCTGATATCGCTATGTTGGTTGGCTTCCTCCAACGTTGTCCCTGTTGTTGTGGTGCCCACCATTGTAATCGTCATTTCTTTGGTTGTCCTCTCCCGAAAAACTAGATACAACATAGCTTGGTCCCCCATGTCCGTCGTTGCTTCTTCGTCTTCTGTCGCTGTTGCGCTTGTCCCTATCTTCTTCGTGTGAACGTGTTCGCTTCTTGTGTACTGCATCCTCTCCATCAACCCGGCAATTTGCCATATCCATCAGCTGTGAAATTGTTTTTGGCTTGACCCATCCTAGTTCTTCTATGAATTCTCGACGACAAAGGCCGTCATTAAAGGCGGCAATTTCCCTTTCGTTAGATATGGCCTCAATTGAGTTTTTGATGATGTTCCATCACTGGATCAAGGCTCATAAGTATTCTCTAAGTTTCTACTTGCATGGTCGCAATTGTTCTAGAGATACGGGTCACTTGAAAGTGGAATGAAAATGTTGGATGAACTTGTCTTCAAGGTCGTTCTAGCTGCTGATAGAATCTTTGGGTAACTATCTTAGCAATGACCATGCGGCACCGGTTAGGTGCAGCTGCAGGTTCTACATTGTGGTGGCCGTGGAGCCAGCCTGTAATTTGATAGTGGCCAGATAATCTGTCAACCAAGCTTTAGGTTCCTGGAGGCCGTCGTACTTCTAGCGGTCATGAGGGAGTTTGAAATCCTTGGGTACTAGAGTCTAGCAAACTCGTTGGGTAGAGCAACTGGCTCCGTATAACTCATAGTCGTCCTTGTTGTCACTGCCGTAATATCTTCGGCTGCGGCGCTCATCCCTGGATCCGTCGTTCCTGTGCTGTGTGAGATCATTTCTTGCATTGTTTCGTGGCTCGGAGCCCAAAAGGTGCACCCGATGTGGAGATCATGATCGTCGGGTGTGCCCCACCTGCCGAGAGCTACTGCGACGACATGGGGATCTGTCCGGTTGTAGTGTGATTCCTTGTTCTGCTTGTGCAAGTGATGCTCCTACCATACCGAGGTTCGTCAGAGTAGAGCACTGGAGAGCTGCACGAGGATCGTCGGGTGCGGGTTGAGTTGTGATCAAATACATTTGTGCAACTACAATTGCGGCTTGGGCTATTTTTGCTTTGATGTGTCCTGTTGGATCTACTAATATAAACGATAAATTGAGATCTCGAGCCAGTTCGTTTCTTTCAGCTTTGGGGATGTTTTGCAGCCGTGAGGTTCCTATCCTTGGTGGTGCTCCTCAAGTTACTCTTCCTGGTCCTCAGGTAGAGCTTAGCTATGCCTGCCAAACGCTGGATTCGTCAGATAGCCTTTTTCTATCGTCGAGTTGCCTCTGCATCCTTAGTAGATCCCTCCTCTTGTGATGAATCAAGTATTGGTAGGCCAGTAGATCTTCGCGCTCGGCTGTCATTGCGACCGTGCCCGAAATTACTTCCCTTGCTTTTTGCCATGCTTCGACTGGTAGCCGGAGAGTTTGCCGCTTGCCTCGATGTAGTTCTCCTCCTCCCGGGATTATGCGGTTGTTTGTCGGGTCTCCTTCGTTTCCATGATCTCCTGCATTGTCATCTAACAAAATATTATCAGGGTCAAGGATAGGGTTACCATTAGAGTTGCGCTGAGTTGAAGCCTCCCCGATGATCATGCACACTTGGTGATGAGTTATATATAAACTAGTGACTTCATCGTCAGATCTGAGGGAGGCACTGTCTGGAGGATCAGTGAAATCCAGTAGTTTTTGTTCTAGGTAGATTTCGGCCATCCTGATTCCGAAGTCGATAGTTTTTCAACTTTCTTCGGGTTCTGTGTTTGCTGGGCTCGATCCACGTGGTGGAGTTAGCTGAGAGTCTGATCCGACGGAGATATCATCATAAATACCACCAAGATCCCCTAGATCTGCTATGTTTTTGATGTTTTCTTCATCTTTCTCTGGCTAGAGTGTGGCCTCTGCGGATGATCCAACAGATGATGCAGGTATCACCGTAGGCACAACTTTTTCAACCGACTATCCCAACAAAATTGGAGCTGAGAGACGCGGTTCTTCAGGTTCCTCCACCCGAAAGTGGAAACTCCTGATGATGAGATCAGATCCACTGTTGAAATCGGTGGGGACTGAGATAGGGGTGGGCGGGCGTGTATCTGCTTCTGTCAGATTGTTGCTTGAAGAAAAGGGGTCTGCCGAATCCATGGCTCCAGCATTCAGGTTTCCCATAGACGGCGCCAATTGAAGAGGGGTAACCTCGGCAATGTCCATGGTAATGGACTTAGGGTTCTGCGGAAAAGAGAACAGTGGGGAATTTGTCGGATGTCAAACAAACAAGGAAGCCGAAGTCGTTTGATTATCAATGGTCAATGTTATTACAGATTGCTTGGGAGTTTTTTGGTGCCTCTCCGTAGGCTCCTCCCAGCCTATATATAATAGGTCGGGTCTCGGGGCTGTATACGGATAGGTTACATATTCACGATTACAACACCAACACAATGTCGTTTCAATTTCCTTATTTAACTAAACTAAGACCCCTGCCAGATGCTTCTTGGGCCTTTATCTTGGGTCTTCATGGGCCATGAGCCTTTATACAGCTAAGGTAACCAAACATAAGCACCCGAGTAATCATACCCATGTCAACCAGACTACCAATTTCAATAAGAAGAATTGGTAGAACAAGGAAAATAAAGAACCTTGCTAGGTGTGCGGCGAGGTTGGCCATTGGTCTCATCGCTACCCGTAGAAGAAAGGCAAGAAGGTTCAAGCTGGATGGAGTTCTAAATTTGTCAACATGGTCATTGGCAATACTGATGCATGAACTTTAGGTTCTGGGTATGATAATTTATTACCCACCGTACTTTTAATATTTCAACCCACATAAATGGTGGGTTGATACATGTGCTAATATCAATGTGTGTGCTGACATTTCCATGTTCAACTCTTATCAGACTTGAGGTTCCTCTGTCATGATGGGGAATGGGTTACATGCTACTGTTCTTGGTGCTGGCACCATAGATCTGAAGTTTACTTCGGATAAGATTGTGAAATTGAAGAATGTTCAACATGTCCCTTCTATCAAGAAGGATCTCTGACGTGGTATTGCCGACGAGTACGCCATGGAGGGGTCCTCACAGTGCGTGTTTAGAGATGTGGGGTAAGGCGGAGAGTTGGTGGGTATGAGGTAACAAAGTTTACCCAGGTTCAAGTCCCACAATGGTCGTGGAACTCTAATCCTGCTATAAATCACTATAATGGCAATACACCGAGTTACAGAGATTGGTTCGCTGTGCAAGGTGTTGTATATTTTCGTGCCCTAAAGGCTCCTGCAGGTCCGTTTATAAAGGCACCAGAACCTAGCGTTACAGGGAAAAGACCTTGCTGGACAAGGTAAAGAGTCCTACACTAATACTAACTCATCTGTCCTGTCTTGCACTCCAAGGCTCCGAGTACGTCTGTGACTCCTGTGTAGCCTTCCTTTATCCATCATGGGCCTCCCTTCTGGATCCGTCTAACTGGGCCGCCCAGCAAGACATAGGCCTTGCTACCAACTATGGGCTACCTGCGTTAGCCGGATTAGAGACATGCTATGATGATACCCATTTTGCAGATCCCCAACAGTAGCCCCAGGAGGACTTTGAAACCTTGCACCGTCTTGCTTATTAATCTTGAATGCTATGTCTATGTGATGTCGGCAATCCGTCAAGCAATATTACAAAGGTCTCTCAAAGAACCCTGCAATCCTCTCCGACTTCGCAATGTAGTCGGAGATTCCTTGAGTCTTCATTTCTAGAGCTGGATATTTTGTGCCTTCGATGGAATCTTCAGACGTGACCCTTCACTACAACTGTCAGGAAGATGATGTAGGGTACAACGTATGCTACCTCGAAACTCACAGAAGGCAGGGAATTAATCATTAGTTGTTTTTACGCGCGCGAAATCCGAAACAATAAAGCGGAAAAGACGGAGGACGTGGCAAAATTACCACACACGCTCATCTCCACATCGGCAACACTCTTCCCGTAGGCTCCTTCTGCACGAATCTTGACGCTAGATCTATATAATTTGACTATGGTTAGATTATTTTATTTTACCTGCATTCTCTCCTACGTCTTCGTCTTCCTCCAGGCGCGCGCCTGTTCAAGCTCCTCCTCAGAAAACCCTAGCCAGAGCTTTGCCTCTTCTCCATCCTTCTCCATCTAAGCAATGGCCTCCAGCAGCTCTACTCTTTCGAGGGAAGTGACTCTCGAGGCTACAACGGAGCCATCTCAGGGAGTGATGGTCCCACCGTAGGGGGTCGTCGTCCCTGTCACCGACGTGGTGGAAACCACCGGCGACGACCAAAGACAGGCGGCGCTAGAAACAGCTGAAGAGGACAATGACTCCCACAAGGGAGTGTGGATTGGCTCCGACCTCTCCACCGAGGATCTGCAAGAACTCATCACCGAGGGGTATCTCCCCATGGCGGAGGGTTTGGCCTGGCGGCCGGCACCGGTCGGCGAGATGACTCCTTCTCCCCAAGCCAGAGAGAAGGTATACCTCAAAGCCCAACTGGTATGTGGCGTAAGCCTGCCACTCTCCGACTTCTTCCTGGATGTCCTTCGGCACTTCTGGGTACTTGAACACAACCTCTCTCCTAACATCATCCTCGTCCTTAGCAATTTTGAAGCTTTTTTCATAGAATATCTAGGAATCAAACCTAGATTAGATATGTTTGTATACTTTTTCACCGTCAACAGAGAGTCTGTAGAATCCAAGGACAAATTGCGGACTTCTGGAACCATTAACTTTAAGATTCGGCCTAGCTGACACTTCCCTGACATCGTAGGGCTTGAATCATGCAAGAACTAGAAGCGCATATACTTCTATGGACCACATATTCTCTTGACTGACCGTCTTGAGACGTATCCCGACTTTGTTGATGGAGCCACCGCTGAAGTACCTGCCTGGAGGATCCTGACCTCCCTTCCATCCGACGATGAGGCCAATCGCGTCGTAAGGTGGATTGAATGGCTCGTGGACAGAGGTCTTCGAGGCTTGTACCTAGCCATGTGCTGGTTCACTAGGCGGATCCAGCCTATAGCACCACGCCGAGTTGATGTGCAAGTACACCTAGAGCCAGAAGGACCCTACGCGTATTTCGCAAGACAACTTCTCCACTGACTCCATCAAGCTCCGGCTAAAGGACATAGTCAAGGTGAAAGATAGGAAGCGTGGATTCAAGTTCACCTATGACATGTTTGAAGGAGGCAAGTGCCCAGAGGTAGCTTTTGTTTCCTTTGTTGCTCGTTACATATATACTCCAAGGCTTTTCCATCTTGAAGTTATCAGTCTAACACACCTTTGCTTCCCAACTGGTGACCTTGGCGGAAGATCAAATGGCCTCCCAGGTCTATGATCCTAAGCTGAAGGATATCCAGGTCGTGTCCGACAATGACACCCCCAAGGATCAACCAGCTCCGGCAGTGCGAAAGCGGAAGAGCTCCACCTCTGACACTGCTGCCGAGGCCAAGAAGAAGAAGAAATCAGAGACTGGAGTCTCCAGACGATCCACCGCCACCTTAGAGGGAGAGAAGAAGAGATCCACCAGAATTCCCCTTAGCAAGGCTCCTACTGTGGAGTAAGTGTATTCATTCTCCGGCTTTTACTTTAGCTCGCACCTTATTCAATTCCTGTACTTATACTTTGTATGTTTCAGGAGGAAAGCCGGTGTTAGCCTAAAGTGATCCTCCAGAGATGCTGGAGGGTCAAAAAATATACATGACATGTTGACTAGGGATGTGGCCGCCAAGCCTTCTCCAGCTACTACTCCCCTACTCCTGCCGCCAAGCCCACTACTGGTCCCGCTGGGCCTTCGTCCCCCGTCATCCCTAAGATCTCTGCTATGGAGCCAGATGTCAATCCAATCTTTGGTATCTCAGACTCTGCCGGGATGGACGTCGCTCCCAGTGGTCAGGCAACACAGGAGAGTACTTCCTCCAAAGTGGCTAAAGCTCGGGCTAAGGATGCCAGCGAGAAAGTGAAACAAGTAATGGAAGGATAGGAGGTGGAGGCAGTTCTGGCAACGGACAAGGCGGGAGCCTCTGAGCCATCAACTTCTATGATAACACAGCAAGCTACTAGGGCATCATCCATGCCTCCGGTTTCAACAACTCCTATGGCTGCGACTCCTCTGACATTGTGCCTGGATGACCTTATTGCACAGGCAGATGCCGTGTATAACAATGTCGGCATCTTCCATACTATATATGCCAATTTTTCCAAAAATATTAAAGTTATTGCCATTGTGAGTCTTTAAACTTCACTTCTTTTACTTTGTAATGTATTCCACTATAGCCCCCGAGCTCTTAGGAGAAAGCTTGATAGGTTTGGCCTGAGTGCTCCAAAAGAACTAAGGGTAGAACTTGTCCGTGTAGTCACTGAGTTTCTAGTTTAGAATGATAATTCCGACTAGACACTCTAAGAGAGAACACTAGTTGATTAAAATCTTATACTATAGCCCCCGAGCGTGTAGTTGAAACTAGATGGTTCTGACTAGATGCTCTAGAGAAACTAACCATGTTCCTTCTTTGCAGAATGAGAATAAATGGAGGATAGCCGCCAATGATAAGTTTGCTGCTTTGCGGAAGGAACTGGACCTCGATCAGGGTAAAACAACCTTCCTGAAGCAACATATCAAAAATAGCCAGAGTCTGTTTCTCGTAATAGCTCCTTACTTTTCCTCATGGACTCATTTCTGCCATCTTCTCATAGTGCTTTCCATTTTCTATCTTACAGAGGCCATTGCCAAAGCCAAGAGCATCGTCGAGGAATCCAAGCATATTCAAGAGCTAGACGATGAGAATAAAATTTTGTAGAAAGATCTGGCTAATGCTGTCAAGGGCCATGAGGAGGCGATGAAGACTATGCAAGAGTCTGCTGACGCCGAGATGAAGTGCCCGAAGGAAGAAATTGAGCGCCTCAAGGAGCAAAATCAAGTTGCCCAAGAGCAAAACTCTGGGAGCCTTGAGGCGTACAAGAAACTTCCGGATGAGCATGGCATCTTCGTAGAGACATGCAAGCAAGCCAAATCTGGCATCTTCGGTACATTTCCTCTATCTTGGTCAATTATGTACCTTGGACAAATGTTTGATGTTCTTATTCTCATGATCCTTGTATCTTATCCAAACCACAACTCCCATTGGCTTGGACAACTTGGGTGAAGGTTCTAAGAATCCCAAGGAATGCATGATTCTTGCCGGCAACTTCATCAACACCACATTGCTCAGGCCAAGGACATAGCCCAGCCTTTGGGAATAAACATCAAGGCGGTGGACTAAGCGGCCAAGTACTCGAAAATCCTGCGCCGAGCACCCTAGAAAGTCAAGGACTAGAAAGCCTCTTGCGTCCGGGCTGGTGCAAGGATGACCCTGTCCCTAGTCAAAGCAGACTATGACAACACCGACATCGATCTGGTGACCTCCGGCATGCCCAAGCTGGAAAAGAAGGGAAAGAGATCAATAGCGATGCTATTTGGAATTCCATCACCGGCTTAGACACCAGAGTTTCCAAGATGGTCAAGGCGGATGTCTTCGTGCCTACCGAGATCCCTGATGAAGACAGGGCTTCTTCTGAGTCTAGCCCATCTCCTTCTGAGTTTGATGAGCTATCTTGGTCTGGCTCTCCTGTTGCTGATGATGCCACCATGAAGTCCCCTGCAACAGAGCCATAAAAACAATATTTGTATTAAATGTATCTCTACAATGTGTGTATGCGGAAAAACTTATGTGTTTATAAGGCGGAAAAAACTTGAACTCAAGCTTCCTGCTACTTATCTGTTTCTAGCATGTATATATTTTTTAAGCATGTGCTAGCTTATCCATTATTCTAGTTCGTATGCTTGACCTTTCATGAGAAGGAAGACTCGCATCACATAACTATGCTCTCAAGTGATGATGCTTAATAGCACCGTGAAGAACCTATGAGCAAAATCGTCGGCTTTGAGTGCCGAGAAGTCACAACTCTAGAATCCACATAAAAACTTCAGAAAACGTGTAGACTAGAAAACTTAAGCTAACTCCCGTAGGCGGAATTTTCACAAGTACAAATGCAAACTTGCGCATAAAGGGTTTATATGATCCAAAAATGAAAAACTAAAGGAGGTAAAAGACTCAGAAAATATGAGTGAACCAAATGCTTTATTTCATTGATCATATAAGAAACTTATTACATAATATAAATGTGTTAAGTGTAGAAGGGACATAGTTGTGCTATGTTCCATGGTTGATCTGTCTCCGGGTAATCATCATCAGAGTCACGTTGCTAGCGCTTGTGATTTTTAGGCCTACCTTTCAACTCGTGAATATCGACGAGGTAATAGGAACCATTTAGCAATGCTTTGCTTATGATGAATTGTCCTTCCCAAGGTGGGGATAGTTTGTGTGACTTCTCTTCCTTGAGTCTAAGCACCAGATCCCCTTCTTTAAACGAGTGATGCTTAACACGATGACTATGGTAGCCACATAGCTTCTGCTGGTAGACAGAGGATCTCTGGCATGCCAGCACGTGCTCTTCCTCGAGTAGGTCCACATATAAGCGTCTCGATTCTTCAGCGTCATCCTCCTCATAGGCAGCGACTCTTGGTGCATCGTGGAGGATGTCGGATGGCAGGATGGCTTCTGCTCGATAAACCATGAAGAAAGGAGTCAAGCTGGTGGATCTGTTGGGTGTTATTCTTAAACTCCACAATACAGATGGTAATTCCTCCACCCAGGCTCTAGCTTCTCTGTGTAGCGCTGCCTCTAAGCGTCACTTGATTCCATACAGAATCAGTCCATTGGCACGTTCAACTTGTCCATTATACTGCGGTTGTGCCACAGATGCGAGGTCGAGGCGGATGCCTTTTTCATGACAATACTCCTCAACTTCTCCAAGAGACAAATTTCTGCCGTTGTCAGTGATGATGCTGTGTGGGAGACCAAATCTCACCACTAGATCTCAGACAAATTTTAGGGCTGTTGCCCCATCCAGCTTTCTAATGGGTTTAACTTCAATCCATTTTGTGAACTTATCCACTTCTACAAGAAAGTGTGTAAATCCACAAGGTGTTGTCTGCAAAGGTCCCACCATGTCCAGCCCCTAGACTTCAAACAACCAAATTATTGGTATGGTTCGCAATTCTTCAGCTGGGACACTTAGTTGTCTTGCATAGAACTGACACCCAAGACATGTCTGTACCAGCTTGTCAGCGTCCCCCTTGGCAGTTAACTAGTACAATCCTTGTCGGAAGGACTTAGCCACCAACGATCGGGGAACGGCGTGATGCCCGCAATCTCTGAGATGTATCTCTCTAAGGATTTCAATACCTTGCTGCCGGGAGACGCATCAAAGGGAAACTCATGTGGTACTTCTTTTGTATAGCTATCCGTCAATGATGATATAGCCTTTTGCTCTTCGTACTATTTGCCAGCTTTCGACTTCATCGGCATGCAAAGTTTTGTCTTGTAGATAGTCCATGAACAGCTTCGTCCAAGCCGGAGAGGTCACTGTTACTGTGTTAATGAATGAGTCTACTCTATCCGGATTGTCAGGGTCTAATCCCTTCAAAGATGGGGTCCGTAAATGCTCTAGGAAAACGTCTAGCGGAATTGGTCGGCGAGCTGATTCAAGCTTAGACAGTAGACCTGCCGCCTCATTCTCCTCCCTTTTGACGTACTTGACTTCGTAGTCGTCGAAGCACTTGGCAATCGTGTCTACTTCGTCTTGATATCCCGCCATCATAGGGTTCCGCGTGTTCCAGGTGCCATCTACTTGCTAGGCAACCAAGTCGGAATCTCCACAGCAAACTACATGCTTGATGCCAATATCCTTGGCTACTCGTAGTCTGTGAATGAGGGCCTCATACTCCGCCATGTTGTTGGTAGAATTGAAGTGGATCTGCAGGACGTATTACAACTTCTCCTGTTGGTGATAGTAGTAATACACCAGCCCCCGAGCCATTGAGTAGCTTTGATCCGTCAAAGTGCATGACCCAATATTCTAGCTCTAGCACATGAGTTTCTTCTGGCAGCTCTATCCAATCTGCAATAAAATCCGCCAATGCTTGCGACTTGATAGCGTCGCGCCTCTTGTAGGTGATTTCAAAGGCGGCAAGTTCAATGCCCCACTTTGCCACTCTTCCTATAGAGTCGCTGTTGTTGATGATGTCGGACAGTGGAGCTTTGCTCACCACTATGATAGGGTGCTCCTACAAGTAGTGCCTTAGCTTCCGTGAAGCAAGGAAAACTCCATAAACTATCTTCTGGTAGTGCGAGTAACTCTGCTTGGATTCCGTCAAGACCTTGCTTACGTAGTAAACTGGTCGCTGAACTCTGTATTCATGCGTTGGTTCCTTGTGCTCCACCACGATGACGATGTTGATGACTCGGCTGGTTGCCACCATGTAAACTAACATAGGCTCCCTTGATACCGGTGCTGCCAGTATTGGCACGGAGGAGAGTATTCTCTTCAACTCCTTAAGTGATGCGTTAGCCTCATCCGTCCATACGAATTTGTCCGCCTTCTTGAGCCAGTTGTAGAGCAGCATAACCTTCTCTCCAAGTCAGCTGATGAACCGGCTTACTACTACAACACAGCCGGTGAGCCTTTGTTTGTCTTTCAAGCACGTTGGGCATTTGATGTCAAGGATGGCGTTGATTTTCTCTGAGTTGACCTTGATTGTATGGTGCGAAACGATGAATCCCAATAGCTTGCCGGATGGCACCCTTAAGACGCACTTCTTGGGGTTAAGCATCATGTTGTATTTTAGGAGATTATCGAAGGTTTCCTGCAAGTCTATGATAAGGTCTTTTGATTTGTTTGACATTACCGTGATGTCATCCATGTAAGCGTGTACATTGCGACCTATTTTATCATGTAGGCAGCGTTGCATTGTCCGCTGGTAAGTAGCACTAGTGTTTTTCAGCCCAAAGGGCATCGTGGCATAGCAGTACATGTCATAGGGTGTGGTGAAGGAAGTGGCCAATTGGTCCGACTTTCGCATCCGGATTTGGTGGTAACCTGAGTAGGCATCGAGAAAACACAGAAGTTCCGAGCCAGCCGTCGAGTCAATGACTTGGTCAATGCGAGGGAAAGCAAACAGATTCTTTGGACACACTTTGCTCAAGAGGGTGTAATCAACGCACATTCTTAATTCATTGGTTCCTTTTTTGGGGACAAGTACAGGATTTGCCACCCATCGGGTGTGAATAACTTCTCGGATAAAGCCAAATCTTAAGCAACCTAGCTATTTCTTTGCCTATGGCCCTTCGTCTTTCATCACCAAAGCGTCGTAGAGGTTGTTTCACTGGTTTAGCATTAGGATCAATATTCAAGCTGTGCTCGGCAAGTTCCCTAGGTACACCTTTCATGTCGGCAGGTTGCTAGGCAAAGATGTCCCTAGAGGAACTCGACGAGCGCGCTTTCCTATTTGGGATCTAGGTCTATGGCAATGGTGGTGGTCTTGGAGGAATCTCCTTCAAGAAGCTCCACCTACTTGGTCTCGATGGCATCCTTGAATGCAGGTTCGGCAGCAGTGATCTACTTCTTCGAAGCTGACATCTCTAAGGCATTGACCTGGCTCTAGATCTCCTTGAACTCCTCACCGTAGAGAACTACTTTGGCCAAGGCGGCTTCACTAAGCACGTACTCCCGTGCCTTGGTGAAGCTTCCGTCAACGGTGATGATGTCGTTCGGTCCGGGTATCTTGAGCTTGTTGTAGACGAAGCATGGCCTTGCGAGGAAGGAGTGGAAAATATCGCGGCCAAAGATGACGTGGTAGATGCTCTTGAAAGGCACCACTTCAAAGGTCATGCGTTCTTGGCGATAACTGTTGACATCGCCAAAAGCGACCAGAAGGGTGATGTAGCCTAGGGAATTTGCTTGTCGGCCAGGGACAACGCCATGGAACACGATGTTACTCTTCCTTAGCTGGGTTTCCGTCAAGTTCATTTTGTGCAGTGTATCTAGGTATATGATGTTGATGCTGCTTCCACTATCCACGTGGCAGTTGGTGAACCTTGTGCCATCAATCAAAGGGTTGATGACCATGGCATATTGGTCCTCTGTTGGGATAAAATCTAGGTGATCCTTCCTATCCCAAGTAATTGGAACTTCCGACCATATGACGTACTGGGGGACTGGAGGGAGTGTAGCCATTAGTATCCTCAGTGAGGTTTTCTAGGCCCGGACGGTGGGGGTACTAAGGAAGGTATGGTAACACAGAGCCTTCTTCTCAAAGGGGTTCTTTCAGTTGCCATCACCCTTATCGACAGACTTGGGTTCTACGTCTTCGTCCATGTCACTTGATTCCTTGGATTCCTCCTCTTTCTTCTTTCCTTTGCCCTTTCCTCGGGGTATGTTCTTCCGACTTTGCTTGTAGCCGGACTTAGGGTTTTCCTTGAGGTCATAGACAAACTTGCATTCGCAGTTGGTGTGGGTGGCTTTGCCGTTTGCGTCAAGGTGGACGAAACATGACATATCACGGTACTCTTTATACGTTTGGCGAACGCGGGGCGCTGAGGGTGTAGAATCACTCCTATGCTAACCATGGCTAGCCCCTCGACCACGACCACGTTGTCCGCCTCTGCCTCTGCCGGCAAACATTGTGGCGACCATGTCAGTTTTTTTCTTTTCTTCAGGCGGGGTCTTCCGCTTGTTATTGTTGTTGTTTCTGGCCCGGGTAGGGATTGCTATTGCCGGCAATGATCCGCGCGCGTCGTCATCCGTAGTGGCAAACTCGCTAGACATGGCGATCATTGCGTTGAGGTTGAGCTCATTGTTGTCTTGCTTGCACTTCAACGTATGCCGGAGAAAAGTTCCCTTCTCCAGACCGTCGATGAAGGCGGCCACAGCGGTTTGTTTGTGCACCCCTGCACAGGAATTTTTCATATCCAGCCAGCCAAAGAGGTAGGCACGAGAGGTTTCATCCTTTTCTTGTACACACCGCTCTAGGTCTCCGACAGTGCAGGGCCGTTTGTACGTATCCTCAGAGTTCTTGGTGAATACTTCATGCATGTCCAACCAATTGCATATTTATTTCTCCGGCAAGTCGTCGATCCATTGCCGGGTGGTACCAGTGAGCATAAGTGGGAGGTACTTGATGGAAACATTAGGGTTTCCCCCTGCGATGTGAATCGCTTTGATGTAGTCCTACAACCATGTAACCGGTCTGGCGGTGCCGTCATAGGGCTTGATAATATTTTCTATCCGAAGGCCCTAGGGGTAGGTTGTGGCCCATATTGCTGGTCCAAAACAATGTTGCCCAAGGTATGGGAGCTCCCGAGATTCTTGGGTCTTGTCCAGCCGTGAACGTGCATCATACGACTCTGGTTTATTCCCTTTTACGTCATGGAAAGGGGAGTTGCAGTGCGGTTTATGAGATCCACCGTGTCCTCCGCCATGATGGCTGCTAGGTGGAGACGGTGGCAGTGGAGGGGGTGGGTTAGCCTTCTTGCTATTACCCTCCTGCGACTCCCCACGCCTATTGCGGTTGCTTGTTGGACGTGGTGGTTTCTTGTAGAATCTGCTCCTATGTCCTTCAACACCGCTGTGCTCTCCGGCATGCCTGGGATGCTCGCACTGGTCACGTAAAACGATGCCAACCTAGGGACACCTAGGCGGTGGCATGCTTGTACGGTGGCGTGGCTGTGGTTCCTCGTGACACCGGGATGGTGGTGGGGGCTGTGACCGACGAGGGCGAGCCTTTCCTCCGTGATCCGAAGATATGGGTATGGCGTCAGTCTTGTTGCGTGCGTCCCTCCGTCTTTGCTCTGTGGAGCCTGTATGGGATCTCTCGTCATGGGGAGATCTTGGCCTTCTGCGGCTATTCAGGGTTGATTGGCAAAGCTCCAGGTTGGACTCAAGCCTCTGTGAGGTAGCCTTTTCATGTTGCTTGCATGCCTTGGCGACGAGGTCATACACCTAAGCAACTGCTTCTGGCGACCTGTCCTGCTCCAGGAGGGTCTTGGCGACGACAATGTTGAGGGCGGGTGTTGGCATTACTTGCCTCCCCTCTGAATCAATGTATGGGGTGGCTTTTGCCAGCTTGGATCCTCCATATCCTAACTTGCGCCGAACGTTGGGGTCTTCAACGACGTGAGCTGGTGCTTTCTTTGCTTTGTGCTTTAGTAGCAACTTCTTGTACTCATCCTCCATAGCTCTTGCTGCCTTGATAGATTGTTGCGCCTTGGCCATGTCTTCATCTAGCTTAGCGCCATTCTCCGTGATGCACTTGGCCTCCGCTAGGATTGCTGCACGCTTCTCATAAAGCTCTGTAACGCTCCGGATATGAGCAACGGTAATGGGCTCAACGAGGAGTGCACCATAGATCGGCTTGTTGGCGGGAGTAACTAATGGGTTGCCAGCTGCAGACGTTGACGGTGGCATTGGTGGCTGATTTGACTACTTAGCAGTATGGGGGCATGGTGAGTTCCTACGCCTACTGCGGGTGGCTCGGCGGCTTTCTTGGCTGCTGCCGCTCTGGTAACCACAGGTATGGGTGGAGCTCTTTCACATTCCGGTTCCTGTCCATCTTCTTCCATCACGCTCCCAATGGCGACTATCACCTGGTGGGATGTGGTGGCCTTCTCGGCGCGCTCCTCCTTCTCGATATCCCTCATAACAACATCATATTCCTCCGAGTTAGCGTCTGAGCCACCGCCATCCATATTGATGTCGGTGTATAGCGCATGGAGGATGGAGTCGGAGTTGGATTTGGTGTTATTGATGGCGGATGTGGAGGGTGATGGAGGCATGCCGTTGTTGTTGTTACCTCCTCCGGCCATGACGGCGATCGTGGCCTTAGCCTCCTCATTGGCGTCCGCATACCCGTTGATGATTGTGACCATCTCACCAAGGGTGAGAGGTCATGTGGCCTAACATCTTCGGAGGGTATGCCGGAGGAATGTTCCGGCCGTGAGCCCTTCCATGAAGTGGTAAACGAGTTCGTCGGCGCAATCACCCTCTAGGGTTTTCCTCACCCTCATCCATACGGCAAGGTTTTCGCGGGGAGGTTCTCCGTCCCTTTGAACGCATCTAGCCAGATCGAAGATGGTGACGATCCCGACAAAGTGTGACCTGCCACTACAAGAAACGTGTTAACTTGTGATGTTCTCATAGTGACTTGAAATGAAATCATCATAGATCTATGACGATTTTGCACAAGATAGTCATAGGTTTTCTGGAGAGTCAAAATCCAATAGAATTACGACGATTTACATTGTTTGGACCGTTTATGAATTTTTTATGTCCATTTCAAACTGTGTTCAAAACGGCGGGTATGAAGGTTCTTAGCTAGGGGTTGAGCCTCGCTAAAATTGCATTGGATCTTCGATAAAACAATATACCATGAACCTAAAAATGATTTTTGCAAAAAATCATGAGCATTAAATCATGTACATGTAGTTCAAACTGGACCCACTTCCTACCGATTCGGCAGGAATTTTTCTTTTTTGCGAGGGGTGGATGGAAAGGTTTGAGATACCCTAGTTGAGACATTTTTACATGTAAGGTGGTCTTGTATTTTAAAAAAAATGGGGTGATACTATTTGAAAACTTTGATTTGGTGATTGCTTGACAAAACACCATGTTTTTGCCGCTCGAAATATGGAAAATGGCTTTTTCCGTGCGACAAAAAGGTAAAGTTCCTCCTGGAACATTGTTCGCCATCCCATGATACACAGGTGTTCACAGTATGGGCACATTATCGCAAACTATGCCATGATTCTAGCCATAACATTTGTCATTTACGTTGAAAGCCATGAAACCTCACACATGATAGCTCATTTCCGAGAAGGTTTTTTGAGATGCAATCAATATACCAAGTTTGGTATTTTTTCTTGCAACTATGTCATATACCATGACACCACGTGAAGGTTTTACATTGTTTAGAACGTTTATAATTTTTTCATGTCCGATTCAAATTATGGTCAAAACGGCGGGCATGAAGGTTCTTAGCTAGGGACTGAGCCTCGCTAAACTTGCATTAGGTCTCTGATAAAACAACATATTGTGAACCTAAAAATGATTTTTGCAAAAAATCATGAGCATGAAATCATGTACATGTGGTTCAAATCGGACCCACTTTCTACTGATCCAGCAGGAATTTGTCTTTTTTGCGAGAGGTGGATGGAAAGGTTTGAAATACCCAGGTTGAGACATTTGTATATGTAAGGTGGTCTAGTATTTTTGGAAAATAGGTTGGCACCATTTTGAAACTTTCATTTGGTGGTTATTTCACAAAACGCCCCGTCTTCTACACTCGGAAAATGGAGAATGGTTTTTTCTTCGACGAAAATGAAAATTTCCTCATGCAACATGGTTCTCCATCCCATGTAACACATGAGGCCACAGTATGACAACATTATTACAAACTATGCCACAATTCTAGCCATACCAATTGCCGTTTGGGTTGAAAGCCATAAAACCTCGAACATGATAGCTCATTTTTGAGAAGGTTTCTTCGAGACGCAATCAATATACCAAGTTTGATATTTTTCCTTAAAATTATGTCACATACCATGAAACCACGCGAAGGTTTTGCATTGTTTGGACCATTTATGAATTTTTTATGTCTGTTTCAAACTATGGTCAAAACGATGGACATGAAGTTTCTTAGCTAGGGGCAGAGCCTCGCTAAATTTGCATTGGATCTCTGACAATACAGCATATTGTGAACCTAAAAATGATTTTTACAAAAAATCATGAGCATTAAATCATGTACATTTAGTTCAAACCGGACCCACTTCCTACCGATTCGATAGGAGTTTGTATTTTTTGCGAGGGGTGGGTGGAAAGGTTTGAGATACCCCGGTTGGAACATTGTTCATGTAAGTTGTTTAATATTTTTTTAAATGGATTAGTACTATTTTGCAATTTTCATTTGGTGGTTGCTTGACAAAACGCCCCGTCTTTTGCACTCGGAAAATGGAAAATGTTTTTTTGTTCGACGAAATTGAAAACTTCCTCCTGCAACATTGTTCTCCGTCCTGTGATACACATGCGTGCACAATATGGGCACATCAAACTATGTCGTGATTCTAGCCATAACTTTGCTCGTTTGGCCTAAAAGCCATGAAACCTTGAACATGATACTCATTTCTGAGAAGGTTTTTTCGAGATGCAATCAATATACCAAGTTTGATATTTTTCCTTGAAATTATGTCACATAATATGATGACACGCGAAGGTTTACATTGTTTGGATCATTTTTAAATTTTTTATGCCCGTTTCAAACTAGGTCAAAACGGTAGGCATGAAGGATCTTAGCTAGGGGATGAGCCTCGCTAAACTTGCATTGAATCTATGAACAAGCAAAATATTGTGAGTCTAAAAGTGATTTTTACAAAAATCAAGAGCACCAGATCATGTATCTGTAGTTCAAATCGGACCTAGTTCCTACCGGTTCGGCATGAATTTTTCTTTTTCACGAGGGGTGGACTGAAAGGTTTGTGATACCTCGGTTGGGACAATGTCCATGTAAGGTGGTCTAGTATTTTTGGAAAATGGGGTGGCACCATTTTAAAACTTTCATTTGGTGGTTGCTTCACAATACGACCCGTTTTTGACAAGGCAAAATAGAGCCGACCAATCAGAATAGATAATAAGACTGCCCATGGATGAGCCTACGAAACAGATCTCGTCCGTCCGCAAGGCATCCACCGAACGCCTGGAATTTGGCTTACACAGTCACAGTACCAGTTTTTCCCACCTCTCAGTCCCGCACACTTTTTGGAATTGAAATGACCGAAACGCCCTAGAGGCCTACACTCTTCCTCTAGAAAAGTTACGAGGGTCAGTTTCGTAAAATCTACACACCACTAGTCCACCATCCATCCAGATCGCGATCTACGCACCCCACCCACCCACCCCATAACCCTAACTCATACTCCATAGTCCACCAACACCCACCCTCCATGCTGATCCAATCTCCCTAAGAACCGCCATGTGTCGCCAATTCCCTCCCCCCATCGCCCTCCGCGTGCCATGTTTTTAGCCGTCTCCGTGTCTAAAGGCAGCGCTAGGGTTCATCGACGAGGGATCTTGGCATAAGGCCGCCCTATCCCCTCTCTCCCCAGCACGGCATATCCGCAGCCAGTAGGAGGACACCGTCCGAGTGGCATCACCACTGTCCTTCCTCCTCGTTCTCCAGCCAAGCGCAGTATCGTAGGCCACTGCAGATCTTGAGCCTTGCTAGATCACTGCGGCAGAAGGCGGACATGCCTGATGGTGCTCAAAAGTTTGGCCACCTCCATGACTTCGCGCGAGGTCCAAATCCAGAGCCGATACGCCATCACCCTATCACTCCCTTCCTGTCCCATCTCCCCAAAATCCCCTTCCTCCGTGTGTGTGCCCTGCTGATAACTTCGTCGTCTAGTCTCCCTAGCAAACCCTAGCAAGGTGTGCCCCTGTGGGCAAAACCCTAGTATGAAGGGCGACCTCTGCATCGGTGATACCTACTACAGCATGTTGGAGGTCGATCCCGAAGGCGGGCTGGCCACGCCGCTCATGACCGAGGCCCAGGGTGTGGGCTTTAACTTCACCAACAACCGACAATAATGTCTAATTTATCGACAGACAAGGTTCGTCAACTTCACCAACAACCGAATGTACTACACTGTAGTATGCTTGAACTAATAGTCAGGGACCTATGGATTTGTTTTGGGGAAAAGAACTTAATTTGTTCCATATTTATTAACCCTTTTGTGAAACACGTTGTACTGATATGCTTCACTATTATGGTGAACCCGAGAATAATTTATTGATGTTCCAAGTGGACTGTTATTGCGACAGGCTGACAGTAGATATCTTACCTGTCAGGTTAGTGTTTGTGGTATGCGATTCTCTACTGCTATGTCTAATGTCGTGATACTTGTTCATGTTCAAACCTAGGAACTCACATGATGTGGTTTCATATATGACATGTGCCAACTGTGCTTATTGGTAAATTTTTTTGCACGTTGTTGGGTGAAGTTTGGACTACATTTAGTACTTTTACATCTTCTAGAACTATTGCTCCAGTGAGTTTCCCTCAGTAATAAATCAATTGGCAGTATTTCATTGTGTTCTAATCTGTTTAAAAAAGAAAATAGGATAAGTTTAGTTCTGCTAGAACACAAGTTGGACTATCTTGAAAGTGTACTTCCATTCTACACTTGTCTGTAGTCTATTTGTACTGAAACTTTTGTTTGTATGTTTTTGGTAAAATACAAATAAAAGCACCATGTGTTTCGGTAAAACAATAGGAAGGTATAACTTTAGCAAATTTTGGAGTACCATAAATCTTTTTGCTTGCTTGACCAGTTCAATATCTTCGATTTATCATGTATTATACTATACTTGCATTACAATACTACATTTGTGACACATGTGAGTACCTTATGCTGTTTGATGAACCAAGTTTGGTGATATCCCTGATGTTTGCATAAACTACAATCACCTTGCACATTTCATAGCCCTGTCGCTTGATCTAACTATTCATTCTAGCTTTCCTGATGCAGTTGCTACTTCATTTCTTTGGATCATAGGATCTCTATCAAGAATTGCATGCACTAGATAGATTCCAACAAGGTTACTCTGGATGATGCCAACAAGGTTACTTGATCTCCCTTTATTAACCCACCACCTTCTCAATAGTCTTCTCCATGGTTCAGATTTGCTCCCTCTGGTCTGCAGCTCATAAGTTTCTTGGTTAGGGATTATCCTGTTATCTTGGTTAGTGATATAGCTCTTAGTAAATTTGTAGGTTCTTGGTTAGTGCAACTTTTTTTAATTGGTTGTGAAATTCATAAGCATAACCGAACATTAGAACTATGAAAAAGTATCATTGGTACTATAGAGGGTGTAGTGTGATGTTTAACTAGATTGGAAAAAATGAGTGTGTACTACTTCCTGTATGAGATGGTTCCAATCATGTTTGTTCTGGTACTAGTTGCATCACTCCTTACTATTGTTACTTTTGCTCATGTTTGTTATCAAAAAATTGGTGCTGGAGTCGATGATCCTATTGCCTACTTATTTTGATAACATATGAGCTTTTCGAACTGTGTTGTATGCATGCTGTAATTATTATCTCGATATGCTCTCTTCTATTTAGATAGTATGTTGTTTTCCATATTGATTCACTTGTCAATTGATCCTCTTCTATGTTTCTTGCTAGTTATAGCGTGTCTATCTTGAAAACCATTTTCTTAGATCTTTCATTTTCTAATTTGCCATGTATGCATATCTTAAATCATCCACTGCAACTTATTTGATGTTTGTACTTGTTTCTTAAACACTAGGCTGGCACCAAATGATCCAGGACGCCAGCGAAACACCACTCACACAACATTTCGGGGCCTCCAGGCTAGGTGCGTCGTGACCAAAAGCCAAAGTGTGTGAACCAGGCTATGTACATTCTTCATTTTGCTCAGTGTGTGAATTAGAGATATTTGTTTGCTGGGGTATACTTGTATATAATAATATTGTTGAACCTGTGAATCTGGCTGTATGTTGGTGCTATGTAATCCAAATGTTGGGAGTCAAATATCTAAATTTATTCAGATTCTAGATTCTGTGTGCTATTTCATTTGTGTATTCTTTAAAAGAATGCTTTATCTAATTCTGGGCCTGATCTATATAAATGGGCTATGTAGTACTGAATATAAAGAGGCCAAGTCCAAGATAATATTGCATTGTAAAAAGGCCGCAGTCAAATTATAATGGACCATATAATAGAAATGGAAAAAGGCCACTGTCCAAAAATTTCGAATCATAAAAAGACTTAAAATGAAAAATGTCCAAGGCCCAAAAGGAAATGGACTGTAAAAAGCTAAAGGTCCCAAAAAGAAAAGGCCGAATAATTGGGCTCGGCCCATATAGACTACTGAAATGGACCGGACTAAATTTGCATCACGATGATTTCGTTTTGTCACAATTTTGTCACGTCGGATTGGCCACGTAGGATCTGACGTGGCTAGGCTGAGTGCTAGTGACGATATTGGATCGTCATAGAGGTTATGACGATTCTATATCGTCATAGACGATTATGATGATTTCAGAAAAAATGCTCAGTTTTTGACGATCTGTTTTTCATCATAAGATCGTCATATATTGTAGACAATGACGATTTTGTGGCGAAAATGGAGGGTCATGTATCAGTAGATTCCTTATAGTGTGCGCATCTCTAACGCTCGGGGAAGCCAAGTGGATTTGCGGGGTCCTTTCACCTTTATATCCTGCACATGGGTAGTTTGGGTGGGCCTCGAATTTTCCAGATCTAAGCAGCCATACTCCAGAGAGAGGTACATCTCATACCCTTCTGCAAACATGTCCTTCCCGTAGGTGGTCTGTGATGTCTACGCACTTCTATTCTTGTAGACAGTTGTTGGGCCTCCAAGTGCAGAGGTTTGTAGAACAGCAGCAAGTTTTCCCTTAAGTGGATCACCCAAGGTTTATCGAACTCAGGGAGGAAGTGGTCAAAGGTATTCCCTCTCAAGCAACCCTGCAATCAAGATACAAGAAGTCTCTTGTGTCCCAAACACACCGAATACACTTGTCAGGTGTATAGGTGCACTAGTTCGGTGAAGTGATAGTGAAATACAAGTGGTATAGATAATTATAAGTAGTAACGGTGATAGAAAATAACTTGATGGTGTGGAAGATAATAAACGCAAACTGAAATAAAGATGGAAGCAAGCAAACATGAAACAGATCTAATTGCAAACGGTGTATCAATGCTTAGAAACAAGGCCTAGGGATTATACTTTCACTAGTGAACACTCTCATATAAATATATTCTCTTTATGATACTACTCTTAACTACTCTCCGGTTGAACACTCTAATCGATGGTAGGGCTATAACAGCACACCTCAAAGTAAGTCTTTCTCATCTAGAAAACCCCACACTATCACCTTGAGCACTAGATGGTTCCAACAAACACCACAATTTCATAGAAAGATCCAACTACAAATATAAGTCATAACAAATATTTGTAATCTCTAGCCTAAGTGCCACCAAGGTGTGCACGCTGTCACTTTCACACACATAGAGAGAGCAGAGATCTATTAAAGCACTTGAGTAGCAAGGTAGATCTATAGATTACAAGCTCATGATCACAATATGATCATGCATAGAGAGAGAGATGAACACATAGCTATCGGTATAACCCTTAGCCTCGAGAGAGAACTACTCCCTCCTCATCATGGGAATCAGCAATGGTGATGGAGATGGTGGTGGAGATCGATGGAGATGGCTCCAGGGGCACTTCAGCGGCGGCGGCGGCGCGGAGGACTCCTTTCCCGCCGCTGGTATCACAGGGGAGCACCGCCTCTTAGCACCCTTCCTTCATGTCTTATTGGGAGCCCTTCCCCATGGAGATGGGATCTATGGGGGAGGCAAAAATGTGGCTTTGGTGGCTGGGTGGAGGTGTCTCCCACGAATTAGGTTTCCTCCCTTTATATAGCTTCTCGGATTCCCATCATCCCATCTTGGGCTGCAGTAAATCGGGCCTAAAAGGCCCATTCGGACTCGGAATCAGCTAAATTTTATGTCCAGAACGTTTGCCGTGAAATTTCCAACAACTTTGTAGTTGAAGAGTGTTCCGTTTGATGCCGTCTTCGACCCGAAACGTGACCATCTTCAAAAAGAGTTTTAAGACAGATTTCTGGAAAATCCCTATTTGACTCCAACAAGGTTTCCACTTGTATTCTTGGTAATTCTTACACATCAAAGTGTAAAACAAGAACATTGTGCACTTTTGCAACTATTAGTAGGTTAGTACAAGAAATCATATGAAAAGTACTCCAAAGTCTGGGCAAAACATAAGAAAGTAGATAAACCAAGCATGGAACATCAAAATTTATAGATACATTTGCAATGTATCAACATCCCCAAGCTTAACTCCTGCTCGTCCTCGAGTAGGTAAGTGATAAAAAGAAAGAATAATTTAAGGTGACATGCACCATCAAAGACTTGATCAAAGTATTTGTAAAATGTTCAAGGATGAGATCATATTACTTTAATCATAACATGAAGGACAAAGTTCTAGCAATAAGACAAAGAAACTATGATGCAACATGAAAAGGCACAAACAAAAGATTCATAAATAACAATGCTTTGCAAGATGTTTGTTTGTTTCACATAAAGAAAACATAGCATAGTAGTATTCAGCTTGTCCCTCATAGAGTACCAAATATAAATGCATAGGACACCTTCAAAGTTCATAAGAGTGACTAGATACAATAGTTTAAAACAAGCAATATCAAGTTATGCATCAATCAACTAGTCTTGGGACAATGCACATAGAACTAAGGATGGCCACTATGCTCTTAAAGTAGGTGCATAAAGATAGAAGGTGGAGACTCAGTGTAATGGTGGAAGAAAGGCTTTCAAAGAAGAAAGTAGGGATTCAAGTCTCATAAAGAGCTTCCAAAAATTATGGTACTTATAACTTTCAGCTCTCATTCCCCCTATCATAAGCATCTTGAAGTGATTAAGGTTAAAGTGAACAAACTATGCTGTACATGCTTGACGAAGTATAAGTCAGAAATCTCATGTCCCTTGGATACGAGGGCCACTCCTCATGCTACTCAAGTTTAGTCACCGGTAAGTTCTTGTCATCGTAAGTACATGTGTATCATAGAGAACCGCCAACGGGGTACCCCTTGCCCGATGATACGGAAGAATCCCCATATCAAAATGACAAGGCAAGCAGACAACGAGCATCTCAGCATTCTTCTTATTTACCATGGGAATATGGTGATTTTTTCTCTCTTTCCTCTTTTCATAGTATCTCTTTTTTTCTTTTTCTTTTCTTTTATTCTCAATAGGACTCTTTTTTATAAAAAGAATGCTTCATAGATAGCTCATTATGGTTACGCTGCAGGTTTCCACCATGTCAGCATGGATTAGACCAGCGGCCCAGGCGTTTCTCTAACACATATACATAACTCCATGGACTTACAAGCTCTCCTTTCATTTCACACGGCGAGAAACATATATAAAAGAGCATGATATCAACTAGGTACAAGTACCAAATGCAATGTTGAAAGCGTTCCCCATGAAAGCATGGTTCTGCTAATTCCCAACAAATAAGTGCAAGCATATACAACATAGAAGACACAATGGTTCAAGTTTATTAAGGGCAAGAAAAGTAAAGTGTGCCATCAAGTTCGTGAGAGCTTTAATCACTAGTTTTCTCATAACAAGTTTAATTTGGAAGGTAAACAAAAGCATGAATATACTTGGAATAGCATAAGCTAGTTGGTAGGTATGGTGGACTCTTTGGAATAACTTGGTTTAGGGAGTTGGATGCATGAGTGGAACTCATACTTTGTTGTGGAGGCTAGCAAAAGACTGGGATCGACAAACTAAGAGAGCAATAATGGCCATAATCATGCAGAGCGACAAAACATCATTGATCAAAGCATAAAGTGATACTACAAGTTGAAAACTAAAGGATCATAAAGGCTATGGTGACTTGAGATAGTCATAACATGGTGTGAGCATGTGCCAAGTCAACCCAAATAAAGCATCAAAGGAGAATACCACTATACTATGCTTTAATATGCTAAAACAACGCATGATTCATCCAAGGCCCATTAAGCAATCTCAATTCTTTATAACAAGTCATGCTACAGCAAAGAATACAAAGAATAAAGCCAAAAAAATATCAAGCATGGCATGACAAAGCATAGGCCACAGTCAAAAACAAGCTCTTTTTACCACATAAGCATGAACTTTCCTACTCTTTTCCAAACCAAACCAAACTATTTGAAAACCAATGTATTAAAGAGGGGGGTCCAACCAATTTATTCATAAAACTAAGAAAACCAAGCAAACTAAAAACCAAAACGAAAACGAAAAAGAAGACGCTCCAAGAACAACAGAACTGTGCATGAAATAAAAAAAATGAAGTGTTTGGAAGAAACCTGAGATTTTTATTGATGAAGAAGGGGATTCCTTGGGCATCCCAAAGCTTTGACGCTTGTACTTCTTGGATATTTCTTGGGGTGACACACGTGGGATCCCCAAGCTTGAGCTTTAGTCCATCCTTCATCTCATTACTCATTCCTTCCATACACCTGAAATTTTTCCTTCATACAAAACATCACACAATCTCATTAGCAACATTAGTGCATTTAAGATAAATAAGTCTTAAGGTTCAGTTCTAACACCAAATAAACTTCCATTAGAACACTATCTACTGTAGCACTTCCCTCAAAAAGCTCAATTCCCCAAAAGAACTCAAGAAGGAACTAACAAGAAGCAAATGCAGAAAATGGCAGAAATCTATCAAAACAGACCAGCAGGCAAGGACGAATTTTTTAGAAGACCTTCTGTTGCTCAAATCAAAAATGGTTGAACTAACTAAAGTTAGATAACAACCTGGGGCAGAAGCACAAAAAATTACAGCTCAATCCGACATACAGAGATTTCTCACGAATTTTTACGGTGAAGCACAGAAATCTGTTTCTGGACAGCAACTTTCCCAATCATTACTTCTCTCTCATTAGAGGTTACTCTTGGCACAAAAAGCAAATAAAAACGATAATGAGTGGGTATTACTGAGGTAATAACTTCCAAGACTCATCTAAAACTTTTGGGTTATCTCCCAATAAGTACATTTCTTTAACGCCTTTAAGTTAGGCATGATAGTTTGAGAAGATGCTCACATAAGAAATATGAATTGAAGTAAAAGAGAGCATCAAGAAACAAATTCAAAACACATTTAAGTCTAACCCACTTACTATGCATAGGAATCTTGTAAAGAAGCAAGTCATGAAAGCACAAAGCAACGAGCATAGGAAAGGAAAGAAAGTGCAACTTCAAGACTTTCAACATAAAGAGGGGAAACTTAATATTATTGAGATTCATAAGACCATGTTTCCCTCTCTCATAATAACTTTCAGTAGCATAATGAATAAAATTAACAATATAACTATCACATAAAACATTCTTATCATGAGCCACATGGATAAAAGAATTAATACTCTCCACATAAGCATAGTCATTCATATTAATTGTAGTGGGAGCAAATCCAACAAAATAGCTATCATTATTATTCTCATCACCATAATCATCAAATATAGGAGGCATATTGTAGTCATAATTAATTGCCTCATTAATAGTAGGTGGACTGAAAATATCATATTCCTCATTGTAATCATCATATATTGGAGGCTTGGTATCATCATAAGCAATAAAATAGCTACCTTCCAAAGCTGGGGACCTAAAAAGATCATTTTCATAAAAACTAGTTTCCCTAAGCTTAGACTTTTCCATAGCATTAGCAAAAATTGTGTCCAAAGAATTCATACTAACAACATTGCTATTAGCATGCAAATAAATTTCCATAGGTTTTTTAATTTTCTCTTCAAACACTTCATGTCCTAACTCAAGATAAATACTATAAACCTCTCTAATTTTGTTGTTGTTTTCCATTAAGCCTAACTAGTGAAAACAAGAAACAAAAAGACAAAATTGCAGAATCTAAAGGAAATAACTTCGAGCACTCACACCAGAAAATAGGCGTTTGTCGTGGGAGGTTCTTCTTCTTGAATCCTCCGGTGTGAATACCTTTTACCTTACCTCCCCGACAATGGCGCCATAAAATAGCTTGATGTCTACGCACTTCTATTCTTGTAGAAAGTTATTGGGTCTCCAAGTGCAGAGGTTTGTAGAACAGCAGCAAGTTTTCCCTTAAGTGGATCACCCAAGGTTTATCGAACTCAGGGAGGAAGTGGTCAAAGGTATTCCCTCTCAAGCAACCCTGCAATCAAGATACAAGAAGTCTCTTGTGTCCCCAACACACCCAATACACTTGTCAGGTGTATAGGTGCACTAGTTCGGCGAAGATATAGTGAAATACAAGTGGTATAGATAATTATAAATAGTAATGGTGATAGAAAATAACTTGATGGCGTGGAAGATACTAAAAGCAAACTGAAATAAAGATGGAAGCAAGCAATCATGAAACCGATCTAATTGCAAACAGTGTATCAATGCTTACAAACAAGGCCTAGGGATCATACTTCCACTAGTGAACACTCTCATATAAATATATTCTCTTTATGATACTACTCTTAACTACTCTCCGGTTGAACACTCTAATCGATGGTAGGGCTATAACAGCACATCTAGCAAACCACACACTGTCACCTTGAGCACTAGATGGTTCCAACAAACAGCACAATTTCATAGAAAGATCCAACTACAAATATAACTCATAACAAGTATTTGTAATCTCTAGCCTAAGTGCCACCATGGTGTGCACACTGTCACTTTCACACATATGGGGAGAGCAGAGATCTATTAAAGCACTTGAGTAGCAAGGTAGATCTATAGATTACATGCTCATGATCACAATATGATCATGCATAGAGAGAGAGATGAACACATAGCTATCGGTAGAACCCTTAGCCTCGAGAGAGAACTACTCCCTCCTCATCATGGGAATCAGCAATGGTGATGGAGATGGTGGTGGAGATCGATGGAGATGGCTCCAGGGGCACTTCAGCGGCGGCGGCGGCGGCACGGAGGACTGCTTTCCCGCCGCTGGTATCATAGGGGAGCACCGCCCCTTAGCACCTTCCTTCATGGCTTATTGGGAGCTCTTCCCCATGGAGATGGGATCTATGGGGAGGCAAAAACGTGGCTTTGGTGGCTGTAAATTCGTGGGTGGAGGTGTCTCCCACGAATTAGGTTTCCTCCCTTTATATAGCTTCTCGGATTCCCGTCATCCCATCTTGGGCTGCAATAAATCGGGCCTAAAAGGCCCATCCGGACTCGGAATCAGCTAAATTTATGTCCAGAACATTTGTCGTGAAATTTCCAACAACTTTGTAGTTGAAGAGTTTTCCGTTTGACGCCGTCTTCGACCCGGAACGTGACAATCTTCAAAACGAGTTCTAAGACAGATTTCTGGAAATCCCAATTTGACTCCAACAAGGTTTCCACTTGTATTCTTGGTAATTCCTACACATCAAAGTGTAAAACAAGAACATTGTGCACTTTTGCAACTATTAGTAGGTTAGTCCAAGAAATTATATGAAAAGTACTCCAAAGTCTGGGCAAAACATAAGAAAGTAGATAAAATCAAGCATGGAACATCAAAAATTATAGATACACTTGCAATGTATCAGTCCGTGCAGGTCTTGACAAGTTTCTGACTTCCTGTGAGCTAGGACCCGAATCAGTTTCGTTGATCAAGATGTGGATGTCTCTAAAGGGGATGACGGAGCAGTGCGTAGGGTTCGTCTTCGCCGGCACCCAGAACTCATCTGGAGGGACGATCGAGACGTTGTCGGAGAAGAGAACGCGTCTGATGGCTACGGTGTCACCGATTCCCTTGAAGAGATGGGACCTCACCCGGTGTAGAGATCGAAGCACCTCTTACCCCACGGTGGGTGCCAACTGTCATGGTATTGCTGACGAGTACTCCATGGAGGGGTCCTCACAGTACGTGTTTAGAGACGTGGGGTAAGGTGGAGAGTTGGGGGCTAAGAGGTAACACAATTTACCTAGGTTCAAGTCCCACAACGGTGGTGGAACTCTAATCCTGCTATAAATCACTATAATGGTAATACGCCGAGTTACATAGACTGGTTCGCCCTGCTATAAATCACTATAATGGTAATACGCCGAGTTACATAGATTGGTTTGCTGTGCGAGGTGGTGTATATTTTCGTGCCCTAAAGGCTCCCAAAGGTCTGGTTTATAAAGGCACCGAAACCTAGGGTTACAGGGAAAAGACCTTGCCGGACAAGGTAAAGAGTCCTGCACTAATACTAACTCGTCTTTCGTGTCTTGCACTCCAAGGCTCCAAGTATGTCGGTGAATCTTGCGTAGCCTTCCTTTATCTGGCATGGGCCTCCCTTATGGATCCGTCTAATTGAGACGCCCAACAGGCCATAGGCCTTGCTACCAACTATGGGCCACCTGGGTTAGCCGAATTAGAGACATGCTATGATGATACCCATTTAGCATATCCCCAACAATCTCGTTAGTGGATCCCATCTTATGAAACATGGGTTTAAGTTGGTATTTGAGTCCAATAAAGTTGCATTGTCTAAGTATGGAACCTTTGTTGGAAAATGCTATGACTGCGGAGGCATGTTCCTCTTTTCTTTGGTAGACTTCTGTGATGATGTTGTGAACCATGTATGCACTACATATAATTAGACTAATGTTTGGCATTCACGACTTTGTCATATTAATTTCGGTTGTATGTCGCAGCTTGCTGGTATGAGTTTATTTCTGAAATTCACTATTGTCAAACGCTCTAAGTGCCATGCTTGTGTGCAAGCAAAGCAACCTTGCAAGCCTCACAAGCCTTTAGAGGGAAATAAACTTGGCACCTCTAGAGCTCATACATTCAGATCTATGTGAGATGAATGGTGTGTTGACAACAGAGGGAAAGAAATATTTCATAACTTTGATTGATGATTCTACTAGGTACTGTTATGTATATCTCTTGAGAACTAAAGACGAGGCTCTTATTTCTTTAAAATCTATAAGGCATAAGTTGAAAATCGGTGACACCGTAGCCATCGGTCGCATTCTCTTCTCCAGCAACGTCCCGATCCTCCCTCCAGATGAGTTCTGGGTGCCGACGAAGACAAAGCCCACGCGATGCTCCTTCATACCCTTCAGAGACATCCACATCTTCATCAGCGAAACTGACTCGGGTCCTAGCTCTTAGGAAGTCGAAAACTCGTCAAGCCCCGCACGGACCGCCTATGAGCAGGACATATTCGTGGAACAATCTGGGCCATACCTCTCCTTAGAGTATGGTGGCTCGGATCAGGAAATTTCTAGGCCCACCCAAACCGCCCCTATGCAGGATATAAAGGTGGAAGGACCCTGCAGATTCGCTTGGCTTCCCCGAGCATTAGATATGCACAGGTCACACTTTGTCGGTGTTGTCACCATCGATCTAGCCAGATGCGTTCAAAGGGATGGACAACCTCCCCGCGAATACCTCGCCAGATGGATGAGGGTGAGGGAAACCATAGAGGGTGACTGCGCCGACGAGCTCGTATACCACTTCGTGGAAGGGCTCACACCCAGAACACTCCTCTGGCATACCCTTCGAAGGCGCAAGCCGGAGGCCCTCTCACCTTGGCGAGATGGTTGCCATCATCAATGAATACGCGGACGCTAATGAAGAGGCCATGACGGAAATCGCCGTCGTGGTCGAATAAGGAAATAAAAACAATGGCCCGCCTCCATCACCCACCACATCCGCCATCGTCAACACCGAAGCTCACTCCGACAATGTCCTTGACACGCTATACGCCGACATCAGTATGGATGGCGGTGGCTCAAAGGCTAACTCGAAGGAATACGATGTTGTTATGAGGGAGATTGAGTAGGAGACCGAGAAGAAGGACCACGCCAAGAAGACCAACACTTCCCACTAGGTGCTAGTCACCATTGGGAGCGTGATGGAAGAAGATGGACAGGAACCAGAACGTGAGAGAGATCCGCCCACGCCAGTGGTTACCAGAGTAGTGGCAGCTAAGAAAGCCGTCGAGCCTCTGGCTCCGCCCAAAGCTATGCCTCCTCCGGCTATCCGCCCGCTACTGACACGGGAACTCACCACGGCCCCTAGTACGGCCCGACAATCAAATCAGCCACCAATGCCACCGTCAACGTCAGTAGTCGGAAACCCACTGGCCACTCCCATCGACAAAGCAATCTACGGAGCACTTCTTGTTGAGCCAATCACCGTCGCCCATATCCTGAGCGTTACGGAGCTTGATGAGAAACGCGCGGAAATCTTGGCGGAGGCCAAGTGCATCGCGGAGCAAAGTGCTAAGCTGGACGAAGACATGGCTAAGGCGCAACAATCCATTAAGGCGGCAAGATCTATGGAGCTGAGTACAAGAAATTGCTATTAAAGCAAAAGGCAAAGAAAGTGCCAGCTCACGTCGTCGAAGATCCCGATGTTCGGCAAAGGTTGGGGTATGACGGATCTAAGCCGAAAAAAGCCACCCCTTACACTGATTCAGAGGGGAGGCAGGTCATGCCAACTCCCACCCTCAACATTGCCATTGCCAAGACCCTCCTAGAGCAGGACAGGTCGCTAGAAGCAGTTACTCAGATGTACGACCTTTTGCTAAAGCATGCAAGCAATAGGAAAAGGCTCATCCCGTGACGAGGGATCCCACACAGGCTCCACAGAGCAAAGATGGAGAGAGGCACACAACAGGACTGACGACATCCCCATATCCTCTGATCATGGAGAAAAGGCTCATCCCCGCCGGTCTCCACCTCCACCACCATCTCGGCATCACGAGGAACCAGAACCACACCACCGTATAAGCATGCCACCGCCAAGGCAGCCCCAGCCCGGCATCGTTATACGCGATCAGGGCGAGCAACCTCGGCATGCTGGAGAGCGCAGCAGCAATGAAGGACACATGAGAAGGTCCCACAAGGAACCGCCGCGTCCGACAAGCAACCGCGATAGGCGTGAAGAGTCGTAGGAGGGCCATAGCAAGAAGGCTAACCCACCGCCTCCACCGCCATCGTCGCCACCCAGCATCCATCACCATGGATCTCATAGATCGCGCCACAACTCTCCTCCCCATGACGGAAAAGGGAATCAACCAGAGCCATACGATGCAGGTACACGGTTCGACAAGATCCAAGAGGCTCGGGAACTCCCATACCTCGGGCCACGTTGTTTTGGACCGGTAATACGGGCCACAACTTACCCCAAGGGCCTCCGGATAGACAAGACCATCAAGCCTTACAATAGCACTGCCAGGCCAGTAACGTGGTTGCAGGACTACAACAAAGCAATTCACATTGCAGGGGGACCCCAATATCGTCGTCTAGTACCTCCTACTCATGTTGACAGGCACCGCCCGGCAATGGATTGACGACTTACCGGAGAAATCAATTTGCAATTGGTTTGACATGCATGAAGCGTTCACCAAGAATTTCGAGGGCACATACAAACGTCTCTACACTGTCGGAGACCTCTAGCGGTGTGTGTAGGAAAAGGATGAAACCTCCCGTGCTTACCTCTCTCGCTGGCTGGATATGAAAAATTCCAGCACATGGGTGCATGATCAAACCGCTATGGCCGCCTTTGTTGACGGTCTGGAAAAGGGAACTTTGCTCCACCATAAGTTGAAGTGCAAGCAAGACAACAATGAGGGCACCCTCAATGCAATAATCGCCATGGCTAGCAAGTTCGCTACTGCTGATGACGATGCGCACGGATCACTGCCGACAATAGCAATCCCTACCCAGGCCAGAAAAAACAACAATATAAAGCGGAAAAATCCGCTCGAAGAGAAGCAAGTAGCCAACATGGTCGCCGCAACATTCACTGGCAAAGGCGGAGGCGGTCAACGTGGGCGTGGTCGGGGGGCTAGCAGCGGCCAACAGAGGAGTGATACTACACCCTCTGCGCCCCACGTTCCCCAAACGTACGAAGAGTACCGCGATATGCCGTGTTTCGCCCACCTTGACGCAAACGACAAGGCCACCCACACCAACCGCCAATGCAAGTTCATCAACAGTCTCAAGGAAGACCCTGAGTTCAGCTACAAGCGAAGTCGGAAGAACAGACCCCGCGGAAAGGGCAAAGGGAAGAAAGAAGGAGGAAGATCCCAAGGAATCAAGTGATATGGATAAAGGCGTGGACCCCAAATCTTCCAACAAGGGAGAGGATAAAGGGAAAAATCCCTTTGAAAAGAAGGCTCCATGTTACCACACCTTCCTTGGCACCCCAACCGTCTGGGCCCAGAAAACCTCTCTGAGGATACTGATGGCTACCCTCCCTCCGGTTCCCTAGTACATCAGGTGGTCGGAAGTTCCAATTACTTGGGATAGGAAGGATCATCCAAAACTTATCCCAAAAGAGGACTAGCATGCCATGGTCATCAACCCTTTGATTGACGACACAGAGTTCACCAAGTGTCTCGTGGATAGTGGAAGCAGCATCAACATCATGTACCTGGATACACTACACAAGATGAACTTGATAGAGACCTAGCTAAGTTAGAGCAACACCGTGTTCCATGGGGTTGTCTGATGGCTCAGTGTTGATGTAGAGCTCGTTAGGAACCCCAAGAGAAAGGTATGATGAGCACATCAGCAAGTTTCCATCAGTTATGAAACCAAGGTTTAATCGAACCAGTAGGAGCAAGGAAACACCCCAAAGGTATTGCTAGCTGAGCCTTGGCAGGGCGCACTACCGGTGCTAGTAGCAACGTGGAGACCTTCACAACTCAACCACAGAACTTTGTCCCCAACTTGCGATGAGGTTGTCAATCTCACCGTGTTTTGCATAAAACAAAGGATTAAACGTATCGAATGGAAGGAAGTAATAGTTTGCAGAAAGTAAACACAAAGCAGTAAATAGTTTGTAGATTGTATGTAAAGAAAAGGACCGTGATCCATAGTTCACTAGAGGTGGCTCTCCTTAAGATAGATAACATGCTGGGTGAACAAATTACAGTGGGGCAATTGACAAACATCGAGAAAGCAATACATGCATATACTAATCATCTTGACTCCTTTGGAACTTGATTGGGCATTACAACATTATACATAGACCGCCATCCAACTTCATCTATGACTAATAATCCAACTTCAGGTTATTATCCGAACCCCCTCCAGTATTAAGTTGCAAGCAACAGATTATTGCTTTACGAATTGCGTGTAAAGTAAAAAATACGATTGTTCTATGAACAAAGGATTGTTGTTTTCTCCCTAGTAGCAACAGCACATCTAGTACCTTAGAGATTTCTGTCACTTGCCTAGATTACCAGAGGCATGAACCCACTATCGAGCATAAATACTAACTCTTGGACTTGCTAGCATCTACTTGGCCAAGATAGCTACTAACAACGAAAAGCATGCAAGATCTCAAATAACAAAGACATGATAGAATCAATAATCAATCTGAAATAGCATCTCAATATCCATCGGATCCCGGCAAACAAACATGCAGAATTAAAAATAGATGATCTTGATCATGAACGGAGCTCACAAGATCTAAACAAGCACAAAGTAGGAGAACCAGCCATCTAGCAACTACATGGATCCATAGTACAAGGATGAAACTCACACATCACACCGGAGGCTTGCATGGTGATGAAGAAGGCCTCCAGGGTGAATTCCCCTCTCCGACAGGGTGCCGGGAAGAGCTTCAGATCCCTCCCGATCTAGGGATGGAGATGACGGTGGCTACAGACTCTTTCGTGGATTTTTTATCGGGTACTTAGGGTTTTCGTCCTGAGGGAATCTTATAGGCAGAAGGAGAGGCCGAGGGGGTGCTGGGGTCGGCCAGACCAACCCCTAGCGCGGGCCAGGCCTGACCGTGCGGCCAGGTGATGTGGCTAGCCCCCAGCCCTTCTCCGTCTCGTATTCTGGCATCTGATGACTTCTGAAAAATAGGCACTTTGGCTTTTGTCCCGTCTAATTCCGAGAATATTCATTTTCTGACTTTCCTGGAACCAAAAAGGCAGAAAACAGGTAGTTGGCACTATGGCTCTTGTTAATAGGTTAGTCCAAGAAATCATATGAAAAGATCTCCAAAGTGGGGACAAAACACAAGAAAGTGGATAAAACCAAGCATGGAACATCAAAAATTATAGATACATTTGCAATGTATCAACATCCCCAAGCTTAAGTCCTGCTTGTCCTCAAGTAGGTAAGTGATAAAAAAGGAAGAATAATTTTTGAGGTGACATGCACCATCAAAGCCTTGATCAAAGTATTTGTAAAACATTCAAAGCTGGGATCATAGTACTTCAATCATATCATGAAAGACAAAGTTCTAGCAATAAGACAAAGAAACTATGATGCAATATGAAAAGGCACAAACAAAAGATTCATGAATAACAATGCTTTGCAAGACGTTTGTTTGTTTCACATAAATAAAACATAGCATACTAGTATTCAGCTTGTCCCTCAAAGAGTAGCAAATATAAATGCATAGGACACCTTCAAAGTTCATAAGAGTGACTAGATACAAATAGTTTAAAACAAGCAATATCAAGATATGCATCAATCAACTAGTCTTGGGATAATGCACAAAGAACTAAGAATGGCCACTATGCTCTCAAAGTAGGTGCATAAAGGTAGAAGGTGGAGACTCAATATAATGGTGGAAGAAAGGCCTTCATAGAAGGAAGTAGGGATTCAAGTCTCATAAAGAGCTCCCAAAAATTATGGTACTTATAGCTTTCAGCTCTCATTGCCCCTATCATAAGCATCTTGGAGGTGATTAAGGTTAAAGTGACACAACTAAGAGGATATGCTTGACAAGTTATAAACCAAAATCTCATGTCCCTTACTTACGAAGACCGAACCTCATGCAACCCAACTTTAGTCACGACTAAGCTCTTGTCATTGTAAGTACATGTGTATCATAAAGAACTGCCAACGGGGTACCCCTTGCACATGATACAGGAGCTATCCCATAATCAAAATAACAAGGCAAGCAGACAATGAGAATCTCAGCGATCTTTTTATTTGCTATTTGCCTAGCTTTTTATTGAGGATGCTTCATAGAGTGCTCATTATGGTAGTGCTGCAAGTTTCCACCATGATTAGGCATGGCTTAAGTTAGCGGCCCAGTCGTTTCTCTAACACCCATACAAACTCCATGATCTTACAAGTTCCACTTTTATTTCACACCGCCCGGATCCATAAGCAAAAGAACATGATATCAACGGGGTACAAAGTACAAGTGCAATGTTGAAAGCGTTCCCCATGATACATGGTTCTGCTAATTTAAACTTATAAAGCGCAATCATATACGCAACAAAGAAGGACCCAATGGTTCAAGTTTATTAGATGCAAAAAAGTAAAGTGTGCCATCAAGTTCGTGAGAGCTTTAATCACTAGTTTTCTCATAACAAGTTTAATTTGGAAGGTAAACAAAAGCATGAATATACTTGGAATAGCATAAGCTAGTAGGTAGGTATGGTGGACACTTTGGAATAACTTAGTTTAGGGAGTTGGATGCATGAGTGGAACTCATACTTGGTTGAGGAGGCTAGCAAAAGACTGGGAGTGACCAACTAAGAGAGCAATAATGGCCATAATCATGCAGAGCGAGAAAACATCATTAATCAAAGCATAAAGTGATACTAAAATTTGAAAACTAAAGGATCATAAAGTCTATGGTGACTTGAAATAGTCATAACATGGTGTGAGCATGCGCAAGTCAACCCAAATAAAGCATCAAAGGAGAATACCACTATACTATGCTTTAATATGCTAAAACAACGAATGATTCATCCAAGGCACATTAAGAAATCTCAATTGTTTATAACAAGTCATGCTCTAGCAAAGAATACTAAGCATAAAGCCAAAACAATATCAAGCATGGCATGACAGAGCATAGGCCACAGTCAAAAACAAGCTCTTTTTACCACATAAGTATGAACTTTCCTACTATTTTCCAAACCAAACCAAACTATTTGCAAACCAATGTATGAAAGAGGGGGTCCAACTGATTTATTCAGAAAACTAAGAAAACAAATCAAACAAAAAACCAAAATGAAAATGAAAAAGAAGACGCTCCAAGAACAACACAACTGTGCATGAAACAATAAAAATGAAGCGTTTGGAAGAAACCTGGGATTTTTATTGATGAAGAAGGGGATGACGTGGGCATCCCCAAGCTTTGACGCTTGTACTTCTTGGATATTTATTGGGGTGACACACGTGGCATGCCCAAGCTTGAGATTTAGTCCATCCTTCATCTCATTACTCATTCCTTCCATACACCTAAAATTTGTCCTTCATACCAAACTTCACACAATCTTTATTAGCAACATTAGTGCACTCAAGAAAAATTTCCCTTAGTTATGAAACCAAGGTTTAATCGAACCAGTGGGAGCAAGGAAACACCCCAAAGGTGTTGCTAGCTGAGCCTTGGCAGGGCGCACTACCGTTGCTAGTAGCAACGTGGAGACCTTGACAACTCAACCACAGAACTTTGTCCCCAACTTGCGATGAGGTTGTCAATCTCACCGTGTTTTGCAGAAAACAAAGGATTAAACGTATCGAATGGAAGGAAGTAATAGTTTGCAGAAAGTAAACACAAAGCAGTAAACAGTTTGTAGATGGTATGTAAAGAAAAGGACCGTGATCCATAGTTCACTAGACGTGGGTCTCCTTAAGATAGATAACATGCTGGGTGAACAAATTACAGCAGGGCAATTTACAAACATCGAGAAAGCAATACATGCATATACTAATCATCTTGACTCCTTTGGAACTTGATTGGGCATTACAACATTATACATAGACCGCCATCCAACTGCATCTATGACTAATAATCCACCTTCAGGTTATCATCCGAACCCCCTCCAGTATTAAGTCAGGTTATCATCTTGACTCCTTTGGAATAGATTATTGCTTTACGAATTGCGTGTAAAGTAAACAATACGATTGTTCTATGAACAAAGGATTGTTGTTTTGTCCCTAGTAGCAACAACACATCTAGTACCTTAGAGATTTCTGGCACTTCCCCAGATTACTAGAGGCATAAACCCACTATCTAGCATAAATACTAACTCTTGGAGTTGCTAGCATCTACTTGGCCAAGATAGCTACTAACAACGGAAAGCATGCAAGATCTCAAATAACAAAGACATGATAGAATCAATAATCAATCTGAAATAGCATCTCAATATCCATTGGATGCCCGCAAACACAACATGCAAAATTACAAATAGATGATCTTGATCATGAACGGAGCTCACAAGATCTAGACATGAAAGCACAAAGGAGGAGAACCAGCCATCTAGCTACTACATGGATCCGTAGTCCAAGGATGAACTACTCACGCATCACACCGGAGGCTTGCATGGTGATAAAGAAGGCCTCCAAGGTGAATTCCCCTCTCCGGCAGGGTGCCGGGAAGAGCTTTAGATCCCTCCCGATCTAGGGATGGAGATGACGTCGGCTACAGACTCTTTCATGGATTTTTGATCGGGTACTTAGGGTTTTCGTCCCGAGGGCATCTTATAGGCGGAAGGAGAGGCCGAGGGGGTGTTGGGGTCGGCCAGACCACCCCCTAGCACGGGCTAGGCCTGGCCGCGCGGCCAGGTGGTGTGGCTGGCCCCCTGCCCTTCTCCGTCTCATATTCTAGCATCTGATGACTTCCGGAAAAATAGGCACTTTGGCTTTTGTCCCGTCCAATTTCGAGATTATTCATTTTCTGACTTTCCTGGAACCAAAAACAGCAGAAAACAGGCAGCTGGCACTGTGGCTCTTGTTAATAGGTTAGTCCAAGAAATCATATGAAAAATACTCCAAAGTGTGGACAAAACACAAGAAAGTGGATAAAACCAAGCATGGAACATCAAAAATTATAGATACATTTGCAATTAGTTTCACCAAGGCACGGGAGTACGAGCGCAGTGAGGCCACCTTCGCCGAAGCAGTCCTCTACGGTGAGGAGTTCAAGGAGATCTAGAACCAGGCCGATGCCTCGGAGATTCCGGCTTCGAAGAAGCAGATTACTGCTGTCGAACCATCCTTCAAGGCCGCCATCAAGACCAAGCAGGTGGAGCTTGTCAAAGGTGATTCCTCCAAGACCACCGCCATTGGCACAGACCTGGATCCCAAATAGGAAAGCGTGCTCTTCGGGTTCCTCCGTGAGAATAGGGACATCTTTGCCTGGAAACCCGCTGACATGAAAGGTGTACCTAGGGAGCTTGCCGAACACAGGTTGAATATTGATCCTAATGCCAAACCGGTGAAGCAACCTCTACGACGCTTTGGTGATGAAAGACGAAGGGCTATAGGCAATGAAATAGCTAGGTTACTTAAGGCTAGCTTTATCTGAGAAGTTATTCACACCCGATGGGTGGCAAATCCTGTACTTGCCCCTAAAAAGGGAACTAGTGAATTAAGAATGTGCGTTGATAACACCAGCTTGAACAAAGCGTGTCTTAAGGATATGTTTGCTTTGCCTCGCATTAACCAAGTCATTGACTCGATGGCTGGCTTGGAACTTCTGTGTTTTCTCGATGCCTATTCAGGATACCACGAGATTCGGATGCGAAAGTCGGACCAATTGGCCACTTTGTTCACCACACCTTATGGCATGTATTGCTACGTCATGATGCCCTTTGGGTTGAAAAACGCCGGTGCTACGTACTAGCAGACGATGTAATGTTGCCTACATGACCAAATAGGTCGCAATGTACATGCTTACATGGATGACATCGCGGTAATGTCAAAGAAATCAAATGCTCTTATCACTGACCTGCAGGAAACCTTCGATAACCTCCTGAAATACAACATGATGCTGAACCCCAAGAAGTGCGTCTTCGGGGTATGCTCCAGAAAACTGTTAGGTTTCATCGTTCCGCATCGTGGAATCGAGGTGAACCCGGGGAAAATCAAGGCCATCCTCGACATCAAACACCCAACATGCCTGAAGGACATACAAAGGCTCACAGGCTACATTGTAGCAGTAAGCCGGTTCATCAGCCGACTTGGTGAGAAGGCTATGCCGCTCTACAAGTTGCTCAAGAAGCCAGACAAATTCACATGGACAGATGAAGCTCACACAGTACTTCAGGAGTTGAAGAGAATACTCTCCTTCCCACCAATACTTGCAGCACCGGTGCCAAGGGAGCCTATGTTAGTTTACATGGCGGCAACCAACCGAGTAATCAACATCGTCATCATGGTGGAGCGCAAGGAACCAACGCACAAGTATGGAGTTCAGTGACCCGTTTACTATGTAAACGAGGTCTTGACGGAATCGAAGCAGCGTTACCTGCACTACCAAAAGATAGGTTATGGAGTTTTCCTTGCTTCACGTAAGTTAAGGCATTACTTCCAGGAGCACCCTATCATTGTAGTGAGCAAAGCTCCACTGTCCGACATCATCAACAACAGGGACACTACAGGAAGAGTGGCAAAGTGGGGCATTGAATTTGCCGCCTTTGAAATCACGTACAAGAGACGCGACGCTATCAAGTCACAAGCATTGCAGATTTTCTAGCAGATTGGACAGACCTGCCAGAAGACACTCTTGTGCTAGAGCTAGAGTATTGGATCATGCACTTTGACGGATCGAAGCTACTCACTGGCTCGAGGGCTGGTGTATTATTACAATCACCAATAGGGGAAAGGTTTCAATATGTACTGCAGATCCACTTCAATGCTACCAACAACATGGCAGAGTATGATGCCCTCATTCACGGCCTTCGCGTAGCCAAGGATATTGGCATCAAGCGCATAGTTTGTTGTGGAGATTCCGTCTTGGTTGCCCAGCAAGTAGCTGGCACCTGGAACACGTGGAACCCTATGATGGTGGCATATCGAGATGAAGTAGACGAAATAGCCAAATGCTTCGACAACTACGAAGTCAAGTACGTCAAAAGGGAGGAGAATGAGGCGGCAGATCTGCTATCAAAGCTTGGATCAACTTGTCGACCAATTCCACCAGGCGTTTTCCTGGAACATTTATGGACCCCATCCATGAAAGGAGCGGACCCCGACAACCCGGATAGAGTGGATTCATTTGTTAATACAATAATAGTGACCTCTCTAGCTTGGACAAAACCGTTCATGGATTATCTACAAGATAGAACTTTGCCCACCGACAAAGTCAAAAGCCGGCAAATAGTACGTAGAGCAAAAGGCTACATCATCATTGACGAACAGCTTTACAAAAGAAGTACCACATGAGTTTTCCTTCGATGCGTCTCCCAGCAGCAAGGTATTGAAATCCTTAGAGAAATACATCTCGGAGATTGCGGGCACCACGCCGCTCCCTGATCGTTGGTGGCTAAGGCCTTCCGACAAGGATTCTACTGGATAACTGCTAAGGCGGACACTGACAAGTTGGTACAAACATGTCTTGGGTGTCAGTTTTATGCAAGACAACCATGTGTTCTAGCTGAAGAATTGCGAACAATACCAATAACTTGGCCGTTTGCAGTCTGGGGGCTAGACATGGTGGGGCCTTTGCAGACATCACCATGTGGATTCACACACTTGCTAGTTGCGGTGGATAAGTTCACAAAATGGATTGAAGCTAAACCCATTAGAAATCTTGATGGGGCAACAACCCTAAAATTTGTCTGGGATGTAGTGGTGAGATTTAGTCTCCCACATAGCATCATCACCGACAATGGCAGAAATTTACCTCTCGAAGAAGTTGAGGAGTACTGTCATGATAAAGGCATCCGCCTTGACCTAGCATCTGTCGCACATCCGCAGTCAAATGGTCAAGATGAAAGGGCCAATGGACTAATTCTGCATGAAATCAAGCCACGCTTGGAGGCACCTCTACATAGAGAAGCTGGAGCCTGGGCAGAGGAACTACCATCTGTCTTGTGAAGTTTATGAACAACACCCAACAGATCCACCGGCTTGACTCCTTTCTTCATGGTTTATGGAGTAGAAGCAGTCCTCCCATCCGACATCCTCCATGATGCACCAAGAGTTTCTGCCTACAAGGAATATGACGCTGAAGAATCCAGACGGCTATCTGTGGACCTACTTGAAGAAGAGCACGTGCTAGCATGCCAGAGATCTGCCATCCACCAACAGAAGCTGCGTGGCTACCGTAGTCGCCGTGTAAAGCATCGCTTGTTTAAAGAGGGAGATCTGGTGCTTAGACTCAGGTAGGAGAAATCACACAAACTATCCCCGCCTTGGGAAGGACCGTTCGTCATAAGAAAAGCATTGCTCAATGGTTCCTATTACCTCGTCAATATTCGCGAGTTGAAAGATAGGCCAAAAAATTGCAAGCGCAAGCAACGTGACTCTGATGATAATTACCCGAACACAGATAGGCCATGGAACATAGCACAGCTACGTCCCTTTTACACTTAGCACATTTATATTATGTAATAAGTTTATTATTTGATCAATGAAATAAATCATTTGGTTCACTCATATTCTTTGAGTATTTTACCTCCTTTAGTTGTTCATTTTTGGATTATATAAACCCTTTATGCGCAAGTTTGCATTTGCACTTGTGAAAATTCCACCTACGGGCGTTAGCTTAAGTTTTCTGGTCTACACGTTTTCTGAAGTTTTTATGTGGATTCCGGAGTAGTGACTTTTCGGCACTCAAAGCCGGCGATTTTGTTCTTGGGTTCTTGACGGTGCCCTTAAGCATCATCACCTGAGAGCCTAGTTCTGTACTGCGAGTCTTCCGTGTCATGAAAGGTCAAGCATAGGAACCAGACTAATGGATAAGCCAGAACTTGCTTAAAAAATATACACATGCTGGAAAAAGATAAGTAGCAAGAAAACTTGAGTACAAGATTTTCCGCCTTAACAAAACATAAGTTCTTCCGCATACACATTGCAGATATACATTTAATACAGACATTATTTTTCATGGCTCTGCTGTAGGGGGCTTTGTGGTGGCATCATCAAGCCAGCCAGGTTGGGAGAGCTCGTCAAACTCAGAGGGTGATGGGGCCATGTCTTTGTCAAGGATCAGCAGGCACAAAGACATCAGCGTTGACCATCCTGGCAACCCTGGTGTCGAAGCCGGCAAGGCAATTCCAAATAGCATTGCTATCAATTTCCCTTCCTTCTTCATCCTGCTTGGGAAAGCCGGAGGTCACCAGGTCGATGTCGACATTGTCATAGTGCGCCTTGACCAAGGATAGCGACATCCTAGCACCAGCCCGGATGCAAGAGACCTTCCAGTCCTTGACTTTCTCAGGAGCTCGGCGCAGGATCTCCGCGTACTTGGCCGCTGAGTATGTCGCCTTGATATTAATCCCTAGAGGCTAGACTATCTCCTTGGCTTGAGCAATGGAGGTGCTGACAAAGTTGCCAGCAAGAATCATGCATTCCTTGAGGGCTGGAGCACCTTCACCCAAGTTGGCTAAGCCAATAGGGGCTATGGTTTGCAAAAGAAACAAGGATCATGAGTACAAACCAATCAAAGAATCGTCCAAAATACAGAAATGACTAAGACGGAGAAAGGTTACCGAAGGTGCTTGTCTCTGCTTGTGAGCATGACTCCGCTAATGCATCCCGCTCCTTCTAGACTATCTTGTACACCTCAAGGTTCCTAGCGTTCTGCTCTTTGGAAGCTTGGTTTTGTTCCTTGAGCTGTGCAATCTCGTCTTTCAGGCGCTGCATCACAGAGTCAGCAGATTCTTGCAGCACCTTCATCCCTGCCTCATGGCCCTTGACGGCATCAGCTAGGTCCTTCTTCAGAATTTTATTCTCATCATCGAGCTCCTGGATATGCTTGGATTGCTCGATGATGCTCTTGGCCTTGGCAATAGATTCTGTAAGACAGAAATCAGATAGTGCTATAAGAAGACGAAAGAGATGAATCCATGGGTAAAAGCAAGGAGCTGTTACAAGAAACAGACTCTGGCTATTTTTGATCTGTTGCTTCAGGAAGGTTATTTTACCCTATTCAAGGTCCAGTTCCTTCCGCAGAGTAGTAAACCTCTCATTGGCGGCTATCCTCCATTTATTCTGATTCTGCACAAAATGTTAAAATTCTTAGTTTCTCTAGAGCATCTAGTTGGAACTATTCAAGTTTCAACTAAACGCTCGGGGGCTATAGTATAAAATTTTAAAATAAGCTAGTTTCTCTAGAGTATCTAGTCAGAACTTTCCAGTTTCAACTAAACGCTTGGGGGCTACACAGACAAGTTTTACACTTAGTTATTTAGAGCACTTAGGCCAAAACTATTGATTTTTTTCCTAAGAGCTCGGGGGCTATAGTGGGATACATTACAAATCAAAAGAAGTGAAGTTCAAAAGACTTACAATGGAAATGACCCTAAGATTGTTGGCCAGATGAGCATAGATCATGGAAGGTCCGGGCATTGTTATAAATTACGTTGGCCTGCAAGATAAGATCATCCAAGCACAATGTCGGAGGAGTCGCATCCAATGGAGAAGTTGAAGCCGGAGGCATGGATGATTCCCTAGTTGCCTCTTGCGTCTTCAAGACAGAGGATGGCTCAAAGGCTCCTGCCTAGATCGCTTCTTCCACATCCACCTCTTCCAACACTTGCTTCCCTTTCTCGGTGGCATACTTAGCCGGAGCTTCAGCCAATTTAGAGGAAGTACTCTCCTGCATCGCCTGGCCGCTAGGAGCAACATCTACCTCGACAGAGCCCGAGACATCAAGAATTGGATTGACATCTGTCTCCATGGCGGAGATCTCAAGGATGACGGGGGATGACGGCACAGTGGGGCCAACAGAAGGCTTGGCGGCAGGAGTAAGGAGAGCAGTAGCGGGAGAGGGCTTGGCAACCACGTCACTGGTCAGCATGTCACAAATATTTTTTGAACCTCCAGCATCTCTAGAGGATCGCTTCAAAATAACACCGACTTTCCTCCTGAAACATACAAAGTATAAGTACAAGAGTTGAAAAAAGGTATGAGCTGAAAAATACAAGCCGGAGAATGAAAGTACTTACTCCATGGCAGGAGCCTTGGTGAGGGGAATGACGATGGATTTCTTCTTCTTCTCCGCCTCTAAGGCATAAGTGGATTGTTCGGAGACTCCACTCTCTGTTTTCTTTTTATTCTTGGCCTCGACAGTAGTGTTAGATGTGGAGCTCTTCCATTTTTGCGCTACCGGAGTTGGTTGATCCTTGGGGGCTTCATCGTCACACACCTCCTAGATATCCTTCAGCTTTGGATCATAGACTTGGGAGGCCATTTGATCCGCCACCAAGGTTGCCATCTGGGATACAGAGGAGTGTTAGATTTCCAACTTCAAGTCCAAAAAACCTTAGAGCATGTAACGAGAAACGAAGGAAACAAAAGCTACCTCTGGGCATGTACCGCAATCGATCATGTTGTGATCTTGAAGCCTCGCTTCTTGTCCTTCACCTTGACGATATCCATAAGCCGGAGTTTGATGGAGTCAGTAGAGAAGTTATCCCGCGAAATTCGCATGGGATCCCTCCTGTCTTGAGTGTATTTGCACATCAACTCGGTGCGGTGCTGCAGAGGCTGGATCCGCCTAACGAACTAGCACATGGCCAGATCCAAGCCCATCACACCTCCGTCTACGATCCATTCAATCTGCCTTATGGCGTGATGTCTACGCACTTCTATTCTTGTAGATAGTTGTTGGGCCTCCAAGTGCAGAGGTTTGTAGAATAGCAGCAAGTTTCCCTTAAGTGGATCACCCAAGGTTTATCGAACCCAGGGAGGAAGTGGTCAAATGTATCCCCTCTCAAGCAACCCTGCAATTAAGATACAAGAAGTCTCTTGTGTCCCCAACACACCCAATACACTTGTCAGGTGTATAGGTGCACTAGTTCAGTGAAGAGATAGTAAAATACAAGTGGTATGTATATAATACAACAGTGCTAGAAAAGAGCTTGATGGGAGGAAAAGATTAAAGGCAAAAAGATGACAGCAAGAAAACATGTAACAAATCTAGTTGCAAACGAAGTTCCAATGCTTAGAAAAAAGGCCTAGGGATCATACTTTCACTAGTGAACACTCTCATATAAATATCTTCTCTTTATGATACTACTCTTAACTACTCTCCGATTGGACACTCTAATCCATGGTAGGGCTATAACAACACACCTCAAAGTAAGCCTTTCCCATCTAGATGACCCCACACTATCACCTTGAGCACTAGATGGTTCCAACAAACAACACAATTTCGTAAAGACATCCAACTCTAAGTATAACTCATAACAAGTATTTGTAATCTCTAGCCTAAGTGCCACCATGGTGTGCACGCTGTCACTTTCACACACATGGGGAGAGCAGAGATCTAATAAAGCACTTGAGTAGAAACGTAGATCTACTTGATTACAAAGCTCATGATCATAATATGATCATTCATAGAGAGAGAGATGAACACATAGCTATCGATAGAACCCTTAGCCTCGAGGAAGAACTAATCCCTCATCATCATGGGAATCAGCAACGGCGATGGAGATGGTGGTGGAGATCGATGGAGATGTCTCCAGGGGCACTTCCCCATCCTGGCAGGGTGCCGGAATAGAGACTTTTTGTCCCCTGAATCTCCCCTTTGGTGGCGGCGATGCTACGGAACTTTTCGTGGCTGGAGGCTGGTGGATTTAGGGTTTTTGCATCGGAAGGCATCTTATAGGTGAAGAGGCAAGGTCGGTGGGCAGCCAGGGGGCCCACACCATGCCCTGGCGCGGCCTAGGGTTGCTCGCGCTAAGGGAGATGTGGCGACCCTGTGGCCCCTCTCCATCTCGTCTTCTGGCTCGGTGAGTCTTCCGGTAAAATATCAACTTTGGCTTTTGTCAGGTCCAATTCCGAGAATATTCATTTTCCGACTTTTCTAGAACCGAAAACAGAAGAAAACAAGCAATTGGCACTGTGGCATCTTTTTAATAGGTTAGTCCAAGAAAGTGTATAGAAATACTCCAAAGTGTGGACAAAACATATGAAAGTATATATAAACATCCCCAAGCTTAACTCCTGCTCGTCCTCGAGTAGGTAAGTGATAAAAAGAAAGAATAACTTTTGAGGTGACATGCACCATTATAAACTTGATCAAAGTATTTTTAAAACATTGATAGCTAGGATCATAGACTTGAACATAGCATGAAAGATAAAGTTCTAACAATAAGACATAGCAACTATGTTGTAACATGAAAGGATACAAACAAAAGATTCATGAATAACAATACATTGCAAGACGTTTGTTTGTTTCACATAAAGAAAACATAGCATAGTGGCATTCAGCTTGTCCCTCATAGAGTAGCAAACATAAATGCATAGGACACCTTCAAAGTTCATAAGAGTGACTAGATACAAGTAGCTTAAGAACAAGCAATATCAAGTTATGCATCAATCAACAAGTCTTGGGACAATGCACATAGAACAAAGAATGGCCACTATGCTCTCAAAGTAGGTGCATAAAGGTAGAAGGTCAAGCGTGAACATAAAAGTAAAAGAAAGGCCTTCATAGAAGGAAGTAGAGATTCAAGTTTCATAAAGAGCTTCCAAAAATTATGGTACTTGTTAGCTTTCAGCTCTCATTGCCCCTATCATAAGCATCTTTAGGTAATTAAGGTTAAAGTGACACAACTAAGAGGATATGCTTGACAAGTTATAAGCTGAAATCTCATGCCCCTTACTTACGAAGACCGAACCTCATGCTACTCAACTTTAGTCACACGTAAGCTCTTGTCATTATAAGTACATATGTATCATAAAGAACTGCCAATGGGGTACCCCTTGCACATGATACAGGAGCTATCCCATAATCAAAAAGACAAGGCAAGCAGACAATGAGCATCTCAGCGATCTTTTTATTTGCTATTTGCATAGGATTTTATTGAGGATGCTTCATAGAGTGCTCATTATGGTTATGCTGCAAAGTTTCCACTATGATTAGGCATGGCTTAGGCTAGCGGCCCAGGCATTTCTCTAACACACATACAAACTCCATGATCTTACAAGTTCCACTTTTATTTCACACCGCCGGGATCCATAAGCAAAAGAATACGATATCAACGGGGTACAAAGTACAAGTGCAATGTTGAAAGCATCCCCCATGATACATGGTTCTGCTAATTTCAACTTATAAAGCGCAAGAATATACAACATAGACGACATAATGGTTCAAGTTTATTAGGGGCAAGAAAATTAAAGTGTGCCATCAAGTTCGTGAGAGCTTTAATCACTAGTTTTCCCATAACAAGTTTAATTCAGAAGGTAGATAAAAACATGAATATACTTGGAATAGCAAATGCTAATAGGTAGGTATGGTGGACTCTTTGAAATAACTTGGTTTTATTTGGAGTTGGATGCATGAGTGGAGGCTAGCAAAAGACTAAGAGCGACCAACTAAGAGAGCAATAATGGCCATAATCATGTAGAGCGACAAAATATCATTAATTAAAGCATAAAGTGATATTACAAGTCGAAAACTAAAGGATCATAAAGGCTATGGTAACTTGGGATAGTCATAACATGGTGTGAGCATGCGCCAAGTCAACCCAAATAAAGAATCAAAGGAGAATACCACTATACTATGCTTTAATATGCTAAAACAACGAATGATTCATCCAAGGCACATTAAGAAATCTCAATTGTTTATAACAAGTCATGCTCTAGCAAAGAATACTAAGCATAAAGCCAAAACAATATCAAGCATGGCATGACAGAGCATAGGCCACAGTCAAAAACAAGCTCCTTTTACCACATAAGTATGAACTTTCCTACTATTTTCCAAACCAAACCAAACTATTTGCAAACCAATGTATGAAAGAGGGGGTCCAACTGATTTATTCAGAAAACTAAGAAAACAAATCAAACAAAAAACCAAAATGAAAATGAAAAAGAAGACGCTCCAAGAACAACACAACTGTGCATGAAACAATAAAAATGAAGCGTTTGGAAGAAACCTGGGATTTTTATTGATGAAGAAGGGGATGACGTGGGCATCCCCAAGCTTTGACGCTTGTAATTCTTGGATATTTCTTGGGGTAACACACGTGGCATCCCCAAGCTTGAGCTTTAGTCCATTCTTCATCTCATTACTCATTCCTTCCATACACCTGAAATTTTCCTTCATACAAAACTTCACGAGGGAGACTAGTGCACACGTGCGCTCTAGAGAGGACGGCGAAGCTTGCCAGACACGCGTGCGCGTAGCAGTCCCATCCTGCTTTTTCTTATTGCCACGTTGCCACGCTGCTGCTGCACTGCTAGTGTACTGATTATGCTATTAGACGTGCGTGGTAAACAAATACGTAGGCAGCAATATATGTAAAAAGAGCAGTGCACCATGGAAAAAAGAGAAAAAACTGTAAACTACCACTGGATCTTCCCGTGCACTGCGATCAAAGACAGTACAACATAGTATAAACAGGCAGTGCACGGCCGGTGCACTGGCAGGACATCGTCTCGTGCACTTCAACCGAAGGCAGTGCAACGCAACATAACAAGGCAGTGCACGAGTAGTGCACTGCCAGGATACCTCGCCGTGCACTGCGCTCGAAGGCAGTGCAACACAGTATAAACGGGTAGTGCACGGCTGGTGCACTGCCGGGACATCGTCACGTGAACTGCGACCGAAGGTAGTGCAACACAACACAAAAAGGCAGTGCACAAGTAGTGCACTGCCAGCATACCTCGCCGTCCACTACGTTTGAGGGCAGTGCAATATAATACAAAAAGGCAGTACGCAGACAGTACACTGCCAGGACATCGTTCCGTACATCACGACCGAAGGCAGTGCAATTCAGAAGAAAAAGGTAGTGCACCTGCCGTGCACCGCCAGGACATCATGCCGTGCACCACAACCAAAGGCAGTGCAATGTAGGGTCAAAGGGCAGTGCAAAACAAAAAGTTCTTCAAAAACCTATCATATGGGATCTAGTTTTGTAGATCTCAACGCGACTAGCACAATTGTGAAAACAGATCTCAGTTTGGATGATTCGTTTAAGAGATATCGCATTTTTTGTTTTTGAATCTAAAAAAGAAAGGGAAAAAGGACCGCCACCCCTCTCTCTCCAGGCACCACGTGTCACGCGGGGAAGGCTAGGGATAACGCACGAAGGACTCATCGGATGCCACGTGTAGCAACATCAGCGATTGCAGAGCGTGCTTAGAAACGCGTGCGCTTTTTCTAGCCTTTTCGAAACTTCACACAATCTTTATTAGCAACATTAGTGCACTCAAGATAATAAGTCTTTGGGTTCAGTTTCAACACCAATAAAACTTCCATTCAAACACAAGCAACTGTAGCACTTCCCTCAAAAAGCTCAATTCCCCAAGAGAACTCAAAAAGGAACCAACAAGAAGTAAATGCAAATAATGGCAGAATCTGTCAAAACAGACCAGTAGTTAAAGACGAATTTTTTAGAAGACCTTATGTTGCTCACATCAAAAATTGTTGAACTACGGGAAGTTGGATAGCATCCTAGGGCAGAAGCACAAAAATTCACGCCTCAAAAGGACATACAGAGATTTTACACGAATTTTTATGGTGAAGGACAGAAATCTGTTTCGGGACAGCAACTTTCCCAAGCATTACTTCTCTCTCTTTAGAGGTTACTCTTGGCACAAAAAGCAAATAAAAAGGATAAGGGGCGGTTATTACAGAAGTAATAACTTCCAAGACTCATCTAAAGCTTTTGCGTTATCTCCCAATAAGTACTTTTCTTTAATGCCTTTAAGTTAGGCATGATAGTTTGAGAAGATGCTCACATAAGAAATATGAATTGAAGTAAAAGAGAGCATCAAGAAGCAAACTCAAATCACATTTAAGTCTAACCCACTTCCTCTGCATAGGAATATTGTAAAGAAACAAGTCATGAAAGCACAAATCAACAATCATAGGAAAGCAAAACAAGTGCAACTTCAAGATTTTCAACATAAAGAGGGGAAACTTAATTTTGTTGAGATACATAAAACCATGTTTCCCTCTCTCATAATAACTTTCAGTAGCACCATGAATAAAATTAACAATATAACTATCACATAAAACATTCTTATCATGAGCCACATGCATGAAACAATTAATACTCCCCACATAAACATAGTCATTCTTATTAATTGTTGTGGGAGCAAATTCAACAAAATAGCTATCATTATTAATCTCATCACCCTAATCATCAAATATAGGAGGCATATTGTAATCATAATTAATTTTCTCCTCAATAGTAGGTGGACTGAAAATATCATATTCATTATTGTAATCATCATATATTGGAGGTGTAGTATCATCATAAGCAATATAATAATTATCTTCTAAAGTGTGTTCATTTGTAAACATATCATCATTGGAAGGATCGTGGATAGCACTAATAGTATATCAATTATTAATATCATCATTTTTAGAATTGGTACCGAAGAGATTTTCAGTATCAAAATTAGTGTGTTTTTTCCAATCATGATCACTAGTATAGGTAATAGGCATAGGAACATCATCGAGTTCAGACTCATCAAAAACTATAACAGGAGCAACATGCTTAGGGGAAAATACCGTTTCCTCTCTTCTTTTACTCCTCCTCTTCTTCTTCTTCTTCTTCTTCTCTTTAGGAGGGAGAGGCTTGAAAGGAAGCTTCTCCATATACCCTGGTTTATTGTTAGAGACAATCGAAGAAACTTTGGAGGATTCCTTCTTTTCATTAATAAGATCAAAACACATATTAGTCCTGTCATATTTTGGTAAAATCTCATCTTCTATAATATTTTGTATGTAAGTATTTGTGTGACAATTATGAACACAATAAAGATGACAACCATGTAGGACGCTATTCATATCAAAAGCACTCATATCTACCAAAGAAGTTTTTCTTGATAATTCATCACACCCCAAAAATAATGTAAGTTCATCATGCTGATTAGGAGTGATCATGTCATCACAATACAAACTTGCAGTACTCATTAGATTAGAAGGGCTATTATTATGGCCTGAGCATTGAAAATTGAAATGACCCACTTCAAAGCAAAGTTCACAAATAAAAGGATAGAGGGCACAAACTTTTTTACCAAGATCATTTAGAGCCTATACCACGTTCTTCTTCAATTTGAGTATTCTCACAAGGTCTATGTATTCCACAAAAATTAATATGCTTATAACAAATAGTACTTTCAGAGGTTTGAGCATGTTTATTGCTATCATTAATAACAATTTCATTTTCCATGCAAGTGTCTTTAAAAGGCTCATGATACATGTCCCATTTTTCTTTAGGAGCATTAATATAAGAAGCAAAGGTTCTAAAACAATCAATAAGAATTTGAGGATCAAGACCATATTTATTACTAAGCTCTTGAAAATTGGCAGTTTCAGCGAAAGACTTAATGCAATCATACTCATAGTTTATACCTAGTTCTTTTCCTTTGTTGTTATCCCAATATTCGGTATTGCTTTGAATTGGTTCAAGAAGATCCCACTTAGATTTGACCTCCTTACTTGTGAAGGATCCCTCTAAACAAGTATCTAGATAGTCCTTGTAATGTCCTGAAAGACTTGCATAGAAATTATTAATAACAATATTACTAGGGAGCTCATGAATGGGACATTTGAGCATTAGTGACTTCAGTATCCCCCACGCTTGGGCAATACTTTCTCTATCATGTGGATGAAAATTATAAATGTAATTCCTATCTTTATGAATTTCATGAGGAGGATAAAATTTAGAGTAAAAGAGAGATTGAAGTTCCTTCCACTCCAAATGATGAGGATCATCTAGTAGCTCATACCACTCCCTTGCTTTGCCCTTAAGTGAAAAAGGGAATAGCTTCCTCTTAACTTGGTTCATTGAAATACCTGCACACTTGAACAACTCGCATAATTCGTGTATAAAGAGTAAATGATCACCAGGATGGACAGTTGCATCTCCAAAATAACAGTTATTCATAACATGTTCAACAATTTTATAGGTATTTTAAAGGGATGCTTTCAGTATGTGGATTTAAAATATCACAAGTATTATTAGAATTACCACATATGGGAGATAAAGTATCATCAGAGCAAATTTCTTCTTTAAAGCTGGGGAACTAAACAGATCATTTTCATAAAAACTAACTTCCCCAAACTTAGACGTTTCCATAGCATTTGTAACAAAGGTGTTCAAAAGATTCATACTAATAACATTGCTATTAGCATGCAAATAGAGTTCCATGGGTTTTTTAATTTTCTTTTCAGACAATTCATGTTCTACCTTAGGAAAAATACTAAAAAGCTCTCTATTTTTTTTATTTTCCAGTAAGACTAACTAGTGAAAATAAAAACAAGAAACAAAAAGACAAAATTGCAGAATCTAAAGGAAATAACTTCAAGAACTCACACCGCAGGATGTGAGTACCTTTTACCTTACCTCCCCGACAACGGCGCCACAAAACAGCTTGATGTCTACGCACTTCTATTCTTGTAGATAGTTGTTGGCCCTCCAAGTGCAGAGGTTTGTAGAACAGCAGCATGTTTCCCTGAAGTGGATCACCCAAGGTTTATCGAACTTAGGGAGGAAGTGGTCAAAGGTATCCCCTCTCAACAACCCTGCAATCAAGATACAAGAAGTCTCTTGTGTCCCCAACACACCCAATACACTTGTCAGGTGTATAGGTGCACTAGTTCAGCGAAGAGAGAGTAAAATACAAGTGGTATGTATATAATACAATGGTGCCAAAAAAGAGCTTGATGGGAGGAAAAGATTAAAGGCAAAAAGATGGCAACAAGCAAACATGTAAGAGATCTAGTTGCAAACGAAGTTCCAATGCTTAGAAACAAGGCCTAGGGATCATACTTTCACTAGTGAACACTCATATAGATATCTGCTCTTTATGATACTACTCTTAACTACTCCCCGGTTGGACACTCTCATCCATGGTAGGGCTATAACAGCAGACCTCGAAGTAAGCCTTTCCCATCTAGATAACCCCACACTGTTAGCTTGAGCACTGGATGGTTCCAACAAACACCACAATTTAATAAAGACATCCAACTCCAAATATAACTGATAACAAGTATTTGTAATCTCTAGCTTAAGTGCCACCATGGTGTGCACACTGTCACTTTCACACACATGGGGAGAACAAAGATCTCATAAAGCACTTGAGTAGCAAAGTAGATCTACTTGATTACAAAGCTCATGATACAATATGATCATGCATAGAGAGAGAGATGAACACATAGCTACCGGTAGAACCCTTAGCCTCGAGAAGAACTACTCCCTCATCATCATGGGAATCAGCAACGACTATGGAGATGGTGGTGGATATCGATGGAGATGGCTCCAGGGGCACTTCCCTGTCCCGGTAGGGTGTCGGAACAGAGACTTACTGTCCCCCGAATCTCCCCTTCGGTGGCGGCGGCGCTGCAGAACTTTTCATGGCTAGAGGCTGGTCGATTTAGGGTTTTTGCATCGGGAGGCATCTTATAGGCAAAGAGGCAAGGTCGGTGGGTGGCCAGGGGGCCCACACCATGCCCTGGCGTGGCCTAGGGTTGCCCATGCCAAGGGGGGTGTGGCCATCCTGTGGCCCCTTGATACGTTGCTAACATATCTATAATTTTTGATGTTCCATGCTTGGTTTTATCTACTGTCTTATGTTTGTTCCAACTTTGGAGAAATTTTCATACACTTTCTTGGACTAACCTATTAACAAGATGCCACAGTGCCAGCTGCCTGTTTTCTGTTGTTTTTGGTTCCAAAAAAGTCAGAAAATGAATATTCTCAGAATTGGACGGGACAAAAGCCAAAGTTGATATTTTACCGGAAGACTCACAGAGCCAGAAGACGAGATGGAGAGGCCACAGGGCGGCCACACCATGTGGTGGCACGGGCTAGCCCGGGTCGTGCCACTAGGTGGTGTGGGCCCCCTGGCCACCCACCGACCTTGCCTCTTCGCCTATAAGATGCATCCCGATGCAAAAACCCTAAGTCGACCAGCCTCTAGCCACGAAAAGTTCCGCAGCGCCGCCGCCACCGAAGGGGAGATTCGGGGGACAGAAAGTCTATGTTCCGGCACCCTGTCGGGATGGGGAAGTGCCCCCGGATCCATCGACGTTGCTGATTCCCATGATAATGAGGGAGTAGTTCTTCTCAAGGCTAAGGGTTCTACCATTAGCTATGTGTTCATCTCTCTCTCTATGCATGATCATATTGTGATCATGAGCTTTGTAATCAAGTAGATCTACCTTGCTACTCAAGTGATTTAATAGATCTCTGCTCTCCCCATGTGTGTGAAAGTGATTGCGTGCACACCATGGTGGCACTTAGGCTAGAGATTACAAATACTTGTTATGAGTTATATTTGGAGTTGGATGTCTTTATGAAATTGTGATGTTTGTTGGAACTATCTAGTGCTCAAGGTGACAGTGTGGGGTTATCTAGATGGGGAAAGCGAACTTTGAGGTGTGCTGTTATAGCCCTACCATGGATTAGATTGTCCAACCAAAGATTAGTTCAGAGTAGTATCATGAAGATAATATATTTATATGAGAGTGTTCACTAGTTAAAGTATGATCCCTAGGCCTTGTTTCTGAGCATTGAAACACCGTTTACAACTAGATATGTTACATGTTTGCTTGCTTCCATCTGTATTTCACATTGCCTTTAGTCTCTTCCATGCCATCAAGTTATTTTCTAGCACCATTTTCTTATATCCATACAACTTGTATTTTACTATCTCTTCGCCGAACTAGTGCACCTATACACCTGACAAGTGTATTGGGTGTGTTGGGGACACAAGAGACTTCGTGTATCTTGATTGCAGGGTTGCTTGAGAGGGGATACCGTTGACCACTTCCTCCCTGAGTTCGATAAACCTTGGGTGATCCACTTAAGGGAAACTTGGTGCTGTTCTACAAACCTCTACACTTGGAGGCCCAATAAGTGTCTACAAGAATAGAAGTGCGTAGACATCAAGCTATTTTTTGGCGCCGTTGCCGGGGAGGTAAGGTAAAAGGTACTCACATACTATGGCTACTAAGCTATCTTCTAGTGCGGTTGCTGGTGTGTGAGTGTGCTCGAAGTTATTTCCTTTAGATTTTGCAATTATATCTTTTTATTTCTTGTTTTTATTTTCACTAGTTAGGCTTAATGGAAAACAACAACAAAATTAGAGAGCTTTATAGTATTTATCTTGAGTTAGGACATGATGTGTTTGAAGAGAAAATTAAAAAACCCATGGAACTTTATTTGCGTGCTAATAGCAATGTTATTAGAATGAATTCTTTGAACACCATTATTGCTAATGCTATGGAAAAGTCTAATCTTGGGGAAGCTACTTTTTATGAAAATGATCTTTTTAGTCCCCCAAGCACGGAGGAGAAAATTTACTTTGATGATACTATGCCTCCAATATGACGATTACAATGATGAATATGATATTTTCAGTCCACCTACTATTAAGGAGAAAATTAATGATTACAATATGCCTCCTATATTTGATGATTATGGTGATGAGAATAATAATGATAGCTATTTTGTTGAATTTTCTCCCACAACAATTAATAAGGATAACTATGTTTATGTGGAGAGTATTAATTCTTTTATGCATGTGGATCATGATAAGAATGTTTCTTGTGATTGTTATATTGTTAATTTTATTCATGGTGCTACTGAAAGTTATTATGAGAGAGGGAAATATAGTTTTATGTATCTCAACAATATTAAGTTTTCCCTCTTTATGCTGAAAGTCTTGAAGTTGCACTTGTTTTGCTTTACTATGCTTGTTGCTTTATTCTTTCATGACTTGTTTCTTTACAAGATTCCTATGCATAGGAAGTGGGTTATACTTAAATGTGCTTTGAATTTGCTTCTTGATGCTCGCTTTTACTTCAGTTCATATTTCTTATGTGAGCATCTTCTCAAACTATCAAGCCTAACTTAAAGGCATTAAAGAAAAGTACTTATTGGGAGATAACCTAAAAGTTTTAGATGAGTCTTGGAAGTTATTACCTCTGTAATAACCACTCCTTATCCTTTTTATTTTTGCTTTTTGTGCCAAGAGTAACCTCTAATGAGAGAGAAGTAGTGCTTGGGAAAGTTGCTATCCCGGAACAGATTTTTCATCAAAAATATGATTAATATCTAGTTTAAATGTGGACGTAGATGGCTATATTTCAGAGCCATCACTTATACATATGATACAAATTAAAAGAACCAAAAATACACCCATACTTTATATATGTCCATCAAATTTATAATTATTGGATCATTATCTATTATAATTTTATATAGTGATGATATCCCATACGTCTATTATCTGGGTCTCATGTGTAGGGTACGTGGAACTTACTAGTAATGCAGTAGCTTCTACACAAAAACATAGGTAGGCGGAGCTTTTTATGGAGGGTTGGGGAAGGGGTAAAGCCCATAAAGGCCGAATTAAAAAGATCCTGGGCCAATTGGGGGTGGATGCCCTGTTCTTCATGAGCTCTATTCCATGGGCTCACTCCAAAATTGAATGCGCTATGGCCGGTGACCACAAGACAATAAAAAGGCTAAACTGGAAGGTTTTGAGCTATGCTTGGGCCTGATAGACTAATTTTATGTGCTCAGTAATAAAAATTCCAGACCTCAACAAGGAAGAAAAAAATGAGGAATACAAATTTGGCAGATATTTCACGAGAAAATTGTTGACAACTAGGACACATACCGCATGCGCGCTAAACATTTCCTACTCGCGCCTTCCTACTCGTTCCCGCCTTCACTCCAGCAGCCATCTACTCTCTTTGCGCCATTCTTCTTGAGACACACAGGTGGTCAAAACCACAGGCTGCACACCAAAACATTCACACTCTGTTTATCGGCCGGGACAGCCTCACACCATCGATGGCGGCGCCGTTCTTTTCGAGACGCACATAGGCCGGTGGTCAGCTGGCTGATCCAAACGGTACACTTATTATTTCCTTAGTTCGCTCGAATCATTCCCTAGAAGTCGTTTCGTACTCGATCTGTTTGTTTGACATTGTTCTGCACTTGATATGTTTATTTGAATTTGTTCACATTTTGCACTCGGTCGATCTGTTCTCTCAAATATGTAACATAGTTCTACACTCAATTTATGAAATATGCTAAAATTATGTGGCATTTATAGTTCTATATTCAATCAGGTTGCTCAGATATCTTGGCTTAATTAGATCTGTAATCAACCTATTCTATGAAATATCTTGCAAGGTTATGACAATCTCTATCCTGCATAGATGGACATATATTGGATAATAAATGGAAAAAAGTAACACATTCATATTGGGAAGGTGTTAATGACTTCATGAAGTTTGTTAGACAGCATAACGGCGACTCGGATGTGTCTTAGCCATGCCAACAATGCCCTAATTATAAAAAGCTGAGTCACAACACAGTCGCAAACCATATATTCATTAATGGGATGCAACGCACATATATTAGGTGGACTAAACATGGTGAACCATATGATTAGCATGTTCTTGATCCTTTAGCTGATTCAGATCCGCTTGAAGCTCATCAAATCGAGGATGAGGACCTTTCTGGTTTGTTAAGGGACTTGTACCCCACTGCAAGCAAAGAGGCGCTCATTCTCTTAAAAGATCACTTTTATATGACTTGATAGAAGATGCCAAGTGTCCAGTGGACCCTCTTTCTGGTATCTCAAGATTTGAACTGGTAATGAAATTACTAAAGGATAAGTCGTCCAACAAGATTACCAATAAAGCTTCCTATTCAGTGATTAAGGTGTACAACGAGTTAATCCCTAGGGAAGAACTGCCAAAATCCATTTATGAGATGAAACAATACATTAATGTACTTGGACTATCATATGAGAAGATCCATTTTTGTCCAAATAATTGTGTACTGTTCTGGGAGGATTATGAAAACCTCGATGGATGCCCAATATGTAACGAATCAAGATGGAAAAATGGTGATAAAAAGAAGAAAGATCCTTTTAAGGTTCTGAGATATTTTCCAATTATAGATAGATTCAAGAGCTTGTTTCAGTCAGAACAAACATCTAAGGAAACAAGATGGCACAAAGAGATTCTAAGACATACAATTACTTAGTAAGACATCCAGCTGATGGTGATGAATGGAAGAACTTTGACAAGGCGCATCCAGGATTTGATGTTGATCCAAGGAACCTGAGACTTGGCCTAGCTATAGATGGATTTAACTCGTGTGGCAACATGAGTAACCCGTACAACATGTGGCCAGTACTTGTTACAATTTACAAATTTCCTCCCTGGGCAAGCACTGATCAGTCGAACTTCTTTCTGGCTTTACTCATCCCAGGTCCCAAATCACCTTGGAAGGATTTTGATCTCTTTATGCAGCCTCTTATACGAGACTTGCAGGAACTATGGAAGGGTGTCATGACTCCTGATATCCATGCCCACTGAAGATGCCAAGTTCCCTATGCATGCTGCTATGCTATTCTGCACCCATGATTTTCCATCTCTTGGCACTATGTCAGGTAGAGTGACAATAGGTTATAACGCATGTGTTCGCTGTGAGACAAAAAGGTCACAGTGAGGCTACAAAATAAGACCGGTTTCCTTGGCCATCAGGTTTTTCTTCCTAAAGGCTACAAATTCTGAGAAAACATAAAAAAATTGCAGTTCTATGGAAAGAGGACTAAATATGGCACCGGACCACAAAATTTCACTGCAGCTGAGTTGCAGGCGCATACAAAAGGTCAGAAATGTCAAACCAGGAAAACAACCAGCTGCCAAACGAGGCAAAAGAAAGAATACAGAAGATGCACCGACAGTAGGAGTAGTATCCAAAAGGAAGAGAGTGGAAGAATTAGCAGCATATGCCCAAGGGAAGGAAAAGATACCAAGAATATTTTATAAGTGCAGATCCACTCTATGGGACTTTCCGTATTGGGCTGTTAAGGCGCTTCGACATAATATTGATGTCATGCACATGGAGAAAAATATATGTGACATAGCATTATAGGCACATTACTCAACATTCCATGCAAGACAAAAGATAGCTATAATGTTAGGCTTTACTGCGAAAACTCAACGTTAACAACAACTTGAAGATGCATCCTGAAGATACGGTTAACAAGGGCAGTGAAAAACATTACAATTTTTGAGGTGCAGAATTTACCTTGCCGATGAATAAAAGGGTATATTTTTTGACTTCCTCTGAGGTTTGAAGTTCCCATCCGGATTTTCTTCCAACATTGCAAATTGTATCAATGTAGAGGGGAACAAGCTCCAAGGGTTGAAAACTCACGATTGCCACATGCTACTGCAAAGGCTTTTATCTTTTGGCATTAAAGGTCTAGTGAACAAGGATTTGTACAATGTGCTTACACCATTGGGAAAGTTCTTTATGGAAATCTATAGCAGAACTCTGGACATAAGAGTTGTAGCGCGTCTTTAGACGGACATAGCAAAAATCATGTGCAAGCTTGAGCTGATATATCCACCCGTCTTCTTTGATGTGATGGTGCATTTGGCTGTTTATCTGACTGAAGATGCACTTTATTGAGGTCCCACACAGTATGGATGGATGTACCCTATAGAACATCGACTTTGCACTTTCAAGGGTATTGTTAGGAACAAGGCTAGAGAAGAGGCTTGCATTACAGAGGCATATATTGCTGCTAAAGCATTTGTATTTTTCTCAAGATACATTCCTGATCGTAAAACGAGATCCAATATGGGTGGCAGAATTGAAGAAGTTGAAAAATGTTTTTTTATCCATGGTGTTCGCCTAGTAGGAAAGAAGGAACATAGAACATTAATGCAACACGAATATGACCAACTTACTTGGTATGTGCTGAATAACATTGATGAGGCTGAAAACTTTGTTGCGTGAGTACTATTCATACATATCCTCACATATATGAAATGAAACTTGTAGCAAGATAGGCTCATATGTCTTTCTTGAGTATCTTTTTTGTTGGTTATTTAAAGAAACCAAAGGAAAAGATTATGTTACACCAGTATGTGGGGGTGGGTTTCAGGAATGGTTTAGGAATCATGTAAGATGTTCAACTAAACTTTGAATTGCATATGAATTGTGCACATGAGATGACCTCTTGATTATTTTGTATAACCGTAGGTCACGAAGTTGTGTGAAGAGAATCCGGGTGATGTTAGTGATGGTCTCTATGCCCTATCATGTGGTCTAGCAAAGAGGGTGCATACAGCTTCAGCTTGCAATGACGATGCTATCCACTAAAGCACTTATGAGCATGAGAAACATCTGAAGACACAAAACAGTGGCATCACGACCAGTTGAGAGCACTTGACAGCCAAAATGAAGACGTCAGATGAGTATGATCATTATGGTCACATAAAAGAGGTTATTGAGTTGAACTATAATGACAAGGCTGGTGGTCGATCTGTGGTTCTATTCAAGTGTTATTGGTATGACCAAGATCCGAACAAGAAAAGAGGCCCCAAAAATGATGGAAATTTCCTATCAATCAATACTACTGCTGTGGTACAAGGAGGAACCATATATTTTGGTAACTCAAGCTTCCAAGGTAATAGTCTTGGATGACAGAGATAATAACGAGTGGCAATATGTGAAAAAGTTTGAGGCAAGGAGCACCTATGATGTGAATGAGTATGACGAACCAGTGGCCATAGATATTGCCCACCAAGATGATCCCAATGGTTGTATGGTAACTGAACTGGCAGATGTCGATGAAAATTTAATTACTAGAGGAGGCTCTGTACATGATGGACAACTATATTTCACTATCGAGGTTAGTGTAGTCGACAAAGAAAGGAATAAACTAGTTCTACCTGATGAATCTCAAGACATATATGATGAATATCAAGGGGAAGAAGATCCAACCCAGTCGGAATATGTGGATGTAGAACGTGGCGGTGTTGAAATAGATGATGGTGACAATGATTCAACTGTTGTTTCATATTATGCAGTAAGATGATGAACAATGATTCATATTGGTTTTCTCTTTGTAAAATTTATGAGACATGATGACAATCTGCTGTTGGATTGTAATCCTAGACTAATTGTTTTCCCTGTCTAAATTGGATTAAACTTAATTCGACAAATGCAAACAAATATAGAACAGGTTAACTTGGCGTGCAACATATACATTGGTTTAGTACATTAATTGCAACAATAGGACCATGTTTCATATAGAAGGGGCATATGCACCTTGTGTCAGTAGAGATGGGCGAGCATATTGTCTCGGCAGATAGGGCAGCTAGCGTTCGTGTCAAACCAATTGAAGAGGATATTGCGGTGGTATGGATGGTTGCATCCCGGGAGGCGCACTATTGTGCACTTCGACAGTGCCTACATCGAGATGATGCAATGGCCATCCTCCTGCTCAACCAGGTACCAACTGTATTGATGAGCCAGATATCCACGCTGAGGGTTAGGTCGAAGTGGAACCCATCGACCAACATACACGCTTCATGCCAGAGCCGGTGCAGAATGTCGTAAGACGTGATGATGTCCCACTCCTCCATCGTGAGTTGCAGGTTCTTTAGCAGCCATACACGACCAAGAACACTTGCGTATATTTCCCACGTCCTTGCTCGCTCTTCGCAGCTTGCTGGGAGGCAGGCTAAGATTCAACACCTCCTCTTCACAGGGTGGGGTCGTGACATCGTCCTCCTCCAGCGGGACTGGGATGGAGTTAGGCATCCAACTGAGCTCATACGTCCTCGAGAAGAAGATATTTAGTGTCATTGTGTACGGCATCGCCTTGTTAACTAACTGCGGCTCGATGATGGAGAAGTCGGTTGTGGCTGCGGAGACGTGGCAGGGACGGAAGAAATGGGGGCCAGACTCGATGATGCACTCCTGTGAGGAGCGCTCCAGTTCCGGCGGCACCGCCATTTGGGGAATTTTTTGGGGGGTGGGGAGGCGGGGAGGGAAGGGGAGGGGTGGGGGCAGGGCAATTCGATGGTGCTGGCACGGATGAGGGAGAAGAGGCCAGGGGAAATGGGTGAGAGTGGACTGCTCAAAGGTGAGGCCGCGCTAGCTCGTCACTTCCCACTATCAGCCCTCGCTCGTCCTCTCTTCATGGTTCTATTTAGGGGAAGTCTAAAATAAACCTTGAATTTGTAGGAGAAGGTAAATCGAACTCCAACACCAAATCCTTGAAATTGACTCTCCAAACTTATAAATCCTAGTCTATTTTGAACCAATGACAAATAGTAATGTTTTTGTGGCACCGTCTCCACAATGGAGGGCACCGCTTTAAAGAAAAATAAAGCGACCCCACATTGATAAAAAATGATTTAGCTTAACCTGACCAGGGGGATTGTTGTTGTCTCTGTGTTAAATAGAGGAAGTGTTGTTGAGCTGGACATGGAAGACCAATGTTTTAACATACGCTGAGTTTGGGCATCAGAACAAGTAGCTGCTCTGGTTCCTTGAATATTTTTTGTGTGGCATCAGCTATGCAGTGTAGGCACCGGTGATGGATGGATGAGAAGTGGGTTGGGGGCCGATATTTGCATAAGCTATGGAGAGCCACCCAGGTTCTACGGATTTTCAAGCTTTTTAGGTAAAAGAGAGAAACTATGTGGATGCACAGGCTGGTCATACTTCCCTTTATTATCGGTAAAAGAGAGAAACTATGTGGATGCGATGATGATTCAATTTATTTATAGTACTAACATAACTAGTATAGGTACTCCACAACCACGGCAGAAAACCATACTCTAGACGGAATCAGCACACACATAGACACCTGAATAACATATAGTTCTTTTTTGTCAAGAACCTATGCCGCCCTCTGCCCGTGCGGGCACACCGTCTGGTGTTTGATGAACTCGAAGAAGCTGCTGGCCATGTCACACCCTTTGTTGCTACACTTGAGCCTCATTCCTAAGGACATCCGATCCACAGTAGTGGTTGGTTTGAAGACGCCTTCGTACTCACATCCCATGCACTAGCCATTGGACAATTTTAAAACACATTGTGCGCATGCAATGTGTGCCGCGGCCTTCCCAAAGCACTACTCGTGCAAGGAAAGGATATTTAGCCCAAAAATAAGAGTTGTATCGAACCAGTGTGAAAAAACATTATGAAGAAAGAAGTAATAACCATGTACGTAGGATGATGAACAATTTGAGAACACAACCTACAGCTGAAGACCTGCCTCATTGCACTCGTGTCAATTGTAGTTTCAAACCACTCGTCCGCCATAGTGCCGCCTTCTTCAACTGTGGTGGATCTGAGAGGGATATTGAGACCAAGAGAGAGAGCAAAGGGAGGAGCATTGATCTAAGACGGTTGATGAGAGCGAGCGAGAGAGACTTGTACTAGTTAAATACTAGGAGTACTAGACTCCTCATCTCACTCTAGGCAATATCGTCCGTCCATCCAAATTCAACAGCCATGAGCCGATACCTTATCTCTTTGGCAAGATACCGGCGCAGAGAAAACTAGGAAAGAACTATGTTCCCTAAGTAAGGACTACTATAGGTGTGGAGTAGTCTTTTTTAATTATCTCCCTCTGACCCGGTGTACACGTCGCTGTGACAACCAAGGCTTACATAGAAGACTAAATACTATACTATAGTACTACTCCGGGATGGAGGTACTAGTACTACTCTACCTATGTCGTGGAGGCAATGTTGCATAGTGCGTTCGTACGTATCTCCTACGTTCTTGAGCCCAAAAGGCATTGTAGCGAAACAGAAGGTTCCAAAAGGTGTGATGAACGAAGTTTTTATTTTGTCTGACTCCTTCTTCTGAATTTGATGATATCCGGAATATGCATTGAGAAAACATAGAAGTTCCGAGCCTGTTTTCGAATCAATCACTTTATCAATCCTAGTCAAAGCGAATGGATCTTTGGGACAAGCCTTGTTCAAGGCAGTATAATCAACACGCATCCTTAATTCAGTAGTGTCCTTTTTAGGGACCATTACAGGGTTGGCCGACCAATCAGTATGGATGACCTCCTTTATGAATCTGGCCAACTCGAGCCGGGATAGTTCTTCAACTATTTCTTTTCTGTTTTCATTGCCAAAACATCGTAAGGACTGTTTGACGGGTTTAGTGTTTGGGTATACATTTATACTGTGCTAAGCAAGTTCCCTTGGTACTCCGGTCATGTCAGATGGCTGCCATGCGAAGATATATTTATTGGCTTTGAGGAACTCGATGAGTGCGCTTTCCTATGCACTATCTAAACCTACACCTATCAGGGTCACCTTGGAGGGGTCATCATCCTTAAACGGTGTCGTGTTCGTCTCTTTCGATGCCTTGAACTCCCGAGTTGGCTTTGTCACCTCCTTCTTTGTTGCGGGCATCTCGGATGGGTCGATGTACTTGTTGATCTCCTGGTACTCCTGGGCATGCAGTACGGCTTCAGCAAAGGTGGCATTTCTGTCTTTGCATTGTTGTGCCTTCTTCAGGTCTCCTCGGATCGTGATAACGCCTTTGGGACCTGCAATTTTCATCATGTTGTAGATGTAACAAGGGCGAGCCATAAAATCCCAGTAAGCCGGACGTCCAAAGATAGCATGGTATGTGCTCTTGATCAGGACCACTTCGAAAGAAAGTGCTTATGTTCGATAGTTCTTTGGAGTTTCAAAGGTAACATCGAAAGTGATCTCTCCCAGAGAATTTGCTTTTCTTCCTGGGACAACTCCGTGAAAGACCATGGAGCTGTGATTTAGCCGTATCTCTGAGATCCTCATCCGACGTAGTGTTTCGACGTATAGGATGTTGATGCTACTACCGCGATCGATGAGGGTCTTAGAGAACCCATACTTTCCTCACCTGTGTAACTTAGGCAGATCATCACTGCGGTCAAAGGTGATTGTTACTTCCGACCAGTCCAAAAACTGAGCGACAACCGGAATAGTTGCATTGAGCTTGTGCAATACTGCCTTCTTGACCTTGGCTGGTTGAGACCCAAGGAAAGTGACATAAGTGTCATTTTTTGCTGGGAAGGTCTTCTTTCCATCCGACTTGGGGTTTGAAGCCTTTGGCCTCCTCCATGTCGGAATCTTCCTTGCTCTCTTTTTCTTTGTTAGAATTTTTTATTTCCTTTTTGCCGCTTGGACCTGTAGCTAGTGGATTCATCTTTCTTGATGTCATCATTGAAACGACACACAAGATTTGTGTGGGACGAGCCCCTGTTGCCATCTGGGTGATGCACACACGGATTGTTGGCAATGTCGTCCCAAGAGTAGGTTTTTCTAGGTTGCTGGTCTCCTCTACCTTGGACTCAGGATGATCCACGACCTTGTCCCCAGCCGCCTCCGCGGCCTCCTCGTCCTGCAGACCTGAAAGTTGCATTGACTGATGCGGTTTCCGGATTGGGTTTTCCCTCTGAGGTGTTTTTGCGTTTCGCGGCTAGCTGCTTTGGTTGTTTTGCCCACTAAGGTACAACCAGCACGTTCTGCATTGTCGTCGGCGTCAGCATATTTTCTTGCCGTCTCTATCATCTCCCCCAGATCGGCCACCTTATCACACTTCAAGCGATGACGTAGTAAGCCAATTGGGAGTCCCGTGATGAATGCATCAATTGCAGTTTGGTCATTTACTCCTTCGCATGAGTTCTTTGTGTTGATCCATCTTTCGAGGTAGTCTCTGCAAGTTTCTCCGGATTTCTGAGTGCACCTCTGCAGGTCTCCGACCATGTAGGGTCTCCTATAAATTCCCTCAAAATTCCGAAAGAAAGCACTTTGTAGATGGTGTTTTCCGGGAGTTCATTAAGCCATGATCGAGCCGTCTTCCTCAGCATAAGCGGGAGATACTGGGTCGCGACCAAGCTGTTTCCTCCTTTGGCGATGCAGCTGGCCTGGAAGAAGTCCTAGAGCCAGGTGTCTGGCCGAGCCACACCATCGTAGGGCTGGATGTGCCTTGAGGTAGCAAACTCTTCCAAAAAGTTTGTTTGTCGTACGCACGGTCCAAAGCATTTTGGACCCACGTAGATATTGTCCGACTCATAGTGTTGTGCCTCAATGTTTGAATTAATCATATATCTAGCGTCACTCGGCGATAGGGCATGATGTCTTAGTTGTTCACTACGGCTACGGTGCCCATGAGCCAGACTCCTGCTCCTTCTGCCACCACCTCCACCTCGGCGTCCCCCTGGCTTCCTCCATGAGCGCCGCTGTGGTGACTGCTTGGCGGAGAAGGTGGTGGTGGATTGTTACCCCCAGTTGGGGCCTCATGATGATGACTACCATGCCGGCTTGTTCTATCACAATGTTCATCGTTCCTTCATCCATATTTGCCGTCATTGTGAGTGGCTCAACTGGACGGCTAGTGTGTCTAGGAGGGGCATCCTTTGCTGGTCCTGCTCCCGATATTGAGCTTCTTTGTCTTCCCAGCAATTGATTGACTGTTGCCGGGGAGGTTGGACCATTGCTGCAACGGCATCTCGCTCTGCCACTGGGGCAACATTACTCCGGCTTCGTGCGGGTCTATGCTGATGTCCTGAAGACACGGTCTGTGAGTAGTTATCCTCCCGAGGAGAGGAATGGTAGCGCTATTCCGGCTCGCGTCGGGGCCTTATGTCTTCGTGTTGAGCCATATCCGTGCGACATTGATCCGATTTGGAGACCAGTTTTCCGATGCTAGATGTGGCAACCTTTTGCTGCTCCAAACCCTTAGTGAGTAGTTTCACACTTAGCCGGACCTGGTCTAGACCTGTACTGTTTACCAAGAGGTCTTGAGCCGCAGCAGCATTTTCTACCAGCGTGTTATACACCCGGTTACCCTTGCTATCGCCTCGAGGCTTCCCTACAGTTGTATCTCCTTCGAAAAGGGTTTTGTGGGCATCTGGATTTTTATTGGCCAATTTAGGGTCGTTCCATGTCTTCTGATGTTGCCGGGTGCTAGGCTACCCTGGAGTTGTGATGCGCTTCTTTTCCTCAACGATATTTGTGGTTTCCTCAAGGATGTTGTGACCCAGCATACCACTGCATGATGTAGTACACTATAGTCGTTGACATAACACCAATGAAACACCATTCACTAGTATTACATCCCTCAAAGTGGTACAACAGAAACACAGCAGGTCCAAGACCTAGAGAACACTCTACGTTAAAGAGAGAGAAAGAACTTCTTACAGTGAAGAACTAGAAATAATAATTTAGAACTATCTGGCTAATAAGACTAACATCTAAACTATTTGGCTTGCAATTGCTACTAATGCAATGCTCTACAGAAGTAGGTTTCATGGCTAAGAATATACTCCTATCTACTTAAGAACTTTCTCTTCACTTCGGTTGTTGTATATGTTGACTTCATTGACTTTATTAAATAATTTGAGCTGTCGATGATGGTTTCTTGAGCAGAAATTGATGTTGACATCGTCTTCAATGGCTTAGAACCTAGCAAGGGTTAAGAAGCTACGGTTGAGTACGAGCATACTCAGCAAGTTCACTAAAAAGGAGTGTATGATGCTGTAGCCATAGACCAAAAATAATAGGCAATGCAGTTTTTCGTAAACATTTCTTCAAAGGTTGCTTTCATTCTGAAAACTATGTCCGACAACCTTCACAGGTTGACCAGAACCTTTGTGGGTTTCCTTTCCTGCCGCGTTCATAGCTCCTTCCCGGAACAGGGAGTAACATGTCACTATGCTTACACTCTGCAGAGGTGCATTACTTTACCCATAAGAGACCTTAGCGTTGTTGCACATCAAAGCGGCGAGCTTGTCCACACTTCCTTGGTATGGGGCCCAGTCTAAGAACCAAACCAGTACTATGCTCTCCACGACCCCGCATGAAGACACGATCCCCCGAGATGGACTACCACGGTTAATCTTTGGGTAGCCTCTCGAAGACACTGTAAGCAGCTCTGTCTGGCAACCACCATCAGATATGGTGAGCTTACACCAAGACAGCTATGCACAGATAATCTAGACACCTAGCTCGCGAGGAACTATGGGGTCCAACCCATGTTCTGGATTCTCCACGAGAATATCAACAGCCTCACGATAAGGTCATCCGTCCATGCGAAAGGGAGAAGATACAACTGACTTTCCCATCCTATTCCAAGTCTTATAGTTAATGCGTAATATACGGCGCTAGAATCACTGTCGACATTAGTTGTTAAGTCCTAGATGATACATTCCTATACAATGGCATTTCTATTGCCAGTTATGATAGATTAGCTGATCACCCTGGATCAGTAACCGATACTTCAAGTTAATTGTGAAAATAGTGTTTTCGACCTTTTTGAAATGCAGGTGATGACACAGTTGAGTTACAAGCATAGAAAATAATCAAAGGACATGAGCAAGTTGTGAACTTGCCTTTTGTGATTGCAAGATTACGCACTCACAGTCTTCAAGACAATAGAAGATCCAAAATCTAGAAATAGCATCATTGGTCTGGTAAGGACTAATGTTTAAAAAAGCAAAATGCAATTATGCATAAGTAATGTAATGCAGTTTGATAAACGCGAATCCCCAGACTAATCGTATCTGATCTAGGGTTCGGAAACTAGGAATGATTTCTTTAGAATGTGTTTCACTTTTATCTCAGTTTCACACTTGTGCATCTTATTAAGACTTGTGATAGTGTGTGAAACAATATGTAAATACAACAAGTAATATGCTAAAGCATTCAAGTGTGGAATGTCTTAATATGTAAATACACAGAAATGCTTAAGGATTTCTTTTAATACTTCTTGAAAGTATAACTTTTGAGGAAAATATTACTTTACAAAGTAAAAAAGCATTTAAACTTAAATCTAACACTTTAAGGTTTTCTTTTTAATTACAAGTATTAAAGTAGAAAACAATTAGTAATTTTGAATAACTATTCCACTAGCAAGTGGATACTTTTAACACTTCATGAAGGTGAACCAAAACTATTATGTCTTTATGGAAGTGGTGGTCTGTTGATTTATTAGTGAATATAATCACTTACTTATTATAGAATTAATATTTATTTCTAAAAACATTGGAATGGCATCATGTTAAATACTTATAAACTTTGTTTAACTTTTAAAGTGGATTTCCAAATTGTAAAAGAATTAGTACTCAAATCTTGATGATTTTATAATTGATAAAATATTTTTGGAGAGTAAGATTTACTTAATTCTAAATGGTAGTTTTAGTAAGTGCAACTTAAAATGGTTAGAACTATCTTAACTTTACTTAAACATCAATTGAACTTGTTATTACATTTTTAGACTATACACAAATAATGCTACAGGCAATAGTAAACATTTATATATTTTTAATGAATTAAAATAAAATAAAAGAGTTAAAATAAGATTTATTAGACCTTTACCTTTTATTTGAATTCAATTAAGAAATAAGGTATTTTTAATGTGTAGAATTGTTTTGATCATTTTGGTATATTATATGTATTTTTGGGATTTTTAAATATTAAACTATGATTTTTAAATGTTTTATCACTTTATAAATACTTAATATATAATAATATTTATCTAAATGATACCAAAAATCTATGAAACAAGTTTATAAATGTAGATTTTGTTTTTCTAAGAATTTTGGTATATTATTTATATATTTCTCATTTACCAATATTAAAATATGAATTTTCAAAGTATTATTACTTACAAAATATTTATTAAATAATAATTATTTAAATCGTTAATACAATAATGTTTGTTAATAAAGTTTAAATTATAGATTTTATTTTTTTGAGCGTTTTGATATATTATATACATTTTTCTGAATTATTAAACAAAAGATATTAAATTTATAAGATTTAATCATTTTCTTAAATTCCTAAAAAAAATATAATCGAATTTATAATATCTAATCTATTTCCAAACCAGGAACTAATTTTTATACCTAAACCGACCCTAGTCTGAGTCACAGACAGGCGAGCCACAGACCACGTCGGCAAGCCACACGTACCTAGACCGGTCAAACCTACTGACTAGGCTAGGGTTGACGTCAGCATGACATCGTGCTGATGTCATCCAGAGATGATCATGACAAATCGATGATCGATATGTTGATTGGGTGCTCGCGCGCGGCTATGGCTGTGCTCGTTGGAAAGAGGGCACGATGGGGAACCTGATAGTGGTGGCACTGCTCTTGTTATGTCGCCAGAGTAACGACTATGACGACGGGCGGTGGCGGTGCTCGCAGATGCATGGCGGCAGAGCAGCAGAGAGCTAGAGAGGGAGCATGGATAAGTGCTAGAGCACCATGGGCTCACCGAGATTGCAGTGAAGCGGTTGGCGAGGAAAATCGTGGCCGAAATCGACGGTAGTGACGGCGACCGATGTTGGACACGGTGGTGTCGATTGCGGCGCCTAAGACCTCCCCGGCTTGTGTTGTTGGGGGCAAAAGAACGAGAAGAGCTCGACGGTTCTCCCAAAGGTCTCCACTGGCCGAGGCGAGCACAGAATCAACGGCACCGACGAGACCTAGGGCTAGGGTTTTTCGGTGGCGAAGAAGACTCAAAGAGAGAGGGATAATGGAAGGATGAGGATGAGCAGAGGCTTCGTGGCGTTCTTATCTCCCTGGAGACGGTGACACGAATCTAGACGAGGGTCTACGTCACGGCACAGCGCCGGATGGCGGCGCTCCGGCGAACGAGCTGCTTGTGACGTCGGGAGGTAGACGACAACATACATTTTGTGGAAAACCCCTCGCAACGTTTCTGTCTCAACCCGTGGTCCACCTCCGGTCCCACCTGTTAGTTAGAGAGGGGAGGTGTGACGGGCTGTTGTTAGGCTTTTGTTGGGCCACGATGGAGTGCCGATTTATTATTGCTGCTGCTCGTGAGTTGGGAGTAGGGAATGGGCCATGGGCCTATGCCTGCATTCCTCCTTTTTCTTTTTCTTATTCTGTTTTTATTTATGTTTTTCCCTTATCCACTTCAATTTGAATTTCCGTAATGATTCAAATACTCAAACTTAATGAATCAACAAGGGTTCTACATAGTTAAAGTAACTAGTTGATTTCACATTCTTTTTTAGTATTTTTTACTATTCATGATTATATAAAGAATTATTTTCATTAGAAAATATTAATAGGGATTAGGGTTTTAAAGATTACTTCTCATATAAAGACCTTATAAAATGATCTTACCTCCACTAAATGAATGTGTGGGTAATGGTTTAAAATGGTTATTTAGGTGTACAAAATATTATTAATACTTAACCTCATAAAGGAATCATGTATATACATTAATAAGGTATTAATCCTTGTGGTTCATGACGGGGTGATTTAAGTTTCATGGTTCTCCCTTTTTGGTGATTTTACCAAATCCAATTCTATTTGATTTGTAATGTTCAGAAATGCCATAAAATAATCTTGGTTAGGTCATTATGAATCAATAACAATCATTGATGGAGAAATGCTTAGATTTATTTAAATGTAGGTATATGGGCTTTGAGAGGACTTAATAACTCATATTGAATTATAGATATGGATGAATATTAAAGCTAAGACATATTGCCATTATGATTTACGATCATGGATAATAACTTATCTTAGAATGAGCTATTGAGATTGCTTTCCTAAAGTGATCTTGATGGTTCTATGAGACTAGATCTATTAAGGTCTAAGACAATAAGGTGAACAAGGCTTCCATCAATACACTCTCAACTAGTATTCTAATCATCTCTTAGAAGTTTCATTTGACTAAGAGATACCTTTCGAATGGCTACTTAAAACTAGGAATTGGTTTAACTACCCTCTTTATTCTAGGGTTTAAAACAAAGAGGAAGACATGGTTCTTGTCCGGGGTTGATATGATCTTGGTTAAGGCTTCTAAAGAATCCTTACCTTAATACCTCACTAAGGTTATCATTAGATAAGGAATTCCTTTCCTAAATATACTCTATTTAAATCTCTCTTATCTTATTCACAAAGATCACATCTTCCTGAATAAAACAATCATCTGACTCCACCATATCCATCATCATATGATGACATGGTCGTGCCATTTCAGCAATAATCACTCTCCATTATTAATCTAGTATGAAACTACCATTTCTTAACTACCTCTAATGAATCCATCAATGTAGCTACTTCTAACTCCATTCATTAACTCCTTTAAATCCTCTATATCACATGTGATAACAATCCTCTGGAATAAGTATGGTACTACTCTCCATAATACAAGTTTGTTCTTGTATTAGCTTGGTTAACGTACTATGCCTCCAACTACTCCATTCAACTCATATTATATACTTCATCAAACTCTAGCTTGACTTCTCATGATCAAGATAGATGATTCATCTTACTAGGGCTTGCCTAACTTGGTATACTCACAACTCTTTTTCAACACCTAGTCATCTATTCTCAAGTGACTTGAGAATAATGACCACCATCCTTTGATCATACAAAGCTTAGACTTCTAATTGTCTGATCAAGATCTATAATCAACTAAGGAATAGACTTGTACTAGTCATTCTATAAAGCTGATCTTGTTAAGGAAGATTTGTAACACCCCAAAAACATTAATCAAGATTATCAAGTTCTAATCTCCCAAGTTTAGGGTTAACAAAAACTTTTATTACAAATTTGAATATGAATGCATGTGTGATTTGCATTAGTGTAGAATTGATTGAAATTTCTATGCTTGATTGCTACCAATGATAAGAAATGGTTTAAAGGTGAATGCTACATCATCTAGGCCCTTTACAAACAAAACCCAAAGAAAAAGAAATCAAATATGAATTAATTAATCAAATGGTCATTTTGATCAAAGTTAACCACTAGGCCACTTTGAGTGTTCCTAGAAGAGAATTTCTAACAGAAATAATTCAACTTATTTTCACTCCTTGATAGACCAAGTAAAAGTGTATCAAGACCCACTTTACAAACTTACAAAAACATTTTCCAAATCAATTTAAAAGACAGTTCAAAATTGAATCTAGTTCATATGGTAAGATCACAGTTTTTCAAAAACCACTCAAACGAATTCCACTTGACTTCTCCAAGCAATCTTTGACACTCAAGCTTAAGAACAAATCACTCACCAAATTTCAGTTGAAAATTTCAAACTAAAGTACTTACGGCCACTTCATCAAACACATTGCTTACACAATTTAACCCACTACCTAACTTCACAGTTCTGAGCAGTGATCCTCGACCAATTTGTCTCTGCTTCACTCCCCTGTCTCCCCAGCACCTAGCCAAGCACCAAACATGTGCCCCCTCTGTCATTGCTCCAGTACAGCGCCGCCCGAATATGGTCACCGCCGGCCGACAGTGGACAGCGCGAAAGAAGCCACGCCGCCCTCGCCCACGACGCGCACCAGACATGCCACTATCCACCGCCACCCCCTGTCCAAGCCACGACCCTAGCCAAGCCCTGGACCACCCTAGCGACGCCGCGCCCACCGTCTCTGCACCGTGCCTAGAGCGCGCCAGCACGCCGTAGCCGACTGCCTTGCATAGACCGGGCCTCGCCCTCTCCATGCGCGCGCCAACTTGCCATGATCACCACCACCTCCTAGACACCCCCGTTCACCGTCGCTCGACCCGTAGCACCCGTGCGCCATCACAAACACCTCCGCTCCTGTGCAGAGGATCACACGCTCGCGACCAGCCTAGACTGCGCCGTGTCGCGCCATAACTTCCGTGATGATCGCCAGGGAACACTGCACCATCCCCTACCCTCAGCCTCGCCGCTAGCCACATGTACTGTCGTCACCGATGAGCCCGAGCCCATGCCGTATGGTCCCCTCACCACAGTATAAATGGAGACCCCTCTGCCTCCATTCTCTACACCAACACCCTCCCCACTCCTGTCTGAATCTCCCACACTTCTTCCCGGAGCAAGGCGAGCTCTCCTTCACCAGAATTTGGCTGGAGCCCGTCGCTGTAGGAGGAGAAGGGCACTGTCGATTGAAGCCGCCCAGGAGCTGTCGTGATAGCACCTCGAACCGCCATCGTCAACAACCCCAGGTGAGCCTCGCCGGACCCCCCCCCCCCCCGCCGCATTAGGTTAAAATCCACGCCGAAGCTATTCATCATTGATGATGAACACCAGCCGTTAGATTAGATTTTAATCGCACGGCCTAGATTCGCAGATACATTTTCAGGTAGATTAAGTCAATGACTGGTGGACCCCTGCTATTAGTAGCCCGCTGCAGTATGCTGTGCAGATTGAGCTAGCCGGTTTAGTTTCCCGCGTAGCCCAGTGAATTCAAATTAGTATTTTCCAATTTTGTTAAAACCATATTCTGTCCATAGATTCAAAGATTAATTCAGAGAGTTTCTCTGAACCAAATTGCATGATTCCAATTTTGTTTTGAAAGATATTTAAATTATCTATCGACACCCGTTGGACTTAAATCATTTGGAGTTAGAGATCAACTATAGTAAAAATAACAAGACAGAGGCTTTTTCAACTTCAAACATTTTTTAAAAATCAACCATAAATGCTTTTGAGTTGATTCCAACTCTCAAAGTTTACATTTGATAAGATCTATCTGAATAAGTAAAAATATTTAGGTTTGCATGTAGTGACTTTGGACTAGTACCAAAATAATGCTATATAGGCATTTCTAGTCACTTTAAATCTATTAAATGATAATCTTAAACTTTATAAAATATGACCAACACTTTAAATCACATTCCCAAGTATTGGAATATGTGGTGATGACATGTGTCAACATGATCCCATATTTTAAATTGGAGAAAATTAAATCTTAATTAATTTCAATGAGTAGAAATTACTTTTCTAAAATAAGATAAATAAGATTAAGTCTTTAATTCATGTCATGATTGTGATGATGCTAGATCATCAAGTGTGAGTTTTAGGTTGCTAAATAGAACTAGTTAAGTATTGTTAGGTGATTGTGTACCTCGTATTTATTTATAGACGATAGTACCGAACCCGGATACGAGGAGGAGGAGTACTATCCAGAAGAAGAAGAAAACTTCAACCACTGCTCTACTCAAGGCAAGCCATCACTAATTGCAAGATAACCTAAGCAAGATGCATTAGGCATGCTTTGGTTATATACTTCGATTTATACCAATCCCAAGTTTTACTTGCAAGCTTTACTCTTCTACTTTACCAAAGTTCTTTACCTTTAGTTAGTGCTTTGTGAGTATTGGAAAAATAGTATAGATAGCATAAAGAGTATAAAACTAAGCCTATACTTAGATGTCATTCTATGGCATGAGATTGAAGATTAGCATCCCTCATTAGTGAACACTCTTAACTTTAGTGGCTAGTGCTAAGCATAAAAGTTGATCACTTTAGATGGGAATACTTGGTGAAAATGATTATGAAAACCTTGGAATGATGTTTCATTCTATTGAAATGTTTTGACATGTGTTATGGACACAAAAGGATTTGATGATGAAAATGTTGAGGCATGAGCCTTAACCCTTTATAAAAACTGATGGTTGGGTTCGGATGTGACACCATTCCAATTTTACCGTACAACCATAATACCCGAATTGGGTAGGGCTTAGCTGGAAGTTTATATGCCTTAGTATGGGTTACCTCGCGGAAGAGGTTTGAGCTGAGGCTACCTCACGAGTGTGAATGTCCACCTATGTAGTGCCTAGGATGGCAGATGGCCATGGCTAGGAGGCCAAGCTCATAGGGGAGGTGCCTATACTAGAGTGTGTAAAGGAAAGGCTATGATTGATTATCCGCATACTAAGTATGATGATTCAGGGTTATCCCTGACGGATGTATCGAATTTTGTGGTGAAAGTGTACCACCTCTGTAGAGTGTCAAACTATTTGAATAGCCCCGTCCATGGTCATGGACAGTTGGAGTGGCCATACTGTTCCGTCATCAGAGGTTTTCAAAATGACTTGTGAAGTGAACTATGATTTTGACTTAACCACAACAGGATTGTGAATATGAAAACTAGGTTCCCACTTAAGTGATTTAGAACATTAACTTAGTTTTCTTTACTTCTAAACTCAGTTTAGATAAGCCTGGATTTTTGTAAATAAACTTAGAGCTTAGGATTCATACTAGAACTAGCTTACTTGTTAGTGATAGTTTGCGAGTACTTAAAGAGTACTCATGGCTTTGTTCCTGGCTATTGCCATGGCCAGACTACGAGGAGGACTATCAGGAGGATGGACAGCAGGACATGTACGTTTACTAGGATCATCTCCCATCATCACCATTACATGTGATTCTGAAGATGGAGCCCCTACTATGTTTCTTTTCCGCTGCTTGATTTGTATTAAGACTGGATCATGAGATCCTTTATTCATGTAAGACCTTATTATGGTTTCTAATGGATGGTGTACTGTGATATCTAATCTGTTATGTCTCGCAAAAATAGTAATCCTGGGATGGCGAGGTATGGCATAACATGCATCTAGGATTAAAAATCTAGGTGTTGCCAAATTGGTATCAGAGCTATCCTGACCATAGGAGACCCTAGTTAGAATGGACGTCCGAACAAAAACTTAGTTTCAAAATAAAAGAAGTGATTATTTATGAAAACCTATTCCCACTCTTATACATGATTCTTTCAAAAAAATTCATGTTCCTCAAAAATTCTTACATTCCTACATAAAATTTGACACACTTGATCACTTCACTAACTTACTCATCCTAAATTCTTATAGATGGAAGTCCGGTATTGCAAGTTCTAGCAGTTGGGCAATGGAGGCCAACTGATCTTTGAGAGGGATCCATATGCACTATCAGAGTACCTTGAGCACCCGCATCCAGAATTCTTTGGAACACAACTCAACAATCACATAGGAGGAGAACAACAATGGCTGATAGTTGAAGATCTCACAGGCAAGATGGAAGCACTCACTTCTAAGAAGATCCAATTCACCCTGCGAGAGAACAACTGGCTAGATGGATTAGCCAGGGTTATGCATGAAGCTCTTGCCCGTCTGTGTGGGCAAAACATCAACTTGATCCAGGGAACTCGCTTTACTCACTTCGCAAGGCGTGATTCTATGGGAATGCCATTGGAGATGCTAGGACACCCAGAGTTGAAGCACTAGGTGGACAACCTTGACTTCATGCTGTTTGATAGGCATAAGGAGTTGGACAATGCCCGAGCCTACGCCAACCGCAAACTTTCCATTACCGTCAAGAAGGACCAGACTCTCGCCAAGGAGCGCCAATCACTTCGTCGTCAGCATGACAAGAAGTATCGCACCATCGATCGTCGTCACAAGAAGGTGGCCGCTCTCGAGAAGACCACCCGTGAACAGGAAGTCCAACTTGAAGCAAAGGAGGAGGAGGAAGGTGAAGATATCCGGGGAGATATTTACTCTTACCTCAGTGATGACAACGACTACCTGGAGGATGATGCCATGGAGTTCCACACTGATGATGATGATTCTGACTTCATTGATGATGAGTAGATGCACTTTATCACTACCGTAGGAATGAGTTGTACCGGTCCCACTGAATCGAAGTTTCACAGAATGGTTCTTAAAACCATATGTTTTCCATTTGTGTTGTGGTGTGTGTTGTATTGTGTGCTTTGAATGAATGAATGATAAGAAGAATTTAGTTTCTAAAACCTGAGTCAAACTCAAAGTTTAAATCTTTTGAAACAAAACCATGAACCTTAGAAATTTCGCTCTTATCTCATTATCTATCTCAATCTTCAAATGACTCGTGGAAACCCCGGAGGAAGCAGCTCATCTCAGGACCCGATGTTGCAGATTCTGCAAATGGTAGTTTCTGACCGTGAAGCTAGTAGAGACGAACGCCAAGCCAACCTAGCCACTCTTCAACAGATAGCTCAGATGGCCCACAATAATCAAGGCCATGGAAATCAAGATTACCATGGATCCAAGCTTAAGAACTTCCAGAATACCAACCCACCTATCTTTAACAAATTTGAGGATCCCTTAGATGCTAATGACTGGATGCAAAGCATGGAGAACAACCTGGAGATCGCAGGAGTTGAGGCTAATGAGAAAGTACTGTTTGCCACCCACTATCTGGCAGGAGATGCAAGAGCCTGGTGGAATAGCACCCGTACTATGAATGAGAGTCAGATGATGACATGGGAAGCATTCAAGATCAAGTTCAGCCACACCCATGTGCCACAAGGTTTGGTCACCAGGATGAGAGATGAGTTCAGGGAACTGAAGCAAGGAAGGATGCGGTAGTTGAGTACCGTGACAAATTTATGCCGCTAGCTAGGTATGCCCCTGATGAGATCAATACTAAAGCCAAGAATAAGGAAAGGTTCCTGAATGGATTGCATCATGAGATGCAGACTGTTTTAGTCAACATCCGTTTTAGAGATCTAGAAGAGCAGTAGAGTCTGCCATCCAGATGGAAGGGAAGATAAACCAACCCAATGATGCACTAGCATGGATTCCACAATAACCAAAAGTATCGCCCCAACCCGTCTGCAGGATATTCCCCAAGAAACAACAGATGCCCGATGTCCCGTCCAAGCTACCCCAATCGTAGCGGAGGAAACCTGAAGACCGGAGGAAACCACAACGACAACCCCGGCAAGTCCAACAACTTCAACCGTGCACCGCCCAAGTACAACAACAACAACAAAAACAACAACAACAATACTGCCCCAAGGACTGGAAGCAATGATGTGCCTGTTTCAGCCGAAGACAAGTCCCATATTACTTGCTTTGAATGTGGAGTCAAGGGTCACTACTCCAATGAGTGCCCCAAGAAGCTTGCAGCAGCCACCAATCTGAATGCCCCTGCTCAGCAGCAACACCGTGTTTAGCCTGGAAAGAGATTTGCCCCAGGGAATTCGCTCAACCACAGCGGCTGTCTGTTCCACATGAATGTTGAAGAAGCTCAGGAAGTGCCCGATGTCGTGTTGGGTATGTTTTCTGTTAACTTAGTACTTGCAAGAGTGTTTTTTGATTCTGGAGCATCGCACTCGTTTGTTATAGAAGAATTTGCATGCACTAGTAAGATTCAACCAACAAAATTGAAGCGTGTTATGATAGTTCACATATCTGGTTCAACCACCAAAGCTAGAAAAAATTGCAAGGCTATACCTATCAGAATCCATGGAATATATTTTTATGCCAATCTAATAGTACTTGGAACCAAAGGGTTGGAAGTAGTACTAGGAATGGATTTGATGTCGAAACATAAAGGATTGATCGACTGTGCCAAGAAAGCCATCACCATGACCAATAGCTCTGGAGTATCAGTAGAGCATGTATCTGAGACCTTGCCCCGTCAATTTAGATGCAAAAAGAGTCTAGCCCAACCAACCCTAGACCAAGTCAGAGTAGTCTATGAATACCCCGACGTATTCCTAGATGAATTGTCGGGTATGCCCCCAGATCGGGATATCGAGTTCATTATTGAACTAATTCCTAGAACTGGACCCATATCTCAGAGACCTTATACTATGAACCCATCTGAATTAGTGGAGCTAAAGAAGCAACTTGATGCTATGCTGGACAAAGGTTTGATTCAACCAAGCGCATTGCCATGGAGATTGCCTGTTTTGTTTGTGGATAAGAAAGATGGAGGTAACCGTTTGTGCACGGATTACCGGAAGCTGAATGATGTCACCATCAAGAACAAGTACCCACTACCAAAGATTGAGGATCTGTTTGATCAGTTGACTGGTGCCAGAGTGTTTTCTAAGATTGATCTTAGAACTGGGTATCCTCAACTCAAGATTCGTGGAACGAATATTCCAAAGACCGCCTTTACCACCAGATATGGATTGTATGAGTATACGGTCATGTCTTTTCGATTAATCAATGCCCCCGCTTATTTCATGAATCTCATGAATAAGATTTTTATGAATTTCCTGGATAAGTTTGTCGTTGTTTTTATTGATGATATTCTAATCTATTTAAAGTCAGAAGAAGACCATGAGCTACACCTGAGAACCATCCTTGAAACCCTTAGAGAACATCAGTTGTATGCCAAGTTTAGCAAATGTGAGTTCTGGCTGAAGGAAGTAGGGTTCTTAGGACATATTGTGTCGGCAGGAGGAGTCGCTGTTGATCCGCCAATATCAAAGATGTTGAAGAATGGGAAGCCCCAACCACTCTAACCCAAGTTCGTGCATTTCTCGAATTAGCGGGATATTACCGCAAGTTTGTTGAAGGATTTTTGAGCATCGCAAGACCGATGAGACAACTGTTTAAGAAAGATAAGAAGTTTGAATGGACCGACAAATGTGAAGCAAGTTTTCAAGAACTCAAGAAGAGATTGATTTCAGCCGCAATTCTGATTATGCCAGATATCAAGAAGCCTTTTGATGTGTATTGTGATGCATCCAAGTTTGGTCTCGAATGTGTGTTGATGCAAGAAGGCAAAGTCATAGCATATATGTATTTACAACTGAAGCAGCATGAGCAAAACTACCCTATCCATGACTTTGAATTAGCAGCCATAGTTTTAGCCTTGAAGACATGGCGTCATTACATTATGGGTAACCGCTGTGAGATTTATTCAGATCACAAGAGCCTGGAGTATATTTTCACCCAGAAGGAGCTGAATATCAGGCAAATGAGATGGATAGAGTTAATCAAGGATTATGACCTTGACATTCACTATCACCCTAGCAAAGCCAATGTGGTAGCGGATGCTCTTAGCAGATTCCCGTGTAGATTAAACACCATTATCAAAGAAGCCCAGCCAAGTTTGCATGAAGAGATGGAGCAGTTTAGAATGGAGCTGGTTAGCAAAGGATTTTTAGCTAGCATTGAACTTCAACCCACTTTGATCAGTCAGATCAAGGAGGCGCAAAAAGGAAATGGAAGTATCGACGAAATCAAACGTCGTATTGGTATAGGGAAGGTTCCCGGATTCACCGAAGATGAAGAAGGATTTTTGTGGTACAAAGGACGTATCTGTGTGCTAGCAGATTCCGAGCTGAAGCAAGTTATCATGCAAGAAGCTCATGATACTCTTTATTCTATCCACCCCGGAGGAACGAAGATGTATCGGGATTTGAAGGAGCAATCTTGGTGGCACAAGATGAAGAGAGAAATCGGAAGCTACATAACCAAGTGTGATATCTGTCAGAGGGTCAAAGCGGAACATCAGAGACCCGCAGGAATTTTGCAACCATTGCAGATTCCGGAATGGAAATGGGATTCTATCGGAATGGACTTTATCACCGGTTTGCCTACATCTAGTAGGGGAAATGACTCTATTTGTGTCATAGTTGATAGACTGTCCAAGGTAGCCCATTTTATACCTGTTAAGACTACCTACCAGAGTTCGAAGCTAGTAGAGTTGTACATGGCTAGAATCGTCAGTTTGCATGGAACCCCTAAGACCATAGTATCGGATCGAGGAACACAGTTTACCTAAAGATTTTGGTAGAAAGTCCAAGAAGGATTAGGAACCAAGTTGAATTTTAGCACAGCTTATCACCCGCAGATCGATGGATAGATTGAAAGAGTCAACCAAATCTTAGAAGATATGTTGAGAGCTTGTGTTCTAGAATATGGATCAAAATGGGAAGATTGTCTGCCTTTCGTAGAATTCTCATACAACAACAGTTATCAAGCTAGATTGCAAATGGCCCCATTTGAATTTCTGTATGTAAGGAAGTGTCGTACCCCCTTATATTGGTCGCAAGTAGGAGAGAGTCAGATTTTTGGACCCGACATCCTACGAGAAGCCAAAGAGAAGGTTCACAAAGTCCGTGAGCACCTCAACACCGCCCAATCCAGAGAGAAGATTTAAGCTGACAAGAGACGTTGAGACCTGACTTTCAATGTCGGAGATTTTGTGTATCTCAAAGTGTCGCCCTTGAAGGGAATGCGGCGTTTTCAACTAAAAGGGAAGTTAGCTCCCAGATATATTGGACCCTTCAAGATTTTGAATCACCGAGGAGAAGTATCATATCAACTGGAACTGCCAGAAGAGATGTCAGCCATCCATGATGTGTTCCATATCTCGTTACTTCGAAAACGCCAAGAAGTTCCGGAGAAGACCGAAGTGTTCAAGAACATCGATCACCGAGCCATAGATATCAACAAGGATTTGACGTATCGTGAAGTACCAATTCGTATTTTGGAAGAAGCCTTCAGAACCACCAAGACCCGGAGTATCAAGTTTCTCAAGATCTAGTGGAGCAACCATACCGAAGAAGAAGCTACTTGGGAGTGAGAAGATTATATTAGAACTGAGTTTCCAGATCTCTTTTATCCTAGTTTTTTTTAAATCTCGGGACGGGATTTTGTTTCAGGATGAAAGGTTTGTAACACCCAAAAAACATTAATCAAGATTATCAAGTTCTAATCACCCAAGTTTAGGGTTAACAAAAACTTTTATTACAAATTTCAATATGAATGCGTGTGTGATCTGCATTAGTGTAGAATTGATTGAAATTTCCATGCTTGATAGCTACCAATGATAAGAAATGCTTTAAAGGTGAATGCTACATCATCTAGGCCATTTACAAACAAAATCCAAAGAAAAAGAAATCAAATATGAATTAATTAATCAAATGGTCATTTTGATCAAAGTTACCCACTAGGCCACTTTGAGTGTTCCTAGAAGAGAATTTCTAACAGAAACTATTCTACTTCTTTTCACCCCTTGCTAGTCCAAGTAAAAGTGTATCAAGGACCACTTTACAAACTTACAAAAACATTTTCCAAATCAATTTAAAGTAAAGTTCAAAATTAAATCTAGTTCATATGGTAAGATCACACTGTTTCAAAAACCACTCAAACCAATTCCACTTGACTTCTCCAAGCATTCATAGACACTCAAGCTTAAGAACAAATCACTCACCAAATTTAAGTTGAAAATTTCAAACTAAAGTTCTTGCGGCCATTTCATCAAACCCCGTGCTTACACAATTTAACCCACTGCCTAACTTCTCTGTTCTAAGTAGTGATCCTCGACCAATTTGTCTCCCCTTCACTCCCCTGTCTCCCTAGCACCTAGCCAAGCACCAAACACGCGCCCCCCTTCTGCTATTGCTCTAGTACAACGCCACCCGAATATGGTCACCTTCGGTCGACAGTGGATAGTGCGATAGAAGCCACGCTGCCCTCGCCCACGACACGCACCAGACATGCCACCGTCGACCGCCACCCCCTGTCCAAGCCACGGCCTCAGCGAAGCCCTAGAACACCCTAGCGACGCTGCACCCACCATCTCTGCGTCATGCTTAGAGTGCGCCAGCGCGCCATAGCCGACCGCCTCGCACAGACCACGCCTCGCCCTCTCCGCGCACGTGCCCACTCGCCACGATCACCACCACCTCCCAGACACCCCCGTTCGCCGCCGAGCGACCCGTAGCACCCGTGCACCGTCGCAAACAACTCCGCTCCCGCGCAGAGCATCGCACACTTCCAACTAGCCTAGACCGCCTGTGCTGCGCCATTACTTCCGTGATGATCACCTATACCATCGTCACCCACGAGCCTGAGTCCATGCTGTTCGGTCCCCTCACTTCAGTATAAATGGAGACCACCTCTGCCTCCATTCTCCACACCAACACCCTCCCCACTCCTCTCTGAGCCTCCCACACTTCTTCCCGGAGCAAGGAGAGCTCACCTTCGCCGGAATTTTGCTGGAGCCCGCCACTGCAGGAGGAGAAGGACGTCGTCGATTGAAGCCGCCCCAGGAGCTGCCATGACCGCACCTTGAACCGCCATCATCGACAAACCCATTAGCCCCCATCTCAGACCATAGCTAGAGCCCAGGTGAGCCTCGCCGGACCCCCACCGCCGCGTTAGGTTAAGATCCTCGCCGGAGCTATTCGTCGTCAATGATGAACACCAGCCATTAGATTAGATTTTATTGCACGACCTAGATTCACAGATACCGTTTCGGGTCGATTAAGTCACTGACTGGTGGACCCCTACTGTCAGTAGCCTGCTGCGCTGTGCTGTGAAGATTGGGCCAGCCCGTTTAGTTTCCCGCGCAGCCCAATGAATTCAAATTACTATTTTCCAATTTAGTTAAAACCCTATTCTGTCCATAGATTAAAAATCAATCTAGAGAGTTTCACTAAACCAAATTGCATGATTCCAATTTTGTTAGAAAGATATTTAAATTATCTATCCAAGCTAGTTGGATTTAAATCATTTTGAGTTAGAGAACAACTACAGCAAAAATAACAAGACATAGGCTTTTTCAACTTCAAACATTTTTTAAAAATCAACCATAAATGCTTTTTAGTTGATTCCAACTCTCAAAAATCACATTTGTTAAGATTTACCTGTATATATGTAAAAATATTTAGGTTTTCACACAGTGACTTTGGACTAGTACCAAAATAATGCTATATAGGCATTTCTAGTCACATTAAATCTATTAAATGATAATTTTAAACTTTATAAAATATGACTGATACATTGCAAATGTATCTATAATTTTTGATGTTCTATGCTTGGTTTTATCCATTTTCTTGTGTTTTGTTCCAACTTTGGAGTACTTTTCATATTATTTCTTCGACTAACCTATTAACAAGAGCCACAATGCCAACTGCCTGTTTTCTGCTGTTTTTGGTTCCAGGAAAGTCAAAAATTGAATATTCTCGGAATTGGACGGGACAAAAGCCAAAGTGCCTATTTTTCCGGAAGTGATCAAGTGCCAGAATACGAGACGGAGAAGGGCCAGGGGCCTGCCACACCACCTGGCCACGTGGCCAGGCTGGGCCCGTGCCAGGGGGTGGTGTGGTGGCCCCCGGCACCCCCTCGGCCTCTCCTTCCGCCTATATATTGCCCTCAAGATGAAAACCCTAAGTACCCGATCAAAAATCCACGAAAGAGTCTGTAGCCACCGGCATCTCCATCCCTAGATCGGGAGGGATCTGAAGCTCTCCCTTGCACCCTGCCGGAGAGGGGAATTCACACTAGAGGCCTTCTTCATCATCATGCAACCCTCCGGTGTGATGCGTGAGTAGTTCATCCTTGGACTACGGATCTAGGTAGTAGCTAGATGGCTGGTTCTCCTCCTTTGTGCTTTCATGTTTAGATCTTGTGAGCTCCGTTCATGATCAAGATCATCTATTTGTAATTCTGCATGTTGTGTTTGCAAGGATCCGATGGATATTGACATGCTATTTCAGGTTGATTATTGATTTTATCATGTCTTTGTTATTTGAGATCTTGCATGCTTTCCGTTGTTAGTAGCTATCTTGGCCAAGTAGATGCTAGCAACTCCAAGAGTTAGTATTTATGCTCGATAGTGGATTCATGCCTCAGGTAATCTGGGGAAGTGACAGAAATCTCTAAGCTACTAGATGTGTTGTTGCTACTAGGGAGAAAACAACAATCCTTTGTTCATAGAACAATCGTATTGTTTACTTTACACGTAGTTCGTAAAGCAATAATATGTTGCTTGCAACTTAATACTGGAGGGGGTTCGGATGATAACCTGATGGTGGATTATTAGTCATAGATGCAGTTGGATGGCGGTCTATGTATTATGTTGTAATGCCCAATCAAGTCTCAGAGGAGTCAAGATGATTAGTATATGCATGTATTGCTTTCTCGGTGTTTGTCAATTGCCCCGCTGTAATATGTTCACCCAGCATGTTATCTATCTAAGGAGATCCACCTCTAGTGAACTATGGATCCCGGTCCTTTTCTTTACATACAATCTATAAACTGTTTCTGCTTTGTGTTTACCTTCTGCAAACTTTTACTTCTTTCCATTCGATACGTTTAATCCTTTGTTTTCTGCAAAACACGGTGAGATTGACAACCTCATCGCAAGTTGGGGACAAAGTTCTGTGGTTGGGTTGTGCAGGTCTCCATGTTGCTACTAGCACCGGTAGTGCGCCCTGCCAAAGCTCAACTAGTAACACCTTTGGGGTGTTTCCTTACTCCTACTGGTTCGATTAAACCTTGGTTTCATAACTGAGGGAAAACTTACTGATGTTCTCATCATACCTTCCTCTCGGGGTTCCCAACGAGCTCTACATCGAAAGTCGAGCGCATCAAGATCTTTTCTGGCGCTGTTGCCGGGGAGTCAAGGACATATTCACAAGGGGAGTCCCTCATAACCAATCTCTTTACTTTGTTGTTTTTGTTTTTCTTAGTTTCTTTTTGCTTTGTTTTCTTGTTTTGTTATTCAAAAACACAAAAAATTTAGTTTTACAAGTTTGCTTTCTTATTTGAAAACCCAAAAAAATGACTACTCTTGAAAACACTAAGTTGTGTGACTTCACTAGCACCAACAAAAATGATTTTATGAGCACACCTATTGCTCCACCTGTGGCTTAAAATACTTTGTTTGAGATAAAACCTGCTTTACTCAATCTTGTTATGAGAGAACAATTTTCTGGTATTGGTAATGAAGGTGCTGCTTCCCATCTAAATAACTTTGTTGAACTTTCTGAGATGCAAAAGCATAGGGATATAGATAGTGATATTATTAAGCTGAAATTGTTTCCTTTCTCTTTGAGAGGAAAAGCTAAAGAATGGTTGAATTCCTTAACTCGGAATAGTATTGATTTTTGAACTAAGTGCAAAGATGCTTTTATTGGAAAATACTATCCTCCTGCTAAGATTATATCCATGAGAAGTGAAATAATGAAGTTTAAACAACTTGATAATGAGCATGTTGCTCAAGCTTGGGAAAGAATGAAATCTTTGGTAAAGAATTGTCCCACTCATGGACTGACTGCTTGGATGATCATCCAAACTTTTTATGCAGGATTGTACTATTTTTCAAGGAACCTATTGGATTCAGCTGCTGGAGGTACCTTTATGACCATCACTTTGGGTGCTGCAACAAAACTTCTGGACAATATGATGGTTAATTATTCTGAATGGCATACTGAGAGAGCTCCACAAGGTAAGAAGGTAAATTCTGTTGAGGAAACCTCCTCCTTGAGTGATAAGATTGATATTATTATGTCTATGCTTGTTAATGGGAAAGCCCATATTGATCCAAATAATGTTCCTTTAGCCTCTTTGGTTGCTCAAGAAGAGCAAGTTGATGTGAACTTCATAAGAAATAACAACTTTTGCAACAATGCTTATGGTAATAATGCTTATAGGAAAAAAATTGGTAACAACAATTATAAGCCATACCCTCACAACAATGGTAATGCTTATGGAAATTCTTACAACAATAATAAGAGTTCTCCCTCTGAACTTGAAGTTATGCTTAAAGAGTTTATTAGTAAACAAACTGCTTTCAATAAAACTATTGAGGAAAAACTCTCTAATGTTGAAAGAAATATAACATCTTTGGCTGAAGCTCAATCTTCTTTGAATAAAATGGCTGCTAAACCTGAAACTAATGATAATCCCTTTGCAGCTACTAATGCCATACAAGTAAGAATTGATGAAAATGTTAGACTATTAGCTGAATTAGATGCTAAGTGGGAAAGAGAAGATGAAATTGCTAGAAACTTTAGTGTTTCTACTATCACCACCTCTAGTGTTGAGGCTAGTAATAGTTCTACTACTTTGGATGATAAAGTTGATTTTGATCTTGATGGTTGCAATATCTCTGAAGTTATTAAGTTCCTACAAAAGCTTGCTAAAAGTCCTAATGCTAGTGTTATGAACATGGCCTTTATAAAACAGATTACTGATGCTCTCATAAAGATTAAAGAAGAAAAGATGAAACATAAAGCTTCTATTCCTATAAAACAAGAGGATGGTTGGGAACCCATAATTAATATGAAAGTGAATGACTTTGATTTAAAAGCTTTGTGTGATCTTAATAGTAGTGTTTCTATTATGCCTAGAAGGGTTTATGATATGCTTGATTTGCCTCCTCTTTAAGATTGTTATTTGAATGTCCCACTTGATGCTAATGCTAAAAGGAAACTCATGGGAGTCTTAATGATGTTCTTATTATGGTTAATGATTCCTATGTCCCTGTTGATTTCTATGTTTTGGATGTTGAATACAATGCTTCTTGTCCTATTACTTTGGGAAGACCTTTTCTTAGAACTGTTGGTTCCATCATTAATATGAAAGAAGGCACCATTAAATATCAACTCCCACTCAAGAAAGGTATAAAACACTTCCCTAAAAAGAGAGAAAAGATTTCTTTTGCTTCTCCTATGAAAACAAAATTTGGTCTTAATGCTTCTTCATTTGAGAACACTTGATTCTTTCTTTGCTTCTTATGCCTAACTTGAAGGCGTTAAAGAAAAGTACTTATTGGGAGATAACCCAAAAGTTTTAGATGAGTCTTGGAAGTTATTACCTCTGTAATAACTGCTCTTTATCGTTTTTATTTGCTTTTTGTGCCAAGAGTAACCTCTAATGAGAGAGAAGTAATGATTGAGAAAGTTGTTGTCTCGAAACAGATTTTTGTGCTTCACCGTAAATTTCGTGAGAGATCTCTGTATGTCAGATTGAGGTGTCATTTTTTGTTCTTCTGACCCAGGTTGTTATCTAACTTTTGTTAGTTCAAAACTTTTTTATTTGTGCAACAGAAGGTCTTCGAAAAAATTCGTCTTTACCTCCTGGTCTGTTTTGACAGATTTTCTGCCATTTTCTGCATTTGCTTCTTGTTTGTTCATTCTTGAGTTCTTTTGGGGAATTGAGCTTTTTTAGGAAAGTGCTACATTAGCTAGTGTTCTAATGGAAGTTTATTTGGTGTTATAACTGAACCTTGAGACTTATTTATCTTAAGAGCACTAATGTTGCTAATGAGATTGTGTGAAGTTTTGTATGAAGGAAAATTTTCAGGTGTATGGAAGGAATGAGTAATGAGATGAAGGATAGACTAAAGCTCAAGCTTGGGGATGCCACGTGTGTCACCCAAGAAATATCCAAGAAGTACTAGCGTCAAAGCTTGGGGATGCCCAAGGCATCCCCTTCTTCATCAATAAAAATCTGAGGTTTCTTCTAAACGCTTCATTTTTATTGTTTCATGCACAGTTGTGTTTTTCTTGGAGCGTCTTCTTTTTCGTTTTTTTTTTGGTTTTTAGTTTGCTTGGTTTGCTTAGTTTTCTTAATAAATTGGTTGTACCCCCTCTTTCATACATTGGTTTGCAAATAGTTTGGTTTGGTTTGGAAAAGAGTAGGAAAGTTCATACTTATGTGGTAAAAAGAGCTCGTTTTTGACTGTGGCCTATGCTTTGTCATGACATGCTTGATATTATTTTGGCTTTATTCTTAGTATTCTTTGCTGTAGCATGAATTTTTATAAACAATTGAGATTGCTTAATGTGCCTTGGATGAATCATGCGTTGTTTTAGCATATTAAAGCATAGTATAGTGGTATTCTCCTTTGATGCTTTATTTCGGTTGACTTGGCGCATGCTCACACCATGTTATGACTATCCAAAGTCACCATAGCCTTTATTATCCTTTAGTTTCAACTTGTAGTATCACTTTATGCTTTGATCAATGATGTTTTGTCGCTCTGCATGATTATGGCCATTATTGCTCTCTTAGTTTGTCGCTCCCAGTCTTTTGCTAGCCTCCGCAACAAAGTATGAGTTCCACTCATGCATCCAACTCCGTAAACCAAGTTATTACAAAGAGTCCACCATACCTACCTACTAGCTTATGCTATTCCAAATATATTCATGCTTATTTTTACCTTCCACTTGTAATGAGAAAACTAGTGATTAAAGCTCTCACGAACTTGATGGCACACTTTACTTTATTGCCTCTAATAAACTTGAACCATTGGGTCCTTCTTTGTTGCGTATATGCTTGCGCTTTATAAGTTGAAATTAGCAGAACCATGTACCATGGGGAACGCTTTCAACATTGCACTTTTACTTTGTACCCCGTTGATATCATGTTCTTTTGCTTACGGATCCCGACGGTGTGAAATAAAAGTGGAACTTGTAAGATCATGGAGTTTGTATGTGTGTTAGAGAAACGCCTGGGCCGCTAGCCTAAGCCATGCCTAATCATGGTGGAAACTTGCAGCATCACCATAATGAGCACTCTATGAAGCATCCTCAATAAAAACCTATGCAAATAGCAAATAAAAAGATCGCTGAGATGCTCATTGTCTGCTTGCCTTGTTATTTTTATTATGGGAAAGCTCCCGTATCATGTGCAAGGGGTACCCCGTTAGCGGTTCTTAATGATACACATATACTTACAATGACAAGAGCTTACTCGTGACTGAAGTTGAGTAGCATGAGGATCGGTCTTCGTAAGTAAGGGGCTTGAGATTTCGGTTTATAACTTGTCAAGCATATCCTCTTAGTTGTGTCACTTTAACCTTAATCACCTTCAAGATGCTTATGATAGGGGCAATGAGAGCTGAAAACTACAAGTACCATAATTTTTGGAAGCTCTTTATGAGACTTGAATCCCTACTTCCTTTTACAAAAGGACTTTCTTCCACCATTATATTGAGTCTCCACCTTCTATCCTTATGCACCTACTTTGAGAGCATAGTGGTCATTCTTAGTTCTATGTGCATTGTCCCAAGACTAGTTGATTGATGCATAACTTGTTATTGCTTGTTTTAAACTATTGTATCTAGTCACTCTTATGAACTTTGAAGGTGTCCTATGCATTTATATTTGCTACTCTATTGAGGGACAAGCTGAATACTATTATGCTATGTTTTCTTTATGTGAAACAAACAAACGTCTTGCAAAGCATAATTATTCATGAATCTTTTGTTTGTGCCTTTTCATGTTGCATCATAGTTTCTTTGCTTATTGCTAGAACTTTGTCTTTAATGTTATGATTGAAGTACTATGATCCCAGCTTTGAATGTTTTGCAAATACTTTGATCAAGTCTTTGATGGTGCATGCACCTCAAAAATTATTCTTTCTTTTTATCACTTACCTACTCGAGGACGAGCAGGAGTTAAGCTTGGGGACGTTGATACATTGCAAATGTATCTATAATTTTTGATGTTCCATTCTTGGTTTTATCCACTTTCTTGTGTTTTGTTCCAACTTTGGAGTACTTTTCATATGATTTCTTGGACTAACCTATTAACAAGAGCCACAGTGCCAGCTGCCTGTATTCTGCTCTTTTTGGTTCCAGGAAAGTCAGAAAATGAATATTCTCGGAATTGGACGGGACAAAAGCCAAAGTGCCTATTTTTCCGGAAGTGATCAAGTGCCAGAATACGAGACGGAGAAGGGCTAGGGGCCGGCCATACCACCTGGCCACGCGGCCAGGTTGGGCCCGCGCCAGGGGTGGTGTGGTGGCTCCCGGCACCCCCTCGGCCTCTCCTTCCGCCTATATATTTCCCTCGGGACGAAAACCCTAAGTACCCGATAAAAAATCCACGAAAGAGTCTGTCGCCGCCTTCATCTCCATCCCTAGATCGGGAGGGATCTGAAGCTCTTCCCAGCACCCTGCCGGAGAGGGGAATTCACCCTGGAGGCCTTCTTCATCACCATGCAAGCCTCCGGTGTGATGCGTGAGTAGTTCATCCTTGGACTACGGATCCATGTAGTAGCTAGATGGCTGGTTCTCCTCCTTTGTGCTTTCATGTTTAGATCTTGTGAGCTCCGTTCATGATCAAGATCATCTATTTGTAATTCTGCATGTTGTGTTTGCGGGGATCCGATGGATATTGAGGTGCTATTTCAGATTGATTATTGATTTTATCATGTCTTTGTTATTTGAGATCTTGCATGCTTTCCGTTGTTAGTAGATATCTTGGCCAAGTAGATGCTAGCAACTCCAAGAGTTAGTATTTATGCTCGATAGTGGGTTCATGCCTCTGGTAATCTGGGGAAGTGATAGAAATCTCTAAGGTACTAGATGTGTTGTTGCTACTAGGGAGAAAACAAAAATCCTTTGTTCATAGAACAATCGTATTGTTTACTTTACACGTAGTTCGTAAAGCATAATCTATTGCTTGCAACTTAATACTAGAGGGGGTTCGGATGATAACCTGAAGGTGGATTATTAGTCATAGATGCAGTTGGATGGCGAACCACCTCTAGTAAACTAAGGAGAACCACCTCTAGTAAACTATGTGTTGGAAATATGCCCTAGAGACAAATAGTAGTAAGGACTATTATCATATTTCATATAGTTTATGATTAAGTTTTATATCATGCTATAACTGTATTGAGTGGAAACATCAATACACGTGTGATATACAAACAAACCAGGGTTCCCGGTGAAACTCTAGTCACTGGTTCATTGGTCAACACATGATCATGTTTCCTGCTCATGGTGGCATTTATGCCAGTTGGAAATGAGGTCATCTCATTTTGAGAATGAGATGATGAACCAATACCCAACCTAAACATCATGATTCGATCATGTCACGAAGTTCAAGTTACAATGATTAGAAATGGATCCTCGTAGACTATTCCTTAGACAGTGAGGCTATATCAATCACTGTCTCCCGAGAGTGCTTAGATAACATCAAAAGCCATCTGGTAAAACGGTGGTTATAAAGGTGTGTTCAGGTATTCGGAGGAAACCGTATAGGCAATATATGTCAAGAGCGGGATTTGTCCGTCCATGTGACGGGAAGATACTCAAGGGCCCACTCGGAGAAGTTATATCCAATAGCTGCGCAGCGTGTCATTAGATCACGGGGATATCACTTGTCGGAACGAGTCAAATTGCATTGTTCAGTAACGAGATTGAACTCGACATGAAGATGTCATTGATCAGGTCTCGGGCAATGCAAGTATCGAATGACAAAGGGAATAAGACACGACTGTCCTGGTTCAAACGACGAAAGATCTTTGTGGAATGCACAGGGGTCACATGGCCATCCAGGTCCCTCTGTTGATCATTGGTGCGAGAGTGTCCCAGCCATGTCTTGAGTGTTCCCGAACCGTAGGGTATCATTCTTAAGGGCTTGATGATGCTTAGATAGTGTTTATAGGATCGGTAGAATCACTGAAGAAAAGAAGGGAGAAACCGGAAGGGTTTCAGTAAGTCCGGAGGATGTCCGGAGTGGAGGTGGAAAGTGTTCCATGGCCACGGAGATTAGATAATGAGTGAATGAATGTTAAATATTGATTTAATCATTTATTCATAATTATTTAATAAATAAAAATCAATTAAAAGGTCAAAAGGCTTAATGGTCCAATTTCCGGAGGGAGAAGGCCCATTAGGGAAAGGAGAGAGGGAGAGGGACCAAAGGGGGGGTGCCGGCTGGGCCTTGCCCCCCCCCCCCCCCCCCGCGGGGCCCTCTAGGGGTGGCCGGCGGCCTCCCCTCCCCCTCCTCTCCTTTAGTCCCACCCCGGGACTTGAGGGGAGGTAGTACCTCCCCTCCCCCTATATAAGGTGGGGTATTTGGCCTAGAAAAGACACCCAATAATCAATAAAGATCTCCCCACTTTTGGGAGGACCTCTAATTGATATTTTCCCTCTCCCCCCTCTCTCTCTCTCGTGACCATGGTCCCAAGTATGGACTGCGCGAGCGAGAGACATCTTCACTGTAGAGTGTCGTCGCGCTGCGTGATTCGAATCCGGGAGATCTACTTCCGCAACTGCTGCTAGATCGGGGAAGTGGGAGTCATCGTCAGGCACCGGACGTGTGTAACTCCCACGAGGTGTCACACTTGAGGCACTCAAGTCGTTGGAGCCAGAAGGAGCGCAAGGACTTCATCACGACCTTGAGGTCGGCTTCGGCTCGTCTACATCAACCACGCTCTCCTGAGCGTTGCCAAAACTTTCCAGTCTTCAATGGTAAGTTCGCGAAAATCCCCTCCCGTTATTGTATTACTAATAGATAGGTCCTGGCAGCTTCAGGGGTTCAGGGGCATAGAGTAAAATTTATTTTTTTATGCGCGGAACCCCCTACAGTGGTATCAGAGCTAGATCTATGCGTAGTAATGCTAGTATGGGTAGAACACACGAGATGTAGCGTGTGGGCGTTGATCTTTTAGTTGTTACCCTCCCACGTGTACTTGTGTATACCGCAGTAATGCTTGATGAAGCGGCCCCCAACCGACTTTACACGTTCATTCGCGAGACTGGTCCATGCTTGATATACGGCTTGTACCGTATAAAGTGGCTTAGGGGGTGTCTGTCTCTCTCGCATTAGTTGGTATACCATTTGCAACGGAGGGCCCCAAAAGGGGTGTAGTAGAGAAAACTACTTGATTAGCGTTGTGCTAAAGGTTCGTAGGTAAGAACGGTTCTTGTGCGAAAGCCCATTCAGCCACGTAAAACATGCAAAGATAAAGTAGAGGCGTCTAACTTTGTTTTGCAGGGGGCGTTGCTTTGTGATATGGTTGTGGCAAAGGTAAAGTAATTACCTTTTGTTGCATAGTAATATATAGTCACGGTAATGACAAACTACCACGCCGGAATGACACCGGTACCCTGGTGTCTACGGTGCCGGATCCCTGGCACCGGAACCCGGTGACGACGATGGAGATCACGACGTGAAGGACCATATTACATAGCATTTACATTCAATGTTATTGTTTGTATGTCTTATTTTGTGCTAGTATTAGATACTCGACGGTAGCCTAATAAGAAGATCCCTGTTAAAATAACCAACAATTATGTTCCCCCTTAGTGTGCACCACCAAGAAAGTTCTTCGGTATGAGGCGATCTAGGGTGACAGGCCTAGGTGTCATACATATCTACATTCACATACAGTGGTGTAAGCCATGTTGCACAGCGAATACACTAAGGTTGAGTTGGCGAGCCTAGCACACTAGAGAAGTGTGGCCTCAAAACGCGGATGGTCGAAAGATCGAGCACGAGTCGCATGAATGATGTGACCGACGTTTAGCGTCCACCCTTGAACCCACATTGATGGCCGTGACGATCCGGGGAGATGTGGCTGATAAGGGTCGTGTTATCACTAGGAACCCTCACTAGGGATAGGTGTTTCTAAGTGGAGTTATTATTAACTCATTTAATTATAAACTTGTTTAAATTCCTTTTGCAATTATAAATGTAGAAAATGGCTCCTGCCGAGATTACCTTTCCTATCGACGATTGGTTAAAAGGAGAAAAGCTCAAGTTAGATGGATCCAACTTGTCTGCATGGGTCATACGCCTATTTGATCTCCTTGGGGAGAAAGATGTAGCTGACTACATGACATGCGAGATGTATTTGGAGCCACCCTATTCTCATGAGACCCAGGAGCAGCGGGATCTGCTTTCTCGTCGTCGTGTGATGGCCACATTTATATCAGTGACCATGCGCCTCGGAATGGAGGATGGGCTGTGGCCAATGCTGGGGAGTCTCAAGCCCCGAATGGTCATGGCACATCTGAGAGCACATTTCGTGGAACAAGTGCGCATGTGGGAATATGAGCTGATGGGAGACTTACTCTCCATAAAGATGGAGGAGGGCTCCTCACTGGATGAGCACTTATTGCGCCTCTACGATGCGTATATGAGTCTGGCATACTACCTAGACAACTGGTACTCAAGCGCATTTGCGATGGGAGTTGTCTTGCGGTCGCTTTCTCCAAGCTTCCAAGCACAAGTCAGGATCTGCGTTATGAGAGGTGACACAGAAACACTGGATTTCCTTGAGTTCATATCACATTTCAGAAATGTGATAGATGAACCCAACGTCGCTGGAGTCGTCAACGACAAAAGTATATATTTGATATATAGTTTTATAAATGTTATAATCTTGCAAACACATTTGCAGTGTTAAAGTATATATGATACTTGTTCTGTTTTGGTGAAAACAGGTCCTTCTGCATAGAGGTGCTTGCTGGAGAGGAGGTGATGTTGTGTGTTGATGGTGAGCATGATGATGATGGCCGACGACACTCTCCCTCGACATTTATCACTTAGTTTGTGTTTAGGATGATTTTTGTAATCAAGAGATTGTGAACTTCTTTAGTGTGTCTCACACTTCGTGAGACGGTTATTCATATGAGTTTGTAACAAACAGTTGTTCCACTTTTATGAATGATTTCTATTCGTGTTCATATCTTGTTTGATTACTTGTGAATTATCCTTATTGTTTGAAACTGATTGAAAATATATGAACATTTGTAAAAACATTAAAATGCCTTGTTTAAAAATACCCAACGTAATGATATCTAATATGTCCAAAACATATCTACTTTCCCGAACACTTTTGCTATTGTTTCTCCTCTAAACTTGTGTGATTTGGATGCAACTAATGCAGACTGCTGTTTTCAGCAGAATTGCCTTGCTGTCTACTTTTTGTGCAGAAAATCAACTATCAGGAAAAATCCCAGAAAACATGCCAAAAATCCTATTTCACCCGAAGACTCCAGGAGCCAGAATACGAGACGGAGAAGAGCCCTGGGTGGCCACACCACCTGGTGGCGTGGGCCAGGCCAGGCCGTGTCAGGGGGTGGTGTGGGCCCCCAGGCACCCCCTCGGCCTCTCTCTTCGCCTATAAGGAGCCTTCTGACATAAAAACTTCGGGGGGTTTTGACGTTTTTCTAGAAGGAGTTCCACTCTGCCGCCACCACCAGATTCCACGAAACAGCACCAGAAACTCCGTTTTGGCACCCTGCCGGGACGGGGAATTGGAGGAGATCATCGCCATCATCATCACCATCGCTTCTCCATCGACCATCCATGTTTCCCCCATCTACGAGTGGGTAATCCCCCGCTGTAGGCTATGGGGATGGTAGGGATTGGATGAGATTGTTCATGTAATGGCATCAGATTCTTAGGGCATGGTGCCTAGTATCTTTTATTAGTGCTTTATGACTTTGTTGTGACTTGTTGTGCTTAATGCTTGTCACTAGGGCCTGAGTGCCATGATTTTAGATCTAAACTTATTAGATTCATTATGATAGTATTGTTTCTGGTCTTATATACAAGTTGTATACACACGTTGTTGTCCGGAACCTATGGCCCCGGAGTGACAGAAATCGGGATAACCGGAAGGGAAAGGCTTTGATGTGAGGATCAGATGTGTTCACAGAGTGTTAATGCTTTGCTCCGATGCTCTATTAAAAGGAGCACCTTAATTGCTAGTAGTTCCCTAGAGGCCCCGCTGCAGACGGGCTGGCAGGACAAAAGATGTTGTGGAAGTTCTCATTGCGAGCAAGTATGACTATATATGGAACACATGCCTAGGATTGTCTAGTACTTGGGTGCTTTATCTTATTTATCTTTAATTACCCTATGTTCTGGTTGCTATGTAAATTGTCTTGTCCATGCAACGCCCGTCCATCCATCCCTATGCCTACCACACTCGAATCCCACTGTTTACTGCTTTTGTTACTACTGTCTTTGCTTTACTACTGCTGTTGCTTTACTATTCCTACTACAAAACTATGCTATTGATAAACCGATGTGAGCAAGATTGTTTCCAAGTGTAGCTGAATTGACAACTCAGTTGTTAAGGCTTATAAATATTCTTTGGCTCCCCTTGTGTCGAATCAATAAATTGGGTTTCACTTCCCTCGAAAATACTGCGATACACCCCCTATACTTGTGGGTCATCAAGACTATTTTCTGGCACCGTTGCCGGAGAGCATAGCTTTATTTATCAAGTTCACTTGGATTCTCTATTGTTCGCTGCTATCCATCCATCATGGGTAAGTCTCGTGATGGCAAGGTTCCTATTTTACCATCCACTACAAGAAGAGGTACGATTCTGAACACCTCTACCGCTCTTGATTCACCGTTTGTTTTGAGTAAGTTCCTTACACCACCACATACACATGCTACACACACTGCTACTACTGCTGAATCTGAAACTTCTGATACTTATGATACTGCTTCTACTGTGCTTGATAAGAGTGGTTCATTAGGTCCTTTCCTAGATGCTACGATTGCTAGAACTATAGCTGGAAATACTGAAGCTCCTAATGAAGACACTATCACACCTGTTAGCTCACCTGAGTCTAGTGAGAGGTATGGTACTGAAGAAGATTATTTTGAGATGACGGATGAGTTTATTGTAGAATGTAAGAACACCCATGATAGGAGTGTTGCTAAGAATCTCCTTGAGAGGCGTACTATTAGACCCAAATTATCTCTTGATGCTAAGTTTGTTGCTTCTCCCATAAACATTATAGATGAAGATTGTGATTTCTCTCTCGATCTATCTTACATAGCTATTGTCGACAAAAGAACCTTTTTGTGGGACTAAGAATGAAAGTGCGGTAGCACATATGAATGAACTTTCTACTATGAGTGGCTTGTTTTCTGATGATATTAAGATGCGTACTTATTTTGTTGCTAAGATTTTTCCTTTTTCACTGAAAGGAGAAGCTAAAACATGGTTTAGTAATTTACCTCCTGGATCTATTGATAGCCCTGAGTGCTTGATTAGTACTTTCCTGCAGAAATATTTTCCTCCCAGTGCTAGACATGCTATTTTGCAGGAACTTTTTGATTTTAAACAGGGAGAAAAAGAGGTATTGCCCGAATCTTGGGCAAGGTTTTGTGCTTTGATTCATGCACAGGCTTGAAGTCCATTACCTAAGAATGAGCTTCTTGATATATTTTATAATGGACTAACCGAGGAATCTAGGACATACCTAGATAGTTGTGCTGATTGTGTTTTCAGGAATAGGACTCCAAAGGAAGCTGAGGAATTAATGGCCAAAATAAGCAAGAATTATGAAGATTGGACTCCTCATAAACAAGTTACACCTGAAGTAATTGTACCTGAACCATCTATTCCTGTGCCTATTCCAACATTCAAGAAGTGGGGAGTTATTGAATTAAATGATGAAGTGATGAAGGAAGCTAAGAAATGTCTTAAGGAGAAGGGAATTAAAGCTGCAGATGTCAAGAATTTACCTCCTATAGAAGAATTATGTAAGCCTATTCCCTACTCACCCACTATTGGGGTACACTCTCTCCAACACTTTGATGAAGGTGATATCCCTTACTTGAAACCTCCTGATCAATGCTTAGAAGAATTTGATATCTTTATTGTTAAGCAAGATAACTTTAATAAAAGGGTGCAAAATCATCTAATGGAAAACACTAGAGCTATTGTTGAGTTGAAAGATATTGTGGAAAGAACCTCTAATGATGTTAAAATGATTGTTAAACACTTTCAAATGGTTCAAAGTCAAATAGATCAACTCGTTAAAGTGCAAAACGACTTGCTAGTTAATGCTGCTAAAGAAAAACATGCTTATGAAATTTGAACTAGAAGTGAAGATGCTACCCAGGATCCTCTATATCCTGAGGGTCATCCCAAAATAATTGAGCAGGATTCTCAACAAGCTGAAAAATAGTGCTTCTACTCGTAAGAAAAGGAAAAAGAAACATAAAACTGTCGTAGAACCCTCTGAACCTGCTATAGATCCTAATAGTATATCTATCTCTGATGTTGAAACTGAAAGTGGTAATGAAGAAAATGAAGTTCCTAGTGAAGAAAAAGTTGAAGAAGAACCTGAAAACCACACTAAGAATACTAAATACACTAAAAAAGATTTTATTGCTAAGAAACATGGTAGTGAAAGAGAACCTTGCGTCCAAAAACATATGCCTTTCCCTGATAAGAAACACAAGTCAAAGGAAGATGAACACTACAACAAGTTTTGCGAGTGGATGAAGCCTTTATTCTTGCAAATTCCTTTGACTGATGTTATTAAATTGCCTCCTTACTCAAAGTATATGAAGGACATTGTGTCGAATAAAAGGAAGATCCATAATGCAGAAATTTCTACTTTGCTTGCTAATTATTCCTTCAATGGTAAGGTTCCTAAGAAACATGGAGACCCAGGGATTCCAACTATCCCTTGCTCTATTAAGAAAAATTATGCTAGAACTGCTTTGTGTGATTTGGGAGCTGGAGTTAGTGGTATGCCTTTCTCTCTCTATAAGAGGCTTCAACTAGAAAAATTGATACCAACTGATGTATCATTGCAAATGGCTGATAAATCTACCACTATTCCTGTGGGTATATGTGAGGATATACTTGTTCAGGTGGCTCAGAATTGCTTGATATTAACTGATTTTGTTGTGCTTGAAATGCCTGAAGATGATAATGTGTCTATTATTCTTGGGAGACATTTTCTTAATACTGCAGGAGCTGTTATTAATTGTAATCAAGGAAAGGTGACCTTCAATTTTAATGACAAGGAACATACTGTCTATTTCCCCAAGAAGATTGAAAGGACTTATGGCTTGAATTCAATTGAACATGTTGAAGGCACTCAAGTTGGAGAAATATATTGTCCCATACCAAGAGAAAAATTTGAAACTATTATGATTGGGACCATTGCTATCAAGGTTGAGGTAACATAATCATTAGTGGAGTACAATTTGTCTCATATGCAATTGTTTTGGTAGCAAGACTTGATCAACCTTGCTAACAAAAGGATTTCATTGAACAAAACAATGTTTTCACTATGATTATCTCCGTTTTATTTCTATCCTTTGCATTTTAGTTTTTGCTTTTGTTTAGTTTTATTTGTGTTGTTAGTTGCTTGCATGTTAGAACTTTTATCGTTCTAGCCTTGTTTTGTCCTTGCATCATGTTTCAAAAATAAAAAAATCTGTCTGTCAGAAAAATCATTCTTCTATTTCTGAAAATTGCCTAAAAATAAAGTGTCTCGAAAAATTCCAAAAAATTCATATTAAATTTTTACATGAAAAAAGGGGCAGAGGAGTACCTGGTAGGTACCCCGGGGGCCCACCAGGCAGGCACACCATGTGGTGGCATGGCCAGCCCTGGATGGCGCCATGCCCTGGTGTGGGCCACCCCTGGCCCCCCACTAACTCTCTCCCCTGCCACTTTCTTCTCTCTCCCGAGTAAGCTCTAGTTCATATCTCAAAATCGCATTCTTTTTGTGCTTGCTCTCGATTTCTTCGATCTCCTTGCTCAGCCCATCTTTCTTGCTGAAATTTGGAGCATTTGTTCCCTGGTATGTGACTCCTCCCCTTGTCCAAGTAGATTTGTGTTTAGTGGTTTATATGTTGAGTATTTTGCTGCTATAGGTGACTGGTTATGAGGGCTTGTAAGTTTGTTTGATGCTTAGAGATACAGTTTTGATGCATGTTTAGGCCTCTTGCAAGTCCATATGAGTAGAATCCTTCATTATATTTACTTTGCAATCACTTGTTTAATAGGTGTTTAAATTTCAGATTACCAAGCATGAACAACCATACTTTTGGAGAGATATTTGAGAGTGATGCACCCAGGAGGTCGAGGCCCTCAAGAACAGCCTCTCAAGCTAGGCCATCATACAATGAAGACCTCATTGCAACAAGCATTGGCAGTGAAAGGGATGATGGAGACGCTCACCCATCTGCTTTTCCTTGTTTTACTTTCTTGCAAGCTGCAGGTATTCTTGATGATTTCTTGCTACTGATTGAGAGGGTTGGTTTGACCTCTTATATGCAAGATGAGAGTGCACAATACGCTATGCTCACCAAAACTTTTGTTGAGAGCTTCTCATTTACTAACACATCCTATCAATCTACTGTCTCTTTTAAAATCTATGATATGCCCTTCACCATGCCTTTGGAGAGATTTTGCAGTATTGTAGGTGTGCTATGATAGGGACCGTGAAGAAAATTCAAGGGCGACCCACTGATTTGTTGGAGCTATACCGAGGGGTGACCAATGATGATGACCGTGTGGCGCAGCGCGGAAAGATAAGAAATATCCAACTCCCTGCTCTTAGATACTTTGCATATTATCTTGCTACTAGTGTGTTGGGTAGGGAGAACACTAGGAATATCTCCAACTATCATTTATCATTCCTTGCTGCTGCGCTTAACAATGATACCCAGTAGAATCTTGGCTCGCTTATTGCTCGCCGCCTAGCTGCTAGGGGGCCTATCTATGGGGGCATCATTGCCTCGCGTGTAGTCAATGCATTAGGTCTTTCAGTGGATCCCGATGATGCTATGCTAGCACCATAGAGGCTCGACCTTGTTGCCATGAAAACTCATCACTTTGTCACTGCTACCTCTGATTTGAACAATCTAGTATATAGGATGATTTTCACTGACGGGGATGAAAGGGAGATCCTTTTGCCACAACCTGCTTTGTTTAGTGTTGACAGGAGACGTGGTCACGCTCCAAGGAGGAGGTGGGCGAGCAGCTTCGCTTGCTGGGGTTCCACGAGCATCACTAGGAGGATGTGCCCTCCTACGATTACTCTATGCACTACGGAGGGACGTACTTGAGCTCGCACCAGGACGAGGATACCTCCTCGTCATACCACGGTGACACTTCATCCTGGCTGGCTTGGGATTGATTCCCACTTAGGCCAAAAGCCTAAGCTTGGGGGGAGGTACGCCGACACCGCACTCATATCCATATCTTGTTGCGTCGGTACTTTGTATATTCATGTTTTCGTTCTCTTTTTAGTTTTCGTTCTTCTTTGCTTTTGCTTTCTAAAAACACAAAAAGACCAGAAATATTTTTGTTGTTTCTCTTTGGTTTCGTTCTTCTTTTTGCCTTGGTTTGCTTTTCCCTTTTTGCTTTGTTTGAACTTTTCGAAAAACCCAAAAAGATTTTGCTTTGCTTGTTTTTCTCTTTTGGTTCTTATTTAAAAATCAAAAACACCAAAAATATTTGTCGTTCTTCTTTGGTTTTTGCGAATTTGCTACAGGGTTCGGTAGTTCTCAGTGGATTATTGGTTTCATATTATTATTCAAGCCACACAAGTGAAGAGCAATTATGAGGATTAAAGACAACTTGAGGCATGGTAAGAGGCTGGTAACGAACTCTATTTGTCTTCATTTTTGTACATATACTCATCATTGTGAGCTTGCTTAGTCCGTTCATGAAGAGTGTATGTTTTCTTTGGATGCTTAATAGTTCTTGATTTCTTATGATTAGCTCTAGCTTGCTAATAGTTTGTAGCATGTCTCATGAATGTTTGCTTGCATTACTCTATTCATAAATTGGTATGACACCGTGGTATCCTCCTCTGAATGTTTCATTTGAATTGACTTGGCACATGCTCACACATGCACATGACTGTAATAATCAGTTAAGCCTCGATGAATTATTTTGCCTCAAGGATCTTGAATCACTTTCATGTCATGAGTAGTCCTGTTTTGTTGCAAGCATGATAATGATAGCTATTGCTCTCTCATTTGTCGCTCCCTTACTTTTGCTAGCCTTCACTTCTACTGAGTATGTTTTACTCAAGTTTCCAACTCCCTAAACCAAATATTTCCAAAGTGTCCACCATACCTACCCATTAGCATCATTTGCTACCTCCGTGCATATTCAATATGCCTTGTTTTCTTCCGAATAAAATGTTTGCTTGTTATGAGAAAGTTAGTTAGTAAAGCTCTCACGAACTTGATGGCACACTTTATTTTCTTGCACTTAATAAACCTGAACCATTGCGTCCTTGTTTGTTGTGCATATGTTTGCGCTTTATGAGTTGAAGTTAGCAGAACCATGTATCATGGGGACCGCTTTCAACACTTCATAGGTACTTTGTACCTAGTTGATATCATGTTCTTTTGCTTATGGATCCCAGCGGTGTGAAATAAAAGTGGAACTTGTAAGATCATGGAGTTTGTATATATGTTAGAGAAACACCTGGGCCGCTAGCCTAAGCCATGCCTAATCATGGTGGAAACTTGCAGCATAACCATAATGAGCATTCTATGAAGCATCCTCAATAAAAATCTATGCACATAGTAAATAAAAAGATCGCTGAGATGCTCATTGTCTGCTTCCTTGTATTTTGATTATGGGATAGCTCCCATGTCATGTGCAAGGGGTACCCCGTTGGCGGTTCTCTATGATACATATATACTTACAATGACAAGAGCTTGCTTGTGACTGAAGTTGAGTAGCATGAGGATCGGTCTTCGTAAGTAAGGGGCATGAGACTTCGATTTATAACTTGTCAAGCATATCCTCTTAGTTGTGTCACTTTCACCTTAACCACATTAAAGATGCTTATGATAGGGGCAATGAGAGCTCAAAGCTAACGAGTACCGTACTTTCAGCATTTGGAAGCCTTTCAAGTTATTCAAAACCTTTTCTTCTACTTGTTGAGTCTCCACATATTCTTTGAGCACCTTCTTGAGAGCATGGTTGTCATTCTTTGTGTTTGTTCCATTACTTGATTATTTGTGTTATGACTTTGATGCTTGTATCCTTGATATCTTTACTTCTAGTCATCACTTGAACTTCAAAGGTGCCTTGGCATTCATAATCAAAGGCAAGCGAGACACCACTCTATCATACCTTTTTATGAGCATGGTAATGTTGCTTATGTTTGTGCCTCATGCTACTAATTATTCTTGAGTTGGAATCTCTTCATAGCTTGCAATGACTATTAAGTAGACTTGGTTGCATACTCTTTATTATGAATTTTCTAAGTAGTTGATCACATTGCTGAGAATATTTACATCATATGAAGCAAATGTGTTCGTGAAAGTTCTTTTATCGCACTCAGTTTTCAACTGAATTGCTTGAGGACAAGCAATAAGCTAAGCTTGGGGGGAGTTGATACGTCCAAAACGTATCTACTTTCCCGAACACTTTTGCTATTGTTTCTCCTCTAAACTTGTATGATTTGGATGCAACTAATGCGGACTGACGATGTTTTTAGCAGAATTGCCTTGATGTCTACTTGTTGTGCAGAAAATCAACTATCAGGAAAAATCCCGGAAAATATGCCAAAAATCCAATTTCACCCGAAGACTCCAGGAGCCAGAATACGAGACAGAGAAGAGCCCTAGGGTGGCCACACCACCTGGTGGCGCGGACCAGGCCAGGTCGCGCCAGGGGGTGGTGTGGGCCCCCCAGGCACCCCCTCGGCCTCTCTTTTCGCTTATAAGGAGCCTTCTGACCTAAAAACTTCGGGGGGTATTGAAGTTTTTCCAGAAGGAGTTCCGCTCCACCGCCACCACCATATTCCACGAAACAGCACCAGAAACTCCGTTCTGGCACCCTGCCGGGATGGGGAATTGGAGGAGATCATCGCCATCATCATCACCATCGCTTCTCCATCGACCATCCATGTTTCCCCCATCTATAAGTGAGTAATCCCCCGTTGTAGGCTATGGGGATGGTAGGGATTGGATCAGATCGTTCATGTAATGGCATCAGATTGTTAGGGCATGGTGCCTAGTATCTTTTATTAGTGCTTTATGACTTTGTTGCGACTTGTTGTGCTTAATTCTTGTCACTAGGGCCCGAGTGCCATGATTTCATATCTGAACTTATAATTGATTCATTATGATAGTATTGTTTCTGGTCTTATCTACAAGTTGTATACACATGTTGTTGTCCGGAACCTATGGCCCCGAAGTGACAGAAATCGGGATAACCAGAAGGGAAAGGCTTTGATGTGAGGATCACATGTGTTCACGGAGTGTTAATGCTTTGCTCTGGTGCTCTATTAAAAGGAGCACCTTAATTGCCAGTAGTTCCCTAGAGGCCCCGCTTCAAACGGGCTGGCAGGACAAAAGATGTTGTGCAAGTTCTCATTGTGAGCATGTATGACTATATATGGAACACATGCCTAGGATTGTCTAGTACTCGGGTGCTTTATCTTATTTATCTGCAATTACCCTATGTTCTGATTGCTATGTGAATTGTCTTGTCCATGCAACGCCCGTCCATCCATCCCTATGCCTACCGTACTCAAATCCCACTGTTTACTGCTTTTGTTACTACTATCTTTGCTTTACTACTGCTGTTGCTTTACTATTCCTACTACAAAACTGTTGCTACTGATAAACCGTTGTGAGCAAGATTGTTTCTAGGTGCAGCTGAATTGACAACTCAGTTGTTAAGGCTTATAAATTTTCTTTAGCTCCTCTTGTGTCGAATCAATAAATGGGTTTCACTTCCCTCGAAAATACTATGATACACCCCCTATATTTGTGGGTCATCAATATCTCATTGGTGAATGAAACCATTGTTTGAATTCAAAGTTATGTGATAATATGTGAAAGTCATTCAATTTCTTGGCACATATAAATCATGCCTAAGTTCGGCAAAATAACTTGAACACCGTGTATTACTTGAATACAAAGTGTTTAATGAATTGTTGAAAGTAAATACATATTCGCTGTATTGTGTTTTAACGAAAATGGTAATTATCATTAACTGATTGTTTAAAGTTGTAAAGTAGTTTACCAAAGGAAACATGAATATGAAACTATTTGATTTGATCAAAGTGTTTCATGAACAAAGGGTATAAATATAAAAGAGAATCTAATTACTATGATTTGATCAATAGTAATGAAATTCAACTTTATAAGAATGGCATGAAAGAAATTGTGGAATGCAAAGTGTTTTGAAACGTCAAAATGCAAAGCACCACAATGTGATATTAGATATCAAAAAGGGGTTGAACCGAAGGCACCAAATAAATCGTGGTAGTATATATGTAGAGACCATTAGCTTAGAAATAGTTAGCACTCAATTAGAATTAGTGAACCATTTGAATTCATGGAAGTTTTGGGGTTATTCAATATAACCAAAACAATAGCGAATAAGTACTTGTAGTATATTCATTGGAAACTTTGAATACGAAACCCATAGCTCAAACCAAAAGGAAAGCAAAATTCGTATTGCTTGGATTTTGGTGCATTCTTGAGAAAGCTCACCTCTAGTGAAATTTTTTCAATTATGGAGCAAATGGAAAATAGTGTAAAACACGATGAGGATTCAAAACCCTGCGTCAGAGTGTTGAGAAGCGCAACGGACAACATCCATGAACGATTCTCTTCACGGAAGGAAAGAATCAATGATTTTGATCATTGTGTTTTCCCCTCCACTATTGTTTTTCACTATATGAAGTAGGATTCAAAATGTAAATCCATATCTTGTATGGAGACATTTGTGAATCACTTGTCATGATTTTTGGAACATGACATACCTACGAACTACAAAAAGAAATGATGGTAAACTAAATTATGAGAAATCCTAGTAGCAAAATTCCCTTGAGATTAGAAAGCAATTCATTGCTGAATCTCACAAGTAAAAGGAGTTACTTGAAATTTTCCCAAATTACTGCAAAGCCATAGTAGGAAAAGGGGTAAATGACAAAAGCACAATTTGTCAAGTATTGGACAAATTCAAATGAATTTGATTCATGTGTGCTGAGTGTCTAGTGGATTTAAAACTAGTAAATTTTGATATTTGATCAAAGGATTTTGAAGTTATTCAAAAAAAATAAGGAGATACGCAATTTTCATAAAATTGAGTGGGAGCTATGAAAGTCTTCCTGAAACAATATGTGATTGACATATTTTTAAGTGGGAGCAACATAAGACTCAAATTCAAATATGTAGGAACATAGTTTGAGTAAGAGTACCAACTCATACCCAAATATGTTAGCAACATAGTTTGAGTGGGAGCTTATAGGAGTAATTCTTAAGTAAGTTAAGGAGAAAGCACAAACACTTATAAATAATGATTTATAAGATGTAGAAGTTGATAATAAAATGTATTATGATATTATGTAGCATTCCTTAAGGGATTCTGAAAGCTGTTTCAAAATAGAAGTTAATTAAGGAACTAGTCCTTAATGACTCGAATTAGGAATAGCATCAAGTTTAACATCAATGGTTAAAAGAAAGAAAAGGATGATCATCATCCACTATGTTAAGACATAGGTTCTATCTTAGAAAACCATGATGATAACTTAGCATAATATGTGGTCCAATAAGGAATATTTGAAAGTGATCAAGTTCGAATCACAGAACGTTGAGCTGAGTTTTGTCCGTAGTGCCTAACAGAGAACTGTGGACATATTTTCCAAATCCATAAAGGATGACATATCTTAAAGCATAAAGAGTTATGTTATGAGGGAATATGTTGGAAACTCCTATAGAAACCAATTAAAGTCAAGTAGGAAGCGAGGTGAACAAAACATCGAAAGTTGCACCGAGTGTACTAGTGTTTCGATGAATGCATTTATAATAATATACAAGGGTACCATCTAAAGTGTTGTATAATGTTATGGTGAGGGTAATTCGCTTTTAACGTAGAATGATGTGTCCTAGGGCACAGTGCCCATGAGAAAGCCCTCGAGGTTGATCTAACGTCACTGTAGGCTCCTGGAATCAGGCCTCGTTCTGCTGCCATAGCGATGATGCATAGACACAGATGATGTCATGTGATGATAGAATATTAATGTCAATCAAAGTGACATTAGAAAGTTGCAAAGGATCTGGGACTGTAAAGTACAGAACCAAGACTCAACCTCTTCAATGAGCAAGCATGTTCTAGGTACCGGTTATATGGTGCCAATAATTAAGAACAAATGCAGCTAGTGTATTTGTACTCTAGTGCAAGTGGGAGACTGTTGGAAATATGCCCTAGAGACAAATAGTAGTAAGGAATATTATCATATTTCATATAGTTTATGATTAAGTTTTATATCATGCTATAACTGTATTGAGTGGAAACATCAATAGACGTGTGATATACAAACAAACCAGGGGTTCCCAGTGAAACTCTAGTCACTGGTTCATTGGTCAACACATGATCATGTTTCCTGCTCATGGTGGCATTTATGCCAGTTGGAAATGAGGTCATCTCATTCTGAGAATGAGATGATGAACCAATACCCAACCTAAACATCGTGATTCGATCATGTCACGAAGTTCAAGTTACGATGATTAGAAATGGATCCTCGTAGACTATTCCTTAGACCGTGAGGCTATATCAATCACTGTCTCCCGAGAGTGCTTAGATAACATCAAACGCCATCTGGTAAAACGGTGGTTATAAAGGTGTGTTCAGGTATTCGGAGGAAACCGTATAGGCAATATATGTCAAGAGCGGGATTTGTCCGTCCATGTGACGGGAAGATACTCAAGGGCCCACTCGGAGAAGTTATATCCAATAGCTGCGCAGCGTGTCATTAGATCACGGGGATATCACTTGTCAGAACGAGTCAAATAGCATTGTTCAGTAATGAGATTGAAGTCGACATGAAGATGTCATTGATCAGCTCGGGCAATGCAAGTATCGAATGACAAAGGGAATAAGACACGACTGTCCCGGTTCAAATGACGAAAGATCTTCGTGGAATGCACAGGGGTCACATGGCCATCCAGGTCCCTCTGTTGATCATTGGTGCGGGAGTGTCCCGGCCATGTCTTGAGTGTTCCCGAACCGTAGGGTATCATTCTTAAGGGCTTGATGATGCTTAGAGAGTGTTTATAGGATCGGTAGAATCACTGAAGAAAATAAGGGAGAAAACCCGAAGGGTTTCGGTAAGTCCGGAGCATGTCCGGAGTGGAGGTGGAAAGTGTTCCATGGCCACGGAGATTAGATAATGAGTGAATGAATGTTAAATATTGATTTAATCATTTATTCATAATTATTTAATAAAGAGAAAATCAATTAAAAGGTCAAAAGGCTTAATGGGCCAATTTTCGGAGGGAGAAGGCCCACTAGGGGTGGCCGGCGGCCTCCCCTCCCCCTCCTCTCCTTTAGTCCCACCCCGAGACTTGCGGGGAGGTAGTACCTCCCCTCCCCCTATATAAGGTGGGGTATTTGGCCTAGAAAAGACACCCAATAATCAATAAAGGTCTCCCCACTTTTGGGAGGACCTCTAGTTGATATTTTCTCTCTCCCCCTCTCTCTCTCGTGACCGTGGTCCCAAGTCTAGACTGCGCGAGCGAGAGACATCTTCACCGCAGAGCGCCGTCGCGCTACGGGATTCGGATCCAGGAGCTCTACTTCCGCAACTGCTGCTGGATCGGGGAAGCGGGAGTCATCGTCAGGCACCGGACGTGTGTAACTCCCACGAGGTGTCACACTTGAGGCATTCAAGTCGTTGGAGCCAGAAGGAGCGCAAGGACTTCATCACGACCTTGAGGTCAGCTTCAGCTCGTCTACATCAACCATGCTCTCCTGAGCGTTGCCAATGCTTTTCGGTCTTCAAGGGTAAGTTCGTGAAAAGCCCCTCCCGTTACTGTATTACTAATAGATAGGTCCTGGCAGCTTCAGGGGTTTAGGGGCGTAGAGAAAAATTTATTGTTTTTATGCGCGGAACCCCTACACTATGGATCCCGGTCCTTTTCTTTACATACAATCTATAAACTATTTCTGCTTTGTGTTTACTTTCTACAAACTTTTACTTCTTTCCATTCGATACGTTTAATCCTTTCTTTTCTGCAAAACACGGTTAGATTGACAACCTCATCGCAAGTTGGGGATAAAGTTATGTGGTTGTGTTGTGCAGGTCTCCCCGTTGCTACTAGCACCGGTAGTGCACCCTCCAAAGCTTAGCTAGTAACACCTTTAGGGTGTTTCCTTGCTCCTACTAGTTCGATTAAACCTTGGTTTCATAACTGAGGGAAAACTTACTGTTGTGCTCATCATACCTTCCTCTTGGGGTTCCCAACAAGCTCTACGTCGAAAGTCGAGCGCATCAATGACCAACACTTTAATCACATTCCCAAGTATTAGAATATGTGGTGATGACATGTGTTAACATGATCCCATATTTTAAATTGGAGAATATTAAATCTTAATTAATTTCAATGAATAGAAATTACTTTTATAAAATAAGATAAATAAGATTAAGTCTTTAATTCATTTGATGATTGTGATGATGCTAGATCATCAAGTGTGAGCCTTAGGGTGCTAAATAGAACTAGTTAAGTATTGTTTGGTGATTGTGTACCCCGTATTTATTTATAGATGATAGTACCGACCCCGGATACGAGGAGGAGGAGTACTACCCAGAAGAAGAAGAAAACTTCAAGCACTGCTCTACTCAAGGAAAGCCATCACTAATTGCAAGATAACCTAAGCAAGATGCATTAGGCATTCTTTGGTTATATACCTTTGATTTATACCAATCCCAAGTTTTACTTGCAAGCTTTACTCTTCTACTTTACCAAAGTTCTTTACCTTTAGTTAGTGCTTTGTGAGTATTGGAAAAATAGTATATATAGCATAAAGAGTATAAAACTAGGCCTATACTTAGATGTCATTCTATGGCATGAGATTGAAGATTAGCATCCATCATTAGTGAACACTCTTAACTTTAGTGACTAGTGCTAAGCATAAAAGTTGATCACTTTATATGGGAGTACTTGGTGAAAATGATTATGAAAACCTTGGAATGATGTTTCATTCTATTGAAATGTTTTGACATGTGTTATGGACACAAAAGGATTTGATGATCAAAATGTTGAGGCATGAGCCTTAGCCCTTTATAAAAACTGATGGTTGGGTTCGTATGTGATACAATTCCAATTTTACCATACAACCACAATACCCGAATTGGGTAGGGCTTAGCTGGAAGTTTATATGCCTTAGTATGAGTTCCCTCGCGGAAGAGGTTTGAGCTGAGGCTACCTCGTGAGTGTGAATGTCCACCTATGTAGTGCCCAGGATGGCAGATGGCCATGGCTAGGAGGCCAAGATCATAGGGGAGGTGCCTATACTAGAGTGTGTAAAGGAAAGGATATGATTGATTATCCGCATACTAAGTATGATGATTCAGGGTTATCCCTGACGGATGTATCGAATTTTGTGGTGAAACTGTACCACCTCTGCAAAGTGTCAAACTATTCAAATAGCTGCGTCCGTGGTCATGGATAGTTGGAGTGGCCATACTGTTCCGTTATCAAAGGTTTTAAAAATGACTTGTGAAGTGAACTATGATTTTGAATTGACCACAACAGGGTTGTGAATATGAAAATTAGGTTCCCACTAAAGTGATTTAGAACATTAACTTAGTTTTCTTTACTTCTAAACTTAGTTTAGATAAACCTGGATTTTTGCAAATCAACTTAGAGCTTAGGATTCCTACTAGAACTACCTTACTTGTTAGTGATAGTTTGCGAGTACTTAAAGAGTACTCATGGGTTTATCCCTGGCTATTCCCGTGGCCAGACTATGAGGAGGACTATCAGGAGGATGGACAGCCGGACATCTACGACAACTAGGATCATCTCCCATCGTCAGCATTGCCTGTGACTCTAAAGATGGAGCCCCTACTATGTTTCTATTCCGCTGCTTGATTTTTATTAAGACTAGATCATGAGATCCTTTATTTGTGTAAGACCTTATTATGGTTTGTAATGGATGATGTACTGTGATATCCAATCTGTTATGTCTCACAAAAATGGTAATCCTTGGATTGCGAGGTATGGCATAATAGGCATCTGGGATTAAAAATCTGGCTGTTGACAAGCTTACTCCATAATTGTATCTACTTAGCTTAATAAGATTATCATTGGATACTCTAATACTACTAGCTTTCTCATAGGTTCAGAATTACTAGCTTAAGTCTTGGGTTTAGGTACTGCTTATAGTTAACTCATTAGTGAGTTAACTCCTCCAATATCAAATGGTTTGGTCACCACTAAGGATCACATTCCATTGAGGGTGGCACACTCTACCATATCTAGTTTATCCTTCTTATTAAGTTTATTTAAGGTCTTTTAAAGGTTAATATAATAGGTCAAAGGCTAAGAGTCAATAAGTGCTAGGTCAAGAATTGATCACACACATTGATGATCAATAGACACTAGGACTTAGTTAAATAGGATTGTCATCTATTAACATCACACTAAGGGTATGTGATGGATGGTCTTAGATTGATTTCCCTTTCTACTCTATTTGTAATAAGATTTAATGTTTAAGAACTATCATGGTACCTATGATAAGAGTAACTATGGCAAACAAGTGTTTCACGATTTACTTATGAGTTTGTTTTACTTAAGTTATATACTTGACTTGGGATTCAGGGTTTGTGGTAGTTAATACCTTGATATCAGCTTTAGAATATTAAGTATTCATCCTTGAGTTGTGGTATGGAATACCATGTAATGATCTCTAGAAGATCAAGTACTCCTTACTAAGTAGTGTGTTGTGACTTAGTTTTATTACATTTGATATACCCTTAGATCAAATTATATTACCCAAAGATAAGGTTTTAGCAAAGGTCATATTGAAACTTATCGTAGTCAACTTGATGGTCTACTTCAGTTCCACCAAGTTAAGAGAAGCTTCAATCACTTTGACAAGTTTTATTTAAAAGCGCGAAAATTATCCAGATTTTCTATGCATGAATGCAATGCACACACCTGTGTTCAGTTTATTTCTAAACTCTAATGCTGGGGTGTTACAGACTCTCCCCCTTAAAATAAACTTCGTCCCCAAAGTTTGTACTCTCTTGTGTTTCGGAATGAGGAGTTGACTTGTATTGATCACATCATTTCTCAAATTCCATTGTGATCACAACTGGGGATAATTGTGGTATTCCGTATCCAGATCTTGTTCCTTGAATTCTCTTCATACTTGGCAATATCCACTATCGCTTCTAATTTATCATATGGTTTCGGTTACTACAATCTCTTGGAGTATATCCTTACAATCCTATTTAGGATTGGTTTAGGACACATTTAGTCAATTCCAATCAGGCTTTCTTATTACTATACACCAGTCTATTTTGGAATACTCTTTTTACTCTAAAGGACAACTTACGAGTGGTTTACCCTTTATAACTAGTCCTCTAAAGTTATCCTGGTTTATCTCCTTCCATTAATCATCCGAACATACTCTCGGAAATACTTTAAAATGATGACTTCTGATAACCTTATGAGAATAAGACTTAATCTTATTATTGTTTAGTACTTCTTCTCCACCTTTAGTCAGAAAGTTAGACAACAACACTTTAGTATTTATTGTTTACTCTCCCCCTTGGGGTTTTCTAATGGTCTCTAATTTGTATGTATAATATCCATTAGCTCAATAATAAGGATATTGGTCCCCATCTAGCGTATACCTTACCTATATAAGATCTCATGAAAGAATCTACGGTATACCCACACAGTTGTGGATCTCCGAAATGAATCTTCCAACATTAGTTGTTTTACTTTTATCTTCTTAGACATTATTTCTCACCGGTAAATCCGATGTCGGGAAAACGTCTCGAAGCTGTTCGCTTTTAATTTTATACTTCTTTATGTCTTTCTTAACTTAGGCCAAGTTTTATGCTCTTTAAATTATACAAAGATGACCTGGTTAGCTAAACTGATAGGGTACCAGCTATGGATACCGGTTGTGGATCCCCTAGGTGTATCGATTACGCTAAGGGTTTTTGACTTCTTATTGTTATTCTCTCTGAATTGTCACAGCTTGAATACCACCCTTATTCCAACACTGATTCATGATACTTCCATGAACTAGGTACAACTACTTCATTAGCTTCTGAGCAACATCACCTATTTTGAGTGAACTAAAGTTCATTCCTTCATGTTGCTCCACACCTTTTCTGCACTAATAATCCTTCTTATTGCCAGCTCATAATGAGTTGGAAATTATCCATCCTTCAAAATAGTGTTGATACACCTTATATTTGGCTTCCTTCTTCGTGCAAGTCTTCATCTTGATCTTCGGAACTCGTCACTCCCTTACACGAATTCCTTTTTCTATCTAGGTCTATAACGTCAAGTAATAACTTGATGATGCAACATGCATTTGCACATCAAATCAAACTTCATGCATATATCTAGTCAATCAAGAAGATCCAAGAAAAACCAAGAACTCCAAATGTGGTACATATAACACACATCATTCTAAGCCCGGAATATAGTAGTTGAGTATAATACCTCTAAAATTCAGGCTTAGCTGTGTAGTATATGACACCTCCTAGTATAGGTTTACTTTATGATACTTAGCACATAGGGGTTAAACTACTCGTTGTCGCATTATTTACTCAAACTGCCCAATTGCAACTGGATATTTTTGAGCAAAGTGGTCTCACTTTGGTTCTTGACGAACTTATTATCTTTCTTTTGGGACTACTCAAGACTACTAACTTTTCATTCTATCGTAAACTATCCTCACATAATTTCTCAAAACTACTAACGAAATTGTAGTTACTACCTTAATCCAAAAAATATCGTAATATACAATACCTATGACTTCTATCATATACCTACGTTGTTCTTTACTTACTGTTATTACAAGATTTGTTACTGAGTACATCTCCTAATTACAAACTTATCATGGTCTTGGAGCTATTCTCACCACGAACTTGTTAATATTTACCCACTCATCATGATTGAAGAGCTAATCTCACCATGATAACTCTTCTTCTTAGCTTACTATTAATGATTCTTAACATAATTCTACTCCATCACATGGAATTCTCAAGTGAATGGCACATGATTTACTTCCAATCGTATCTATACATACTCTAATGGTCTACATGTATGGTATAGTGGTATCAACTAGTGATAAGGTTCTTCGAATTTATAGGAATTCTAAATATAGACTCCATCACTAATAGTACTCCACATGATATCCTAAACTTAGTCGTAATCTTCTTTGATATTTCCACTTACTTAAAATATCTTAGTGGTGTTATACTTATTTATAACTATACTAAAATGACATTTCTCTAGAGAAGATAGATAACTAATCCTTAAGAAAGATAACAAAACATCCAACTTAAGTGTGACAAGGTTATCCTCAAGTGAATATCCATCACAAGTATTGGTTTAGATAAGATGGCTCCTATAGTCACTATCCAACCTACAGATCTTCCTAAAAGGGGTTTTAATCCTAAGGTCAAAGCATATGCTCTGATACCAGTTGCGGTGACCCAGCATACCACTGCATGATGTAGTACACTATAGTCGTTGACATAACACCAATGAAACACCATTCACTAGTATTACATCCCTCAGAGTGGTACAACAGAAACATAGCAGGTCCAAGACATGACTATAGATTACAACTCGACTCTTTACAGAAGATCCAGAGAACACTCTAGGTTAAAGAGAGAGAAAGAACTTCTTACAAGGAAGAACTAGAAATACTAATTCAGAACTATCTGGCTAATAAGACTAACATCTAAACTATTTGGCTTGGAATTGCTACAAATGCAATGCTCTACAGAAGTAGGTTTCATGGCTAGAGAATATACTCCTATCTACTTAAGAACTTTGTCTTCACTTCGGTTGTTGTATATGTTGACTTCATTGACTTTATTAAAAAAAATTGAGTTGCCGATGATGGTTTCTTGAGCAGAAATTAATGTTGACGTCGTCTTCAACGGCTTAGAACCTAGCAAGGGTTAAGAAGGTACGGTTGAGTACGAGTGTACTCTTGCATGTCTGTTCTTTTCACAAACCAAACATGGATCCACCAGAGTCATTGCACGTGTGTTCTTTTCACAAACCACATATGGATCCAATAGTGTCATTGAAATGTGTGTTCTTCTCATTAACCACATATGGATCCCCTAGTGTCATTGCATGTGTGTTCTTTTAATAAACCACAACTAGAGTCACTGGATGTGTGTTCTTTTCATAAACCACATATGGATCCACTAATGTCATTACATGTGTGTTCTTATTACAAACCACATATGGATCCACCAGAGTTCATTGCATGTGTGCTATTTTCACAAACCACAGATGGATCCACCAGAGTTCATTGCATGTGTGTTCTTTTCACAAACCACATATGGATCGACCAGTGTCATTCCATGTGTGTTCTTCTCATAAACCACATATGGATCCCCTAGTGTCATTGCATGTGTGCTCTTTTAATTAACCATAACTAGAGTCATTTCATGTGTGTTACTTTCACAAACCACATATGGATCCACCAGTGTCATTGGATGTGTGTTCTTTTCATAAACCACATATGGATCCACTAGAGTCAATTGAAATGTGTGTTCTTTTCATAAACCATATGGATCCACAAGTATCATTGAAATGTGTGTTCTTTTCATTATCCACGAGTAGAGTCATTGCATGTGTGTTCTTCTCATAAACCACAGATGGATCCCTTAGTGTCATTGTGTGTGTGTTCTTTTCACAAACCACATATGGATCCACCAGTGTCATTGAAATGTGTGTTCTTTTCATTAAACACAGCTAGAGTCATTGCATGTCTGTTCTTTTCACAAACCACATATGGATCCACCATAGTCATTACATGTGTGTTGTTTTCACAAACCACATATGGATCCACCAGTGTCATTGAAATGTGCGTTCTTCTCATTACACACAGCTAGAGTCATCGCATGTCTATTCTTTTCACAAACCACATGGATCCACCAGTGTCATTGCATGTGTGTTCTTTCAATAAACTATAGCTAGAGTCATTGCATGTGTGTTCTTTTCATTAACCACAGCTAGAGTCATTCCATGTGTGTTCTTTTCACAAACCACATATGGATCCACCAGAGTCATTGAAATGAGTGTTATTTTCATAAACCATATGGATGCACCAGTGTCATTGAAATGTGTGTTCTTTTCATTAACCACGGCTAGAGTCATTGCATGTCTATTCTTTTCACAAACCACACATGGATCCACCAGAGTCATTGCATGTGTGTTCTTTTCACAAACCACATATGGATCCACCAGTGTCATTGAAATGTGTGCTCTTCTCATTGACCACATATGGATCCCCTGGTGTCATTGCATGTGTGTTCTTTTAATAAACCACAGCTAGAGTGAATGGATGTGTATTCTTTTCATAAACCACATATGGATCCACTAGAGTCATTGCATGTGTGTTCTTATCACAAACCACATATGGATCCACCAGAGTTCATTGCATGTGTGTTATTTTCACAACCCACATATGGATCCACCAGAGTTCATTGCATGTGTGTTCTTTTCACAACCCACATATGGATCCACCAATGTCATTGCATGTGTGTTCTTCTCATAAACCACATATGGATCCCCTAGTGTCATAGCATGTGTGTTCTTTTAATAAACCATAGCTAGAGTCATTGGATGTCTGTTCTTTTCATAAACCACATGTGGATCCCCTAGAGTCACTGGATGTGTGTTCTTTTCATGAACCACATATGGATCCACTAGAGTCATTTACTGTATGTTCTTTTCATTAACCACAACTAGAGTCATTGCATGTTGATGACCCACAAGTATAGGGGGTGTATCGCAGTATTATCGATAAGTAAGAGTGTCGAACCCAACGAGGAGCAGAAGGTGTTGGCTAGTGGTATGGATCAGGAATTCTCTACAAATACTTAGCAAACGGATTTTTAGGGGTTTTCGATAAAGCAAGTAAACAAAGTACGAGTAAATAAAAGACATTAGGAATAAATGCAGCAAGTGGCCAATCCTTTATGCAGCAAAGGACAAACTGGTTGTATTTCTTAAGATGACCAAACGTTCTCGAGGACACATGGGAAGACTTTCAAGTGCTTTCGCTTCATATAGTTGATTAATCTTCTCTAGCTTGCTAAGTGTTATGTGGGTGAACCTGTGCTAATGTACCGCCCCATCCAAGACTAATACATACTTGTGATTATACCCCTTGCAAACATCCGTAAGTACAAGAAAGTAATTAAGGTAGAAACCTAACCACAGCTTTAAACTCTAAGACCCTTACGTCCCTTGTGCAATGGTTTCCTACCGGGGGTTCAGGTTTCTGTCACTCTAGCAACCCCTACGATTATTAGCCAAATACACAATGCATTCCCCTAGGCCCTTATAGGTGAAGTGTCATGTAGTCGACGACGTTCACATGACACCACTAGAAGAGGTACACCACAACTTAAATAACAATCTATTGAATCTTTCTCAACGCAACTCCACTACTAACAACAAGACTTCTCCCATGTCCTCAAGAACAAAAGGAACTACTCACAAGACATCATATGGATCATGATCAGAGATGGAATAATGATGTATAACAATCTGAACATAAACAATAATTCAATGGTTCACTCAATAGCATCAACTACAAAGAGTAATCAACACCGGGAAAGTTTCCCCTATGAACTATGCAAGATTCAACTCAATTGTTACAGCAATATGGAGATGGTGATGAGGGTGCTGATGGTGATGATGGTGGTGATGATGATGATGATGATCCCGATGAAGTCCATCTTGATGGTGGTGTTGATGGCGACGATCTCCCCTCTCCGGGAAGGAATTCCCCCGTCAGAAATCTGTCTGCCGAAGAGATCTTTCTCTCTCGGTGTTTTCCGCCCCGCAGAGGCGGCGGAATCTTTCTGTGGTTGCTCCCCGAGTCTTAGGGTTTCGGGAGGATGATATACGCCAGAGGGGAGAGGCCAGAGTGGGCCAGGGCGGCCACACCACCTCCAGGCGCGGCCTAGGCCTGCCCGCGCCATGGGGTGGTGTGGGCCCCCTGTGGCCCACCTCCACTCCATCTTGTGGCATCCTTAGTCTTCTGGAAAAATAGGATTTTCTGTATATTTTCCTAGATTTTCCGATCTTTGCGAATTTTGCCTCCAAACAGCACCTTTTCCATCAGAATCCTGACTACAGCGGTCCATGCTCCAAAAGTCATCAACCATGCAAAAATAGATGAAATAACATAAGTATCACCTCTCAATACGAAATATATCAATGAATAATAGTGAATTAAGACATAGAATAGTGATGCAAAATGGACGTATCAACTCCCCAAGCTTAGACTTCGCTTGTCCCCAAGCGAAACTGAGCTCAATAAACATGACCTCGGGTTTATGGAGTGAAGAGTCGATAAAAGAATACGGACAAGAAGCATCACATTCATCAAATACATAGATCATAATAGAAGACAACTCACTATTATATAACTCAACTTGCAATGAGTAAAGGAAACACAATAAAGATACATAAAGTGAATCATAATTGGTAATGGCAAACTTAGCTCTTGGTCGAAGAATAGTTGATAATTTGCTGGAGTTCAGAAATAGCTGGCTTTTTAATGATAGCTTTCAAAGTAGTAAACATCAAGATAAAAGCAATGTGCCAAACAAGGAACATAAGAAACATGATTGAATAAATCATCATATGAATGAATGAAACACATCAACTCAAAATACTTGCTGAGATAGAAGGGAGTAGGTTTACTGACTCAATCTACAAAGTAAAAGAATGGCCCTTCAAAGAGGGAAGCAGGGATTGCAAGTCTCATAAAGAGCTCCCAAAAATTATGATACTTACTAGCTTTCAGCTCTCATTGCCCCTATCATAGGCATATTTTGGTGATTAAGGTTAAAGTGATCAAAAATGAGGATATGCATTGACAAGTTGTAAGTTGAGAATCTAATTTCCCTTGAATACGAGGGCCGCTCCTCATGCTACTCATGTTGAGTCACCGGTAAGTTCTTGTCATCGTAAGCATATGTGTATCATAGAGAACCGCCAACGGGGTACCCCTTGCCCGATGATACGGAAGAATCCCCATATCAAAATGACAAGGCAAGAAGACAACAAGTATCTCAACAATCTTCTTATTTACCATGGGAATATGGTGCTTTTTTCTCTCTTTCCTCTTTTCATAATATCTCTTTTTTCTTTTTCTCTCTTTTCTCGATATCTATCTATTTTTTGTTAAGAAGAATGCTTCATAGATACTCGTTATGGTTATGCTGTAGGTTTCCACCATGTCAGCATGGATTAGACCAGCGGCCCAGGCGTTTCTCTAACACATATGCATAACTCCATGGACTTACAAGCTCCCCTTTCATTTCACACCGACGACATCCATAGACAAAAGATCATGATATCAACTTGGTACAAAGTACCAGGGCAATATTGAAAGCGTTCTCCGTGACAGCATGGTTCTGCTAATTCACAACTTACAAAGCGCAAGCATATACGCAACATAGGTGAGCACACTGGTTCAAGTTTATTAAATGCAAGAAAGTAAAGTGTGCCATCAAGTTCGTGAGAGCTTTAATCACTAATTTTCACATAACAAGTTTAATTTGGGAGGTAGATAAAACAAGAATTTACTTGGAATAGTAATAATGCTACTAGGTAGGTATGGTGGACGCAAATGACAAAGGTTTTGGTTTAAAGGAGTGGATGCACGAGAAGAATTCCCTCTCAGTGCAGGTTTTTGGCTAGCAAGGCCGGGTAGCAAGTATAAGAGTTGAAGGAAACAAACAAACATACAAATGATAACGACAAACATGGAATCTTCCTTGGAAGCACAAAAGATCTTAACTAGAGAATACTAATCTTATGAGCAAATCAAGAAAGAAAGATGATGAAATTATTTTTCTTTAGAGTACTTCTATCTTTTTCTTTTCAACTCTCAAAAAGGTGTTGCTACTAACCGAGCCAGGTTTACCAAAACCAACTAAATTAACTCAATGATCCCAAAGTGATACCAATACTAACAACAAGATCAATCATATAGCCACGAATTGAAAACTAACATAAGCTATGCAAAAGAGTAAATGATAGAACTTCTCATTAATACTCCATAACGGCAACTCACACCAAGGGATACATATCTAACGAGAGAGGGGACACTTCCATAATGCAAACCATACTACATAATAACTCCTCTATTCATGATATGACTCTACTAAAAAGGTAAAAAAGATAGAAGATAGTGATGTGATACCGCGGCACTCCCCCAAGCTTGGAACAAACCAAGGGGATGCCAAACCTGATGACGAATTACTCCTTAGGTGCTGGTGGTATCCTTTCGATGAGCTCTTTGATCAATTTCCCAAAGTCCTCAATCTCGAAGGTGAGAGTACGAATCAACTCCGAGTTGTGCTCAATACGCCCCATAATCATTTCAGTTTGTGGATCCCAGCTCTTGTGATTCTTTTTCCATTCTTCCCTCTTGGAGTCTTGTTTTCCTGCATGGTTATGGATAAAGGTATGGAAGGGATTCTTGGTGTGTGGAGAAGGTGAACTTGGAGCCAAACTATGACGGGGAACTTTCCCCCCAGTCTGCATCCGCGTAGTCCTTCTAACCCTGGCAGGTTTCGTCACCACTCCAATGCTTGCAATGGTAGTGCTGGTGTGTGGATGTTGGCCTTGCTCCTCCTCACCTTCACTCTTGATCTCCTTCTCCTTCCCGGGGTCTTGGAGGTCTTCCTCCATAGGTTCTTTCTCTTTATCCTTGGCAGACACTATTGTGCTTCTAAACCATCAAAGAGTATGTCCTGACAGAAACAGATCGAAACAAAAACACGACGAAAACACGATATACGAACCTCGGGGGATCCGGGGGTTATATATTACGAAGTTTCATATTAAAAGGAAGGTACTGGGTGAAAACGAGTCAGAGGCAGAGTCCGGGGTGGACTCACCACCTGGTGGCGTGGCCAGGGGTGGGCCCGTGCCACAGGGTGGTGTGAGCCACCCTGGCTCCGTTTCCGTCCCTTTTTTGCTTTGTAGTTTCTCTTATTAACTGAAAACTACAAAAATATAGATGGATTGTATTTTCGTGGAACTTTTCTTACCAGAACAGTTACCTAGTTGGAAACGGACTCTGCAGGTCTCTGAATTTGGTATCTAGTAGATTCCTCTGGAGTCATCACTTTAATAACATTAATATCTTAATCTTCATACTCTTATTATTGGAATCATAAAACCTTTCTCTTCCTTATTACACCATTATCTCCACTTCCTGGAAATTTCTTTCACACAAAACTTCACACAGTTCTTATTAGCAACATTAGTATAAGTGAAGTGATAAAACCTTTTGAGTCCAACTTCAACTGAAAACCATCAAAACATAATCTACTGTAGCAACTCTTTCCGAAAACCCAAAAAGAACTCAAAAAGAAAATCGAATAAAGAAGCAAATGCAAGAGTGGCTAAATCTGTCAAAACTGACCAGCAGGTAAAGATCAATTTATTCAAAAATCTTCTGTTGCTCAACTCAAAACTCAAAAGTTAAATAACAACCTGGGTCAGAAGCAAAAAAAATTACAGCTTAATCCAACATACAGAGATCTCTCATGAATTTTTACGGTGAAGCACAAAAATCTGTTTCGGGACAACAACTTCCCCAAATATTACTTCTCTCTCATTAGAGGTTGATCTTGACACAAAAACCAAACAAACCGGATAAGGAGCGGTTATTATCGAAGTAATAACTTCCAAGACTCAAAGAAACAAAAACAAACTGAAAGCAAAAACAAATTGGGTTGTCTCCCATAAAGCTCTTTCTTTATAGCCATTAAGATGGGCATGATAATTTTGAAGAAGCTCTCATAGGGATATGAATTGAAGTGAAAGAGAGCATTAAGAAGCAAAAACACACACACATTTAAGTCTAACCCACTTCCTATGCAAGGGAATTTTGTAAAAAAACAAGTTATTGAAACCAAAGGCAACTTGCATAAGAAGGCAAAAGAAGTGCAACATAAAAACTTTCAGCATAAAACGAGGAAACTTGATATTATTAAGATGCATAAGAACACTTTTCCCTCTCTCATAGTAACTTTCAGTATCATGCATAAACTTGACAATATAGCTATCATAAGGGCCATCATAGCAATGATCACTTATTCTAACAGAAGACACGGGAATACTAGCTCTCATAACACTACTTTGTGAAACAATATTAGAGGTATCCTTACAAAGGATAGTGTGTCTCTCCTTTTCATATTTAGCAACAAAGTCTTTCACATTTGCTACAATAGGTTCATCAACCATTTGTTTATAAGGTTCAACAGCTTTACTTGTACTTTCATTAACCATACTAGCTATCATAGAATGTTCCTTTACCTTAACTGGGAAGGGAATTTTCTCAATGTAAGGTTTGGGTAAGACATGATTAGCAGTATAAATTTCAGTATTTCTTGCAGGAACACTGTTAGCAACATCTTTATAAGGTTCATGACACTTATTCCACTTCTTTTTAGGCACTTCAATGTAGGAAGCAAAAGCCTTAAAATAAGAAGCAATAGCTTGAGAGTCTAGACCATAAGCATTTTTAATATTTTGAAAGTCATCAGTTCCCATAAAAGATTCAATGCATTCATAATCATAATTTATGCCTGACTTTCTACCTTTGTCATTCTCCCAAGCTTCATCATTGTCTTGAATACGGTCCAGAAGATTCCATTTAACTTCTTCTTCCATGCGAGTGAATGATCCAGCACAAGAAGCATCCAATAAATCCTTATCATGTAGAGGGAGCCTTGCATAAAAGTTGTTGATAATAATATTGTTGGGGAGCTTATGAATGGGACATTTGAGCATTAGTAACTTCAATCTCCCCCAAGCTTGTGGTGTACTCTCTCCATCAAGAGGCCAAAAGTTGTATATTTGATTCCAATCTTGATGAATCTCACTAGGAGGATTAAACTTTGAATAAAAGAGAGGCAGTATTTCCTCCCATTCCAGAGCTTGACCATTCTTCAGCAGCTTATACCATTCCTCATCTCTTCCTTTCAGCGATAATGAGAATAACTTCTTCTTAACTTGATCTGTAGTAATACCTACACACTTGAACAACCCGCATAATTCGTGTATAAAGAGTAAATGATCACCGGGATGGACAGTTCCATCCCAACATAGTAGTTATCCATAACACGATCAATAATTCTTGTAGGTATTTTGAAAACATCATTCTCAGCAGGTGGTGCCATATCTACTACCTTAGAAGTGGTAGTAGTGATGGGTTCGTAGCATGGAAAACAAAAAATTTCTACCGCAAGAACGAACAAAACCTAGATCTAATCTAGATAAAAGCCAAGATCTAATCTATGAGACATGAGCAACGAGATAGATAGGAACTAACCCTCATAGATCCGAAAGCGTTAACGAGATTAGATCTCGTGGTTGATGTAGTCGATCACTTGCCGATCTCAAGATCGTGTGGACGATCCTTCCGGCGTCGCGATCCAGCAGCGCTTCCGCCCTCGGTCAAGTAGACGATCCTTCCGGTGTCACGTTCCAGCAGCGCTTCCGCCCTTGGTCAAGTAGACGATCCTTCCGGCGCCACGATTCGGCAGCGCTTCCGCAGTCGGTCACACGTGCGGAGTCGAAGCAGACCTTCCTCTCCCCGTTCCAGCGAGCACCGGAGGTAGTAGATCTTCTCCACGGAATCCCAGCAGCACGACGGCGTGGTGGTGGTGGTGGAGTAGAGAATTCTGCAGGGCTTCGCCTATGCCTGTGCAGAATATGGTGGAGGAGAGAGGCGGCAGAGATTAGACGTTATGAGAGCGTGTGTGGAGGGGGCGCCCCTGCCCTTCTATTTAACGGGAGGAGGCGCGCCTGGGGAGGGGGAGTCCTTGTAGGACTCCCCTCCTCTATGGCCAACGAATTTGGGGAGGGGGAAGGAGTCCTCCTCCCCCACGAATCCGTGTCTTGACCCACCAGGACTCCTTGATCCCTATCTTGATTTTCAAGAAAACTCCAAGATATCTTCTAGAACCTTCCGGAACATTCCGAAACCTTCTAGAATCCTCATACAAACACTCCGGAACATTTCCTAACTCATAAAATGATCTCCTATATATGAATCTTATTCTCCGGACCATTCCGGATCTCCTCGTGATGTCCCGAATCCAATCTGAGACTCCGAACAACATTCGGTCTCCAACGCACATTCCATATCTACTTAAAACAACTTCGAACCTTAAGTGTGTCACCCTACGGTTCGTGAATATGTAGACATGATAGAGACACATCTCCTATCAATAACCATCAGCGGGACCTGGAGATCCATAATGGCTCCCACATACTCAACGATGACTTCGCGATCGATTGAACCATTTACATATGAAACCAATTCCCTTTGTCTCGCGATACTATACTTATCCGAGGTTTGATCGTTGGTATCTCCATACCTAGTTCTACCTCGTTACTGATAAGTACTCTTTACTCGTTCCGTGATATGTCATCCCTTGTGACCTAGTCACATGCTTGCAAGCTAACTAGATGACATTCCACCGAGAGGGCCCAGAGCATATCTATCCGTCATATGGATGGACAAATCCCAATCTTGGTTCATGCGCTTCAACACATACTTTCAGAATACCCAATGACACTTTTATAACCACCCAGTTACGAAGCGGCGTTTGATGTCATCAAAGTATCCATCCGGTGATGGTGATTAACATAACCTCATGGTCGAAGGATTAGGTTACTATGCATTTAAAAGCTTACAGCAATACGAACTTAATGACTTGATCTTATGCTACGCTTACTATGGGTGTGTGTGTCCATCACATCATTCTCCTAATGATATAACCTTGTTATTAACGACATCCAATATCCATGATCAGGAAACCATGATCATCCATTAATCAACAAGCTAGTTTAACAAGAGGCTTACTAGGGACTCTTTTATGTTTACAAAACACACATGTATTAGTGTTTCCTAATAATACAATTATAGCATGGGATGTAAACATTTATCATAAACATAAAGATATAATAATAACCACTTTATTATTGCCTCTTGGGCATATCTCCAACAGTCTCCCACTTGCACTAGAGTCAATAATCTAGTTAAAAACTTGTGCATTCAACACCTATGGCTTTCTGGTGTTATATAGACACTATTGCTAGTGGTAAACATAATCTTCGGATCTGACACTTCCAGGTCCGTGTGTATTTGCATGTCCTTGCGTCTCTGCGCATTACTCATTCTCCAATGAGATGGCATTGTATAAATTTGGTCCTTTGGTGAGACCTTTAGTTCCTCGGGATTAAATCATGTTGATACAATTGTCATACAATGTATCTTCATAGTATTATCCCTCCATGAACCACACCTAGTTTGATAACAAACTACTTAACACAAATGCCCTCCTTTGCTGCTACTATAGCAGTTTATATACTTAGCCTTTTGTTGTAGTATCTGTCACAATGTTTTAACTTTGGTACTCAACCAAATCCGTTATGGAACTTCCTTTCATTACATTGTGCCACCCATAGTTTAAATTGAGATAGAATTAATTTGTATCCTGTGAAAAAACTAGTATCAATGTAACACTTTACAATGAACTACCTTTAACTATTTGTCACTTATACATGATATATTCTTAGTTCTTCCAAAGCTCATAAGAATATCTTTACTATTTTCCAATGATCATCTTATGAATCATTCTGGTATATGCTCATAACATTTAGAGCATAGGACATATCTGGATGTGTACATCTCAAAGAATGATTGGTCAAGATATTCTTGTAATTTCACCAAGTGTCAAAACACTTGAATCTCGTGTCAACACACTCGAATCTTGATTCAGTCCTTTCCGTGCATCAAGAACCTTTCTTGTTGTTTCCCTATTGAACTCATTCAACATGTTATCTATGTACATTTGGCAAAACCATATTAGCGCCTCAATCTATTCATATAGACATTGATGCCTAATTCTTGGGTTATGCCTAAGTCTTTCATCGAAATGAAATTCTTAACCTGTGTCAATACAAGATACATTATTTCCAACCAACAATATGTCCTCTACATAATGTATTAGAAATATGTCTCAGCGCTCCCACTTAATTTCTTGCAAATGCAAGCATCCTCATCATCTCCGATGAATTTAAACTCTTTTAACAGTTTCATCATGGTGAAGATTCCAACTCCGCTATGCTTACTTCAACCATTGAAGTTTTGCATACTCTTTTAGCATCCTTTGAATCAACAAAACCCTTTGGATCGTGTCATGTACACGTCCTAGGTAACTATTCTATTAGAAGAACTTGTTTTGTTTGTTCAACTACCATATACCAAAATATATGTAGTGGTTGCTACATTAATCCGTCCAGACTAAATATCGCTATGAAAGATCAAATCTTATCATAGTCAATCCCTTGAACATTGTCGTACATGTCGACTATTTCATAGATTTGAAATATCCATGTCTATTTCTTTATAGATCCAAACACGACCGATAGGCTTCACGCCTTTCCGGAGGGTCTTCAAAGTTCAGAAACTTGATTTCTCGTATATGGATGCTATCACGGATTCCATGACTTCTAGTCATTTTATGGAGTCAGGGCCCATCATCGCTTCTTTGCATGTAGTCGGTTCATCATTGTCAAAACAATGATGACTTGCTTATCAAATCTTACTATTTGATTATTACCGACCCACACGGTTCTATAGGAACTATAATCTCCGAGATCACACCTTTTGTAATCACGAGAGCCATGAGCATTATGGCCGTCACCGGGACACTTTCCGGTGCTGCGCTACTTAGCACATATAGCTAAGGTTCAACAACCTTATCAAAGTTCTATTGTCCTCCCACTTAACTTTTCATGAAAAATTCCTTCTCAAGAAACTTGACGTTCCAAGTAACAAACTCTTTTGTCCTCAGTGTTATGGAGAAATTCCCAACAAATTCTTTGGGATAACCTACAAAGACGTGCTTATCCGACTTTGGTTGTAAACATTTTACTTATGCATAGCATACCAAAATTTAAGAAAAGACAATTCGGGTTTTATCCCAAACCATGACTTATATGGTGTCATTTCAACGGATCACGATGGAGCTCTTTTCAGTGTAAAAGCGGTAGTCACTAAAGCTTTAATCTTTAAAATATAATGGCAGTTTTATAAATGACACCTTTGATCTTACCATGTCAACCAAGGTTTCATTACATATCTTGAACACTCCATACTCCTATGGTGTTTTGGGAAATGCAAATCCATGGAACGATTCCTCAAATCTTAGGTGTTTTGCTAAACTTGTAACTCAAATATCTTTCTTTATGATCCAATCATAAACTCTTTTATTTTCTTGTTACAATGATTTTCCACTTCATCTTGAAAATCTTTGAACATTTTTCAAATGTTTCATACTTCTTCGTTATTGAGCAAGTATATACATATACTCACTCAAATCTTCGGAGAAAGCATATGAAGTTGAAATCCATCGCCCATGACTACACATAATGGACTATATACATCAATATGTACAAATTCCAATCAGTTAGTCGTCCGTTCCTCTTTTGGCCTACGAACGGAGTTTTAATTATCTCCTGGAAAGTATCATAAGCGTCATTTGATCCAAATCAAAGACTCCAAAAATCCATCAATATAGAGTTTCTTCATATATCCTTTCAATATAATTTAAACGGCGATGTCACTTCGCAAGTGATCTTTCAATCATTTGTCTTGCGACATTTTAGCATTAGTTTTTATGGTCGTTATTCTTCCAACCAGACTTGTATATCATCCATCTATTATGGAATACGGTAATTATTTGAACAACCTTTTTGTCGTCATAATACCTGATCAAAATAACAATTATTGAAACAAATCTTGAAGGAAAGCTTTGATGTTAACGAGCAACACAACAACCCTTTGTTTGTTTTCGATGAACATCATCACATATTCTCTTGCTAGTTACTTAGGCCATTGCAGTTCATGAATTGTGTTGTCCTGTATGACACTTCGTACCAACCAATTTGGTGTCCAATACCGGAGAACCACATTGTTTAACAAGCAAGGAATACAACCATAACATGTATATATTCTATATGCCTAAGTTGGACATCTCCAACCTTTTATTTTCTGCCAAATATTTTATAGATTCTCTTTCAGCAATTCCTTTTCTTTTAAAAGAATTTATCAACATCAACAATGGTGTCATCAACATGACACATGGTACAAAGCGTATATAGTCAACTACTAATACCTTTGGACTTGCACTTTGAGGTGGATCACCATCATCAAATGTTTGGTGTTCTTTCAAAAATCCATTCTTTAGTAATCTTTTAGTGTAGTAAACATTTTACTTACATCTTCTAATCATCCTTATCATGACAACTTTCATGATCAAGCTGCTATAGCTTATAAAGGTGAATTGCGAGTATAATGTTTCTTTTTCAAAAACTTTTGGAGGATTAGGACGACTAGCGTCTCCAACCTTCACAAATTCTCATCAAATATGAGGACGTATACTCTATCATGTTGTAACCAACACATTGTTTTAGATATCGCAATACCTTTCACATATGATGGTTTCTGAAACATTGCTTTCAGCTCTTAGATAAACTTGATATTAAAAACAATCTTTTTGAGTATCAAGAATCATGGAGGCAAACATGATACATTAGATACTAACACTGGAATTGTTACTCTTGATTTAATACTACTTATTAAACTTCATGGAGCAAATAGAGTTTGCTGAAAGTTTGCAATAGGACTTATAAACTTTAAATTGACATTCAAAGTAAATATCCAGAATTTCTATAGTTCTACTATCTCAACTATGACTAAGCGTAAGGTGGTGAACGGATGCCAATGACTACAACAAACTATGCAAATTCACTTTGATTGTGTTTATGATAAATTGAGTTCTACTAATCCAAATTACAAATGAACTCCCACTCAAAAACAACATCCCTCGAGTTGTTTTAGTGATTACACGAACCAAATCCACTACACCAAGTCCGATCATCACGTGAGATGATGTAGCTTTAAAGGCGAACAATCAACATGTTCATCATATCATCCATATGACTCATGCTTTACCTTTCGGTATTCCGTGTTCCGAGACCATGTCTGTACATGCTAGGCTCGTCAAGGTTAACCTTAGTTTCTGCATGTGCAAATCTGGCTTGCACCCGTTGTATGCACACGTAGAGTCTATCACACCCGATCATCACGAGATGCTTCGAAACGACGAGTCTTAGCAACGGTGCCAACTAAGGACGAACACTTTATTACTTGATATTTAGTGAGAGGGATCATCTTATAATGCTACCGTCGCGATCTAAGCAATACAAGATGCATAAAGGATTAACATCACAGGCAATTCATAATATGTGATATGATATGGCCTTTCTTCTTGTGCCTTTGATCTCCATCTCCAAAGCATGGACAAGATTTCCATCATCACCGGCGTGGCGTCAAGGTCCGTGGCGCCGCTTCATGATTGTCCATCATCACTAGCAACTATTACAACTACTTGGAATAAAGCTATTACAAGATGAATAGACACGCAGGTCTTAACAGAATTAAAGGACAACCATTAGGCTCCTGCCGGTTGCCATATTACAACAAGGATCATTGCATACATCAAATATAATCATAATCACATGATGGCCATATCACATCACAAAACCCCTGCAAAAACAAGTTAGACGCCTCTAATTTTCTTTGCATGTTTTACGTGGTTTGGGGCTTTCGCATAAGACCGATCTTACCTACGAACAAGGACCACAACGTTGATACAAGTGTTGTCAAGATGCTCATTGTAAATTGAATCTTAACTATGGTGGGAGAGACAGACACCCGCAAAGCCACTTGTGCAAAGCAAGTTGCACGTCAAGCGTGGAGCAAGTCCCATGTACGATGACATGTAATGTTTGCCCGAGCCGCTTCATCCCACCATGCCGCAAGATGCAAAGTACACGCTAAGACATCGACAACAAAAGCATCAACGCCCACAAAAACATTGTGTTCTACTCGTGCAACAGATCTATGCATAGATAAGGCTCTGATACCACTGATGGGTTCGTAGCATGGAAAACAAAAAATTTCTACCGCAAGAACGAACAAAACCTAGATCTAATCTAGATAAAAGCCAAGATCTAATCTATGAGACATGAGCAACGAGATAGATAGGAACTAACCCTCGTAGATCCGAAAGCGTTAACGAGATTAGATCTCGTGGTTGATGTAGTCGATCACTTGCCAATCTCAAGATCGTGTGGACGATCCTTCCGGCGTCGCGATCCAGCAGCGCTTCCGCCCTCGGTCAAGTAGACGATCCTTCCGGCGTCGCGTTCCAGCAGCGCTTCCGCCCTTGGTCAAGTAGACGATCCTTCCGGCGCCACGATTCGGCAGCGCTTCCGCAGTCGGTCACACGTGCGGAGTCGAAGCAGACCTTCCTCTCCCCGTTCCAGCGAGCACCGGAGGTAGTAGATCTTCTCCACGGAATCCCAGCAGCACGACGGCGTGGTGGTGGTGGTGGAGTAGAGAATTCTGCAGGGCTTCGCCTATGCCTGTGCAGAATATGGTGGAGGAGAGAGGCGGCAGAGATTAGACGTTATGAGAGCGTGTGTGGAGGGGGCGCCCCTGCCCTTCTATTTAACGGGAGGAGGCGCGCCTGGGGAGGGGGAGTCCTTGTAGGACTCCCCTCCTCTATGGCCAACGAATTTGGGGAGGGGGAAGGAGTCCTCCTCCCCCACGAATCCGTGTCTTGACCCACCAGGACTCCTTGATCCCTATCTTGATTTTCAAGAAAACTCCAAGATATCTTCTAGAACCTTCCGGAACATTCCGAAACCTTCTAGAATCCTCATACAAACACTCCGGAACATTTCCTAACTCATAAAATGATCTCCTATATATGAATCTTATTCTCCGGACCATTCCGGATCTCCTCGTGATGTCCCGAATCCAATCTGAGACTCCGAACAACATTCGGTCTCCAACGCACATTCCATATCTACTTAAAACAACTTCGAACCTTAAGTGTGTCACCCTACGGTTCGTGAATATGTAGACATGATAGAGACACATCTCCTATCAATAACCATCAGCGGGACCTGGAGATCCATAATGGCTCCCACATACTCAACGATGACTTCGCGATCGATTGAACCATTTACATATGAAACCAATTCCCTTTGTCTCGCGATACTATACTTATCCGAGGTTTGATCATTGGTATCTCCATACCTAGTTCTACCTTGTTACTGATAAGTACTCTTTACTCGTTCCGTGATATGTCATCCCTTGTGACCTAGTCACATGCTTGCAAGCTAACTAGATGACATTCCACCGAGAGGGCCCAGAGCATATCTATCCGTCATATGGATGGACAAATCCCAATCTTGGTTCATGCGCTTCAACACATACTTTCAGAATACCCAATGACACTTTTATAACCACCCAGTTACGAAGCGGCGTTTGATGTCATCAAAGTATCCATCCGGTGATGGTGATTAACATAACCTCATGGTCGAAGGATTAGGTTACTATGAACTTAATGACTTGATCTTATGCTACGCTTACTATGGGTGTGTGTGTCCATCACATCATTCTCCTAATGATATAACCTTGTTATTAACGACATCCAATATCCATGATCAGGAAACCATGATCATCCATTAATCAACAAGCTAGTTTAACAAGAGGCTTACTAGGGACTCTTTTATGTTTACAAAACACACATGTATTAGTGTTTCCTAATAATACAATTATAGCATGGGATGTAAACATTTATCATAAACATAAAGATATAATAATAACCACTTTATTATTGCCTCTTGGGCATATCTCCAACAAGTAGCATTACCAAATAAGAAACTTAGCGAATTATCCATAACAAAAATAAAGCAACTAGCAGAAGTAAACAATACTCACAGCAGAACTTTCCTTTACCAGTTCCACTCTCCAATAGCGCTTCACTCCCCGGCAACGGTGCCAGAAAATAGTCTTGATGACCCACAAGTATAGGGGGTGTATCGCAGTATTTTCGATAAGTAAGAGTGTCGAACCCAACGAGGAGCAGAAGGTGCTGGCTAGTGGTATGGATAAGGAATTCTCTGCAAATACTTAGCAAATGGATTTTTAGGGGTTTTCGATAAAGCAAGTAAACAAAGTACGAGTAAATAAAAGACAGTAGGAATAAATGATGCAAGTGGCCAATCCTTTATGCAGCAAAGGACAAGCCGATTGTATTTCTTAAGATGACCAAACGTTCTCGAGGACACATGGGAAGACTGTCAAGTGCTTTCGCTTCATATAGTTGATTAATCTTCTCTAGCTTGCTAAGTGTTGTGTGGGTGAACCTGTGTTAATGTACCGCCCCATCCAAGACTAATACATACTTGTGATTATACCCCATGCAAACATCCGTAAGGACAAGAAAGTAATTAAGGTAGAAACCTAACCACAAGTTTAAACTCTAAGACCCTTACGTCCCTTGTGCAATGGTTTCCTAACGGGGGTTCAGGTTTCTGTCACTCCGGCAACCCCTACGATTAGTAGCCAAATACACAATGCATTCCCCTAGGCCCTTATAGGTGAAGTGTCATGTAGTCTACGTTCGCATGACACCACTAGAAGAAGTACACCACAACTTAAATAACAATCTATTGAATCTTTCTCAACGCAACTCCACTACTAACAACAAGACTTCTCCCATGTCCTCAAGAACAAAAGGAACTACTCACAAGACATCATATGGATCATGATCAGAGATGGAATAATGATGTATAACAATCTGAACATAAACAATAATTCAATGGTTCACTCAATAGCATCAACTACAAAGAGTAATCAACACCAGGAAAGTTTTCCCTATGAACTATGCAAGATTCAACTCAATTGTTACAGCAATATGGAGATGGTGATGAGGGTGCTGATGGTGATGATGGTGGTGATGATGATGATCCCGATGAAGTCCAGCTTAATGGTGGTGTTGATGGAGACGATCTCCCCTCTCCGGGAAGGAATTCTCCCAGCAGAAATCTGTCTGCCGGAGAGATCTTTCTCTCTCAGTGTTTTCCGCCCCGCAGAGGCGGCGGAATCTTTTTGTGGTCGCTTCTCGAGTCTTAGGGTTTCAGGAGGATGATATACGCCAGAGGGGAGAGGCTGGAGTGGGCCACGACGGCCACACCACCTCCAGGCGTGGCCTAGGCCTGCCCGCGCCATGGGGTGGTGTGGTCCCCCTGTGGCCCACCTCCACTCCATCTTCTAGCATCCTTAGTCTTCTAGAAAAATATGATTTTCCGTATATTTTCCCGGATTTTCTGATCTTCGCGAATTTTGCCTCCAAACAGCACCTTTTCCATCAGAATCCTGACTACAGCGGTCCATGCTCCAAAAGTCATCAACCATGCAAAATACGAAATATATCAATGAATAATAGTGAATTAAGACATAGAATAGTGATGCAAAATGGATGTATCACATGTCTGTTCTTTTCACAAACCACATATGGATCCACCAGAGTCATTTCATGTGTGTTCTTTTCACAAACCACATATGGATCCACCAATGTCATTGCATGTTTGTTCTTCTCATAAACCACATATGGAACCCCTAGTGTGATTGCATGTGTGTTCTTTTAATAAACCACGGCTAGAGTCATTGCATGTGTGTTCTTTTCATAAACCACATATGGATCCCCTAGTGTCATTGCATGTGTGTTCTTTTCATAAACCATATGGATCCACCAGTGTCATTGAAATGTGTGTTCTTTCATTAACCACACCTAGAATCATTGTATGTCTGTTCTTTTCACAAACCACACATGGATCCACCAGAGTCATTGCATGTGTGTTCTTTTCACAAACCACATATGGATCCACCAGTGTCATTGAAATGTGTGTTCTTCTCATTAAGCGTAGCTAGAGTCATTGCATGTCTATTCTTTTCACAAACCACACATGGATTCACCAGAGTCATTGCATGTGTGTTGTTTTCACAAAACACATATGGATCCATCAGTGTCATTGAAATGTGTGTTCTTCTCATTAACCACATATGGATCCCCTAGTGTCATTGCATGTGTGTTCTTTTAATAAACCACAACTAGAGTCACTTGATGTGTCTTCTTTTCATAAACCACATATGGATCCACTAGAGTCATTACATGTGTGTTCTTATCACAAACCACATATGGATCCACCAGAGTTCATTGCATGTGTGTTCTTTTCACAAACCACATATGGATCCACCAGTGTCACTTCATGTATGTTCTTTTCATTAACCACAGCTAGAGTCATAGCATGTCTGTTCTTTTCACAAACCAGTGATACATCCATTTTGCATCACTTTTCTATATCATAATTTATTGTTATTTCATCTATTTTTACATGGTTGATGACTTTTGGAGCATGGACTGCTGCAGTCAGGATTATGATGGAAAAGGTGATGTTTGGAGGCGAAATTCACGAAGATCAGAAAACGCGGGAAAATACACAGAAAATAATATTTTTCCAGAAGATGAAGAAAGCCAGAAGGGGAAGTGGAGATGGGCCACAGGGGGGCCACACCACCCCCTCGCGCGGGCCACCCTGGGCCACGCCACCAGGTGGTGTGGCCACCCTGGTCCACCCCTGGCTCTCCCCTCTGGTGTATATTATCCTCCCGAAACCCTAAGAGTTGGGGAGCGACCACAGAAAGATTCCGCCGCCTCTGAGGGGCGGAAAACACCGAGAGAGAAAGATCTCTCCGGCAGATAGAATTCTGCCGGGGGAATTCCTTCCCGGTGAGGGGAGATCGTCGCCATCAACACCGCCATCAAGATGGACTTCATCAGGATCATCATCATCATCACCATCAACACCCTCATCACCCTCTCCATATCGTTGTAACAATTGGGTTGAATCTTGCATAGTTCTTAGGGGAAACTTTCCCGGTGTTGATTACTCTTTGTAGTTGATGCTATTGAGTGGAACCATTGAATAATTGTTTATGTTTAGATTGTTATACATCATTATTCCATCTCTGATCATGATCCATATGATGTATTGTGAGCACTTCGTTTTGTTCTTGAGGACATGGGAGAAGTCATGTTGTTAGTAGTGGAATTGTGTTTAGAAAGATTCAATAGTTTGATATTTAAGTTGTGGTGTACTTCTTCTAGTGGTGTCATGTGAACCGCGACTACATGACACTTCACCTATATGGGCCTAGGCTAATGCATTGTGTATTTGGCTACTAATCGTAGGGGTTGCCGGAGTGACAGAAACCTGAACCCCCGTTAGGAAACCTTTGCACAAGGGATGTCAGGGTCTTAAAGTTTAAAGTTGTGGTTAGGTTTCTACCTTAATTACTTTCTTGTACTTACAGATGTTTGCAAGGGGTATAATCACAAGTATGTATTAGTCCTAGGAAGGTTGGTACATTAGCACAGGTTCACCCACACAACACTTAGCAAGCTAAAGAAGATTAATAAACTATATGAAGCGAAAGCACTTGACGGAATTCCCATGTGTCCTCGAGAACGTTTGGTCATCTTAAGTAATACAACCGGCTTGTCCTTTGCTAAAGAAAGGATTGGGCCACTTGCGGCATTTATTCTTATTGTATTTTATTTACTCGTACTTTATTTAATTGCATTATCAAAAAACCCTAAAAATTTGTTTGCTAAGTATTTGTAGAGAATTCCCGATCCATACCACTAGCCAGCACCTTCTACTCCTCTTTGGGTTCGACTCTTACTTATCAAAAATACTGTGATACACCCCCTATACTTGTGGGTCATCAAGAATATTTTCTAGCGCTGTTGCCGGGGAGTGAAGCGCTATTGGAGAGTGGAACTGGTAAAGGAAATTTCTACTGTGGGTATTGTTTTTTCTATTAATAGCTTTATTTTCAATATGGATAATTCGCTGAGTTTCTTATTTCGTAATGCTACTACCACTGCTAAGGTAGTAGATGAACCACCACCTGCTGAGTTTCTTATTTCGTAATGCTACTACCACTGCTAAGGTAGTAGATGAACCACCACCTGCTGAGAATGATACTTTCTTATTTGGTAATGCTACTACCACTGCTAAGGTAGTAGATATGGCACCACCTGCTGAGAATGATGTTTTCAAAATACCTACAAAAATTATTGATCGTGTTATGGATAACTACTATGTTGGGGATGGAAGTGTCCATCCCGGTGATCATTTGCTCTTTATACACGAATTATGCGGATTGTTCAAGTGTGCAGGTATTACTATAGATCAAGTTAAGAAGTTATTCTCATTATCACTAAAAGGAAGAGCTGAGGACTGGTATAAGCTGCTGAAGAATGGTCAAGCTCTGGAATGGGAGGAAATACTGCCTCTCTTTTATTCAAAGTTTTATCCTCCTAGTGAGATTCATAAAGATCGGAATCAAATATACAACTTTTGGCCTCTTGATGGAGAGAGTACAGCTCAAGCTTGGGGGAGATTGAAGTTACTAGTGCTTAAATGTCCCATTCATGAGCTCCCCAACAACATTATTATCAATAATTTTTATGCAAGGCTTTCTCCTCATGATAAGGATTTATTGGATGCTTCTTGTGCTGGATCATTCACTCGCATGGGAGAAGAAGCTAAATGGGATCTTCTGGACCGTGTTCAAGATAATGCTGAAGCACGGGAGAATGACAAAGGAAGAAAGTCAAGTATAAATTATGATTATGAATGCGTTGAATCTTTTATGGAACTGATGACTTTCAAAATATTAAAAATGCTTGTGGTCTAAACTCTCAAGCTATTGAAACTTATTTTAAGGCTTTTGCTTCCTACATTGAAGTGCCTAAAAAGAAGTGGAATAAGTATCATGAACCTTATAAAGATATTGCTAAGAGTGTTCCTGCAAGAAATACTGAAGTTTATACTGCCAATCATGTTTTATCTGAACCTTACATTGAGAAAATGCCTTTCCTAGTTAAGATAAAGGAACATTCTATGATAGCTAGTATGGTTAGTGAAAGTATAAATAAAGCTGTTGAACCTGATAAACAAATGGATGATGAACCTATAATAGAAAATGTGAAAGACTTTGTCACTAAATATGTAGAAGATGGACACACTATCCTTGGTAAGGTTACCTCTTATTGTTTCACAAAGTAGTGTTATAAGAGCTAGTGTTCCTGTGTTTTCTGTTAGAATAAGTGATCATTCCTGCGATGGCCCTTGTGATAGTTATATTGTTAAGTTCATGCATGATACTGAAAGTTAGTATAATAGAGGGAAAAGTTTTCTTATGTATCTCAATAATATTAAGTTTCCTCGTTTTATGCTGAAAGTTTTTATGTTGCACTTGTCTTGCCTCCCTATGCTTGAAGCCTCTGGTTTCAACAACTTATTTGCTTACAAAATTCCGTTGCATAGGAAGTGGGTTATACTTAAACATGTGTATTTTGGCTTCTTAATGCTCACTTTCACTTCAATTCATATTCCTAAGTGAGCATCATCAAAATTATCATGCCCATCTTAATGGCTATAAAGAAAGAGCTTTTTGGGAGACAACCCAATTTATTCTTGCTTTCAGTTTGCTTTCGTTTAGTTGAGTCTTGGAAGTTATTACTTCGGTAATAACCTCTCCTTATCCTTTTTGTTTGGTTTTTGTGTCAAGATCAACCTCTAATGAGAGAGAAGTAAGATTTGGGAAAGTTGCTGTCCCGAAATAGATTTTTGTGCTTCACCGTAAAATTTCGTGAGAGATCTCTATATGTCGGATTGAGCTGTAATTTTTTGTGCTTCTGCCCCAGATTGTTATTTAACTTTTGTTAGTTTTACACTTTTTAATTTGAGCAACAGCAGATTTTCGTAAAAATTGATCTTTACCCGCTGGTCTATTTTGACAGATTTTGCCACTCTTGCATTTGCTTCTTAAATCGATTTCCTTTTTGAATTCATTTTGGGTTTTCGAAAGGAGTTGCTTCAGTAGCTTATGTTTTGATGGTTTTCAGTTGAAATTGGACTTAAAAGGTTTTATCACTTCACTTATACTAATTTTGCTAATGAGAACTGTGTGAAAGAAATTTCCAGGTTAGTGGAGAAAATGGTGTAATAAGGAAGTGAAAGGTTTCATGACTCAAGCAATATGTGTATGAAGGTGAAGATATTGATGTTATTCAAGTGGTGACTCTGAAAGAATCTACTAAATACCAAATTCAGAGACCTGCAAAGTCCGTTTTCGAATAGGTAATAGTTCTGGTAATAAAAGTTCCGCGAAAATTCTGTCGAGTTATATTTTTGCAGTTTTTATCCAACAAGGAAAGTTACGAAGCGAAAGAGGGACGGAAACGGAGCCTGGGTGGCTCACACCACCCTGTGGCATGGGCCCACCCCTGGTCGCGCCACCAGGTGGTGTGGCCACCTCGGACTCCATCTCCGACCCGTTTTCTCCCAGTACCTTCCTTTTGTTGTAAAACTTCGGAATATATAATCCCCCAGATCCCCCGAGGTTCGTATATCGTGTTCTCTTCATGTTTTCGTTTCGATCTGTTTCTGCCAGGAACTATTTTTGAAAGCTTAGAAGCATAATGGTGTCCGCCAAGGATAAGGGAAAGGAGCCTATGGAGGAAGATCTCCAAGACCCCAGGCAAGAGAAGGAGATCAAGAGTGAAGGTGAAGAGGAAGCAAAGCACACCAGCACTACAATTGCAAGCATTGGAGTGTTGGCAAGATCTGTCAGGGTCAGGAGGAATGCACGGATGTCAACTGGGGGGAAAACTCCGCGTCACTGTTTGGCTCCACGATCACTTTCTCCACGCACCAAGAATCCTTTCCATAAGCATCAACACCAGAATATGCCCAAGGAGAAATTACCCTCCAGTTGGGATTTGCCTCGTTCTAGCCATGCAGGAAAAGGAGACTTCAAGGAGGAAGAGTGGAAAAAGAATCGCAAGAGCTAGGATCCACAACCTGACATGATCATGCACCGCATCAAGCACAACTCGGAGTTGATTCGTACTCTCAACTTCGAGATTGAGGACTTGGGGAAACTGATCAAAGAGCTCATTGAGAGAATACCACCACCACCGAAGGAGTAATTCGTCATCAGGTTTGGAATCCCCTTGGTTTGTTCCAAGCTTGGGGGAGTGCCGCGGTATCACATCACTATCTTCTATCTTTTTACCTTTTTAGTAGAGTCATATCATGAATAGAGAAGTTATCATGTAGGATGGTTTGCATTATGAAAGTGTCTCCTCTCTCGTTAGATATCTATGTATCCCTTGGTGTGAGTAGCCGTTATGGAATATTAATGAGAAGTTCTTTCATTTACTCTCTTGCATATCTTATATTAGTTTTCAATTCATGGTTATATGATTTATCTTGTTGTTAGTATTGGTATCACTTTGGGATCATTGAGTTCATTTAGTTGGTTTTGGCAAACCTGGATCGGTCAATAGCAACACTACTTTTGAGAGTTGAATGAAAAATATAGAAGTACTCTTAAAGTAAATATAATTTCATCATCTTTCTTTCTTCATTTTCTCATAAGTTTAGTATTCTCTAGTTAAGATCTTTTGTGCTTCCAAGGAAGATTGCATGTTTGTTTTTATCACTTGTATGTTTGTTTGTATCCTTCAACTCTTATACTTGCTACCCAGCCTTGCTAGCCAAAAACCTGTACTAAGAGGGAATTCTTCTCGTGCATCCAATCCTTAAACCAAAACATATGCCATTTGTGTCCACCATACCTACCTACTAGCACTATTGCTATCCCAAGTAAATTCATGTTTTTATCTACCTTCCAAATTAAACTTGTTATGTGAAAATTAGTGATTAAAGCTCTCACGAACTTGATGGCACACTTTACTTTCTTGCACTTAATAAACTTGAACCATTGTGCCCATCTATGTTGCGTATATGCTTGCACTTTGTGAGTTGTGAATTAGCAGAACCATGTTGTCACGGGGAACGCTTTCAACATTGCACTGGTACTTTGTACCTAGTTGATATCATGTTCTTTTGTCTATGGATGTCGTCGGTGTGAAATGAAAGGGGAGCTTGTAAGTCCATGGAGTTATGCATGTGTGTTAGAGAAATGCATGGGCCGCTAGTCTAATCCATGTTGTCATGGTGGAAACCTGCAGCGTAACCATAATGAGCATCTATGAAGCATTCTTCTTATAAAAAAAGAGATAGAGATTGAGAAAACGAGAAAAAGAAAAAAAGAAATGAGAAAAGAGGAAAGAGATAAAAAAGCACCATATTAAATAAGAAGATTGCTGAGATGCTCGTTGTCTGCTTGCCTTGTCATTTTGATATGGGGATTCTTCCGTATCATCGGGCAAGGGGTACCCTGTTGGCGGTTCTCCATGATACACATGTGCTTACTATGACAAGAACTTACCAATGACTAAACTTGAGTAGCATGAGGAGCAACCCTCATATTCAAGGGACTAGAGATTTTCAACTTACAACTTGTCAAGCATATCCTCGTATTTGACCACTTTAACCTTAATCACCTAAAGATGCCTATGGTAGGGGAAATGAGAGCTAAAAGCTAATAAGTACCATAATTTTTGGATGCTCTTTATGAAACTTGAAATCCCTGCTTCCCTCTGTGAAGGGCCTTTCTTTTACTTTCCAGTTGAGTTAGTAAACCTATTCCCTTCTATCTCATCAAGTATTTTGATTTGTTGTGTTTCATTCATTCATATGATGATTTATTCAATCATGTTTCTTATGTTCCTTGTTTCGCACTTTGCACTTATCTTAGTGTCTACTACTTTGAAAGCTATCATTGAAAATCAGTTATTTGTGAACTCTAGCAGATTGTCAACTATTCTTCGACCAAGAGCTAAGTTTGCCATTACCAATTATGATTCACTTTATGTATCTTTATTGTGTTTCTTTTACTTATTGCAAGTTAAGTTATATAATGGTGAGTTGTCTGCTATTATGATCTATGTATTGATGAATGTGATGCTTCATGTCCGTATTCTTTTATCGACTCTTCACTCCATAAACCTGAGGTCATGTTTATTGAGCTCAGTTTCGCTTGGGGACAAGCAAAGTCTAAGCTTGGGGCGAGTTGATACGTCCATTTTGCATCACTATTCTATATCATAATTTACTGTTATTCATTGATATATTTCATATGAAGTGATGATACTTATGTTATTTCATCTATTTGTGCACGGTTGATGACTTTTGGAGCATGGACCACTGCATTCAGGATTCTGATGGAAAAGGTGTTGTTTGGAGGCGGAATTCGTGAAGATTAGAAAATCCAGAAAAATACATGGAAAATCCTATTTTTCAGAAGACGAAGAAAGACAGAAGGGGAAGTGGAGATGGGCCACAGGGGGGCCACACCATCCCCTGGCGCGGGCCACCCTGGGTCACGCCACCAGGTGGTGCGGCCGCCCTGGTCCACCCCTGGCTCTCCCCTCTGGCCTATATTATCCTCCCAAAACCCTAAGACTCGGGGAGCGACCACATAAAGATACTGCCACCTCTGCGGGGTGGAAAACACCGAGTGAGAAAGATCTCTCCGGCAGATAGAATTCTGCCGAGGGAATTCCTTCCCGGAGAGGGGAGATCGTCTCCATCAACACCATGATCAAGCTGGACTTCATCGGGATCATCATCACCATCTCCATATCGATGTAACAATTGGGTTGAATCTTGCATAGTTCTTAGGGGAAACTTTCCCGGTGTTGATTACTCTTTGTAGTTGATGCTATTGAGTGGAACCATTGAATTATTGTTTATGTTCAGATTGTTATACATCATTATTCCATCTCTGATCATGATCCATATGATGTATTGTGAGTAGTTCGTTTTGTTCTTGAGGACATGGGAGAAGTCATGTTGTTAGTAGTGGAATTGTGTTGAGAAAGATTCAATAGTTTGATATTTAAGTTGTGGTGTACTTCTTCTAGTGGTGTCATGTGAACAGCGACTACATGACACTTCACCTATATGGGCCTAGGGGAATGCATTGTGTATTTGGCTACTAATCGTAGGGGTTGCCGAGTGACAGAAACCTGAACCCCCGTTAGGAAACCTTTGCACAAGGGGCGTCAGGGTCTTAGAGTTTAAAGTTGTGGTTAGGTTTCTACCTTAATTACTTTCTTGTACTTATGGATGTTTGCAAGGGGTATAATCACAAGTATGTATTAGTCCTAGGAAGGTCGGTACATTAGCACAGGTTCACCCACACCAGACGTACCAAGCTAAAGAAGATTAATCAACTATATGAAGCGAAAGCACTTGACGGAATTCCCATGTGTCCTCGAGAACGTTTGGTCATCTTAAGTAATACAACCGGCTTGTCCTTTGCTAAAGAAAGGATTGGGTCACTTTCTGCATTTATTCTTATTGTCTTTTATTTACTCGTACTTTATTTACTTGCATTATCAAAAACCCCTAAAAATCTGTTTGCTAAGTATTTGCAGAGAATTCCTGATCCATACCACTAGCCAGCACCTTCTTCTCCTCGTTGGGTTCGACACTCTTACTTATTGAAAATACTGTGATACAACCCCTATACTTGTGGGTCATCAACCACATATGGATCCACTAGAGTCATTGCATGTGTGTTCTTCTCACAAACCACATATGGATCCACAAGTGTCATTGCATGTGTGTTCTTCTCATAAACCACATATGGATCCCCTAGTGTCATTGCATGTGTGTTCTTTTAATAAACCACAGCTAGAGTCATTGCATGTGTGTTCTTTTCACAAACCACATATGGATCCACCAGAGTCATTGCATGTGTTTTCTTTCCACAAACCACATATGGACCCACCAGTGTCATTGAAATGTGTGTTCTTCTCATTAACCACAGCTAGAGACATTGCATGTCTGTTCTTTCAACAAACCACATGGATCCACCAGTGTTATTGCATGTGTGTTCTTTCAATAAACCACAGCTAGAGTCATTGCATGTGTGTTCTTTTCATTAACCACAGCTAGAGTCATTTCAAGTGTGTTCTTTTCACAAACCACATATGGATCCACAAGTGTCATTGGATGTGTGTTCTTTTCATAAACCACATGGATCCACCAGTCATTAAAATGTGTGTTATTTTCATAAACCATATGGATCCACCAGTGTCATTGAAATGTGTGTTCTTTTCATTAGCCACAGCTAGAGTCATTGCATGTCTATTCTTATCACAAACCACACATGGATTCACCAGAGTCATTGCATGTGTGTTGTTTTCACAAACCACATATGGATCCAGCAGTGTCATTGAAATGTGTGTTCTTCTCATTAACCACATATGGATCCCCTCGTGTCATTGCATGTGTGTTCTTTTAATAAACCACAACTAGTCACTGGATGTGTGTTCTTTTCATAAACCACATATGGATCCACTAGAGTCATTACATGTGTGTTCTTATCACAAACCACATATGGATCCACCAGAGTTCATTGCATGTGTGCTATTTTCACAAACCACATATGGATCGACCAGAGTTCATTGCATGTGTGTTATTTTCACAAACCACATATGGATCCACCTGTGTCATTGCATGTGTGTTCTTCTCATAAACCACAGATGGATCCCCTAGTGTCATTGCATGTGTGTTCTTTTATAAACCACATCTTGAGTCATTGGATGTGTGTTCTTTGCATAAACCACATATGGACCACTAGAGTCACTAGATGTGTGTTCTTTTCATAAACCACATATGGATCCACTAGAGTCATTTCATGTCTGTTCTTTTCATTAACAACAACTAGAGTCATTGCATGTCTATTTTTTTCACAAACCACATATAGATCCAACAGAGTGATTGCATGTGTGTTCTTCTCACAAACCACATATGGATCCACCAGTGTCATTGCATGTGTGTTCTTCTCATAAACCACATATGGATCCCCTAGTATCATTGCATGTGTGTTCTTTTAATAAACCACAGCTAGAGTCATTGCGTGTGTGTTCTTTTCACAAACCACATATGGATCCACCAGAGTCATTGCATGTGTGTTCTTTTCAGAAACCACATATGGACCCACTAGTGTCATTGAAATGTGTGTTCTTCTCATTAACCACAGCCTGAGACATTGCATGTCTGTCCTTTTCACAAACCACTTGGATCCATCAGTGTTATTGCATGTGTGTTCTTTCAATAAACCACAGCTAGAGTCATTGCATGTGAGTTATTTTCATTAACCACAACTAGAGTCATTTCATGTGTGTTATTTTCACAAACCACATATGGATCCACTAGTCTCATTGGATGTCTGTTCTTTTCATAAACCACATGGATCCACCAGAGTCATTGAAATGTGTGTTCTTTTCATGAACCATATGATTCCACCAGTGTGATTGAAATGTGTGTTCTTTTTATTAACCACAGCTAGAGTCATTGCATGTCTGTTCTTTTCACAAACCAAACATGGATCCACCAGAGTCATTGCACGTGTGTTCTTTTCACAAACCACATATGGATCCAATAGTGTCATTGAAATGTGTGTTCTTCTCATTAACCACATATGGATCCCCTAGTGTCATTGCATGTGTGTTCTTTCAATAAACCACAACTAGAGTCATTGGATGGGTGTTCTTTTCATAAACCACATATGGATCCACTAGAGTCATTACATGTGTGTTCTTATTACAAACCACATATGGATCCACTAGAGTTCATTGCATGTGTGCTATTTTCACAAACCACATATGGATCCACCAGAGTTCATTGCATGTGTGTTCTTTTCACAAACCACATATGGATCCACCAGTGTCATTGCATGTGTGTTCTTCTCATAAACCACATATGAATCCCCTAGTGTCATTGCATGTGTGTTTTTTTAACAAACCACAGCTAGAGTCATTGGATGTGTGTTCTTTTCATAAACCACATATGGACCACTAGAGTCACTGGATATGTGTTCTTTTCATAAACCACATATGAATCCACTAAAGTCATTTCATGTCTGTTCTTTTCATTAACTACAGCTAGAGTCATTGCATGTCTGTTCTTTTCACAAACCACATATGGATCCACTAGAGTCATTGCATGTGTGTTCTTTTCACAAACCACATATGGATCCACTAGTGTCATTGCATGTGTGTTCTTCTCATAAACCACATATGGATCCCCTAGTGTCATTGCATGTGTGTTCTTTTAAGAAACCACAGCTAGAGTCATTGCATGTGTGTTCTTCTCATAAACCACATATGGATCCCCTAGTGTCATTGCATGTGTGGTCTTTTCACAAACCACATATGGATCCACCAGTGTCAATGAAATGTGTGTTATTTTCATTAACCACAGCTAGAGTCATTGCATGTATGTTCTTTTCACAAACCACATATGGATCCACCAGAGTCATTGCATGTGTGTTCTTTTCACAAACCACATATGGACCCACCAGTGACATTGAAATGTGTGTTCTTCTCATTAACTACAGCTAGAGACATTGCATGTCTATTCTTTTCACAAACCACATGGATCCACTAGTGTCATTGCATCTGTGCTCTTTCGATAAACCACAGCTAGAGTCATTGCATGTGTGTTCTTTTCATTAACCATAGCTAGTGTCATTTCATGTGTGTTCTTTTCCCAAACCACATATGGATCCACCAGTGTCATTGGATGTGTGTTCTTTTCATAAACCACATGGATCCACCAGAGTCATTGAAATGTGTGTTCTTTTCGTAAACCACATGGATCCACTAGTGTCATTGAATGTGTGTTCTTTTCACAAACCACATATGGATCCACCAGTGTCATTGCATGTGTGTTCTTCTCATAAACCACATATGGATCCCCTAGTGTCATTGCATGTGTGTTCTTTTAATAAACCACTCCTAGAGTCATTGCATGTGTGTTCTTCTCATAAACCACATATGGATCCCCTAGTGTCATTGCATGTGTGTTCTTTTCACAAACCACATATGGATCCACCAGTGTCATTGAAATGTGTGTTCTTTTCATTAACCACAGCTAGAGTCATTGCATGTCTATTCTTTTTCACAAACCACCTATGAATCGACCTGAGTCATTGCATGTGTGTTCTTTTCACAAAACACATATGGATCCACCAGTGTCATTGAAATGTGTGTTCTTCTCATTAACCACAGCTAGATTTATTGCATGTCTAATCTTTTCACAAACCACATGGATCCACCAGTGTCATTGCATGTGTGTTCTTTAAATAAACCATAGCTAGAGTCATTACATGTGTGTTCTTTTCATTAACCATAACAAGACTCATTTCATGTGCGTTCTTTTCACAAACCACATATGCATCCACCAGTGTCACTGGATGTGTGTTCTTTTCATAAACCACATGGATCCACCAGAGTCATTGAAATGTGTGTTCTTTTCATAAACCATATGGATCCACCAGTGTCGGTGAAATGTGTGTTCTTTTCATTAACCACAACTACAGTCATTACATGTCTGTGCTTTTCACAAACCACACATGGATCCACCAGAGTCATCGCATGTGTGTTCTTTTCACAAACCATATATGGATCCACTAGTGTCATTGAAATGTGTGTTCTTCTCATTAACCACATATGGATCCCCTAGTGTCATTTCATGTGTGTTCATTCAATAAACCACAACTAGAGTCATTGGATGTCTGTTCTTTTCATAAACCACATATGGATCCACTAGAGTCATTACATGTGTGTTCTTATCACAAACCACATATGGATCCACCAGAGTTCATTGCATGTGAGTTATTTTCACAAACCACATATGGATCTACCAGAGTTCATTGCATGTGTGTTCTTTTCACAAACCACATATGGATCCACCAGTGTCATTTTATGTGTGTTCTTCTCATAAACCACATATGGACCCCCTAGTATCATTGCATGTGTTCTTTTAATAAACCATAGCTAGAATTATTGGATGTGTGTTCTTTACATAAACCACATATGGGCCACTAGAGTCACTGGATGTGTGTTCTTTTCATAAACCACATATGGATCCACTAGAGTCATTTCATGTCTATTCTTTTCATTAACCACAGCAAGAGTCATTGCATGTCTTTTCTTTTCACAAACCAAAGATGATTCCACCAGAGTCATTGCATGTGTATTCTTTTCACAAACCACATATGGATCCACCAGGGTCATTGCATGTGTGTTATTCTCATAAACCATATATGGATCCCCTAGTGTCATTGCATGTGTGTTCTTTTAATAAACCACTACTAGAGTCATTGCATGTGTCTTCTTCTCACAAACCACATATGGATCCCCTAGTGTCATTGCATGTGTGTTCTTTTCACAAACTACATATGGATCCACCAGTGTCATTGAAATGTGTGTTCTTTTCATTAATCACAACTAGAGTCATTGCATGTCTGTTCTTTTTCACAAACCACATATGAATCGACCAGAGTCATTGCATGTGTGTTCTTTTCACAAACCACATATGGATCCACCAGTGTCATTGAAATGTGTGTTCTTCTCATTAACCACCGCTAGAGTTATTTCATGTCTAATCTTTTCACAAACCACATGGATCCACCAGTGTCATTGCATGTGTGTTCTTTCAATAAACCATAGCTAGAGTCATTACATGTGTGTTATTTTCATTAAACATAACAAGACGCATTTCATGTGTGTTCTTTTCACAAACCACATATGCATCCACCAATGTCATTGGATGTGTTTTCTTTCCACAAACCACATATGGACCCACCAGTGTCATTGAAATGTGTGTTCTTTTCATAAACCATATGGATCCACAAGTGTCGGTGAAATGTCTGTTCTTTTCATTGACCACAACTATAGTCATTGCATGTCTGTTCTTTTCACAAACCACACATGGATACACTAGAGTCATCGCATGTGTGTTCTTTTCACAAACCATATATGGATCCACTAGTGTCATTGAAATGTGTGTTCTTCTCATTAACCACATATGGATCCCCTAGTGTCATGGCATGTGTGTTCATTCAATAAACCACAACTAGAGTCACTGGATGTGTGTTCTTTTCATAAACCACATATGGATCCACTAGAGTCATTACATGTGTGTTGTTATCACAAACAACATATGGATCCACCATAGTTCATTGCATGTGCGTTATTTTTACAAACCACATATGGATCCACCAGAGTTCATTGCATGTGTGTTCTTTTCACAAACCACATATGGATCCACCAGTGTCATTGCATGTGTGTTCTTCTCATAAACCACATATGGACCCCCGAGTGTCATTGCATGTGTGTTGTTTTAATAAACCATAGCTAGAATCATTGGATGTGTGTTATTTACAGAAACTACATATGGGCCACTAGAGTCACTGCATGTGTGTTCTTTTCATATACCACATATGGATCCACTAGAGTCATTTCATGTCTATTCTTTTCATTAACCACAGCAAGAGTCATTGCATGTCTGTTCTTTTCACAAACCACATATGGATCCACCAGAGTCATTGAATGTGTATTCTTTTCACAAACCACATATGGATCCACCAGTGTCATTGCATGTGTGTTCTTCTCATAAACCACATATGGATCCCCTAGTGTCATTGCAAGTGTGTTCTTTTAATAAACCACTGCTAGAGTCATTGCATGTGTGTTCTTCTCATAAATCACATATAGATCCCCTAGTGTCATTGCATGTGTGTTCTTTTCACAAATCACATATGTATCGACCAGTGTCATTGAAATATGTTCTTTTCATTAACCACAGCTAGAGTTATTGCATGTCTGTTCTTTTCATAAACCACATATGGATGCACGAGAGTCATTCCATGTGTGTTCTTTTCAAAAACCACATATGGATCCACCAGTGTCATTGAAATATGTGTATTTCTCATTAACCACATATGGATCCCTAGTGTCATTGCACGGGTGTTCTTTTAATAAACCACATATAGAGTCACTAGATGTGTGTTCTTTTCATAAACCACATATGGATCCACTAGAGTCATTGCATGTGTGTTCTGATCACAAACCACGTATGGATCCTCCAGAGTTCATTACGTGTGTGTTCTTCTCATAAACCACATATGGATCCCCTAGTGTCATTGCATGTGTGTTCATTTAATAAACCACATCTAGAGTCATTGGATGTGCGTTCTTTTCATAAACCACATATGGATCCACCAGAGTCATTGCATGTGTGTTATTTTCACAAACCACATATGGATCCACCAGAGTTCATTGCGTTTATGTTCTTTTCACAAACCACATATGGATCCACCAGTGTCATTGAAATATGTGTTCTTTTCATAAACCACATGGATCCTAATCTTAGGAGAGCCCTAATCTTAGCCCCCAATGGTGGCTGTTATATTGAGTCTTCTAGAAGGCACACCCTAACACAGTTGTTCTGCATGATGATTGTTACATACCGTTCGATCAGGGCGCTTGGATGATTGGGATCGTCTTCATAAGAGTGATCAGCGAGTAGGCTATTCTGTGACATGATTGGCCACGCTTACTGCCTGCTTGCTCTGGATAAACTAGCAACACCGGGCGCCCCCTTTTGCGAGTGTCACGACTCACGACTCACGAGTTCCGTGTGCCATTTGCCAGTGTCATGTCCCCTTAACTTCTCTTCCTCCCCGTACTTCGATTCCTTCCCCTAGAAGCAACTTTCCCCACTTCTCTCCCATCCTGCCGTAGCCGCAAGCTGATGGCGCCTCCAACTATCTCTCTCGCAGCCACCCCAGTCCCCCACCCCCTCTCGCCATGGGTTCAAGGGGAGACGGTGAGGAAACGCATCATGACGACAGGGACGGTGATTTCGATGTGAGTCTTGATGACCGACAAGTATAGGGGGTGTATCGCAGTATTTTCGATAAGTAAGAGTGTCGAACCCAACGAGGAGCAGAAGGTGCTGGCTAGTGGTATGGATCAGGAATTCTCTGCAAATACTTAGCAAACGGATTTTTAGGGGTTTTTGATATAGCAAGAAAACAAAGTACGAGTAATAAAACACAGTAGGAATAAATGCAGCAAGTGGCCCAATCCTTTATGCGGCAAAAGGAAAAGCCGGTTATATTACTTAGGATGACCAAACGTTCTCGAGGACACATGGGAAGACTCTCAAGTGCTTTCGCTTCATATAGTTGATTAATCTTCTTTAGCTTGCTAAGTGTTGTGTGGGTGAACCTGTGCTAATGTACCGACCTTCCTAGGACTAATACATACTTGTGATTATACCCCTTGCAAACATCCATAAGTACAAGAAAGTAACTAAGGTAAAAACCTAACCACAACTTTAAACTCTAAGACCCTTACATCCCTTATGCAATGGTTTCCTAACGGGGGTTCAGGTTTCTGTCACTCCAACAACCCCTACGATTAGTAGCCAAATACACAATGCATTCCCCTAAGCCCATATAGGTGAAGTGTCATGTAGTCGATGTTCACATGACACCACTAGAAGAAGTACACCACAACTTAAATATCAAACTATTGAATCTTTCTCAACACAACTCCACTACTAACAACATGACTTCTCCCATGTCCAAAAGAACAAAATGAACTACTCACAAGACATGATATGGATCATGAGAAGATATGGAATAATGATGTATAACAATCTAAACATAAACAATAATTCAACGCTTCACTCAATAGCATCAACTACAAAGAGTAATCAACACCGGGAAAGTTTCCCCTATGAACTATGCAAGATTCAACCCAATTGTTATAGCAATATGGAGATGGTGATGAGGGTGCTGATGGTGATGATGGTGGTGATGATGATCCCGATGAAGTCCAGCTTGATGATGGTGTTGATTGCGATGATCTCCCCTCTCCGGGAAGGAATTCCCTCGGCAGAAATCTGTCTGCCAGAGAGATCTTTCTCTCTCGGTGTTTTCCGCCCCGTAGAGGCGGCGGAATCTTTCTGTGGTCGCTCCCTGAGTCTTAGGGTTTCGGGAGGATAATATACGCCAGAGGGGAGTGCTAGGGGTGGACCAGGGCGTCCACACCACCTACTGGCGTGGCCTAGGCTGGCCCACGCCAGGGGGTGGTGTGGGCCCCCTGTGGCCCATCTCCATCCCCCCTTCTGGCTTCCTTCGTCTTCTAGAAAAATAGGATTTTCCATATATTTTCCCGGATTTTCTGATCTTCGCAAATTTTGCCTCCAAACAGCACCTTTTCCATCAGAATCCTGACTACAGCGGTCCATGCTCCAAAAGTCATCAACCATGCAAAAACAGATGAAATAACATAAGTATCACCTCTCAATACGAAATATATCAATGAATAATAGTGAATTATGACATAGAATAGTGATGCAAAATGGACGTATCAACTCCCCCAAGCTTAGACTTCGCTTTCCCCAAGCGAAACTGAGCTCAATATACATGGCCTCAAGTTTATGGAGTGAAGAGTCGATAAAAGAATATGGACAAGAAGCATCACATTCATGAATACATAGATCATAATAGAAGACAACTCACTATTATATAACTCAACTTGCAATGAGTAAAGGAAACACAATAAAGATACATAAAGTAAATCATAATTGGTAATGGCAAACTTAGCTCTTGGTCGAAGAATAGTTGATAATTTGCTGGAGTCCACAAATAACTGGTTTTCGAAGATAGCTTTCAAAGTAGTAAACATAAAGATAAGAGCAATGTGCAAAACAAGGAACATAAGAAACATGGTTGAATAAATCACCATATGAATGGATGAAACACAACAACTCAAAATACTTCCTGAGGTAGAAGGGAATAGGTTTACTGACTCAACTACAAAGTAAAAGAAAGGCCCTTCGCAGAGGGAAGCAGGGATTTCAAGTTTCATAAAGATCTCCCAAAAATTATGGTACCTACTAGCTCTCAGCTCTCATTGCCCCTATCATAGGCATCTTTAGGTGATTAAGGTTAAGGTGATCAAATATGAGGATATGCATTGACAAGTTCTAAGTTGAGAATCTCATGTCCCTTGAATACGAGGGCCGCTCCTCATGTTACTCAAGTTTATTCATCGTAAGCATGTGTGTATCATAGAGAACCGCCAATGGCTACTCATTAATATTCCATAGCGGCTACTCACACCAAGGGATACATAGATATCTAACGAGAGAGGGGACACTTCCATAATGCAAACCATCCTACATGATATCTTCTCTATTCATGATATGACTCTACTAATAAGGTAAAAAGATAGAAGATAGTGATGTGATACCGCGGCACTCCCCCAAGCTTGGAACAAACCAAGGGGATGCCAAACCTGATGACGAATTACTCCTTTGGTGGTGGTATCCTCTCATCTTCGTCCGACTTCCAGGGTAAGGGCTTCCCATCAACAAAGGACATTGTGGTTTCCAGCATCCTGAAACTTGCAGCAGCACTTATGCGTTTAAACCTAACCTCATACTCACAGTTTTGATTTTGAATGTCATAGAACTGTGTTTGCAGTTCGTTGGTTGTTTGGCGGAGTGAGAGGACTTCATCCTTCAGTTCATCAGTCTCATTTTGTTGATCGGCGATGAGTTCGGAACAAATCTTATGGATGGTATCAACTTTGCACTCCGCCATCTTCTTGTACCTAAAGACTTCTTGCTCTAGTGCTTCCATCCTGTCCTCCAAACTTCCTTCACCTTTACGGCCTCAAACCTCTTTTATTCGGAGTTCTCCATCTTCAAGCAGCAGCTCCTTGGGATGAATCTTCAACTCTCTCATGTATGGGTTGATGATATCCTCTAAAGAAGCTTCCTTGGCTGGTCCAGAGGAAGACATTGTAGCTCCAAATCTAGGACTCCACCTGTCAGAAACAGATCGAAACGAAAACACGACGAAAACACGATATACGAACCTCGGGGGATCCAGGGGATTATATATTACGAAGTTTCACAAAAAAAGGAAGGTACTGGGAGAAAACGAGTTGGAGGCGGAGTCCGGGGTGGCCACACCACCTGGTGGCGCGGCCAGGGGTGGGCCCGCACCACAGGGTGGTGTGAGCCACCCTGGCTCCGTTTCTGTCCCTCTTTCACTTCATAAATTTCCTTACTGACTAAAAACTGCAAAAATATAGTTGGATGGTATTTTCTTCCTTATTACACCATTATCTCCACTACCTCGAAATTTCTTTCACACAAAACTTCACACAATTCTCATTAGCAACATTAGTATAAGTGAAGTGACAAAACCTTTTGAGCTCAATTTCAACTGAAAACCATCAAAACAAAAGCTACTGTAGCAACTCCTTCCGAAAACCCAACAAGAATTCAAAAAGGAAATCGAATAAAGAAGCAAATGCAAGAGTGGCAAAATCTGTCAAAACAGACCAGCAGGTAAAGATCAATTTTTTCGAAAATATTCTGTTGCTCAAATCAAAAAGTGCAAACTTAACGAAAGTTAAATAACAAATTGGGCAGAAGCACAAACAATTATAGCTCAAACCGACATACAGAGATCTCTCACGAATTTTTACAGTGCAGCACAAAAATCTGTTTCGGGACAGCAACTTCCCCAAATATTACTTCTCTCTCATTAGAGGTTGATCTTGACACAAAAACCAAATAAAACGGATAAGGAGTGGTTATTACCGAAGTAATAACTTCCAAGACTCAAAGAAACAAAAACAAATTGAAAGCAAAAACAAATTGGATTGTCTCCCAAAAAGCTCTTTCTTTATAGCCATTAAGATGGGCATGATAATTTTGAAGATGCTCACATAGGAATATGAATTGAAGTGAAAGGGAGCATTAAGAAGCAAAAATACACAAGTTTAAGTCTAACCCACTTCCTATGCAAGGGAGTTTTGTAATCAAACAAGTTGTCGAAACCAGAGGCTACTTGCATAAGAAGGCAAAAAAAGTGCAACATAAAAACTTTCAGCATAAAACGAGGAAACTTGATATTATTGAGATGCATAAGAACACGTTTCCCTCTCTCATAGTAACTTTCAGTATCGTGCATAAACTAACAATATAAATATCACAAGGACCATCGTAACAATGATCACTTATTCTAACAGAAAACACAGGAATACTAGCTCTCATAACACTACTTTGTGAGATAATATTAGAGGTATCCTTACAAAGGATAGTGTGTCCCTCTTCTTCATACTTAGTGACAAAGTCTTTCACATTTGCTATTATAGGTTCATCATCTATTTGTTTATCAGCTTCCACAGCTTTATTTATACTTTCATTAACCATACTAGCTATCATAGAATGTTCCTTTATCTTAACTGGGAAAGGCATTTTCTCAATGTAAGGTTTAGGTAAGACATGATTAGCAATATAAACTTCAGTATTTCTTGCAGGAATACTCTTAGCAATATCTTTATAAGGTTCATGATACTTATTCGACTTCTTTTTAGGCACTTCAATGTAGGAAGCAAAAGCCTTAAAATAAGAGGCACTAGCTTGAGAGTCTAGACCATAAGCATTTTTAATATTTTGAAAGTCATCAGTTCCCTTAAAAGATTTAATTCATTCATAATCATAATTTATACCTGACTTTCTACCTTTGTCATTCTCCCAAGCTTCAGAATTATCTTGAATACGGTCCAGAAGATCCCATTTAGCTTCTTCTCCCATGCGAGTGAATGATCTAGCACAAGAAGCATCCAATAAATCCTTGTCATGTAGAGGGAGCCTTGCATAAAATTTATTGATAATAATATTGTTGGGGAGCTCATGAATGGGACATTTGAGCATTAGTAACTTCAATCTCCCCCAAGCTTGAGATGTACTCTCTCCATCAAGAGGCCAAAAGTTGTATATTTGATTCCGATCTTTATGAATCTCTATGAGGATAAACCTTTGAATAAAAGAGAGGCAGTATTTCCTCCCATTCCAGAGCTTGACCATTCTTCAGCAGCTTATACCATTCCTCAGCTCTTCCTTTCAGCGATAATGAGAATAACTTCTTCTTAACTTGATCTGTAGTAATACCTACACACTTGAACAACCCGCATAATTCGTGTATAAAGAGTAAATGATCACCGGGATGGACAGTTCCATCCCCAACATAGTAGTTATCCATAACACGGTCAATAATTCTTGTAGGTATTTTAAAAAGATCATTCTCAGCAGGTGGTGGTTTATCTACTACCTTAGCAGTGGTAGTAGCATTACCAAATAAGAAACTCATCGAATTATCCATAACGAAAATAAAGTAACTAACAGAAGTAAACAATACTCACAGTAGAAGTTTCCTTCACCAGTTCCACTCTCCAATAGCGTTTCACTCCCCGGCAATGGCGCCAGAAAATAGTCTTGATGACCCACAAGTATAGGCGGTGTACGCAGTATTTTCGATAAGTAAGAGTGTCGAACCCAACCAGGAGCAGATGGTGCTGGCTAGTGGTATGGATCAGGAATTCTCTGCAAATACTTAGCAAACGGATTTTTAGGGGTTTTTGATATAGCAAGTAAACAAAGTACGAGTAATAAAAGACAGTAGGAATAAATGCAGCAAGTGGCGCAATCCTTTATGTAGCAAAGGACAAGCAGGTTGTATTACTTAGGATAACCAAACGTTCAGTTAAAATTGAGCTCAAAAGGTTTTGTCACTTCACTTATACTAATGTTGCTAATGAGAATTGTGTGAAGTTTTGTGTGAAAGAAATTTCGAGGTAGTGGAGATAATGGTGTAATAAGGAAGTGAAAGGTTTTATGACTATATTTTTGCTAATGATGGAATAATGATGTATAACAATCTGAACATAAACAATAATTCAACGGTTCACTCAATAGCATCAACTACAAAGAGTAATCAACACCGGGAAAGTTTCCCCTATGAACTATGCAAGATTCAACCCAATTGTTACAGCAATATGGAGATGGTGATGAGGGTGCTGATGGTGATGATGGTGGTGATGATGATGATGATGATCCCAATGAACTATAGCTTGATGATGGTGTTGATGGCGACGATCTCCCCTCTCCGGGAAGGAACTCCCCCGGCAGAAATCTGTCTGCTGGAGAGATCTTTCTCTCTTGGTGTTTTCCGCCCCGCAGAGGCAGCGGAATCTTTCTGTGGTTGCTCCCCGAGTCTTAGGGTTTCGGGAGGATAATATACGCCAGAGGGGAGTGCCAGGGGTGGACCAGGGCGGCCACACCACCTGGTGGCACGGCCTAGGCTGGCCCGCGCCAGGGGGTGGTGTGGGCCCCCTATGGCCCATCTCCAGCCCCCCTTCTGGCTCCCTTCGTCTTCTGGAAAAATAGGATTTTTCATATATTTTACCGGATTTTCTTATCTTCGCGAAATTTGCCTCCAAACAGCACCTTTTCCATCAGAATTCTAACTGTAGCGGTCCATGCTCCAAAAGTCATCAACCATGCAAAAACAGATAAAATAACATAAGTATCACCTCTCAATACGAAATATATCAATGAATAACAGCGAATTATGACATATAATAGTGATGCAAAATGGACGTATCAGTCGTCTCATCTCTATCTCTATCATATGTGGCCAATTATCTATTTTGAGCTAGATCTACTCTGTTTACTCATGCATGTATGATATGTTAGGCCAACCAGATGCTGTACGACTCCGAATATCACTGTTTAGTGGAGGAAGATAGTCCTCCGCTATGTAAACATGGATATGTCCCCACTAAATTTGTAGCATTCGAAAGACAAAACGCAGGCTGGAGATATTTACAATGTCAACGACATCATGCAATGATGTCCTTGCAGAAGTTGCGGTGTTGTTAAATGGGTAGATCCAGAGTGGCCCAAATCGATGCAAAAAACACTGCATAAACTATGAGATATGACTGTTGAGTTGAAAGAATCCATAGTCAGCTCACTTCTTGACAGTGCTGAGATGAAGCTATTTGACCAAGTTGACACAACCAAGCTTAACCGAGATCTCAGGAGGGTGCAAGACAAGGTTAGCAAAGTCGAGAAGGAGAGGGACGTGGCGTTGTCCCTGAAGGCTAAAGAAGAGCAAGAACTGACATAAGCAAGCAATGAACTTCACCGGGCCAAAGTCCTGCAGTTCACAACTACGAGTATTGATAAGTGCATAAGGATAAATGTAGAGAAACAATTGAAGTTGTGCAAGGAAGATGCTAAAAGGAAGGAGCAGACGATTCGATCCTTGTTCTCTCAGGAAGATGCGCATCGAGCTAAGATTAGGAAGATCAAGGAGATGTATGATAATTAGTTCCATTTATCTTGAGATCCGTGCTTTTTTAAGTTGTAATAGTAGTACTTGTTGACCTAGCGGTCTGAACTAGTGGTCCCGGAGTCCTGGGAAATAAATTGGTCGCCCGTTAATCTGCCTTAACCCTGCATTACTTCGTTTTGTCTGGTCATGGTGGTATTATGACATTGGTGGTTTGTTTAAACGTAATATACGTGGATTGTGCCACATGAAAATGGCACAACCACAATTTATAAAGTGGAAGCATGTACACCTGGTTACTGGAGATCCGGGAGCTTCGCCAGATGCAGGGGATACAGGAGCAGGGAGGCGGTGAGATAGACGGGCTCAAGATTAGGCCAGAAAGTGGTACTGATTTCCTCATCATCTGGGCATTATTGGTTGCATGCTGTTTATGTTGCCATGTCATTGTGCAACAGCTGAAATAAGTTGCTGCTTCATGGAGTGTACCAGCTTAAATAATTTATTTCTGTGCCACTTACATTCCATCGAATTTGGAGACCTCCTGCCCCTCAGCAATCATGGAACCGGTGCTGCATGTTGTCAGATAGTAGTGGCATAATCACAATTTTGGATTCAACTACTGACTAGAGCATTTCCAAACCCTAAGTCGTGCTACATTTTACTTCGATAACATGGGTAGATTCTTTCACCCCGCAAAGTTCCGCACACAGAGCTCCAGAATTCAATCGAATTATATATATAGGTTCAAGTTCAACAAATTATTATGCATCTTCATTGCCAACAGCCTTCTTCCCCCGCCTGGGTGCCAAGCCTTCATGTCCACTAGCTTCTTCATTTACTGCCTTCTTCCCCTTCCTCGGTGCCAATTTTCTTAGCTTCATGTACTCTGCCTCGCCGAGACAATCAGCACCAGAATCGTGTCCAACATCATCTTTCCACTCGTTTTTATTTTCTTCCGGCAGCTAAATGACTGACCCGATAGTCATGTTTCTAACCTTGAAGCGCTTCCTATCAAATAAACAGGAGTGTTGCATAACTTCCCAATATGTATAGAGTAAATAAAACAAAAATTACAATTCAGCACAAACATGCGAACCCCAAGAGACTTTTTCTTACCAGGAGCTAATTGGGTTCGAGTGACCACCCTGTCCAAGAATAGAAGGGCAACTCCCAGTTGCAGCAACTTCCACATCTAGTACATCACAATTCTGTTCAAACATGCAAGCCGAGGCATATCTTTCCATCAACCCAATTAGCTAATTGTCACACGTTAGAGGAACCATGATGCCTCGTTCATCCATGAAGCTGAACTTTGCAGTCTACTTCGGCCATATTTCATCATGATTACGCAGAGCAACAACCATACCAGGGATAGTGTAGAATTGCGCAGGCGCTTCTTTCATCGTGATACAATGGTGTCCATACCACTTGCCATTCACCCTTGCTGATTTAGAGTCGTACTTGAAGAGGGCTACCGTAACCAGGTAAGGGTGGTCCGCGGAGATCCCACTTGACAGAAAACTATGGGAAAATATGTTTGTCAGCGTTGGGCTAACAAACAATTTTAGGTTTAGTAGCCAGCTAGCAGTTATAGTTAGTGCGAATAGTAAAGAAAAGGGTATCTCACCCGCATGTAGCCAGAACTTCTTCTTCCTTGGTAGTAGGATCTACCATCCTCCGAGCTGCTCAGCTCGTCGGCGGTGAAGGCGGGCTAGAGCCTTGCAACATCGGCTACGACATGCGCCATTGGAGCTTGGGATCAGCGAATGGGAGGAACAACTGGGCACATCAACTTGGCACCGGAAGTCAAATGTCCGAAGGGATCGTTCTTTCTGGAGGGTGGATTTCGAAGCCGCTGGTGCTAGGGGAAAGGAGGGAATGGATTTGTGAAATTGTTCAATGCATCCAAGCCACTTAGTTCCTCGATTTTCCTAAGAGGTTGCCACGTTGGCGCTCGCGTCAAGGACAGATGACCGACATGTGGGTCCCAACCGTCTACTTCATGGGGCAGTTTAACGGAATGTTTGAATTTGGCAGGGTGAGATGAGTTTTCCTCGAAATGGCCCCTCTCAGTAGTTGGCAACCCAACTTTACGAAATGTGGCAATTACATTCAACTTGGGTACCGCGATGCGCTAGTCCAGGAACTTTTGGGCCGCAAACAAACAATCCCCATCTATAACCCGAATAAGTTGGGACTTTTTAAGTTTATAGTATCCACTTTGATATTTAGCCCAACCCCTTAAGAACTGTCTAAGGTGCGGAACCTTGTATTGCCAAATATCCAAAACTAGGCAGCGCGCTGTTTTCTTCGACCACTCTGCCGCAACCAAATCAAAGAAATTATCTTGTCGAAGCCAAAACCGTGATTTGTTTCCAAGGTGAGCCTGTTCACTGAGTCCAGCAACAGAGGGGTGTGATCAGACCCCGATCTAGTTAGGGACTGAATGCTAACAAACAGGAATTTTTGTTCCCGTAGAATACTTGCTAACACTCTGCCTAGTTTGTTGGCATCTCTCTGCAATTTTCCCATGTGAACTGTCGTCCTGAAAGAACAATTTATCTGAAGTTTAGGCTCTCAATAATAGTATTAAACATAAAGGACCATCTAGGATTAAAATTATTATTATTCACTTCTTGTGGTCTTCTAAGAAGATTGAAGTCGCCACCCACTAGAATTGACAGAGTTTGATCCTCACAAATTCTAACCAACTCGGCTAAGAACTCCGACTTTTGAGTGTCTTGTGCCGCCCCATACAGAGATATGAAAAACCTATTCAAAATAGTTGGATTTATTAGCAACATGAAACTTAATGCATCTACCCCCTACTATAACTGGCTTGACATTCAAAGTTTGATTATTAATTCCTACTAACATACCACATGATCTACCTATCGGTGGCAGACAGTACCAAATAATATCACACCTTCCTGAAAGATGTGATAAAAATGATGTCGTGAAGTTTCCTCTTCCCATTTCATAAATGCAAAGAAATATAATATGTGTTCTCTAAAAATCTCCCTCACAACTAGATGTTTCGCGTTATCAGCAAAACCGCCACTATTCCAAAATACTCCTCTCATCAAGATTACTTTTTTAGTCTAGAACTCATTCTCACGGATATATGATCACAATCTCTTTTTTATATTTCCTCTTATGTTTTGCATGTTGTAAAGGGATAGTCGTTGGTTCTGTACCAACATGATGTTTCTCCAACAATAAATCTTCATTAAAGGAGAATGCTTCATTCATTGCTAGACTACTTAAGTTGTCTTTTTTAGACCTAGCTTTGTCTTCATTTTTCTTTAGCATCACTAATGTTCTCTGAATGTCAAGTTGCTTTATTAAGTTCACAGAAGAGTTGACCTCCCTTGGTGAATTCCCCAAAGATACCCCCAATTTTAAAACCTTAGCAAAAACTATATCATTAGGTATAGATGCAAAAGAAAACTTAGATATAAAATCCGCACATGTTGATGGGTAGTTGTCCTTATCCTGATCACGGTGCTAAGCCCGCTCTAGCTGAGGTACATCAACGTCAGGCTGGGCACAAATACGGCCACTAGACCGTACCCCCCGCCCCCGCCACGAAAAGGTATCCCGCCGCAAGCCACCAGATCCTCTTGAGACTATTGACCCGCAGAAAAGCTCCCGTGCCCACATTCTTGGAGTTGATAGGGGCACTTGCCGGTGTTCGCAGCCTAGGAGAAGCTCCATGGATGCCCCTAGCCTTAGCTGATGCATGGATCACCGGGGAGCTATTCTCCGGAAAAGCATGCCCACCCTCCTTCTTAGCTGTCTCGGAAGCAAGCCCGTCAATCAAAATAGACGTGTGATTGCCACACACAAAAGACCATGTTACATCTCCTACCACGGTGTCAGCCATTTCCAATGATATGGGCCCAGAAGATGAAATAGCCTGCATACCCTCCGTACCGGCCTCAAGAAGATCCTCCATCCTCTCTGCAGTCGCTGCCGTGGCAGCCGAATGAGACATAAAATGATGTTCGGCAGGTGGAAATTCCACCGCGGCAGCGAAGCTGCCTTCCACGTCATCCGCCAAGTCTGCCGAGGCAGAGAAAAGGGGCAAAAGTTGCTGCCCAACAGGATTTTTTCCTGCCGCTGGAGCGCAGATCACCGACCCATCTCGGTTTTCAGCATAAATGTGCGACCTATTTAGAGGAGCCGAAGCAACCTTTCTGGCCTCCTCCTCTTCCTCTTGCACCATCTGGTACCATGATTTCCTTGGCTCCGAATTAGCTACATCTTTCTTTACTAACTCCTTGGAGGCATGGCTGCAATGCAGTAAAAGGATCCAAACTTAATGCCAAGATCCTAAACTTGTTTGTCAGAGCTTGTGTTCACCTCTAGAGCGTTCAATTTACTTGGTGCAGAATTATTCACATTAGTATTATTACTATCTAGCCCAACTTTATCATCAGTTTTAGTCTTGGGATCCTTGTCCCTAGACCCATCTTCCTTCCCTTCCTTGTCGTTACCAACAACCTCTGCCAGTCTGGATTTCCTTCTATTTCGATCTCCAAACCATAACCCTTGCCCTCAAAAGAATGATCTGCTCTGACCGGTATTGAGAAAGGATCCACCACCGCAACCTTTTGACGCACTACCCCATGTTCCTTGGTAAATTTCATGTCTACGTCAACAGTTTTGCCAAACAAAGAACCTAGGGCAAACAATGCTAAGTAGTCTCTTATAAGATTATCAGGACAACCTTTAATCCTCAACCAAACCTCTATAAACTCCCATGTATCCAAGTCCTTTGTTGCCCATTCTTCAAAGATCAAAGTGCACGGAGTACCTTCTATTGAGTCCTTGCCAATTTTCCCCAGTCGCATGAGATTAAGCTTTGATGGGTACACCACCTTGAATAGGTTGTGCTGCATAGACTGAATATCCCATTGTGGATTTCCCGAGACCAACCAATCAAGTTCTTGCAACACCTGAATTGCAGTCATTTCTCCTCCTTCAATTCTAACCGAACCGATTTTACCACTATCCCGTACTGCTCTTAGCCCAGGTGTTTTCGGTATGTCAAATAAAAGGAGCTTATCACTTGCCAAACTATACATCATAGCCACTGATTTTGGCATGCTAGGGATAGAGCACTCACTTGATAAATTCTTTGGCGAATCACAATATAAACATAATTCAACCTTACAACCAAGAGCCACATAACCATTCTCTCTACATCTAAAGCATTCGATCTTCTCAGGTTTCTTTATCTTAGCCAATTTAGATGTGCCGTCTGTCAGAGAGGGCATAACCACTGAATTAGCTCGCCGAGTCCCAACCACCGTTTCAGATATCACTGTGTTAACACCAGCAGCTGGTAATACAACCATGTTACCACCGTGCTGATTAGTATCCTTGCTAATATCTATGATAGCACTACCCATTGTCATGAAAGATCTCCCCTCTCTTTTGCGAGATGGGAAGCGTCCTCGGGAGTGTCTATTAAGGCCTCCTCGCCCTCTGTTCCCATAACCGCCATAGCCTCAATTTTGACGGAAACCTTGATTGGTATACCCAGACCCATGACGCTAACCATGATCACCCTCATAGTATCCCTCATCAAAACCACCAAACTGACCTGAGAATTCATTGTTTGCGAAACCAGCAGAATTACCACCAGGCCAAGCTCTGTGCTCACCTTGCCACGCCTCATTCCGCTGCATTCCCCCTCCACCGTTATGACCCTCGTTTCTAAGTTAATGCGGAGGAACCCAAAACCTTGGTCCCCCAGCGCTGCCGTCGTGCGCCGGTGCGCTGCCATTGGAAGGACCACCCTGCTCGAAGAATCTTGGAGGTCTGTGATCCGCAGAAAACTCTCCCCTGCCTGATCCACCTCCACCATGGCTAAAGCTTGCCCCGCCGCCACCACGGCCAAAGCCACCACCCAGCCATCTGTGAGACACGAGTCAAAACCCTAGTAGTAGTGTTGTCTAGCAGAAACGTGCCTCTAGTATGATTCCAAATACGACCCAATACCCTGTGCATTGGATTATTTTTGGTTTTAGCCGGGCCACAAGAACAATCTGACCGATACCGGCCACTATGGCCCAGTTTGTTCCGATGAGATAATATTGGGCTGAGACAGTCTCTGTGTTCGTCTAATCCAACAGTCTCCAGAAAATAAACCAGATTTCGAAAATGCGTGATTGCCGCAATCTGAAATAGCCTGATGTCTTTATGATCTGGCTAGCGAACTTCTCGCCATCGCCCGGGACGCCGTTGTCACGCCAGCAAACGGCCAACCAGGCCTCTTACGAATAGAGTTCCTTGATCTTCTCCTTTCCATCGTGATCCACTCCGTAGGATCAAACGATGCCTCAACAAATGAAGATGGTTCCAGAACCGGTCTTCGAAACACCAAAGATTTCTTTACCAATGGAGTCATCGACATCAGTCTCCCTTGAGCAGGAGCACCAAGATCAGAGGTAGGAGAAAGCAAAAGTGAGATTGATGCATACCTTTTATGAGCCCTCTTGGTGGTCTTTTTTGTCACCCGCGATCCAGACGTCGAAGGGGCTGCAGATGGTGATGGAAGATAATCTACAGATCTCATCACCGCCTCCTTCTCTAGAGGCTCCTCATCGGAGTCCTCCCCCAGCACCCAAAACATTCCAAACCCACCGGAGTCGCCCGGCGGGTCGCACGGCGCGTCGCTCATGACACTACAACAAGTAATCGATTCAATTCTAGTGACGTTTGATGCATTTTACTCATTTTATTAACACTAATTTCCGAAGAGAGTGTTGTGTCTGCTGAGTGGTAGGAGAAACATGCACCCATATCACCATTAGAAATGATTTCATAGTGAATTCTTCCTTGGAATGAAAAATATATGAACATCAAGCATTGCATATATACAAAACCTTTCAATTGTAACTCAATGCCAATGTTAGTTCATGTGAATTCTCATTAATTACCAAATCCACAGATGTGAGCACCATGCACTTTCACCAAGGATTCTCCTCCAAATATCCAATCCATGGTGACGTCATAAGGCATGATAACCCCTCACACACATACAAAACCAACTACCAAAATCCATATATGACACTCTTGGTACCGCCTCATTGCAAAACAAGAAATTGTACCCACATATAAAGGATTGTCCTAGAATCTCAAGCCAATGCAACCCCTTCCAGTCCAGCTACAAAGATAACAACCCAGTGATGGATGATGAACTTGAATGTCATTAAGACCTGATCCGAGAAAACCTAGATCTATGGTTTCCACCGGAGAAACTTGGAGGGGTGGGATATGCATAACATAACGCCTTCAACAAGTAAACAATACCCCATGCACTGCGTTCAACAAATTCGACCACTAGCCAGAATTAGCTGGTCCGCTACTTGTACTATTGTAGGTTTTGGAAATCTATCTCTGCTTGTAGTATGATCCAATTCTATGTTGAGCATGTCTTGTTTATCTTAAGTTTGTTGTATATCATTAATTTCTAACTATATCATGTGTAGTGTTTGCAGTATGAGCTAGTGTCTAGCTTGTGTAGGTTGAGGTCACGTACCGAATGTGCTAGTTATGTTCGTGTATTTTCTATTGTGTTAGATCTACAGTTGTTTACATTGATCTATATAATCCATTAGTAATATAGCACTCTATGGACGACTTTAGACAGTCTCTCATCAACATTGATGATATCCATATCCCTTCTTTTATGGATGGTTCTCAGCCCATGCCTCGGAATGCAGTGGTGTCTTCAACGGTGTTGCATGCGGCTGTAACGGAGGACCATGTGCATACACAGGTACATAGAAGGCCCTCATAAAGATGGCATCTAAAGTTTGAAAATGTTTTTAGAACTCTGAAATACGATTTTCATATTTAAAACATAGAGAGCTTCCAATAGCTCAACATCTATTTGTAGTTTTCGATAATAGAACCTATTTCAACTTCTAAGATTGTTCCACAATCAATTCCTACATCCCATTGGGTGTAAGTTATGTTGGGACTCCGTAAGTACGTTCTCTCGAGTCGTGATCTGAGTTGGCAACAAACGTCCATCACGTCACTGACCTTGCATGCGGTTTGGCGAATGTAGAAAATAACAAGAAAAATGGCACCCTTATGTTCACTCACTAGCTGTAAGCGAATCACATGTGTGTGGACGAGAGGTAAAAACCTCATGCATTAACAAATCGCAAGAGATTGTAGCAATATTGATACATATTCCACATACAACATTGTATATCTTTTCTTATAATTAATACTAGACTAGATAGCATATGGAATAACATAAATCTAGAAATGAGAAGTATTCAGATTCACTACAACACGTGTCGCGTGCCCTGGCATCTATAAACACCTATAAACACCGAGGCACACGCCTAGTCGCCGCGCTCGCGCTAGCGTGGCAAAAAACCGCCAAGTATAACTGTGTCAGGAAAAGTTTTTAGATGGCGTTTATTTTAGCTCGACACATCGTCATTCGCCGAGCTAGTGCTACCGCGTCTCTACAGACGATGCGTCATGCTACATAAGGTAAGACGGCGGAACTTTAATGTTGTGTAATGGTAAGGTGTGGCGTACTACTCTGCCGTGTTTTGCATATATTTTATGGCATAAAAGTTAATTACGATTATTGATTAAAAATAGGTTTATTCACAAAAGTTAATAATGGTTAGTGTATTAAATATTCATTAAGACATAGATTATATTATATTAACACAATAAAATATTACATACATCTGCATAGTCCTAAATTGACAATTGCAATTGCTACCAATATTACAATGCAGGACGTTGCATGTCGCAGACCGGTTTCTTTTTCTATGCAAAGTTTTCCGTTTCTCTTAATATTCAACCTATCAACTTCTTCCTTTCTCTTTGTGCATACACTATATCAGCCACCTGCAATTTCAGCTACATCTTATTTTCTTCTAAGATTTCCTTATCTTGCACAATTTTTTTGATGTCCTCCTTCGACTACGTGTTTTTCTCTTTCTAAAAGGAGTATCCTGGCTTCGATGGAGGTCAAACGATCCTAGAATCAACGCAAATAGATTGATTCAGTAAAGTTCACTGCAATCTAAATCATACAAACCAAAAAACAAAAATACATACCTAATTTGATGATATCCTGTAGTCCCTGAGATGGTTAGTGGAAAAATTTACCGCCGAGGACCCCATTTTAGTCAACATGCTAGATACGACTCGAGATCTCGCAGGGAGGGGAAAGACGGCCAGATCCGTTTGGAAATCTGCTCGAGATATCATGCAGAAGGGTAAGATAGCTAGATCCGGGTCAAGATCTCACGCTGAGTAGCATGACGGACATATCTGTTAGGGTCGGCACACCGGCTGCATGTAGACGGATTGGCGAGAGTGGCTTCGTAGAAATATGTTCCAGCTCTACGTGAACTGGAGGTGGACGGGGGATTGTTGGTGATATATTGAGATCCTTCGTAGGCCTTGTGGGCTGTTAACTTTATGCCCTGTTATATTTTTTTGACATATAATGCTTATTTTGTTGACCAAAATTAATGGTCAAACATTTTTCTAAATTACGCGCGTGCTTGTTGAACTGAACCAGAGGGAGTAACAAAGATTTTTAAAGCATTCCGTGCAAAGCAACAAAAAATAAAGCAACAATAGATCTTAAGAACATCTGGTCCATACTTAATTAGATAATTCATTCTACCAACAGATCGAACTACCAATTACATATGCTCAACTATGTCCCATAGTTCACTCATAATCAATAGTATATCTTTGCAATACTGCCGCCGTCCTAAATCTCACTGAGATCTTTCTTATCGGTACGTCTTCTCTCGCATACTTCTTCTCACCTGCTTTTCAAATTTTTGATCACTTTGATTTCGCTCCACGGATGAAATAAATTACACTAGAGTAATATCAATTCATGCTCTTCATCAACCCATGCTACGAAATCGCAGGCCGTGTTCTCATAACCGCGAGCGTAGAACTTGCGGCCGGTATCCATCGGCCTTGTTTGTCGCACACTATATAGCGACGTGGTGGTAAACTGCACTTGCAAATCCGTCCAGTCTTCGAGGATGTCGTTCCAATCCGGTTCACGGATATCCTCAGGTAAATCAGGGTGTAACTTCAAAAGAAAATAGCCATGTATACATGTGTGAGATCAAAAAATCCCCAAAGTCCATATGAAATCGAGAGAATCCTAAATCAGATATATCTCGATCAATCAAACAACAAGCATGATCCGATGAAATCAAAATTCTTAAGCACATATAATTGATGTACACGTACCAGCATCTCGCTATCGATCTCTATAGGCGATGTCCGCAGAAGCTACCACCGGGCGCCTCCACAGTATGCCACTGCTCGCAACCTGAAGATTCATCCCTAAGAAGTTATCGAAGAGGAGGGACACATATGAAGACAAGGCTCGGCTCAGTGGTGAGCCATGCTAGTCAGCGACACAGGCTAAACCATTCAGCGAGATGTGCTTGACCGTTTTCACCATGGGGCCGATATTTAACAGCGCTAGCACATTGTCAGCGCAACAATGCCTCCGTCCATCTAATGTGGCATTAAAATATGCCGACCTCCCATCCACCTACCATGACAGTAATATGTGCCTGTATCGGATGTGCCACGGCGTATATTTGGTCGCCGCAACAAAATGGTGTCACGGTAGCTGTAACATCCCAAACTTGAATCCAAGGTTATTAAGATCCAAATTATCAAATTTAGGTTTAACAAAAACCTTTTTAATTTAAATAATTAAGCATGCATATGAGTGTTGCATTGAAATAGGAGTTGTTTTAAATTGCCATGATTGATTGTTCTAATGGTTGTAAAATGACTCTAAGGTGAATTCCACATCATATAGATCATCCCCAAGCAAATCCCAAAGAAAAAGAAATCAAAAAGAATTAAATAAAGGAAATGGTCACTTTTGCCATTTTAATCACTTAGCTCACTTTTGGTGTTCCTAGCACTCAATTTCCAACAGAGACAATTGTGGATCTTTGCACCCCTTGTTAGTACAAGTAGAGATGTGCCAAGGCCCACTTTGTGATCTTCCAAAAACATTCAAACTCTAATTTTAAATGACAATTGAAAATTGAATCTAGTGTATGTATCTAGATCACACTTTTTCAAAAACCATCCAAATGAATTCCATTTGGCAAATCCTAGCAACCACAGATGTTTAAGCATGAGACAAACCACTAAACAAAAATTCATTTCAAAATTCCAAATTTGAATTCTTTCGGCCATTTTGTCAAACACTTGGTGGACACAGATCAAACAAAAACCAAAAACACTAGTGTGAGCAATGTTCTGGCCAAACCTGTCTCCCACATTGCAACCAAACCCTCTCCACTACATCCCCTACCCCTTTCTAGCCCGACCAAGCACTGTGCCCATGACCAAATGGTCATGGAGATCAATGCCGAGCCCCCTCGAGCACCTCACCGGCGACAGCGTGCCCCTGACGCCGCCAGCCTCGCCCACCTTGCCCAACGCGTTGCTCGTGGTCCACCTCCCCCTCCAAGCCAGCCCCAGCTCGAGGACAGAGCGAGGAGCGACCAGGAACCGCCGCGCCCAGAACGTGTCTGCCATGCCGACGCCACCCGCAGAGCACGCATGGTCCCCCGTTCAACCAGACCCCGCCTTGCGCTCGCCCCCCACCTACATGATCACCACCGCCCCAGGAATCTACTAGACACGCCCATTTCCCCGACCGTGCCCCGTAGTCGTCGGCCACCGCAAAATTTGCCGTCGATAGAGACATCGTGCGTGCCGCGCCGCTCACGTCTCCCGACCGCAATTCACTACACGCACACCGCCAGGACGACCACTAGGGAACCGCCTACCATCCTAGCCCACCGCCCAAACCTCTAGCCCGATGTGCCGTCGTCACCGGCGAGCTCCGCCCATGCCTCCCTGCATCCCTCGCCCCGCTATAAATACAGCGCCTCCCAGCACCGTTTCCTAACACCACTCTCATCCACTCCCTCTCAGAGCACTCCCAGCGCCCCACCGAAGCAAGCCGCAGACCGTAGCACCGAAATTTCACCAAAGTCTGCCGCCGAAGGAGGAGAAGTAGGCCAGCGATCCAGGCCATCTCCCGGGACGCCGCCGGTACCAGGAGAACCGTCGTCGTCGACTTGTTTGTTTGTCCGCCTCGCCGCACTATCTGGAGCCCCGGTATGTCCCCACTGCACCCCCACCGAGCCACTAGGGTCTAGTCTCGCCGGCGGCGAGTCCGTCGTCGACGACGACCGTGAGCCATTGATCTAGTTCTAATCCTACAGCCATAGTTCGCTCATACCGTTTCGGCAACCCTTGTCCCACTGATAGTTGGGGCCCCCACTTAAAACCATCCCGGGCGCTGTGTGGAGTAAACTGGGCCGGCCCATTTATTTCCCGCACGACCCGTTTAATTCAAATAGCTCTTTTTCTTTTTAGACTTAGACTTAGTTCTGTCCCTTAGATTAAAAATCAATTTAGGGAGTTTTACAAATCCAAATTAGATGATTCCAATTTTGTTGGAAAGGTAATTGAAATATTTATCAAAGCCCATTGGATTTAAATAATTTAGAGTTACAGATCTCTCCTAGTAAAAATAACAAGACAGAAGCTTTTTCATTCAAACATTTTTTAAAATCAACCATAATAGCTTTTGAGTTGATTCCAACTCTCAAAAATCATATTTAACCATACCTATCTTAATATATAATAATATTAAGGTTTGAATGCAGTGACTTTGGACTAGTACCAAAATAATGCTATATAGGCATTTCTAGTCACTTTAAATCATTAAATATTAAACTTAAACTTTATAAAATGTGATCCAACCTTTAAATCACATTCCATATGTTAGAATATGTGGTGATAACATGTGTCCACATGATCCCATATTTTAATTGGTGAATATTAAATCTTAGTTATTTTCAGTGAGTAGAAATTACTTTTCTCAAATAAAAAGAATGAAACTAGTTCATTAAACCTTGTGATGTTTGTGATGATACTAGATCATCAAATGTGTGCCTTACTGTGCTAAGTAGACTAGTTAAGTATTTCTTGGTGATTTTATATTCCGTATGTATTTATAGACGATAGTACCGACCAAGCTTACGAAGATGAGGAGTTCTACCAAGAGGAGGAGGAAGACAATTTCAACCACTTCACTACCCAAGGCTAAATAACACTTGCAAGTATTATACTTATGCAAGCCATCATTAACAATGAAAGCTAACCCTTGCAAGCTTGATAACCTAAGCCAATGCATTAGGCATGCTTTGGTTATACACCTTTATAATGTTACCATCCCAAGTCTTGTTTACAAGCTTTACTTTCTTTTACTTTACCAAAGTCCTTTACTTTGTTTGAAGGTAGCATAAAGAGTATAAAACTTGACCAATCTAGTTAGGAGTAGATGTCATTCTATGGCATGAGATTGATCTTAGCATCCCTAATTAGTGAACACTCTTAACTAAGTGATTTGAGTCAAACCAAAAACTTGATCACTTTAGATGAGAATACTTGGTTAAAATGACTTGTGAAAACCTTGGAATGATGAGTCATTCTATTGAAATGTTTTGACATGTGTTGATAAACACAAATGGTTTATGATGATGATGAAAATGTTGAGGCATGATCCTTAGCAGTTTTATAAAAATTGATGGTTGGGTTCGGATGCGATACCATTCCAATTTTACCGTACAACCGCATTACCTGAATTGGATAAGGCTTAGCCGGAAGTTTATATGCATTAGTATTAGTTCCCTCGTGGGAGAGGTTTGAGCTAAGGCTACCTCTCAATGTTGTCCACCTATGCAGTGCCCAGGATGGCAAATGGCCATAGATGGGAGGCCAAGCTCATAGGAGAGGTGCTTATACTAGGGTGTGTAAAGGAAAGGTTATGTTTGATTATCTGCATACTCAGTATGATGATTCAGGGTTATCCCTGACAGATGTATCGAATCTTGTGGTGAAAGTGTACCACGTCTGCAGAGTGTCAAACTATTCAAATAGCCGCGTCCGCGGTTATGGACAGTTGGAGTGGCCATACTGTTCCATTATCAGATGTTTTCAAAATGACTTATGAAATGAATTGTGACATGACTTGACCACAACAGAGTTGTGACTATGACAACTAAGTTCCCACTTAAGTGATTCTAGAACTTTATTTTATCTTTCTTTGTTTCTGAACTCAGCTTAGGTTTCAAACTAAACTTTACAAATAAACTTAGAGTTAGCACTCATACTAGAACTATCTTACTTGTTAGTGGTAGTTTGCGAGTACTTAAAGAGTACTCATGGCTTTTGTCCCTGGCCATTTCCGTGGCCATACTATGAAGAGGAGTACCAAGATGAAGGACAGCAGGATGGTTATGATAACTAGGATCATCTCCCATCGTCAGCATTGCCTGTGACCCTGAAGATGGACCCCACCGCTATGCTTATTATTATTCCGCTGCTTGTTGTATTAAGACTGGATCATGAGATCCTTTATTCGTGTAAGACCTTATTATGGTTTGTAATCGATGATGTACTGTGATATCTAATATGTTATGTCTCGCAAAAATGGTAATCCTGGGATTGCGATGTATGGCATAACAGGCATCTGGCATTTAAAATTCAGGTGTTGACAAGTTGGTATCAGAGCCATCCTGACCATAGGAGACCCTAGTTAGAATGGACGTCCGAACAAAAACTTAGTTTCAAAACCAAAGTGAGAATTTATGAAAACTATTTCCTCCCTTACCCTTGGGATTATTTCTCTCAAAAAATACATGTTCCTCCAAAATTCTTGATCACTTCACTAACTTTCTCATCCTCAATTCTTCTAGATGGAAACTCAGTTCAGCAAGTTCTACCAGTTGGGCAATGGAGGCCAGCTGATCTTCGAGATCGGTCTTGATGCACTATCGGAGTACTTGGAGCGTCCGCATCCGGAATTCCTTGGAGCTCAACTTCCGGGACCCCCAGGAGGAAATTTGTAATGGCTAGTGACTGCTGATCTTAGAGGCAAGATAGAAGCACCAACGTCCGGGAGGATTCAGTTCTCCGTAAGAGAGAATAACTGGCTAGATGGATTATCCAGGGCAATGCATGAAGCTCTCGCTCGTCTTTGCGCACAGAATGTCAACTTGATCCAAGGAACCCGCTTTGCTCACTACACAAGGCGGGATTTTATGGGAATGCCCATGGAGATGCCAAGTCACCCGGAGTTGAAGCGTCAAGTGGAGAACCTTGACTTCCTGCTGTATGATAGATAGAAGGAATTGGACAATGCTAGAGAGTTCGCCAATAACAACCTCACCATCGCCGCCCAGAAGGCCCAGACTTTCGCCCTGCTCATCAAATGTCGTCAATCACTTTGCCGCCAGCATGCAAAGAAGGATTGCACCATCGAACATCTTCGCAAGAAGGTGGCCGACCTCGAGAAGACCATCAAGGAGCAAGAAGCTCAGCTCGCAGCAAAGGAAGAAGAAGAGGAAGGTGAAGACATCCAAGGAGATATTGACTCCTACCTCAGCAATGATGATGACTACCTGGAGGATGATGCCATTGACTTCTACACCAACGATGATGACTCCGACTTCATCGATGATGAGTAGATGCACTAGAGCACTATCGTAGGAGTGAGGAGTATCGGTCCCATTGTATCTTAGCTTGCCGAATGGTTCTTAAAACCATCTGCTTTCTTTTCATGTTGTGGTGTGTGTGAGTTTGTATCGTGTGCTTTGCTTGAATGAATGAAAAGAAGTTAGTTGCAAAACCTGAGTCAAACTCAAAGTTTTAGCTTTAAAACCAAAACCAGGAACCTTAGAACTTTCTCTCTTACCCCTTTATCAATCTCAATCTTCAGATGACTCGTGGAAACCAAGGAGGGAGCAGCTCATCACAGGACCCAATGCTGCAGATTCTGCAGACGCTCATTGCAGACCGTGAAGGTAGTAGGGCAGAACGCCAAGCTAATCTATCCACCCTGTAGCAGATCGCCCAGATGGCTCACAACAATTAGAACCATGGAAATCAAGATCATCAGGGATCCAAACTCAAAAACTTCCAGAATACCAATCCCCCAATCTTTAGCAAGTCCGAAGACCCATTGGATGCTGATGAGTGGTTGCAAACAATGGAGAACAACTTAGAAGTAGCCAGAGTGGATGACAATGAGAAAGTTCTTTTTCCACCCACTATTTGGTAGGAGATGCAAGAGCATGGTGCAACAACACCCGCACCATGAGCCATGGTCAAGTGATGACATGGGAAGCCTACAATATCAAGTTCATCCACACCCACGTGCCGCAGGGTCTAGTCACCAGAATGAGAGATGAATTCATAGAGTTAAAGCATGGCAGAATGACTATAGTAGAGTACCATGACAGATTCCTGTCGCTTGCCAGGTATGCACCATGAGATCAACACGAAGGCCAAGAAAAAGGAGAGATTCCTGAACAGACTACACGATGAGATGCAGACGGTTCTGGTCAACATCCATTTTGAGGATCTCGAAGAGCTAGTCGACTCTGTCATTCAGATGAAAGGGAAGATTAATCAAGCCAATGACAACCGCTAATGTCGGATGATGCACCAAGCTGGATCCAGCAGTCACCAGAAGTACCGTCCCAACTCGTCTGCAGGATATGCACCAAGAAACAATCGACCCCCAATGTCTCGCCCAAGCTACCCCAACTATAGCGGAGAAAATGTGAAGTCTGGAGGAAACAACAACCACCCCGGTAACGCAAACCATTTCGACCGTGCCCCTCCCAAGAACAACAACAACAACACTGCACCCAGAACTGGAAGCAATGCGGTGCCTGTGGCAGCAAAAGACAAGTCTCAGATCACTTGTTTTTGAAACCTTGCCCCGTCAATTCAAGTGCAATAAGAGTCTAGCCCTACCCACCATAGACCAAGTCAGAGTAGTCTGTGAATACCCCGACGTATTTCCAGATGAATTGCCCGGTATGCCCCGGATAGGGATATTGAGTTCATTATTGAAATAATCCCTGGAACCGGACCAATAACCTAGAGACCCTATAGCATGAACCCCTCAGAGTTAGTGGAACTGAAGAAGCAGTTGGATGCTATGTTGGCAACAAGCTAGATTCAACCAAGCGCATCGCCATGGAGATCGCCCGTGTTATTCGTCGACAAGAACGATGGAGGCAACCATTTGTGCACAGATTACAGAAAGCTGAAGGATGTCACCATCAAAAACAAGTACCAACTGCCAAAGATAGAGGACTTGTTTGATCAACTGACTGGTGCCCAACTGTTCTGTAAGATCGATCTTAGGACTGGTTATCACCAACTTAAGATTCGTGCAACGGATATTCCAAAGACCACCATTACCACCAGATATGGATTATATGAGTATACGGTCATGTCTTTTGGATTAACCAATGCCCCTGCTTATTTCATGAACCTCATGAATAAGATCTTTATGAATTTTCTAGATAAGTTTGTCGTTGTGTTTATCGACGATATCCTTATCTACTCCAAGTCAGAAGAAGAGCATGAGCAACATCTGAGAATCCTCCTAGAAACCCTTAGAGAGCATCGATTGTATGCCAAGTTCAGCAAATGTGAGATTTGGCTGAAAGAAGTAGGATTCCTTGGACATATTGTGTCTGCAGGAGGAGTCGGTGTTGATCCCGCCAAGATCAGAGATGTTGAAGCATGGGAAGCCCCCACCACTCAGACCCAAGTCCGTGCATTTCTCGGATTAGCAGGATACTACCGCAAGTTTGTCAAAGGATTCTCAAGCATCACAAGACCCATGACCCAATTATTGAAGAAGGACAAGAAGTTTGAATGGACCAACAAATGTGAAGCAAGTTTCCAAGAGCTCAAGAAGAGATTGATTTCAGCCCCAATTTTGATCATGCCAGATATCAAGAAGCCGTTTGATCTGTATTGTGATGCATCCAAGATTGGTCTCGGATGTGTATTGGTGCAAGAAGGCAAGGTCATCGCATATTTGTCAAGACAACTAAAGCAGCATGAGCAAAACTATCCTACCCATGATCTTGAGTTAGCAGCAGTAGTTTTAGCATTGAAGACATGGCGTCATTACCTTATGGGTAATTGCTGTGAGATTTACTCAGATCACAAGAGCTTGAAGTATATCTTTACTCAGAAGGAGCTGAATATGAGGCAAAGGAGATGGATAGAGTTAATCAAGGATTATGACCTTGACATTCACTATCACCCTGGCAAAGCCAATGTGGTAGTGGATGCTCTTAGCAGATTGCCAGGTAGGCTAAACACCATGATCAAGGAGAAGCAACCAAGTTTGTATGAGGAGTTGGAGCAGTTTAGAACTGAGCTTGTTAGAAAAGGATTTTTAGCTAGCATTGAACTTCAACCCACTTTGATTAGCCAAATCAAGGAAGCCCAGAAGGGAAATGCAAGTATCGATGGAATCAAACATCGTATTGGTACAGGAAAGGTACCTCGATTTACCGAAGAAGAAGAAGGACTTCTATGGTACAAAGGACGTATCTGTGTGCCAGCAGATTCAGAGATGAAACAAGTTATCATGCAACAAGCTCATGATACTCTTTATTCTATCCACCCCAGAGGAACAAAGATGTATCAGGATTCGAAGGAGCAATTTTGGTGGCACAAGATGAAGAGAGAAATCGGAAGCTACATCGCCAAGTGTGATATTTGTCAGAGAGTCAAAGCGGAACATCAGAGACCCGCAGGACCATTACAACCATTGCAGATTCTGGAATGGAAATGGGATTCCATCGGAATGGACTTTATCGCCGGTTTGCCTACTTCTAGTAGGGGAAATGACTCAATCTGGGTCATCGTTGATAGATTGTCCAAGGTAGCTCACTTCATACCCGTCAAGACAACCTACCAGAGTTCGAAACTAGCAGAGTTGTACATTGCTAGAATTGTTAGTCTGCATGGAACCCCGATGACCCACAAGTATAGGGGGTATATCGCAGTATTTTCGATAAGTAAGAGTGTCGAACCCAACGAGGAGCAGAAGGTGTTGGCTAGTGGTATGGATCAAGAATTCTCTGCAAATACTTAGCAAACAGATTTTTACGGGTTTTTGATAAAGCAAGTAAACAAAGTACGAGTAAATAAAAGACAGTAGGAATAAATGCAGCAAGTGGCCCAATCCTTTTTGCAGCAAAGGATAAGCCGGTTGTATTACTTAAGATGACCAAACGTTCTCGAGGACATATGGCAAGACAGTCAAGTGCTTTCGCTTCATATAGTTAACTAATCTTCTTTAGCTTGCTAAGTGTTGTGTGGGTGAACCTGTGCTAATGTACCGACCTTCCTAGGACTAATACATACTTGTCATTATACCCCTTGCGAACATCCGTAAGTACAAGAAAGTAAGTAAGGTAGAAACCTAACCACAGCTTTAAACTCTAAGACCCTTACATCCCTTGTGCAATGGTTTCCTAACGGGGGTTCAGGTTTCTGTCACTCCAGCAACCCCTACGATTAGTAGATACACAATGCATTCCCCTAGGCCCATATAGGTGAAGTGTCATGTAGTCGACATTCACATGACACCACTAGAAGAAGTACACCACAACTTAAATATCAAACTATTGAATCTTTCTCAACACAACTCCACTACTAACAACATGACTTCTCCCATATCCTCAAGAACAAAATGAACTACTCACAAGACATCATATGGATCATGATCAGAGATGGAATAATGATGTATAACAACCTGAACATAAACAATAATTCAATGGTTCACTCAATAGCATCAAGTACAAAGAGTAATCAACACCGGGAAAGTTTCCCCTATGAACTAATGCAAGATTCAACCAATTGTTACAGCAATATGGAGATGGTGATGAGGGTGCTGATGGTGATGATGGTGGTGATGATGATCCCTATCAAGTCTAGCTTGATGGTGGTTTTGATGGCGACGATCTCCTCTCTCCGGGAAGGAATTCCCCCAGCAAAAATCTGTCTACTGGATAGATCTTTCTCTCTCGGTGTTTTCCGCCCCGCAGAGGCGGCGGAATCTTTCTGTGGTCACTCCCTAAGTCTAAGGGTTTCGGGAGGATGATATACGCCAGAGGGGAGAGCCTGGAGTGGGCCAGGGCAGCCACACCACCTGCTGGCACGACCTAGGGCTACCCGCGCCAGGGGGTGGTGTGGGCCCCCTGTGGCCCATCTCCAGCCCCCCTTTGGCTTCCTTCGTCTTCTGGAAAAATAGGATTTCCTATATATTTTCCCAGGTTTTCTGATCTTCGCGAATTTTACCTCCAAACAACACCTTTTCCATCAGAATCCTGACTGCAGCGGTCCATGCTCCAAAAGTCATCAACCATGAAAAAACAAATGAAATAACATAAGTACCACCTCTCAATACGAAATATATCAATGAATAACAGTGAATTATGATTAGAATAGTGATGCAAAATGGACGTATCAACTCCCCCCAAGCTTAGACTTCGCTTGTCCCCAAGCAAAATTGAGCTCAATAAACATGGCATCAGGTTTATGGAGTGAAGAGTCGATAAAATAATACGGACAAGAATCATCACATTCATCAAATACATAGATCATAATAGAAGACAACTCACTATTATATAACTCAACTTGCAACGAGTAAAGGAAACACAATAAAGATACATAAAGTGAATCATAATTGGTAATGGCAAACTTAGCTCTGGGTCGAAGAATAGTTGATAATTTGTTGGAGTTCACAAATAACTAGTTTTCAATGATAGCTTTCAAAGTGGTAAACATCAAGATAAGAGCAATGTGCAAAACAAGGAACATAAGAAACATGATTGAATAAATCATCATATGAATGAATGAAACACAACAACTCAAAATACTTGCTGAGATAGAAGGGAATAGGTTTACTGACTCAACTACAAAGTAAAAGAAGGCCCATCGCAGAGGGAAGCAGGGATTGCAAGTCTCATAAAGAGCTCCCAAAAATTATGATACTTACTAGCTTTCAGCTCTCATTGCCCCTATCATAGGAATCTTTAGGTGATTAAGCTTAAAGTGATCAAATATGAGGATCTGCATTGACAAGTGGTAAGTTGAGAATCTCATGTCCCTTGAATACGAGGGCCGCTCCTCATGCTACTCAAGTTTAGTCACCGGTAAGTTCTTGTCATCGTAAGCATATGTATATCATAGAGAACCGCCAATGGGGTACCCCTTGCCCGATGATACGGAAGAATCCCCATATCAAAATGACAAGGCAAGTAGACAACAAGCATCTCAACAATCTTCTTATTTACCATGGGAATATGGTGCTTTTTTCTCTCGTTCCTCTTTTCATAATCTCTTTTTTCCTTTTCTCTTTTTCTCAATATCAGACTCTTTTTTATATAAGAAGAATGCTTCATAGATACTTGTTATGGTTACGCTGCAGGTTTCCACCATGTCAGCATGGATTAGACCAGCGGCCCAGGTGTTTCTCTAACACATATGCATAACTCCATGGACTTACAAGCTCCCCTTTCATTTCACACTGATGACATCCATAGACAAAAGAACATGATACCAACTAGGTACTAAGTACCAGTGCAATGTTGAAAGCGTTCCCCATGACATCATGGTTCTGCTAATTCACAACTTATAAAGCGCAAGCATATACGCAACATAGGTGAGCACAATGGTTCAAGTTTATTAAGGGCAAGAAAGCAAGGTGTGCCATCAAGTTCGTGACAGCTTTAATCACTAATTTTCACATAACAAGTTTAATTTGGGAGGTAGATAAAACAAGAATTTACTTGGGATAGCAATAATGCTACTAGGTAGGTATGGTGGACACAAATGGCAGAGATTTTGGTTTAAAGGAGGAGGATGCATGAGAAGAATTCCCTCTCAGTACAGGTTTTTGGCTAGCAAGGCTGGGTAGCAAGTATAAGAGTTGAAGGAAACAAACAAACATACAAGTGATAAGAAAAACATTCAATCTTCCTTGGAAACACAAAAGATCTTAACTAGAGAATAATAAACTTATGAGTAAATCAAGAAATAAAGACGATGAAATTATTTTTCTTTTAGAGTACTTTTATCTTTTCATTCAACTCTCAAAAATAGTGTTGCTACTGACCGAGCCAGGTTTGCCAAAACCAACTAAATTAACTCGATTATCCCAAAGTGATACCAATACTAACAACAAGATCAATCATATAACCACGAATTGAAAACTAATATAAGCTATGCAAAAGAGTAAATGATAGAACTTCTCATTAACATTCCATAACGGCAACTCACACCAAGGGATACATATCTAACGAGAGAGGGGACACATCCATAATGCAAACCATCCTACATAATAACTTCTCTATTCATGATATGACTCTACTAATAAGGTAAAAAGATAGAAGATAGTGATGTGATACCATGGCACTCCCCCAAGCTTGGAATAAACCAAGGGGATGCCAAACCTGATGACGAATTACTCCTTCGATGGTGGTGGTATCCTCTCATCTTCGTCCGACTTTCAGGGTAAGGGCTTCCCATCAACAAAGGACATCATGGTTTCCAGCATCCTCAAACTTGCAGCAGCACTTATGCGTTTAAAGCTAACCTCATACTCACAGTTTTGATTTTGAATGTCATAGAACTGTGCTTGCAGTTTGTTGGTTGTTTGGCAGAGTGAGAGGACTTCGTCTTTGAGTTCAGCAGTCTCCTTTTGGTGCTCGGTGATGAGTTCGGAACAAATCTTATGGATGATATCCACTTCGCGCTCCGCCATCTTCTTGTACCTAAAGACTTCTTGCTCCAGTGCTTCCATCATGTCCTCTAGACTTCCTTCACCTTTAGGGCCTTGAACCTCTTTAATCTGGACCTCCCCATCTTCAAGCAACAACTCCTTTGGATGAATCTTCAACTCTCTCATGTATGGGTTGATGATATCTTCTAAGGAATCTCCCTCGGCTGATCCAGTAGAAGACATTGTGGCTCCAAATCTGGGATTCTAACTGGCAGAAACAGATCGAAACAAAAACACGATATACGAACCTCGGAAGATCCGGGAGGTTATATATTACGAAGTTTCATAACAAGAGGAAGGTGCTGGGTGAAAACGGGTCGGAGGCGGAGTCTGGGGTGGCCTCACCACCTGGTGGCACGACCAGGGGTGGGCCCGCGCCACAGGGTGGTGTGGGCCACCCTGGCTCCGTTTCCGTGCCTTTTCGCTTCGTAACTTTCCTTATTGACTAAAAACTGCAAAAATATAGTTGGATTGTATTTTCGCGGAAGTTTTCTTACCAGAACTGTTACCTATTTGAAAACAGACTCTATAGGTCTCTGAATTTGGTCCTTGATGAATTTCTCCGGAGTTATAACTTGAAAGGCATCAACATCTTCATTATAAGAATCTCCAGCAATATAGTGCTTGAGTCGCTGCCCATTCATTACTTGTGTAGTATTATCTTTTAAAGAAGAAATTTTTATTGCTCCTGAACGGTATACTTATTCAATAATCAAAGGTCCTTCCCGTTTTGACAGCAGCTTTCCTGCAAAAAATCTGAGACGAGACCTATACAATAGAACTTTCTCACCAACATGAAATTCTCTCTTAATTATTCGCTTGCCATGCCATCTTTTAACTTTTTCCTTAAAGAGCCTAGCATTTTCATAGGCTTCATTCCTCCATTCATCTAAAGAACTTAAGTCAAATAATCTTTTCTCACCAGCGAGCTTACAATCTCTATTTAGTTCTTTAACTGCCAGTAAGCTTTGTGTTCTAATTCTAAGGGTAGGTGACAAGCCTTCCCATAAACCATTTTATAAGGAGACATCCCCATAGGATTTTTGTAAGCAGCTCTTGATACATTGCAAATCTATCTATAATTTTTGATGCTCCATGCTTGGTTTTATCCACTTTCTTGTGTTTTGTCCACATTTTGGAGTACTTTTGATATGATTTCTTGGACTAACATATTAATAAGAGCCATAGTGCTAGCTTCCTATTTTCTGCTGTTTTTGGTTCCAAGAAAGTCAGAAAATGAATATTCTCGGAATTGGACGGGACAAAAGCCAAAGTGCCTATTTTTCTAGAAAACTCCAGGAGCCAGAATACGAGACGGAGGAGGGCCAGGGGCTGGCCACACACCCCCTAGGCGCGGGATGGGCCTGGCCGTGCCAAGGCATGGTGTGGTGGCCCCAGGCACCCCCTCGGTCTCCCTCTTCGCCTATAAGAAGCCTTCTGACCTAAAAACTCCAGGGGGGTCGACGTTTTTCCAGAAGGAGTTCCGCTCCGCCGCCACCACCAGATTCCACGAAACAGCACCAGAAACTCCGTTCTGGCACCCTGCCGGGACGGGGAATTGGAGGAGCTCATCGCCATCATCATCACCATAGCTTCTCCATCGACCATCCATGTTTCCCCCATCTATGAGTGAGTAATCCCCCGCTATAGGCTATGGGGATGGTAGGGATTGGATGAGATCGTTCATGTAATGGCTTCAGATTGTTAGGGCATGGTTCCTAGTATCTTTTATTAGTGCTTTATGACTTTGTTGGGACTTGTTGTGCTCAATGCTTGTCACTAGGGCCCGAGTGCCATGATTTCATATCTGAACATGTTATTGATTCATTATGATAGTATTGTTCTTGGTCTTATCTGCAAGTTGTATATACACGTTGTTGTCCGGAACCTATGGCCCCGAAGTGACAGAAATCGGGATAACCGGAAGGGAATGGCTTTGATGTGAGGATCACATGTGTTCACGGAGTGTTAATGCTTTGCTCCGGTGCTCTATTAAAAGGAGCACCTTAATTGCCAGTAGTTCCCTAGAGGCCCCGCTGCAAACGGGCTGGCAGGACAAAAGATGTTGTGCAAGTTCTCATTGCGAGCATGTATGACTATATAGGGAACACATGCCTAGGATTGTCTAGTACTTGGATGCTTTATCTTATTTATCTGCAATTGCCCTATGTTCTGATTGCTATGTGAATTGTCTTGTCCATGCAAAGCCCGTCCATCCATCCCTATGCCTACCGCACTTGAATCACACTGTTTACTGCTTTTGTTACTACTGTCTTTGCTTTACTACTACTGTTACTTTGCTATTCCTACTACAAAACTGTTGCTACTGATAAATTGTTGTGAGCAAGATTGTTTCTAGGTGCAGCTGAATTGACAACTCAGTTGTTAAGGCTTATAAATATTCTTTGGCTCCCCTTGTGTCGAATCAATAAATTGGGTTTCACTTCCCTCGAAAATACTGCGATACACCCCCTATACTTGTGGGTCATCAGTTCTATAAGCCCATAAAGCATCATTCAACTTTTTAGCCCAGTTTTTTCTGGATCTATTAACAGTCTTTTGCAAGATGGATTTAATTTCTCTATTTGATAACTCTACTTCTCCGCTAGTTTGGGGTAATAAGCTGAAGCAATTCTATGATTAACATCATATTTAGCAAGGGTCTTTCTAAAACCACCATGAATGAAATGAGAACCCCCATCAGTCATGAGATACCTAGGCACTCCAAACCTAGGAAAGGTAACATCCTAAAGCATTTTTAGAGAAGTCTCCCCGTCAGCACTCTTTGTAGGAATGGCTTCTACCCACTTAGTAACATAATCAACGGCAACAAGAATATGAGTGTACCCTTTCGAAGGAGGGAAAGGACCCATAAAGTCGAATCCCTAGCAATCAAAAGGTTCAATAACTAGAGAGTAGTTCATAGGAGCTTTATTGCGTCTAGAAATATTACTAACACGCTGACATTCATCACAAGATAAAACAAATTTTCTTGCATCTTTAAAAAGGGTAGGCCAGTAGAAACCTGATTGTAGCACCTTTTGTGCAGTTCTATCTCTTGCATGATGTCCTCCATAGGCACTACCATGACATTTGCGCAATATCTCCTTTTGTTCATATTCTGGAACACATCTTCGAATAATACCATCCACTCCATCTTTGTATAAGTGTGGGTCATCCCAAAAATAATGCCTCAAATCATAGAAGAACTTCTTTCTTCGCTGAGCTGTAAAAGTTGAAGGCAAATACTTGGAGACAATAAAGTTAGCATAATCAGCGTACCAAGGGCTCCCTCGTGAGCTTACCCCTACTGTATAACTGTTCATTTGGGAAACTATCATTAACATGCATAGGGTCAAAAGAGATGTTTTCCAATCAAGATAAATTATCAGCTACAGGGTTTTCAGCACCCTTCCTATCTACTATATGTAGATCAAACTCTTGTAAAAGCAGCACCCATCTAATAAGCCTAGGCTTAACGTCCTTCTTCGTCATAAGATATTTAATAGCAGCAAGATCAGTATGAATGGTGACTTTTGAGTCTACAATATAGGGTCTAAATTTATCAAAAGCAAAAACGACAGCTAGAAATTCCTTTTCAGTAGTAGCATAATTCCTTTTAGCAGCGTCTAGAGTCTTACTAGCATACTGGATAACGTTTAACTTTTTATCAATTCGTTGCCCAAGGACAGCACCTACAGCAAAATCACTAGCATCACACATTATTTCAAAGGGTAAACTCCAATCAGGTGGCTAAACAATAGGGGCTGTAGTTAAAGCCTTCTTAAGAGTTTCAAAAGCTTCTTTACAATCATCATCAAAAATGAAGGGTACATCTTTTTCAAGAAGATTAGTGAGGGGTTTTGATATCCTAGAAAAGTCTTTAATAAACCTTCTATAGAAACCAGCATGACCAAGGATACTACGAATACCTTTGATGTCTCTTGGACATGGCATCTTCTCAATTGCCTCAACCTTAGCTCTATCAACTTCTATGCCTCTTTCAGAAACTTTATGCCCAAGGACAATCCCTTCATTAACCATGAAGTGGCATTTCTCCCAATTAAGAACAAGATTAGTTTCTTCACATCTCTGCAAAACTTTATCAAGGTTGTGTAGACAATTATCAAAAGAAGTTCCATAGACAGAAAAGTCATCCAAGAACACTTATACAATTTCCTCACAAAAACCATGAAAGATAGCAGACATGCACCTTTGAAAAGTAGCAGGAGCATTACATAAACCAAAAGGAATACGTCTATACGCATAAGTTCCGTAAGGGCAAGTAAAAGTAGTTTTTTCTTGATCTTGTTGTTTAACAGCAATTTGAGAGAAACCAGAATAACCATCAAGAAAACAAAAATGGGTCTTTTTAGACAACCTTTCCAACATGTGATCAATAAAAGGAAGCGGGTAGTGATCTTTCTTAGTAACTTTATTGACTTTTCTAAAATCGATGCACATCCTATAGCCTACTACTATTATTTGAGGAATAAGCTCATCATTATCATTAGGAACAACGGTAATACCTCCCTTTTTAGGAGCACAATGAACATGACTAACCCATTCACTATCAGCAATAGGGTAAATAATACCAGCATCAAGGAGTTTCAATATCTCATTCCTTACCACTTCCTTCATCCTAGGATTTAAACGTTGTTGGTGCTCCACTACTGGCTTCGCATCTGGTTCTATGTTGATAGAATGCTAACATATAGTACGTGAAATCCCTTTTAAATCATCCAGAGTATAACCCATAGCTCCTCGGTGTTTCTTCAAAACCTCCAACAACCTTTCTTCTTCCTTTCTTGAAAGTTTAGAGCTAATAATAACATGATATATCTTTTTATCATCAATATAAGCATATTTAAAATCATCAGGGAGAGGTTTTAGATCGAAGATCGGATCTTTTTAGGTGGCAACGTGGTACCCAAGTCTTCTACAGGCAAGTCATGCTTTAGCATCTTGGGTTGACGGCGGAGGATCTCGTCAATCTCATTCCTTTCTTCCATGAAGATCTCACTTTCATGATCTTCCATAAATTGCTGCAAAGCATTGTTAGGAGCAAGAGAGATAGAAGCAAGTTGTTCAACTCTAAAATCCTCATTATGGGTTTCCTCTTCGCAAGGTTCTTTAGTAAATTTCAAAAAAATAAACTCATAAGATTCCCCATTAAACTTAGTCAAGATTTTCTCCCTCTTGCAATCAATAATAGATCCACAAGTACTCAAGAAAGGTCTACCAAAAATGATAGGATAAGTTTTACTAGCAGCTGAACCAAGTACTAGAAAATCAGCAGGATACTTAATCTTACCACAAAGAACTTCCACGTCTCGTACAATACCAATTGGAGAGATGGTCTCTCTATTAGCAAGGTGAATAACCACATCAATATCTTCCAATTCGGAGGGACTGATTTCATGCATAATTTCTCTCTAAAGCTCATAAGGAATAGCACTGGAACATGCACCAATATCACATAAACCATAATAGCAATGATCACCGATTCTAACAGAAAGCACAGGAACACTAGCTTTTTTAGTTCTATTAGGGTGTGAAACAATATTAGAAGCATCCTCACAAAAGACTATGTGTCCATCTTCTATGCTTTTAGTGACAAGGTCTTTCACAATTGCTACCACAGGTTCAACGTTTATTTGTTCATCAGGTTTTACAGTTCTCTTTTCACTTTTAGTGATTACATTAGTTATCATAGGATGATCCTTTACCTTATCTAGGAAGGGAATCTTCTCGATATAAGGCCCAGGTAAGATATGATCAATAATGCAACACTCAGTGCTCCCAACAGGAACACAGTCAACAATATCTTTATAAGGTGCATGGTACTTATTCCATCCCCTTTTTGGAATTTCAATATAAGAAGAAAAAGCTCGAAAGCAATTCGTAATAACTTGCAAATCAAGACCATAAGAATTACTAATATTTTGAAAATCATCAGTTCCCATAAAAGATTCAATGCATTCATAATCATAATTTATACCTGACTTTCTACCTTTGTCATTCTCCCAAGCTTCAGCATTGTCTTGAATACGGTCCAGAAGATCCCATTTAGCTTCTTCTCCCATGCGAGTGAATGATCCAGCACAAGAAGCATCCAATAAATCCTTGTCATGTAGAGGGAGCCTTGCATAGAAGTTATTGATAATAATATTGTTGGGGAGCTCATGAATGGGACATTTGAGCATTAGTAACTTCAATCTCCCCCAAGCTTGCGTTGTACTCTCTCCATCAAGAGGCCAAAAGTTGTATATTTGATTCCGATCTTTATGAATCTCACTAGGAGGATAAAATTTTGAATAAAAGAGAGGCACTATTTCCTCCCATTCCAAAGCTTGACCATTCTTCAGCAGCTTATAACATTCCTTAGCTCTTCCTTTCAGTGATAATGAGAATAACTTCTTCTTAACTTGATCTGTAGTAATACCTGCACACTTGAACAACCCGCATAATTCGTGTATAAAGAGCAAATGATCACCAGGATGGACAGTTCCATCCCCAACATAGTAGTTATGCATAACACGATCAATAATTCTTGTAGGTATTTTAAAACCATCATTCTTGGCAGGTGGTGGCTTATCTACTACCTTAGTAGTGGTAGTAGCATTACCAAATAAGAAACTCGGCGAATTATCCATAACAAAAATAAAGCAACTAGCAGAAGTAAACAATACCCACGGTAGAAGTTTCCTTTACCAGTTCCACTCACCAATAGCTTTTCACTCCCCGGCAACGGCGCCAGAAAATAGTCTTGATGACCCACAAGTATAGGGGGTGTATCGTAGTATTTTCGATAAGTAAGAGAGTCGAACCCAACGAGGAGAAAAAGGTGCCGGCTAGTGATATGGATCAGGAATTCTCTGCAAATACTTAGCAAACAGATTTTTAGGGTTTTTTGATAAAGCAAGTAAACAAAGTACGAGTAAATAAAAGACAGTAGGAATAAATGCAGCAAGTGGCCCAATCCTTTATGCAGCAAAGGATAAGCCGGTTGTATTACTTAATATGACCAAAAGTTCTCGAGGACACATGGGAAGACTGTCAAGTGCTTTCGCTTCATATAGTTAATTAATCTTCTTTAGCTTGCTAAGTGTTGTGTGGGTGAACCTGTGCTAATGTACCAACCTTCCTAGGACTAATACATACTTGTGATTATACCCCTTGCAAACATCCGTAAGTACAAGAAAGTAATTAAGGTAGAAACCTAACCACAGCTTTAAACTCTAAGACCCTTACGTCCCTTGTGCAATGGTTTCCTAACGGGGGTTCAAGTTTCTGTCACTCCGGCAACCCCTACGATAAGTACCCAAATACACAATGCATTCCCCTAGGCCCATATAGGTGAAGTGTCATGTAGTCGATGCTCACATGACACCACTAGAAGAAGTACACCACAACTTAAATATCAAACTATTGAATCTTTCTCAACACAACTCCACTACTAACAACATGACTTCTCACATGTCCTCCAGAACAAAACGAACTACTCACAAGACATCATATGGATCATGATCAGAGATGGAATAATGATGTATAAAAATCTGAACATAAACAATAATTCAATGGTTCACTCAATAGCATCAACTACAAAGTGTAATCAACACCGGGGAAGTTTCCCCTATGAACTAATGCAAGATTCGACCAATTGTTACAGCAATATGGAGATGGTGATGAGGGTGCTGATGGTGATGATGGTGGTGGTGATGATGATGATGATCCCGATGAAGTCCAGCTTGATGGTGGTGTTGATGGCCACGATCTCCCCTCTCCGGAAAGGAATTTCCCTAGCAGAAATCTGTCTGCCGAAGAGATCTTTCTCTCTCGGTGTTTTCTGCCCCGCAGAGGCGGCGAAATCTTTCTGTGGTCGCTCCCCGAGTCTTAGGGTTTTGGGAGGATGATATACGCTAGAGGGGAGAGCCTGGAGTGGGCCAGGGCAGCCACACCACCTGCTGGCGTGGCCTAGGGCTGCCCGCGCCAGGGGGTGGTGTGGGCCCCCTGTGGCCCATCTCTAGCCCCCCTTCCGGCTTCCTTCGTCTTCTGGAAAATAGGATTTTCCGTATATTTTCTCGGATTTTCTGATCTTCACGAATTTTGCCTCCAAACAGCACCTTTTCCATCAGAATCCTGACTGCAGCGGTCCATGCTCCAAAAGCCATCAACCATGCAAAAACAGATAAAATAACATAAGTATCACCTCTCAATACGAAATATATCAATGAATAATAGCGAATTATGATATAGAATAGTGATGCAAAATGGATGTATGAAACCCCCAAGACCATAGTATCGGATCGAGGAACCCAATTTACCTCAAGATTTTGGCAGAAAGTCTAAGAAGGATTAGGAAACAAGTTGAATTTCAGCGCAGCTTATCACCCGTAGACTGATGGACAGACTGAAAGAGTCAACCAAATCCTAGAGGATATGTTGAGAGCTTGTGTTTTGGAGTATGGATCAAAATGGGAAGACTGTCTGCCTTTCACAGAATTCTCATACAACAACAGTTATCAAGCCAGTTTGCAAATGGCACCATTTGAGTTCCTATATGGAAGAAAGTGTCGTACCCCTTTGAATTGGTCGCAAGTAGGAGAGAGTCAGATTTTTGGACACGACATTCTCCGAGAAGCTGAAGAGAAGGCTCACAAAGTCCGTGAGCACCTCAAGACCGCCCAATCCAGACAGAAGAGTTATGCTGACAAGAGAAGGAGAGACATGACCTTCAATGTCGGAGATTTTGTGTATCTCAAGGTTTCGCCATTGAAGGGACAGTTAGCCCCCGGATATATCGTACCCTTCAAGATTCTGAACCGTCGAGGAGAAGTATCGTATCAATTGGAACTGCCAGAAGAGATGTCTGCTATCCACAATGTGTTCCATATCTCGTTACTTCGCAAATGCCTAGAAGTGCCGGAGAATACTAAAGTTTTTCAAGAACATCGATCACCGAGCTGTTGATATCAACAAGGATCTGACGTATCGTGAAGTGCCTATCTGTATCTTGGAGGAAGCTTACAGAACCACCAGGACCCGGGGTATCAAATTTCTCAAGATCCAATGGAGTAACCATACTGAAGAAGAAGCCACTTGGGAGCGAGAAGATTATATTAGAACTGAGTTCCAAGATCTCTTTAGTTCCTAATTTTCTTTCTTAAATATTGGGATGAGATTTTGCTTAAGGGGGGAAGGTTTGTAACATCCCAAACTTCAATCCAAGGTTATTAAGATCCAAATTATCAAATTTAGGGTTAACAAAAACCTTTTCCATTTAAATAATTAAGCATGCATATAAGTGTTGCATTTAAATAGGAGCTGTTTTAAATTGCCATGATTGATTGTTCTAATGGTTGTAAAATGACTCTAAGGTGAATGCCACATTATCTAGATCATCCCAAAGCAAATACCAAAGAAAAAGAAATCAAAAAGAATTAAATAAAGGAAATGTGTCACTTTCGCCATTTTAATCACCTAGCTCACTTTGGGTGTTCCTAGCACCCAATTTCCAACAGAGACAAGTGTGAATATTTGCACCCCTTGTTAGTACAAGTAGAGATGTGCCAAGGCCCACTTTGTGATCTCCCAAAAACATTCAAACTCTAATTTTAAATGACAATTGAAAATTGAATCTAGTGTATGTATCTAGATCACACTTTTTCAAAAACCATCCAAATGAATTCCATTTGGAAAATCCTAGCAACCACGGATGTTTAAGCATGTGACAAACCACTCCAGAAATTTTCATTTCAAAATTCCAAATTTAAATTATTTCGGCCATTTTGTCAAACACTTGGCGGACACAGATCAAACAAAAACCAAAAACACTAGTGTGAGCAGTGTTCTGGCCAAACCTGTCTCCCACATTGCAACCAAACCCTCTCCACTGCATCCCCTACCCCTTTCTAGCCCGGCCAAGCACTGTGCCCACGACCAAATGGTCATGGACATCAATGACGAGCCCACTCGAGCACCTCACCAGCGATAGCGTGCCCTTGACGCCGCCAGCCTCGCCCAGCTTGCCCAACGCGTCGATCGTGGTCCACCTCCCCCTCCAGGTCAGCCCCAGCTCGAGGATAAAGCGGGGAGAGGCCAGGAATCATCGTGCCCGGAACGTGTCTGCCATGCCGACGTCGCCCGCAGAGCACGCACGGTCCCTCGCTCAACCAGACCCCGCCTCGCGCTCTCCGCCCACCTACATGATCACCACCGTCCCAAGAAGCTACTAGACACACCCATTTCCCCGACTGCGCCCCGTAGTCGCCGGCCACCGCAAAATTTGTCGTCGATAGAGACATCATGCGCGCCGCGCCGCTCACGTCTCCCGACCGCAATTCACTGCACGCGCACCGCCAGGACGACCACCAGGGAACTGCCTACCGTCCTAGCCCACCGCCCAAACCTCTAGCCCACTGTGCCGTTGTCACCGGCGAGCTCCGCCCATGCCTCTCTACACCCCGCGCCCCGCTATAAATAGAGCACCTCCCAGCACCGTTTCCTCACACCACTCTCGTCCACTCCCTCTTAGAGCACTCCCAGAGCCCCACCAGAGCAAGCCGCAACCCGTAGCGCCGGAATTTCGCCAGAGTCTGCCGCGGAAGGAGGAGAAGGGGGCCAGCGATCCACGCCATCTCCCGGGACGCCGCCGGTACCAGGAGAACCGCCGTCGTCGACTTGTTCGTTTTCCCGCCTCGCCGCACTAGCTGGAGCCCCGGTACGTCCCCACTGCACCCCCACCGAGCCACTAGGGTTCAGTCTCGCCGGCGATGAGTCCGTCTTCGACGACGACCGTGAGCTGTTGATCTAGTTCTAATCCTACGGCCACAGTTCGCCCATACCATTTTGGCAACCCCTGTCCCACTGACAGGTAGGGCCCACACTTAAAACCAGCCCGGGCGCTGTGTGGAGTAAACTGGGCCAGCACATTTATTTCCCACGCGACCCGTTTAATTCAAATAGCTCTTTTTCTTTTTAGCCTTAGACTTAGTTCTGTCCCTTAGATTAAAAATCAATTTAGGGACTTTTACTAATCCAAATTAGATGATTCCAGTTTTGCTGGAAAGGTAATTGAAATCTTTATCCAAGCCCGTTGGATTTAAATCATTTAGAGTTTTAGATCTCTCCAAGTAAAAATAACAAGACAGAAGCTTTTTCACATTCAAACATTTTTCTAAAATCAACCATAATAGCTTTTGAGTTGATTCCAACTCTCAAAAATCATATTTGACCATACCTATCTGAATATATAATAATATTAATATTTGCATACAGTTTCTTTGGACTAGTACTAAAATAATGCTATATAGGCATTTCTAGTCACTTTAAATCATTAAATATTAAAATTAAACTTTATAAAATGTGATCCAACCTTTAAATCACATTCCATATGTTATAATATGTGGTGATGACATGTCTCCACATGATCCCATATTTTAATTGGTGAATATTAAATCTTAGTTATTTTCAATGAGTAGAAATTACTTTTTTCAAATAAAAAGAATGAAACTAGTTCATTAAACCTTGTGATGATACTAGATCATCAAATGTGTGCCTTAGTGTGCTAAGTAGACTAGTTAAGTATTGTTTGGTGATTGTGTATTCCGTATGTATTTATAGACGATAGTACCGACCAAGCTTACGAAGAGGAGGAGTTCTACCAAGAGGAGGAGCAAGAGAATTTCAACCACTGCACTATCCAAGGCAAGCTAACACTTACAAGTATTATACTTATGCAAGCCATCATTAACAATGCAAGCTAACCCTTGCAAGCTTGATAACCTAAGCCAATGCATTAGGCATGCTTTGGTTATACCCCTTTTTAATGTTACCATCCCAAGTCTTGTTTACAAGCTTTACTTTCTTTTACTTTACCAAAGTCCTTTACTTTGTTTGAAGGTAGCATAAAGACTATAAAACTTGACCTATCTAGTTAGAAGTAGATGTCAGTCTATGGCATGAGATTGATCTTAGCATCCCACATTAGTGAACACTCTTATCTTAGTGATTAGAGTCAAAACAAAAACTTGATCACTTTAGATGGGATTACTTGGTGAAAATGACTTGTGAAAACCTTGGAATGATGAGTCATTCTATTGAAATGTTTTGACATGTGTTGAGAAACACAAATGGTTTATGATGATGATGAAAATGTTGAGGCCTGAGCCTTAGCCCTTTTATAAAAACTGATGGTTGGGTTCGGATACGATACCATTCCAATTTTACCGTACAACCACAATACCTGAATTGGGTAAGGCTTAGCCGGAAGTTTATATGCATTAGTATTAGTTCCCTCGCGGGAGAGGTTTGAGCTGAGGCTACCTCTCAATGTTGTCCACCATGCAGTGCCCAGGATGGCAAATGGCCATGGCTGGGATGTCAAGCTCATAGGAGAGGTGCTTATACTAGGGTGTGTAAAGGAAAGGTTATGTTTGATTATCTGCATACTAAGTATGATAATTCAGAGTTATCTCTGACAGATGTATCGAATCTTGTGGTGAAAGTGTACCACCTCTGCAGAGTGTCAAACTATTCGAATAGCCGCGTCCGCGGTTATGGACAGTTGGAGTGGCCATATTGTTCCATTGTCAAATGTTTTCAAAATGACTTATGAAATGAATTGTGACATGACTTGACCACAACAGAGTTGTGACTATGACAACTAAGTTCCCACTTAAGTGATTCTAGAAGTTTATTTTATCTTTCTTTGTTTATGAACTCAGCTTAGGTATCAAACTAAATTTTACAAATAAACTTAGAGTTAGCACTTATACTAGAACTATCTTACTTGTTAGTGGTAGTTTGCGAGTACTTAAAGAGTACTCATGGCTTTTGTCCCTGGCTATTCCTGTGGCCAGACTATGAAGAGGAGTACCAAGATGAAGGACAGCGAGACGGCTATGATAACTAGGATCATCTCCCATCGTCAGCATTATTTGTGACCCTGAAGATGGACCTCACTGCTACGATTATTATTTATTCCGCTGCTTGTTGTATTAAGACTGGATCATGAGATCCTTTATTCGTGTAAGACCTGATTATGGTTTGTAATGGATGATGTACTGTGAAATCCAATCTGTTTTGTCTCGCAAAAATGGTAATCCTGGGATTGCGATGTATGGCATAACAGACATCTGAGATTAAAAATCCGGATGTTGACAATAGCTCGTCCACCGGCCAACTTTTGGAGGTACTTTTAAAAGGTATTTTTGGTTGCGCTGCCTAAAAAAAGTGCCACACACGCGGGCGGGGTAGCGATTGGTAAAATGAAAAGTAAATAACAATAGCTTGTCATGAAAAAAGGTTATGATTTTTTGTCTACATGTACATCTATAACAATCTGCCTAAAACATCATTTATCTACCAATAAGATGAGTACCAAACCAAAGATTTCTTGTGTTATATCGCTCACTAAAATGGTGATGTTTTGTCGATGACGAGATATCCGTGGTGACTTTAGCAACGATGTATAATTTTTTTCTTTCAAAAAGGGAGTGAAACCTTTAGTGTGTACTCCATCGGTTTTAAAATATAAGATGTTTTATTTTTGTGAATAAATATATCTAGACCCCATTTAGTGTGTAGGTTTACTCCGAACCTCTTCGAATTAACACTATAAAAGATGTCTAGATAAATTAGCTTCACAAAGCTAAAAAATCTCCCTCCGTCCAGAAATAACTAATTTGGATTTGTCTAAATTCAAATGTATCTAGAGCACTTTATTGTAATAGATATATTTGAATCTAGAAAAACTCAAATTAGTTATTTCTGGATGAAGGGAGTATATATATTTTGAAACGGAGGGAGTAGCAATGATGTGTTGTGCGTCTACATTATTTGTTGTTTGAAAGAAACTGAGCTCACTCACTGAACATCTCAGAAGCTGTACGAATATGTATGTACGGCCGGTGGAAGTGGAAAACGTATACGTAGGTATGTAGGCGCAGGGGACCGGCCGGGTGGACGGCGACGCTTATCCATGTAGGGCAGTGAGGTAGAGGGTGGAGCTTGGCAGCCAGATAATCCGGGTCCCATGCTCACGCGGGCACCACATGGGCGATTCAGCAACCTGTGGCTGCCAATGTGTAGCACATGACGCTGCCGGCACCTTGAGAAAGATGGCCAGCGCCTGCAGGGCCATCCGTGTGTAGTGGAGCCAATCTCTCGTTGCACACAAGAGCTAGCTAGCTTGGGATCCTCCCTGCCGCTTCTTCTTGCACCATGCATGCCCTACCGTACCGGCCGGCCTCTGCGTGCATTCTATATTGTGTCTGCCGCATTATTTTCTCGGTACAGGGCAGTACGCACATATCTCTCGATTACACAAAGAGACGAGTAACCCATACATCAATGTGCAGCTCTCGAAAATGTGTCTCTCAAGCTCGACCGTCAAGCTCACGAAGGAGGGAGAAACTAAACCATATGTATCCACTCTCGGGCAATGATATGCTCGTCCTCCAAACTCTACGGAAAACACTCAAGCCTTGTCCCTAGACCTTGGGCTGATTTAATGTGCGTACGGGCCACAACGTGAAGGATGTTGTTATATGTTGATCCAAATTCTACAAAGTAAAGGTCAACTTCTGACGGAGCGGAGCGAGGCCTGTCGCCGGAGGCTTGGGCCGTGCCCAACAGGGACGCCTGTACGGATTGTTGATGACCTAGGTTACCACCGCTATATATACTTCTTGTAAGCCGTCGGTTGGGATAAGTTGCATATGTGAAATCCCCCGCGTTGTGTAAACACTCTCCGTTATAGTGAAGTTTCGCTGGCTGGCGCCCGTGGTTTTTCCCCTCTCTTTGTTGGAGAGGGTTTTCTACGTTAAATCGGTCCCTTTTACTGTGATTTTATTTTTGTTCTTCGTTATTTACTTGTCACAAAGCTAACAGATACCGAAAACTAAATACTATACCGTTTTAGTCGCAAACGGGTATTGCAGGCTACGAGAGGCTCCATAGTCGATTAGTCATGCGTCGTCTCGATTTTGTTTTTTTTGAGATATCGTCTCCATTGTTGGTCTCTAGCATTTGTCCCTAGCTGGCTGGCAGTGGCAGCCATGATGTATGCTAGGACCCGAAGATGGTGTCTCGTCCACGGTCCACCGGCCTGTGGGCTCTGTCTCTGCCGCTGCTGCCGGTCCTATCTTCCGGATTTGCGCTACTTATATACATACTCTATCCGTTAAGAAATATAAAACATTTTAGCTTTGTATTTAAATGTTTTTCTGTATGTAGGTTTTTTAAAAAGCTAAAACATCTTATATTTGAGAGTCATGCTCTACATGCAAGTGTAAAATATTCCTGCCACTCCTCGTACAGATTACCTAGTATGCACGGATAAATATATACCGTGCTACCATACCTACCGGGAATCTAGGATTTGACCACATGTATATGTTGGTTTCTTTCTCGGACCATCATATATACAAATATGGACATATAACTGAGATATCAGGTTTCTTGCCGGAAAATATCTCTAAGCTAATACGGAAATTGTATATGTTTCGAAACAGGGTCGCTCAGTTTTATAAATAAAGCACACATATGAGACCGCTGTTGGGCCAGACAGTACAACGTCCAAAGGAACAAACACCACATGATACAAGGCACTAGAGAGACCCCAAGCCCTACACGAAAAGGAAGAAGAAATAAAAGAAAAAGAAAGTCGAGAACGGCGGTGTGCCGAAAACGGAAACAACTCGCAACCGGTGCGCCCCCAGATAAGTACCACCACATATCCCGCAGTCCAAAGCGCCTGCGTACCAAGACAACACCTCCAAGAAAGGGGAGTGACGACGACGACACTGTTGTCCGGCCGGGGCCTAGGGTTTCCCCCGATACGCAGCGGGGGTGGGGAAGGGAGGCCCCCAACACCCTTCAAGAAGGAAGGTGATACCCGCGGGCGTCACCGTGCCGGTGTCAATAGACAAGGATTTCTCCCGACCCCTCTAGACCCACCCGCCCGAGCACTTTGAAGGCTCCACCAATCACGTCACCCACGAGCACGCGCCACCCTGGTCTTGAGGTCGCCACCGCTGTCACACCACGAGCCACAGAGCGAAGCCGGTAGGTCGAAAGAGCGGAGACTTCGGCGATGGCCGGGATGCCAACAGCACGCGGGAGGAAACTACCTCCACCACCAACAGGTGGTAGCCGACCGGATGCAGCAGCAGGACAAACCAGGCCCTCAGGCCCGGCCGAGCCCGCAGAGGCTCGTGAAGTCCCGCCACCGCACTGCAGCAAGGGTGCCACCGAACACGTCAACCGCCGCCCCAGACCCTACTCCTCCTCCCACCAGAGGGACCCGCCACAACGGCAAATCCCGGCCGCCAAGTAACAGCACCATCGCCATCGAGCTTCCCTGGGCCCGCCGGACCACCGTCGGTCTGGGGATCTCACGTCACCTCCCGGAGTCGCCTCCGCCAGATGGAAGTCGTAGCCATCCACCTTCCGGGGCCGCCGCCCCGGCTTCCACGAGCTCGAGTCCATACCACCGCCAGCATCACTCTGAAGGCCGCCGGGGAGGGAATGGTGATCGGGCGCTAGCGCCTGTGGCTGTTAGTACGCGTCGCCCCCAAGTGTGGGGCACTACCCACCACCACCCGAAGTGACCGCTGACCGGACGCAGCGGCAAGGCCAATCAACCGGACTCAGGCCTAGATCAGCCCGCAGGCCCAGATCTAGCCCAGAGCTGGCCAAGATCAGCCCCGCTACCGCGCTGCTGCTGTTGGAGATATGCCCAAGAGACAATAATAAAAGTAGTTATTATTATATCTTTGTGTTTATGATGAATGTTTACATCCCATGCTATAATTGTATTATTAGGAAACACTAATACTTGTGTGTTTTGTAAACATAAGAGAGTCCCTAGTAAGCCTCTTGTTAAACTAGCTTGTTGATTAATTGATGACCATAGTTTCCTGATCATGGACATTAGGATGTGATTAATAACAAGGTTATGTCATTAGGAGAATGATGTGATGGACACACACCCATAGTAAGCGTAGCATAAGATCAAGTCATTAAAGTTCGTATTGCTATAAGCTTTCAAATGCATAGTAACCTAATCCTTCGACCATGAGGTTGTGTTAATCACCATCACCGGATGGGTACTTTGATGACATCAAACACCGCTTCGTAACTGGGTGGTTATAAAGGTGTCATTGGGTATTCTGAAAGTATGTGTTGAAGCGCATGGACCAAGATTGGGATTTGTCCATCCATATGACCGATAGATATGCTCTGGGCCCTCTCGGTGGAATGTCATCTAGTTAGCTTGCAAGCATGTGACTGGGTCACAAGGGATGACATAACATGGAACGAGTAAAGAGTACTTATCAGTAACGAGGTCGAACTAGGTATGGAGATACCGACAATCAAACCTCGGATAAGTAGAGTATCGCGTGACAAAGGGAATTGGTTTCGTATGTTAATGGTTCTATCGATCAGAAAGTCATCGTTGAGTATGTGGGAGTTGTTATGGATCTCTAGATCCCGCTGATCGTTATTGATTGGAGAGGTGTCTGCATCATTTCTGCATATTCACGAACCGTAGGGTGACAAACTTAAGGTTCGAAGTTGTTTTAAGTAGATATGGAATGTGCGTTGGAGACCGAATGTTGTTCGGAGTCTCGAATTGGATCCGGGACATCACGAGGAGATCCGGAATTGTCCGGAGAATAAGATTCATATATTGGGGATCATTTTCTGAGTTAGGAAATGTTCCGGAGTATTTGTATGAGGATTCTAGAAGGTTTCGGAATGTTCCAGAAGGTTCTAGAAGATTTCTTGGAGTTTGCTTGAAAACCGAGAAAGGATCAAGGAGTCCTTGTGGGGCAAGACAAGGAGTCGTGGGGGAGGAGGACTCCTCCCCCCTCCCAATCCACCGGCCAAGGAGGGAGGGGAGTCCTACTAGGACTCCCCCTCCCATGGCGCCTCCCTCCTTTAAATAGAGGGGTGGAGGCGCCACCCCTGGCCCTCCTCCAATCTTCCCCCTAGCCGCCTCTCTCCTCCTCCTTTCTTTGGCTCAGGCTTAGGCGAAGCCCTGCAGAATTCTCTACTCCACCACCACCACGCCGTCGTGCTGCTGGGATTCCGTGGAGAAGATCTACTACCTCCGCTGCTCGCTGGAACGGGGAGAGGAAGGTCTGCTTCGACTCCGCACGTGTGACCGACTGCGGAAGCGCTGCCGGAATGCGGCGCCAGAAGGATCGTCCACTCGATCTTGAGATCGGCAAGTGATCGACTACATCAACCACGAGATCCAATCTCGTAACGCTTTCGGATCTACAAGGGTTAGTACAGATCTATCTCGTTGCACATGTCTAATAGATTAGATCTTGGCTTTTATCTAGATTAGATCTGGGTTTTGTTCGTTCTTGCGGTAGAAATTTTTTGTTTTCCATGCTACGAACCCATCAGTGGTATCAGAGCCGTATCTATGCGTAGATCTGTTGCACGAGTAGAACACAATGGTTTTGTGGGCGTTGGTGCTCGTGCCGTCTTTTGCTTTGTGTATTTTGCATCTTGCGGTGTGGTGGGATGAAGCGGCTCGGGCTAACCTTACATGTCATCGCACATGAGACTTGCTCCACGCTTGACGTGTAACTTGCTTTGCACAAGTGGCTTTGTGGGTGTCTGTCTCTCTCACCATAGTATAGATCCAATTTACACTTTTCACTTGATAGCACTTGTATCAACGTTGTGGTACAGTTTCGTAGGTAAGATCCGTTCTTATTCGAAAGCCCCAAACCACGTAAAACATGCAAAGAAAATTAGAGGCGTCTAACTTGTTTTTGCAGGGGTTTTGTGATGTGATATGGCCATCATGTGATTGTGATTGTATTTGATGTATGCAATGATCCTTGTTGTAATATGGCAACCGGCAGGAGCCTAATGGTTGTCTTTAATTCTGTTAAGACCTGCGTGTCTATTCATCTTGTAATAGCTTTATTCCAAGTAGTTGTAATAGTTGCTAGTGATGATGGACAACCATGAAGCAGCGCCACTGACCTTGACGCAATGCTGGTGATGATGGAGATCATGTTCGTGCTTTGGAGATGGAGATCAAAGGCACAAGAAGAAAGGGCCATATCATATCACACTAATTATGAATTGCCTGTGATGTTAATCCTTTATGCATCTTGTATTGCTTAGATCGCGATGGTAGCATTATAAGGTGATCCCTCTCACTAAATATCAAGTAATAAAGTGTTCACCCTTAGTTGGCACCGTTGCTAAGACTCGTCGTTTCGAAGCATCTCGTGATGATCGGATGTGATAGATTCTACGTGTGCATACAACGGGTGCAAGCCAGATTTGCACATGCGGAAACTAAGGTTAATCTTGACGAGCCTAGCATGTACAGACATGGTCTCGGAACACGGAATACCGAAAGGTAGAGCACGAGTCATATAAATGATATGATGAACATGAAGATTGTTCGCCGATGAAACTACATCTTCTCTCGTGAAGATCGGACTTGGTGTAGTGGACTTGGTTCGTGTAATCACTAAGACAATGTGAGGGATGTTGTTTTGAGTGGGACTTCACTTAGTTAATTTAAGAATTAAATTTGAACTCAATTTATCATAAACTTAGTCTAAACTACTTGCAAATTTGTTGTAGATTATGGCAAACCCCTCCATCAATTTCAATGCGTTCCTAGAGAAAGAAAAGCTTAAGAACAATGGAAGCAATTTCACGGACTGGTTCCGTGGACTGAAGATCATCCTCAGGGCTGGTCAGTTGACCTATGTGCTCGAAGCACCGCTAGGTGACCCACCTGCAGAAGATGCCACCGATGACATAAAGAATGTTTACGCCACTCGGAAAAATCATTACTCCACAGTTCAGTGTGCCATCCTGTACGGTTTAGAAGTGGAGCTTCAGAAGCGTTTTGAGCACCACGACCCGTTCGAGATCATTAAGGAGCTTAGGCTGATTTTTGAGACTCGCGCGGCCATGGAGAGCTATGAGGTCTCCGAAAAGTTCTTTAACTGTAAGATGGAAGAGGGTAGCTCCGTTAGCGAGCACGTGCTCACCATGTCTGGGTACACAAACAAGCTCCAAGAGTTGGGGATATCGATTCCTAATGAGTTAGGGATTCACCGTCTCCTCCAATCACTGCCACCGAGTTATAAGAACTTTGTGATGAACTACAATATGCACTGCATGAACAAGACGTTGCCTGAACTATCGTCCATGCTGAAAACTGCTGAAGTGGAGATCAAGAAGGAGCACCAAGTGTTGATGGTCAATAAGACCACCAATTTCAAGAGACAGGGCAAGCCTAAGAACAAGGGAAACTTCAAGAAGCACGGCAAGAAAGCTGCCGCACCTGCGAAGAAGCCCAAGGCTGGTCCCAAGCCTGAAACTGAATGCTTCTACTGCAAGGGTGCTGGTCACTGGAAGCGTAACTGCCCCAAGTACCTGGCGGATCTGAAGAATGGCAACATCAAGAAGAAAGGTATATTTGATATATATGTTATTGATGTGTATCTTACTAGTAATCGTAGTAGTGCCTGGGTATTTGATACTGGTTCGGTTGCTCATATTTGTAAATCGAAACAGGAGCTGCGGAATAAGCGAAGACTAGCGAGAGACGAGGTGACGATGCGCGTTGGAAATGGCTCGAAGGTTGATGTGATCGCCATCGGCACGCTCCCTCTACATCTACCTTCGGGATTAGTTTTAAATTTGAATAATTGTTATTTGGTGCCTGCGTTAAGCATGAACATTATATCTGGATCTTTTTTATTGCGAGACGGTTACTCTTTTAAGTTTGAGAATAAAGGTTGTTCGATTTCTATGAGTAATATCTTTTATGGTAATGCACCTGAGATGAATGGTTTATTCTTACTGAATCTCGATAGTAGTGATACACATGTTCACAACATAGAAGCTAAACGAACAAAATTGAATGATAATTCTACATACATGTGGCACTGTCGTCTTGGTCACATTGGAGTGAAGCGTATGAAGAAACTCCATTCTGATGGACTTCTTGAATCACTTGATTTTGAATCACTTGAAAGATGCGAAGCATGTCTAATGGGAAAAATGACTAAGACTCCATTCTCTAGAATAATGGAGCGAGCTACAGACTTATTGGAAATAATACATACCGATGTGTGCGGTCCAATGAGTGTAGCATCGCGTGGTGGATATCTTTATGTTCTCACTTTCACGGATGACTTAAGTAGATATGGGTATGTCTACTTTATGAAACATAAGTCCGAAACTTTCGAGAAGTTTAAGGAATTTCAAAGTGAAGTGGAAAATCATCGTAACAAGAAGATTAAATTTCTGCGTTCTGACCGCGGAGGTGAATATCTAAGTTATGAGTTTGGCATGCATTTAAAGAAATGTGGAATACTTTCGCAATTGACACAGCCGGGAAACCACATCGTAATGGTGTGTCCGAACGTCGTAATCGAACTCTCTTAGATATGGTTCGGTCTATGATGTCTCTTACAGATTTACCGCTATCGTTTTGGGGCTATGCATTAGAGACAGCCGCATTCACTTTAAATAGGGCACCATCTAAATCCGTTGAAACGACACCGTACGAATTGTGGTTTGGTAAGAAACCTAAGTTGCCGTTCCTTAAAGTTTGGGGTTGCGAAGCATATGTAAAGAAGTTACAACCTGATAAGCTTGAACCCAAAGCGGAGAAATGCGTCTTCATAGGATACCCTAAAGAAACAATTGGGTATACCTTCTATCATAGATCCGAAAGCAAAGTTTTTGTTGCCAAGAATGGATCCTTTCTTGAGAAGGAGTTTCTCTCGAAGGAAGTGACTGGAAGGAAAGTAGAACTCGATGAGGTTATTGAACCTTCTCTCGGATTTGAGAGTAGCGCAGCACCGGAAGATGTTTTTGTGCCGCCTGCACCAATTGGAGAGGAAGCTAATGATGATGATCATGAAACTTCAAATGAAGTTACTGCTGAACCTCGCAGGTCAACGAGGGTTCGTACCACTCCTGATTGGTATGACTCTGCCTTGAACGTCATGTTGGTTGACAACGCCGATGATCCTGCGACGTATGAAGAAGCTATGATGAGCCCAGATTCCGACAAATGGCTAGAAGCCATGAAATCCGAAATGGGATCCATGTACGAAAACTAAGTGTGGACTTTGGTGGACTTACCGGATGGCCGTAAGGCTGTCGAGAACAAATGGATTTTCAAGAGAAAAACAGATGCTGATGGTAATGTTACCGTCTATAAAGCTCGACTTGTCGCGAAAGGGTTCCGACAAATTCAAGGAGTTGACTATGATGAGACATTCTCACCAGTAGCGAAGCTAAAGTCTGTGAGGATTTTGTTAGCAATTGCTGCATATTTCGATTATGAGATTTGGCAGATGGATGTCAAAACGGTGTTCCTTAATGGTGACATTGAGGAAGAGTTGTATATGGTACAACCCAAGGGTTTTGTCGATCCTAGTGATGCTGACAAGGTAAGCGCTCCATTTATGGACTGAAGCAAGCATCCCGGAGTTGGAATCAACGTTTTGATAAAGTAATCAAAAACTTTGGATTTATACAAACTTATGGAGAAGCTTGTATTTACAAGAAAGTGAGTGGGAGCTCTGTAGCATTTTTAGTACTATATGTAGATGACATATTGTTGATTGGGAATGATATATAACTTCTTAATAGTGTCAAAGCCTATTTGAATAATAGTTTTTCAATGAAGGATCTTGGCGAAGCGGCATATATTCTAGGCATCAAGATTTATAGAGATAGATCAAGACGCCTAATAACGCTTTCACAAAGTACATACTTAGACAAAGTTCTAAAGAAGTTTAGAATGGAAGATAGCAAGAAAGGGTTCGTGCCCATGTTGTCAGGTAAGACCTTGAGTAAGACTCAAAGTCTAGCTACGGCAGAAGATAGAGAGAAAATGAATAATATTTCCTATGCCTCGGCCATAGGTTCTATCATGTATGCCATGCTGTGTACAAGACCGGATATAGCACATGCTGTTAGTTTGACTAGCAGATATCAAAATGATCCTGGAATGGAGCACTGGACAGCGGTCAAGAATATCCTAAAAGTACCTAAATAGGACTAAGGATATGGTTCTTTCTTATGGAGGTGATGAACAACTTGTTGTAAACGGTTACACCGATGCTAGTTGGAACACCGATCCGGATGATTCGAAGTCACAGTCGGGATACGTATTTATTTTGAATGGTGCTGCAGTGAGCTGGAGGAGTGCCAAGCAAAGCGTTGTGGCGAAATCTTCAACTGAATCGGAATACATAGCTGCTTCAGAGGCTGCGCAAGAAGCCATATGGATGAAGGAATTCATTACTGAACTTGGCGTGGTTCCCAGTGCGTTGGACCCGATGGCCATCTACTGTGACAACACAGGTGCCATAGCTAATGCACAGGAGCCAAGGTCACATAGCAAGCTGAAGCACATGAAGCTACGTTTCCACGCTATTCGCGAGTATGTCCGAGATGGTGACATAAAGATTTGCAAAGTACACACTGATCTGAATGTGGCAGATCCATTGACTAAACCTCTCCCTAGAGCAAAGCATGACCAGCACCAGAACGCCATGGGTGTTAGGTATATTACCATGTAATCTAGATTATTGACTCTAGTGTAAGTGGGAGACTGTTGGAGATATGCCCAAGAGGCAATAATAAAAGTAGTTATTATTATATCTTTGTGTTTATGATGAATGTTTACATCCGATGCTATAATTGTATTATTAGGAAACACTAATACTTGTGTGTTTTGTAAACATATAAGAGTCCCTAATAAGCCTCTTGTTGAACTAGCTTGTTGATTAATAGATGACCATGGTTTCCTGATCATGGACATTGGATGTGATTAATAACAAGGTTATATCATTAGGAGAATGATGTGATGGACACACACCCATAGTAAGCGTAGCATAAGATCAAGTCATTAAAGTTCGTATTGCTATAAGCTTTCAAATGCATAGTAACCTAATCCTTCGACCATGAGGTTGTGTTAATCACCATCACCGGATGGGTACTTTGATGACATCAAACACCGCTTCGTAACTGGGTGGTTATAAAGGTGTCATTGGGTATTCTGAAAGTATGTGTTGAAGCGCATGGACCAAGATTGGGATTTGTCCATCCATATGACGGATAGATATGCTCTGGGCCCTCTCGGTGGAATGTCATCTAGTTAGCTTGCAAGCATGTGACTGGGTCACAAGGGATGATATAACATGGAACGAGTAAAGAGTACTTATTAGTAACGAGGTAGAACTAGGTATGGAGATACCGACGATCAAACCTCGGATAAGTAGAGTATCGCGTGACAAAGGGAATTGGTTTCGTATGCTAATGGTTCTATCGATCACAAAGTCATCATTGAGTATGTGGGAGCTGTTATGGATCTCCAGATCCCGCTGATGGTTATTGATTGGAGAGGTGTCTTCATCATGTCTGCATATTCACGAACCGTAGGGTGACACACTTAAGGTTCGAAGTTGTTTTAGTAAATATGGAATGTGCGTTGGAGACCGAATGTTGTTTGGAGTCTCGGATTGGATCCGGGATATCACGAGGAGATCCGGAATTGTCCGGAGAATAAGATTCATATATTGGGGATCATTTTCTGAGTTAGGAAATGTTCTGGAGTATTTGTATGAGGATTCTAGAAGGTTTCGGAATGTTCCAGAAGGTTCTAGAAGATTTCTTGGAGTTTGCTTGAAAACCAAGAAAGGATCAAGGAGTCCTTGTGGGGCAAGATAAGGAGTCGTGGGGGAGGAGCACTCCTCCCCCCTCCCAATCCGCCGGCCAAGGAGGGAAGGGAGTCCTACTAGCCGCCTCTCTCCTCCTCCTTTCTTCTGCTCAGGCTTAGGCGAAGCCCTGCAGAATTCTCTACTCCACCACCACCACCACGCCGTCGTGCTGCTGGGATTCCGTGGAGAAGATCTACTACCTGCGCTGCTGCTGGAACGGGGAGAGGAAGGTCTGCTTCGACTCCGCACGTGTGACCGACTGCGGAAGCGCTGCCGGAACGCGGCGCCGGTAGGATCGTCCACTCGATCTTGAGATCGGCAAGTGATCGACTATATCAACCACGAGATCTAATCTCGTAACGCTTTCGGATCTACAAGGGTTAGTACAGATCTATCTCATTGCACATGTCTAATAGATTAGATCTTAGCTTTTATCTAGATTAGATCTGGGTTTTGTTCGTTCTTGCGGTAGAAATTTTTTGTTTTCCATGCTACGAACCCATCAGCTGCGTCCTGGGCTCACCGCCGACGGAGCCCCGGCGAGCGCCCTCCCAGCACCACCACCTCCACCGAGCCGTCCTTCCTCAAGCTCCGCCACCGCCGGAAGAGACACCGCCGCCGCAGGCCGGCCCTGAGCCGGCCCTAGGGCACCACCCGGGGCAGAGCCGTACCGCGCCGCCCCCATCGCGCGGAGAGGAGAGAGAGCCCCGCCGCCGCCGACGCTGGCCGGGCTTTGCCCGTCAACGGACCGTGGCGGCAGCGAGGGGAGGGAAGGACGGAGGGAGGGCGCCCGCCGGCGGCGGAGTTAGGGTCCCCCACCCCCCACCCCGGTCGCTCGTGGGAGCGACACGGGAGGGGTCGGGGGCAAAATCAGATCGAAATTGTATATGTTCTCGGGCATTAGTTGAACCGCTCGAATATATACTTCCTCCGTCCAGAAATAAGTGAGTTAGTTTTTCTAGATTTGTATGTATTTGTACGCTAAAACATGTCTAGATTCATGTGAATTTGGACAAATCTAAGTCACTATGGAGGGAGTATTGTTTATATTATGAGTCAAAACTAGAGAAAACTTCACGGTGCGACGTGCATCATGCATGCAATTCCTCAACAGAAGTTGTTAGTTTTACACCAGAAGGATGTCGATCGTGTGTTGCAAATCTTCAATGAACTTAGGGTGCTTCTTGTATCTGCAAACACTAGAAGAGCGCCCGCATGCCCTGTCGGTTATAAACGCAGAGGAACAAAGCAGTGGTCGAAATCTTCGCGTTATGGCGGTTTATTTTCCCGCGGCACATCGGATCCGCCATAAGATTTATTCCGCGGCACCAACGTGATGCGTCTCGGTAGGTTATATCCCAACGTTAAAATTTATGCAATGTACAGATAACACGCGTTGCAATATTTTGCCGTGATTTGGATCAAGATTAGATAGTTCAGGATCCAAACGGCATGGATTTCGATCCTAGGGTTCAAACCGACGAATCTCTACGAGTGCATTGTTTACGATGGACTTTTTTCAAAACAAATCGGACATTGGTACAAACACTGAATGAACGAGCCGACACCAACTAGTTTCTTCATAGTACTAAATATTAGTGCTAATCGTACAAATGTTTTTGTCATTTTTACACAACCCGTAAAATAAATCGGTTTTTCGTGAAATTGAACGTGTGCTCATAGAATGTATAGATACACACCAATATATATTTTTAGAATTTTTTTTAACATATTGAAATATGTGTTTTTAATAAAGGGAGTATATGCACATAGAATCAAATGTGCATTTAATTTCCGCTATTTAACCAGAATAGTTTGTGTGTGAATACATATGAAGTCCACATGGAGTGATACACAAACCTTTGGCTTAGATACAACCACTTGCTTGATCAAACACTCATTGTCCTTTTACTATTCCCGGAAGGATGGAATTGACATATATACATATCCTCCAAAAGTTCCAACATCACACGCCATACAAATACAAGCAATGATGAATTCTGTTCTTTTTTGCCCCCTCCTTAATTAATTTGCCAATTAACTTCACCAATCCATCCCAATCCCCGTCATGCAAATGCAAGAGCCCCACTGCTGCCTGCACTGCCACAGCGCCACACCAAGCATCTATTTATACCCTACCTGAGCTCCTCCTACCCTCACATCTCACCAGCCACGAGCTAACTGCGGCAAACGCAGACACAGATACACATCTAGTATCTAGGTAGCTATATAGATCGATCGATCATGGTGAGGCTAATGGAGATCTCCAAGAAGTGGCACGGCAGCTCTAGCAGCAGGGTCACCTCCCCTACCGCCGCTTCTAGTGCAGCGGCCGCGGCGCCGGCGTGCCCGCGGGGCCACTTCGCCGCCTACACCCGCGACGGCAGCCGGTTCTTCGTCCCCATCGCCTGCCTGACCAGCGACACCTTTCGGGAGCTCCTCAACATGGCCGAAGAGGAGTTCGGTAAACCTGGAGACCGCCCCATCGTGCTGCCGTGCTCCGCCGCCTGCCTCGAGCAGATCCTTTCCGCCTTCCGGGGCGCTTCCAAGAAGTGCACCGGCAACGCCAGGATCAAGATTTGGTAGTATAGCAGCCTAATTAGGTCAATTAATTCCACCGTTGCTGATTGTTAATCTAGTGAGATCGATCCCTTCATTCTCGGGGCGTGGTTCTATGATGTTAATTTTTGCTGCCCTCCTGGTAATGGTATGTACATGCCAATGCGCATGTTTTCAGGTGGGTTGCTGTTGTTGCTAGTTGACATGATGTAAGCATCTAGTAGAGCTAGCTAGCCATCATTCTCTTTTATTTTCTTCTATTCTTTGAATTTTTTCAATCTTGTTTTGTGTCTATTAATAGTTTGCGGGTGTTTTTTCTTTCTTTTTGGTAAGTCCTGTATTGATTAATGGATCCTCGCACGGTGTCATTAATCATCGGTGGTAATCGTCATGATGTAACATCACATGTATAGGTTTATGTGCGTCTCTTATCATGACATTGATTAGTAATGTGAGCCCTTTTCTTCCCATTTATATGATGCTTCTTTCTTCATTAATTGTTGTGCCACATCAGATTTTTAGCAACATGACATGCATGATTGTTGTATCTTATGTGGCACATATTTAATAAAGAGAGAAGGTGTTGTTGTATCTTAGCTTAGGCCTTTCATAATGGATGGTTCTTAGCGGTGTATCCTAGGTTGCCTATGTGACATTATAGTTAATGAGAAAAGAGAGTGAAATTGTATCTTAGCTAAGAAACACTTCTTGCACGAAACCATAGGCAAAAAACCATGGTTAGGCCAATCAAATGCATTTGTGACATCTAAATCATTAAATGTAGAGACACCACTTAAGAAACAATGCATGGAGAAGTTGTCTCTTAACCATTTATTTTTCCTAGGATGACGTGCTAAGATACACCCAACTAGTACAATGGCTTGTATCTTAAGAGTTCTTTTTACATTTAATAACTTTGGATACATGCATGCATGTGATTGGGCTAACCATGTATTTCCTATGATACCGTGCAAAGCTTGTAGCTAAGCTAAGATACAACAATACCTTCTCTCTTCATTAAATATGGTGCCACATAAGCAATTTGCCTATGATATCGTGCTAAGAAACACCCATTGGAAAAGACCTTAGATACAAGCCTTGCACGGTATCATAGGCAAAATATTAGCCCAATCACATGCATGCATGTAGCCAAAGTCATTAAATGTAGATATACAACTCTTAAGATACAATCCACTGTATTAGTTATACCACTGCCTAGGACAACGAGTTAAGAGACAACCCATTGTGAAAGGCCTGATGATATTTCCACTAGGGAGCCTCATTATGAACAATATGGCCGCCAATTTAAGTTGTCTTATATTCATACAACAAAACAATGTTTTTATTATGGCAATACTCCTTGAGATAAAAAAAATAGCTATAATTTATTTACCAATATCGGAACATAATTGTTTAAAAACAGATGTATTTAGGCTTTTGAAAGTTTTTTTTTACGTGTTTTGGAAAGTTGACTCTAGCTTTTTTAAGAATGGTGAATTAGTTGCTATAACAAAATATTTGCATCTCAAACAGCTTGGGTGTATATTGCACTTCTGGTGGCCTCTGGTGGGACTCATGCTCTTACTTCAAATTTTAAAGTGCTTTAAAAATAAAGGAAAAAAAATACTTGAATGCAGCTAGCTAGCACTTCACCTAAATTCATGGAGATCCATGGACACACGGATTGTGTAAATATTACTACCTCCCAAAATGTAGTGTGTTTTCGAAAGCTAAATACTTACTACATTTTGAAACAGCGGTAGTAGATATCAGGTGGCACATTGCCTTCACCATGAACAAGGCACATGGGAGGCATATGACCCAGCAGCTAACCCAGAGCACATAGCCATACGGTAGCTAGTAGTAGTAGTAGTACCAGTTGGCAGGGCTGAAGCCGAATCTGAGTCACGTAAATATCCATGGCTTTGCTTGCTCCCATGCACATGAATCAATGCATTTCCGTTGGATGTCGCTATGCAATTAATTCAATAATACGGGAGTCGCTATCGACTTGTGCAAGATTATTATTCGAATTTGCAGTTGGATATGGGCCGGGTAGAGTGATCGAATGTGAGAGAGAGACTTTGGGAGTTTGCCAGGAATGTAGTGAGAGTGAGGTGTCAAGGTTTCAGACTGCGATGGGGAATTAAGAGCGTGGCCGTTGTGGCTTTGTTTTCATATGATTGGTAAACACTGTTGCTACTCTATTCTGGCCGGCCGGGACGCCCGCCCTTAAAAATTCAGTACTCCGTAGAAGGGATTGTTTGGATAAAAAGAGGGATTACATGTGTATTAGCAGGTAATATAATATATATTTTGTGAGATTTAATTTATCTTTTGTTGAAATACGTAGAATATCGATAATTCAACATGGTCAGTGCGAAAACCATTTGTTTAAAGAATAAAAAGCATATATATTGAACATGCTTGAGTGCGCGCCTGAGTATATTCTGTCTAGGGAGTGGCCTCCCGCCTCTTGATAAATTGTTTTTTTAGATGGGGGGTAAAAGATTTGCGCCAATCTATTAATTAAAAGAGTGTAACAACAAGTGAAATAAAAAGGTCTTATTACATCAAAAGCCTACTCTCCCGGTATTAGTTGGCGCATGCGCTTGGCGACCGCAATGACCCAAGTTTTAGCCGCATGCTTGATCTTTGTAAGTAGAACCGAGGGGGGGAGGGGGGAGGGGGGTGTTTGTTCTGAAAGACCCTCGCGTTGCGCTCATTCCAAATTTCCCACGAGATGAGAAGAGTGATGGAGGCAAGGTCTTCGCGCTTCACCATCGATGAACACCAAGTTAAGACCGAGGCAATAATGAAGGCAAGGTCTTCGCCCTCCATATTTCCCACGAGATGAGAAGAGTGATGGAGGCAAGGTCTTCGCCCTCCATAAATTGGTAATAATGAAGTCTAAACCGAGGCAATTTTTTACCAAGCCCCATAGTCTAGTTGTGAATCTACAACGAATCAAAAGGTGCTCCACCGATTCTGGCACCCTCTTGCAAAATGGACAAACACCGCAATTAGGCCGCCCTCTTCTTGCAAGATGATCGTTCGTTGACGACTGCAAGTGCACATATGTTTGTAGCTAGTTTCAAAATAAAGATATCGATCCCATAGGGAGTAGTAGGCGAAAGACTAAACTGCTTTTTAACTACACCTAAACGAAGTACTTAGGGAATAACTTTAAGATGCAAGAAAAGTAGAGTTGTTTTTGTTTTTTTGGTTGAGCGAGGCAATTTAAAGTAAAGTAAAACTTAATGCAAAAAGTAAGAATCGTGTGTGTAAAAGAATTTTGGAACTGCAATAGGGAAAAAGGCATTCTCAGGGAGTGGTGGATACACCTCTAGCAATTTAGACCAAGCAATCAAGATTATTATAACAAATATTCTCATAATATATATGTATGTGTGAGGAGCTCCATTTATGGACAAATAGGCAACAACCACTGCTCACATCATCCTTTATAACCACAACTCATAGATAAATGACATCAATCGTATTATCCCGCTATTAAAGGATTCCTCCTGTGGCATGGACATGGCTTTATGATTTCTCCTTGACTCCCTAAGTTAGTACGTAAAGAATGACAACAGATTTATAGTCACAGTAAGTGCTATCATCCCTCCGTCTACCAACAAGTAATCCCCTTCATCGAGTCCTCATAGGAGGCAAATATTAAAAAGGTGCACAACTCCCAACATCAAGATGAAGACAATTAACACATACACAGGATGATGTATACCATTATAATCTCTATCTCATCTCAATCATATGCTAGGGTTTCTCCATCTCCCTAAGAACTAGAGATCTACTCACATGTGGAGGCAATCAACATCATGGCAATGGTAATCGAAACAATTGTAAATGAATAGTTCTTGTATAAATCCACAATGAGTACAGATCTTACAACAAGATCTAGATGAGGTGAAGATGGGATGGATGGAGATGGTGGTGATGCAGCGGTTGATGAAGATGGAGATCGATGCCTTGGCCTCCCAGATCTGCGTAGGACGAAGATGGATCCCTTAGGCAAGTTCTCCCTCCAGATGCCTTCTAGAGGTGGGGTTTTGGCGATTTCTGGGTGTTCTGTATGTTGTCTCACCAATCCAGTTGCACAGGGTGAAACTATTTGAGGAGGCGGTGGCGGCGCCAACTATATGACCGGAACTATTCGGTCGGAAAAAGTATTCCGAACGTATAGTTGGTCATTGAACCGTCTGTATGCCTTGATTGCTTCGGGTTTTCTTCTGGTATTATTGATATATCCCAAATAAACGATTTATGTTGTTTTTACTCATTTTCTCTCCAATACAACTACTCCAAGAATTGTGTCCATTGGATCCATCATTTGTCCTGATCCTGGTGAAAATAGACATAAAACATGCACGCGAACGCCGTAAAATACCAAGATCCTACATCTATAATGCAAAATAATAATATAAAACATGATGCAAATATGCACTCATCAACTTCCCCAAGCTTAGACTCTTGCTCGTACCGAGCAAGTTTAGCTTAATGGATGTGATCCTCATATTCATGAAGCTGAGTCGGTAAAATAAATGAGGCAGTTTCAGCATGTGTTTATCATATATGACATATAGGAATACGTTCATGAATAGTACCTTACTCGAACTATCTAAATAGTACTAGCAAGCTTCCACACCTTAGTGATCAACAGTTCACAAAAGATAAATCTCAACATGATGTAAAAGTATCAAGTTCGACCGAATGAGTTAGTGAGGTAGTCCCAAGTGTTTTTAGGATTAACATATTCACCTGGGATTCAAAATCTCAAAGCATCTCTTTGTCATACTACAATATAGTGGTGTATGCCTATTTGCTCTTTGCACACTCGCTCTTTTTCTTCTTTCTTTTCTTCTCTTTTGTGCATATGCTCACACTTTTGTTTAAGTTCCGTGCAAAGGAGCTAGCCATACATTCCACTTCATGTAGGAATTCAAAGTTTAACGATCTCAATTATCAAATTCCAATTGTATATGAAGCATTTTTATGACTTGAAGATTCTACCTTGACTTATTCTCACTCTATTTTGATAGCGCTCTTTATTTTCCTTTGTTGAAGGTTTCCTTTTTAACTTAACTGCATAGATAATTTTTCTTTGTAAATCAAACCGTAGACTTACAACATATTGACCAAATTGTCTTTATACGTTCCATTGATATCAATGGTGTGGAAGTCTCCTATTGCTATCATCAAGTGCAAGTAAAATTATACCTAAGCCATTCATATATCCAATAAGACAAGCACAAACTCAATAATGCTCCATATATGATAATAATCTCGGAATTTCACAAATGGGATCGACTATTCCTTAAGGGATAATGATGCAAATTTTATTACTAAACTCAAACTAATGCAAAACTAAAATAGCGATATAAAACTTATAAGATAGATTACAAGGTCTTAAAGATCTCCCCATGCTTGGAATCAAATAACTCCTTGTTGGTACCTATTCCTCCTCCTGGGTAGGACGAGTGTTGCCCTCTTCTTTTGTGTTGCCATCTTTAACTATGCTGGCAAAGCAGATGCTGAGCTCAACCATGTCTTATTGAAGCTTCATCATTTTCTTCTTGAGGAATTTCTTCTCATCTGTCAACTCAAAGACAGTTTTAATCAAGAAACCAACTCTACCATCGATGTCATCGACCTTTTTCTCAAGGTCTTTGCTCATCATCCAGTAGGAGTTAATCCCTTCTCTAATTGTTTCAACACATGCCTTCGAAGCTTTTTCCAACTCATAGATCTTATCATGAATCTCATCTTGCCGCACCTTCTTAGGTTTAAGAGGTGATGGACCAAGAGGAGGTTTATAATAGGATCCTATGTTGTGATGATAGGGATTACGGAGATACTTATCCTTGTTCTTTCCCCGCTCAGCTTGCCTCATCATCTCCATCCTTTGTGGGAACATGTCCTCCCAATTTGGGAGAGGCTTGATCTCCGGGCTGGATGATGACGATGATCCTTTAGGTTCTACTTCTTCGATCCTCTTCACGGGCTTCTCTTCTTCCTTCCTCTAGATCTTGTTGACATGGAAGGGCTGCATGGATTCGCTGCACGGATATTGTTAGAGGGGCTTGTATAGGGATGGCGAGGATTTTTCGAGGTTGGAGGCTGTAGTTCTGCGAAAAATTAATGAAAAAGGTTAGATGCGACCATCTTTAAAAGGGGAGGTCAAAAACCCTAGCCACCTTTTGTAACGAGCAACTATATGGGCGTGGCCATATAGTTGGTCATTAAACTATCAGTACCTAGAAAAGCATTTTGTAAAAGGCATCGATATCTATACGACGGTAACTATACAGGCGGAATTTTGATTCCAGCCATATAGTTGGTCGTTAAACTATCAGTACCTTTCGTGGACAGAAGGGGTGATGTCTAAACAACTATACAGCCGCAGCTATATGGCTAGAATTTTTATTCTTGCCGTATAGTTGGTCGTTAAACCTTATGTGTCCAGCAACAATTTCCTGCTTCTCCAAGGATTCTTTATTAATCTTAAACTTAACGAAATATCAAGTTTCAACAGAAAAATGACAACTTAAATTTTTGACCAATTTTAGCATTCTCAATCTTCCTTCTTCTTTGTTAGAGCATCAAATGTTCCTTACTTAACACAATGCTAAAAATTAAAACTTTGAAATTTAAAAATTCACTCAAACCTTTACTTTGCATGGGTTGCCTCCCATGAAGCGCTCTTTTATGGTCAATAGCTTGACCGTAGTGTTGCTCATTCCGTCTCGAGTCCATTCTTTTTGCAGTTGCCATTCCTTGTATATCTTTGCTTAATCACTTCTTCCGGGGTGATCACTTCTATGGTGAATGCACTTATATCTTCTTTTACTCGATAATGCTTCAAGCGTTGTCCATTTACCACCCATGAAAGAGAGGGTGTTTTTCCTTGGAGCTTCACTACTCCCAATGAATAAGCTTCTTCAACTATATATGGGCCTTCCCACTTCGATCTGAGCTTCCCTGGAAATAACTTAAGACGACAATTATAGAGCAACACTTTGGATCCACTTTTAAAGTTCTTATTCTCTAATTTTATATCATGCCATCTTTTCACTTTTTCCTTAAACAACCTCGTATTCTCATAGGCCTCACTTCTAAACTCATCTAAAGCATGAATATCTAATAAACATTTTTCTCCTGCTGCTTTAAGATCATAATTTAAATTCTTCATTGCCCAAAAAGTTTTGTGTTCCAATTCTAAAGGTAAATGGCATGCCTTACCGTATGCCGTATTATAAGGTTTCATACACATTGGATTTTTAAACGCAGTACGGTATGCCCATAGAGTGTCATTTAACTTGTATGACCAATCTTTTCTTGATTTGTCCACCGTATTCTCGAGTATGGTCTTTAATTATCTATTAGAGAGTTCAACTTGACCACTTGTTTGAGGATGATATGGTGAAGAAACACGGTGAGTTACTCCTTATTTGCTGAGGATTTTCCTGAAAGTTCCTTTCATAAAATGAGAACCACCATCAGTGATTAAAAATCTAGGAACTCCAAACCTGGGGAATGTGACATCCTTGATCATCTTCACTTAGATGGCTACATTTGCATGACTTTTTGGAATAGCTTCAACCCATTTAGTAACATAATCAACAACAACAAGAATATGAGTATAACCATTTGATTCTATAAAAGGTCCCATGTAATCCATTCCCCATACATCAAAGGGTTCAATTATGAGGCTATAATTCATTGCCATTTCTTGTCTCCTACCTATATTACCTCTTCTTTGGCAAGCATCGCAGTATTCAACATACATGTGTGCGTCCTTGAGCAAGGTGGGACAATAGAATCCAGATTGAAGTACCTTCGCTACAGTTCGCTTACCTGCATGATGTCCTCCATATGGACTGGCATGACAAGCTTTCAATATTGCATTCGTTTCATGGTTAGGAACACACTTCCGAATAATTCTGTTAGGTCCATGACGATATATACAAATAATCCCAAAAGTAATATTTAAGATCATTAAAGAATTTTATCCTTTGATTTCTTGTCATACCAGGAGGTATAAATTTCACTACGAGATAGTTAGCATAATCTGCATACCAAGGATCAGCGATTTCAACATTTGCTAAATACTCTCCCGAAAATGATTCATGTATAGCTACGGGGTTAGTAATTATTCCCTCCATCCTAGAGAGATGATCTTCTACCGGATTATCCTTACCCCTCCTATCTACTATTTGCATATCGTATTCTTGTAGTAATAAAACCCACCTAATCAACCTGGGCTTCGCATCCTTTTTCACTAGGAGGTGACGCAAATCTTGGTGATCCGTATGAACTATTACCTTAGAATTAATGATGTAAGATCTAAATTTGTCGCAAGCAAAAATTATAGCTAGGATCTCTTTTTCTGTAGTAGTGTAATTTTTCTGGATCTTATTAATAGGTCTACAAGCGTAATAAATAACATTTAAATTTTTTCCGTCTCACTTTCCTAACATAGCCCCTAAAGCATAGTCACTAGCATCACACATAATTTCGAAAGGTTCATCCCATTTTGGAGATTGCATGATAGGTGCTAAAAGGAATTTGTTTTTAAGGTTCTCAAAAGCTGCAATGAAGTCATGATCTAAGTAGAATGTAGTTTCTTTATTAAGAAGGTTGGTGAGAGGCATAGCTATTTTAGCAAAATCTTTTATAAAATGCTTATAAAAACCTGCATGTCCTAGAAACATTTTTAAGTTTTTAATGTCCTGTGGTACTGGAAGATTTTCTATAGCATTTATATTATTTTTATCTATTTCTATTCCCTTCTCCGAAACCTTATGCCGAAAACTTTACCTTCTCTTTCCATGAAATGGCATTGTTCCCAATTCAAAACTAAATTTTATTGCCTGCATCTCTGAAAGACTTTGGTTAGTTTGTAGAGGCAATTATCAAAGGTTGTTCCACAAACAACAAAATCATTTGTTAGAACTTCCATAGTCTTCTCAACAAAATCATCAAAGATCTTTAGAGCACATTCTTGAAAAGTTGTTGTTGCGTTACATAAGCCAAACAGAATTAATCTATAAGCATATGTGCCATAAGGGCAAGTGAAAGTTATTTGCTCTTGATCTTCCGGTTCTATGGCAATTTGAGAATATACAGAATAACCATCAAGAAAATAGAAATAAGAATTATTACTAAGTCTTTCTAAAATTTTATCCATGAATGGTATAGGTTTATGATTTTTCTGTGTCTCGCGCTTTAGGTTCCTAAAATCAATGCACATATGATATCCAACAATAGGCCTTACAGGAACTAGCTCACCATCCTCATTCATAGCAGCATCAAGACCACCTTGTCTTGGTGTGCAATGAGTTGGGCTAACCCACTTACTGTCAGAAATAGGATATATTATGCCAACATCTAATAAGCGTATAATCTGTTTTCTTACTACTTCCTTCATTTTCGGATTAAGCCTTCTTTGTGTATCCACTACAGGTTCAGTATCATCAAGCATGGTAATCTTATGTGTTACAATAGATGGATCCATTCCCTTAATATCACTTAGAGTATATCTGAAAGGCTTCACGATGCTTAACCAAGACCAAAATGAGTTTATTTTTCACATTCTCTGATAAATTTTTGCTAATGATAACAAGACATTTATTTTCATTATCTAAAAACTCATACCTCATATCGTCTGGAAGTTGTTTCAATTCAGTTGGTGGAGGCTCTTCATCTCTTTTTCTTACCAGTTCTTCATAGTCATGTGGATTTTGTGCTTCTGGAATTGAATCAAGGTAATCATCCATGTCTTATATTTCCTAATCATCTAGTGCTTCCTCCCAATTAATTAGGTTCCTCTCTAATTCATCTTGTGGAGTACTGAAATGAATTGTGGCCAGCTCGACAATCATTTTCTCTTCCTTGATATCTTCCACTTCATATGGCCTCTTCTTTAGTTTGGCGAAGTGGAATGTCATTTCCTCTTCTCCAAACATTAGTGAAATAGTCTGCTTCTTATTATCAACTCGAGCTTTGGTTATGGAAACAAAAGGCTTGCCTAAAAGAATAGGATAAAAGGAATCTCGAGGCATATCAACAATATGAAAATCAAGGGGATACATGAGTAATCCAATAAAGACATAGATATTTCTGATTACACCTTCCGGTTTTATATTCGTCCTATTAGACAATTTAGTGGTAGTGTCTATCGGTTCTACATCTGGATTATTTAAATTGTATCGAAGTTCTTCATAAAGTGATGAAGGCATAATATTTATAGTTGAAACCGGCTCACAAATTCCATATAAGAAAGTTTCACCATAATATATAGGAGTCATAGGTTTAGAAGTTTCGTTACCTCGTACCTTACCTTCGATGAACTCTGAGGTTTCAAGGTCTAGCATAACCACTTCATTGTCCACTATTCGTGCTTCCATAAGATCCTTTAATATAAAATTATTTATATTGGTAGCTTTGGGGTTCTTTGATGACCCACAAGTATAGGGGTGTATCGCAGTATTTTCGATAAGTAAGAGTGTCGAACCCAACGAGGAGCCAAAGGTGCTGGCTAGTGGTATGGATCAGGAATTCTCTGCAAATACTTAGCAAACGGATTTTTAGGGGTTTTTGATAAAGCAAGTAAACAAAGTACGAGTAAATAAAAGACAGTAGAAATAAATACAGCAAGTGGCCCAATCCTTTATGCAGCAAAGGACAAGCCGGTTGTATTACTTAAGATGACCAAACGTTCTCGAGTACACATGGGAAGACTGTCAAGTACTTTCGCTTCATATAGCTGATTAATCTTCTTTATCTTGCTAAGTGTTGTGTGGGTCAACCTGTGCTAATGTGCTGCCCCATCCAAGACTAAATACATACTTGTGATTAAACCCCTTGCAAATATCCGTAAGTACAAGAAAGTAATTAAGGTAGAAACCTAACCACAGCTTTAAACTCTAAGACCCTTACGTCCCTTGTGCAATGGTTTCCTAATGGGGGTTCAGGTTTCTGTCAGTCCGTCAACCCCTACGATTAGTAGCCAAATACACAATGCATTCCCCTAGGCCCATATAGGTGAAGTGTCATGTATTCGACGTTCACATGACACCACTAGAAGAAGTACACCACAACTTAAATAACAATCTATTGAATCTTTCTCAACGCAACTCCACTACTAACAATAAGACTTCTCCCATGTCCTCGAGAACAAAACGAACTACTCACAAGACATCATATGGATCATGATCAGAGATGGAATAATGATGTATAACAAGGGGATGCCAAACCTGACGACGAATTACTCTTTCGGTGGTGGTGGTATCCTCTCATCTTCGTCTGTCTTCCAGGGTTAAGGCTTCCCATCAACAAAGGACATCGTGGTTTCCAACATCCTGAAACTTGCAGCAGCACTTACGCGTTTAAATCTAGCCTCATACTCACAGTTTTGATTTTGAATGTCATAAAACTATGCTTGCAGTTCGTTGGTTGTTTGGCAGAGTGAAAGGACTTCGTCTTTGAGTTCAGCAGTCTCCTTTTGGTGCTCGGCGATGAGTTCGGAACAAATCTTGTGGATGATGTCCACTTCGCGCTCCGCCATCTTCCTGTACCTAAAGACTTCTCGCTTCAGTGCTTCCATCCTGTCCTCTAGACTTCCTTCACCTTTAGGGCCTTGAACCTCCGTAATCCGGACCTCCCCACCTTCGAGCAACAACTCCTTGGGATGAATCTTCAATTCTCTCATGTATGGGTTGATGATATCCTCTAAAGAATCTCCCTTGGATGATCCAGAGGAAGACATTGTGGCTCCAAATCTGGGATTCTACCTGGCAGAAACAGATCGAAACAAAAACACGACGAAAACACGATATACGGACCTCGGGGGATCCGGGGGGTTATATATTACGAAGTTTCATATCAAAAGGAAGGTACTGGGAGAAAACGAGTCGGAGGCAGAGTCCTGGGTGGCCTCACCACCTGGTGGCGCGGCCAAGGGTGGGCCCGCGCCATGGGGTGGTGTGAGCCACCCCGGCTCCGGTTCCGTCCCTTTTTCGCTTCGTAGCTTTCCATATTGGCTAAAAACTGCAAAAATATAGTTGTATTGTATTTTCGTGGAACTTTTCTTACCCGAACTGTTACCTAGTTGGAAACGGACTCTGCAGGTCTCTAAATTTGGTATCTAGTAGATTCTTCCGGAGTCACCACTTGAATCATCAATATCATTCATACACTTATTACTTGAGTCATAAAACCTTTCTCTTCCTTATTACACCATTGTCTCCACTTCCTGGAAATTTCTTTCACACAAAACTTCACACAGTTCTTGTTAGCAACATTACTATAAGTGAAGTGATAAAACCTTTTGAGTCCAACTTCAACTGAAAACCATCAAAAAAAGCTACTGTAGCAACTCCTTCCGAAAACCCAAAAAGAATTCAAAAAGGAAATCGAATAAAGAAGCAAATGCAAGAGTGGCAAAATCTGTCAAAACAGACCAGCAGGTAAAGATCAATTTTTTAGAAAATCTTCTGTTACTCAAATCAAAAAGTGCAAAACTAACGAAAGTTAAATAACCACCTGGGGCAGAAGCAAAAAAACATCACAGCTCAATCCGATAGACAGAGATCTCTCACGAATTTTTATGGTGAAGCACAAAAATCTGTTTCGGGACAGCAACTTCCCCAAATCTTACTTCTCCCTCATTAGAGGTTGATCTTGACACAAAAACCAAACAAAACGGATAAGGAGCGGTTATTACCAAAGTAATAACTTCCAAGACTCAAAGAAACAAAAACAAATTAAAAGCAAAAACAAATTGGGTTGTCTCCCATAAATCTCTTTCTTTATAGCCATTAAGATGGGCATGATAATTTTGAAGAAGCTCTCATAGGGATATGAATTGAAGTGAAAGAGAGCATTAAGAAGCAAAAACACACACACATTTAAGTCTAACCCATTTCCTATGCAAGGGGATTTTGTAAACAAACAAGTTATTGAAACCAAAGACAACTTGCATAAGAAAGCAAAAGAAGTGCAACATAAAAACTTTCAGCATAAAACGAGGAAACTTGATATTATTGAGATACATAAGAACACTTTTCCCTCTATCATAGTAACTTTCAGTATCATGCATAAACTTAACAATATAGCTATTGCAAGGACCATCATAGCAATGACCACTTATTCTAATAGAAAACACAGGAATCCTAGCTCTCATAACACTACTTTGTGAAACAATATTAGAGGTATCCTTACAAAGGACAGGGTGTCCCTCTTTTTCATATTTGGTGACAAAGTATTTCACATTTGCTATTATAGGTTCATCAACCATTTGTTTATCAGGTTCAACAACTTTATTTGTACTTTCATTAACCATACTAGCTATCATAGAATGTTCCTTTACCTTAACTAGGAAAGGCATTTTCTCAATGTAAGGTTTGGGTAAGACATGATTAGCAGTATAAACTTCAGTATTTCCTGCAGGAACACTCTTAGCAACATCTTTATAAGGTTCATGATACTTATTCCACTTCTTTTTAGGCACTTCAATGTAGGAAGAAAAAGCCTTAAAAGAAGAAGCAATAGCTTGAGAGTCTAGATCGTAAGCATTTTTAATATTTTGAAAGTCATCAGTTCCCATAAAAGATTCAATGCATTCATAATCATAATTTATACCTGACTTTCTACCTTTGTCATTCTCCCAAGCTTCCGCATTGTATTGAATACGATCTAGAAGGTCCCATTTAGCTTCTTCTTCCATGCGAGTGAATGATCCAGCACAAGAAGCATCCAATAAATCATTGTCATGTAGAGGGAGCCTTGCATAAAAGTTGTTGATAATAATATTGTTGGGGAGCTCATGAATGGGACATTTGAGCATTAGTAACTTCAATCTCCCCCAATCTTGAGCTGTACTCTCTCCATCAAGAGGCCAAAAGTTATATATTTGATTCCGATCTTTATGAATCTCACTAGGAGGATAAAACTTTGAATAAAAGAGAGGCACTATTTCCTCCCATTCCAGAGCTTGACCATTCTTCAACAGCTTATACCATTCCTCAGCTCTTCCTTTTAGTGATAATGAGAATAACTTCTTCTTAACTTGATCTGTAGTAATACCTGCACACTTGAACAACCCGCATAATTTGTGTATAAAGAGTAAATGATCACCGGGATGGACAGTTCCATCCCCAACATAGCAGTTATCCATAACACGATCAATAATTCTTGTAGGTATTTTGAAAACATCTTTCTCAGTAGGTGGTGGCTTATCTACTACCTTAGCAGTGGTAGTAGCATTACCAAATAAGAAACTCAGCGAATTATCCATAACGAAAATAAAGCAACTAGCAGAAGTAAACAATACTCGTAGTAGAAGTTTCCTTTACCAGTTCCACTCTCCAATAGCGCTTCACTCCCCGACAACTGCGCCAGAAAATAGTCTTGATGACCCACAAGTATAGGGGGTGTATCGCAGTATTTTCGATAAGTAAGAGTGTCGAACCCAACGAGGAGCAGAAGGTGCTGGCTAGTGGTATGGATCAAGAATTCTCTGCAAATACTTAGCAAACGGATTTTTAGGGGTTTTCGAAAAAGCAAGTAAACAAAGTACGAGTAAATAAAAGACAGTAGAAATAAATGCAGCAAGTGGCCCAATCCTTTATGCTGCAAAGGGCAAGCCGGTTGTATTACTTAAGATGACCAAATGTTCTCGAGGACACATGGGGAGACTGTCAAGTGCTTTTGCTTCATATAGCTGATTAATGTTCTTTAGCTTGCTAAGTGTTGTGTGGGTGAACCTATGCTAATGTACCGCCCCATCCAAGACTAAATACATACTTTGATTAAACCCCTTGCAAACATCCATAAGTACAAGAAAGTAATTAAGGTAGAAACCTAACCACAACTTTAAACTCTAAGACCCTTACGTCCCTTATGCAATGGTTTCCTAACGGGGGTTCAGGTTTCTGTCACTCCGGCAACCCCTACGATTAGTAGCCAAATACACAATGCATTCCCCTAGGCCCATATAGGTGAAGTGTCATGTAGTCGACGTTCACATGACACCACTAGAAGAAGTACACCACAACTTAAATAACAATCTATTGAATCTTTCTCAACGCAACTCCACTACTAACAACAAGACTTCTCCCATGTCCTCAAGAACAAAACGAACTACTCACAAGACATCATATGGATCATGATCAGAGATGGAATAATGATGTATAACAATCTGAACATAAACAATAATTCAATGGTTCACTCAATAGCATCAACTACAAAGAGTAATCAACACCGGGAAAGTTTCCCCTATGAACTATGCAAGATTCAACGCAATTGTTACAGCAATATGGAGATGGTGATGAGGGTGATGATGGTGATGATGATCCCGATGAAGTCCAGCTTGATGGTGGTGTTGATGGTGACAATCTTCCCTCTCCGGGAAGGAATTCCCCCGGTAGAAATCTGTCTGCCGGAGAGATCTTTGTCTCTCAGTGTTTTTCCGCCCCGCAGAGGCGGAGGAATCTCTCTGTGGTCGCTCCCCGAGTCTTAGGGTTTCGTGGGGATGATATACGCCAGAGGAGAGAGGCTGGAGTGGGCCAGGGTGGCCACACCACTCCCAGGCGCGACCTAGGCCTTCCCGCGCCATGGGGTGGTGTGGCCCCCCCTGTGGCCCACCTCCACTCCCTCTTCTGGCATCCTGAGTCTTCTGGAAAAATAGAATTTTCCGTATATTTTCCCGGATTTTCTGATCTTCGTGAATTTTTCCTCCAAACAGCACCTTTTCCATCAGAATCCTGACTGTAGCGGTCCATACTCCAAAATTCATCAACCATGCAAAAATAGATGAAATAACATAAGTATAACCTCTCAATACAAAATATATCAATGAATAATAGTGAATTAAGACATAGAATAGTGATGCAAAATGGACGTATCAACTCCCCCCAAGCTTAGACTTCGCTTGTCCCCAAGCGAAACTGAGCTCAATAAACATGGCCTCAGGTTTATGGTGTGAAGAGTCGATAAAAGAATACGGACAAGAAGCATCACATTCATCAAATACATAGATCATAATAGAAGACAACTCACTATTATATAACTCAACTTGCAATGAGTAAAGAAAGCACAATGAGGATACATAAAGTGATTCATAATCGGTAATGGCAAACTTATCTCTTGGTCGAAGAATAGTTGATAATTTGCTGGAGTTCACAAATAGCTGGTTTTCAAAGAAAGCTTTCAAAGTAGTAAACTTTCAAGATAAGAGCAATGTGCAAAACAAGAAACATAAGAAACATGAATGCATAAATCATCATATGAATGAATGAAACACATCAACTAAAAATACTTGCTGAGATAGAAGGGAATAGGTTTACTGACTCAACTGCAAAGTAAAAGAAAGGCCCTTCGCAGAGGGAAGCAGGGATTGCAAGTCTCATAAAGAGCTCCCAAAAATTATGATACTTACTAGATTTCAGCTCTCATTGCCCCTATCATAGGCATCTTTTGGTGATTAAGGTTAAAGTGACACAACTAAGAGGATATGCTTGACAAGTTATAAATTGAAATCTCAAGCCCCTTACTTATGAGTACCGATCCTCATGCTACTCAACTTCAGTCACGAGCAAGCTCTTGTCATTGTAAATACATGCGTATCATTGAGAACCGCCAACGGGGTACCCCTTGCACATGACATAGGAGCTATCCCATAATCAAAATGACAAGGCAAGCAGACCGTGAGCATCTCAGCGATCTTTTTATTTTCTATTTGCATAGGTTTTTATTGAGGATGCTTCATAGAATGCTCACTATAGTTATGCTGCAAGTTTCCACCATGATTAGGCATGGCTTAGGCTAGCAGCCGAGGCGTTTCTCTAACACACATATAAACTCCATGATCTTACAAGTTCCACTTTTATTTCACACCGCCGGGATCCATAAGCAAAATAACATGATATCAACTAGGTACAAAGTACCAAATGAAGTGTTGAAAGCGGTCCCCATGATACATGGTTCGGCTAACTTCAACTCATAAAGCAAAAGCATATACGCAACAAAGAAGGACCCAATGGTTCAAGTTTATTAAATGCAAGAAAGTAAAGTGTGCCATCAAGTTCATGAGAGCTTTAATCACTAATTTTCTCATAACAAGTTTAATTTGGGAGGTAGATAAAACAAGAATTTACTTGGAATAGCAATAATGCTACTAGGTAGGTATGGTGGACACAAATGCCATGGGTTTTGGTTTAAAGGAGATGGATGCACGAGAAGAATACCCTCTCAGTATAGGTTTTTGGCTAGCAAGGCTGGGTAGCAAGTACAAGAGTTGAGGGAAACAACCAAACATACAAATGATAAAGACAAACATGCAATCTTCCTTGGAAGCACAAAAGATCTTAACTAGAGAATACTAGACTTATGAGCAAATCAAGAAAGAAAGATGATGAAATAATTTTTCTCTAGAGTACTACTATCTTTTTCTTTTCAACTCTCAAAAGGGTGTTGCTACTGACCGAGTCAGGTTTGCCAAAACCAACTAAATTAACTCAATGATCCCACAGTGATACCAATACTAACAACAAGATCAATCATATAACCACAAATTGAAAACTAACAAAATCTATCCAAAAGAGTGAATGATAGAACTTCCCATTAATATTCCATAACGGAAACTCACACCAAGGGATACATATCTAACGAGAGAGGGGACACTTCCATAATGCAAACCATACTACATAATAACTCCTCTATTCATGATATGACTCTACTAAAAAGGTAAAAAGATAGAAGATAGTGATATGATACCGCGGCACTCCCCCAAGCTTGGAACAAACCAAGGGGATGCCAAACCTGACGACGAATTACTCTTTCGGTGGTGGTGGTATCCTCTCATCTTCGTCTGTCTTCCAGGGTTAAGGCTTCCCATCAACAAAGGACATCCTGGTTTCCACATCCTGAAACTTGCAGCAGCACTTACGCGTTTAAATCTAGCCTCATACTCACAGTTTTGATTTTGAACATCATAAAACTGTGCTTGCAGTTCGTTGGTTGTTTGGCGGAGTGAAAGGACTTCGTCTTTGAGTTCAGCAGTCTCCTTTTGGTGCTCGGCGATGAGTCCGGAACAAATCTTGTGGATGATGTCCACTTCACGCTCCGCCATCTTCCTGTACCTAAAGACTTCTTGCTCTAGTGATTCCATCTTGTCCTCCAGACTTCCTTCACCTTTAGGGCCTTGAACCTCCGTAATCCAGACCTCCCCACCTTCGAGCAACAACTCCTTGGGATGAATCTTCAATTCTCTCATGTATGGGTTGATGATATCCTCTAAAGAATCTCCCTTGGATGATCCAGAGGAAGACATTGTGGCTCCAAATCTAGGATTCTACCTGGCAGAAACAGATCGAAACAAAAACACGACGAAAACACGATATACGGACCTCGGGGGATCCGGGGGGTTATATATTACGAAGTTTCATATCAAAAGGAAGGTACTGGGAGAAAACGAGTCGGAGGCGGAATCCTGGGTGGCCTCACCACCTGGTGGCGCGGCCAGGGGTGGGCCCGCGCCATGGGGTGGTGTGAGCCACCCCAGCTCTGGTTCCGTCCCTTTTTCGCTTCGTAGCTTTCCATATTGGCTAAAAACTGCAAAAATATAGTTGTATTGTATTTTCGTGGAACTTTTCTTACCCGAACTGTTACCTAGTTGGAAACGGACTCTGCAGGTCTCTGAATTTGGTATCTAGTAGATTCTTCCGGAGTCATCACTTGAATCATCAATATCATTCATACACTTATTACTTGAGTCATAAAACCTTTCTCTTCCTTATTACACCATTGTCTGCACTTCCTGGAAATTTCTTTCACACAAAACTTCACACAGTTCTTGTTAGCAACATTACTATAAGTGAAGTGATAAAACCTTTTGAGTCCAACTTCAACTGAAAACCATCAAAAAAAGCTACTGTAGCAACTCCTTCCGAAAACCCAAAAAGAATTCAAAAAGGAAATCGAATAAAGAAGCAAATGCAAGAGTGGCAAAATCTGTCAAAACAGACCAGCAGGTAAAGATCAATTTTTTAGAAAATCTTCTGTTACTCAAATCAAAAAGTGCAAAACTAACGAAAGTTAAATAACCACCTGGGGCAGAAGCAAAAAAACATCACAGCTCAATCCGATAGACAGAGATCTCTCACGAATTTTTATGGTGAAGCACAAAAATCTGTTTCGGGACAGCAACTTCCCCAAATCTTACTTCTCCCTCATTAGAGGTTGATCTTGACACAAAAACCAAACAAAACGGATAAGGAGCGGTTATTACCAAAGTAATAACTTCCAAGACTCAAAGAAACAAAAACAAATTAAGAGCAAAAACAAATTGGGTTGTCTCCCATAAAGCTCTTTCTTTATAGCCATTAAGATGGGCATGATAATTTTGAAGAAGCTCTCATAGGGATATGAATTGAAGTGAAAGAGAGCATTAAGAAGCAAAAACACACACACATTTAAGTCTAACCCATTTCCTATGCAAGGGGATTTTGTAAACAAACAAGTTATTGAAACCAAAGACAACTTGCATAAGAAAGCAAAAGAAGTGCAACATAAAAACTTTCAGCATAAAACGAGGAAACTTGATATTATTGAGATACATAAGAACACTTTTCCCTCTCTCATAGTAACTTTCAGTATCATGCATAAACTTAACAATATAGCTATTGCAAGGACCATCATAGCAATGACCACTTATTCTAATAGAAAACACAGGAATCCTAGCTCTCATAACACTACTTTGTGAAACAATATTAGAGGTATCCTTACAAAGGACAGGGTGTCCCTCTTTTTCATATTTGGTGACAAAGTATTTCACATTTGCTATTATAGGTTCATCAACCATTTGTTTATCAGGTTCAACAACTTTATTTGTACTTTCATTAACCATACTAGCTATCATAGAATGTTCCTTTACCTTAACTAGGAAAGGCATTTTCTCAATGTAAGGTTTGGGTAAGACATGATTAGCAGTATAAACTTCAGTATTTCCTGCAGGAACACTCTTAGCAACATCTTTATAAGGTTCATGATACTTATTCCACTTCTTTTTAGGCACTTCAATGTAGGAAGAAAAAGCCTTAAAAGAAGAAGCAATAGCTTGAGAGTCTAGATCGTAAGCATTTTTAATATTTTGAAAGTCATCAGTTCCCATAAAAGATTCAATGCATTCATAATCATAATTTATACCTGACTTTCTACCTTTGTCATTCTCCCAAGCTTCCGCATTGTATTGAATACGATCTAGAAGGTCCCATTTAGCTTCTTCTTCCATGCGAGTGAATGATCCAGCACAAGAAGCATCCAATAAATCATTGTCATGTAGAGGGAGCCTTGCATAAAAGTTGTTGATAATAATATTGTTGGGGAGCTCATGAATGGGACATTTGAGCATTAGTAACTTCAATCTCCCCCAATCTTGAGCTGTACTCTCTCCATCAAGAGGCCAAAAGTTATATATTTGATTCCGATCTTTATGAATCTCACTAGGAGGATAAAACTTTGAATAAAAGAGAGGCACTATTTCCTCCCATTCCAGAGCTTGACCATTCTTCAACAGCTTATACCATTCCTCAGCTCTTCCTTTTAGTGATAATGAGAATAACTTCTTCTTAACTTGATCTGTAGTAATACCTGCACACTTGAACAACCCGCATAATTTGTGTATAAAGAGTAAATGATCACCGGGATGGACAGTTCCATCCCCAACATAGCAGTTATCCATAACACGATCAATAATTCTTGTAGGTATTTTGAAAACATCTTTCTCAGTAGGTGGTGGCTTATCTACTACCTTAGCAGTGGTAGTAGCATTACCAAATAAGAAACTCAGCGAATTATCCATAACGAAAATAAAGCAACTAGCAGAAGTAAACAATACTCGTAGTAGAAGTTTCCTTTACCAGTTCCACTCTCCAATAGCGCTTCACTCCCCGACAACTGCGCCAGAAAATAGTCTTGATGACCCACAAGTATAGGGGGTGTATCGCAGTATTTTCGATAAGTAAGAGTGTCGAACCCAACGAGGAGCAGAAGGTGCTGGCTAGTGGTATGGATCAAGAATTCTCTGCAAATACTTAGCAAACGGATTTTTAGGGGTTTTCGAAAAAGCAAGTAAACAAAGTACGAGTAAATAAAAGACAGTAGAAATAAATGCAGCAAGTGGCCCAATCCTTTATGCTGCAAAGGGCAAGCCGGTTGTATTACTTAAGATGACCAAATGTTCTCGAGGACACATGGGGAGACTGTCAAGTGCTTTTGCTTCATATAGCTGATTAATGTTCTTTAGCTTGCTAAGTGTTGTGTGGGTGAACCTATGCTAATGTACCGCCCCATCCAAGACTAAATACATACTTTGATTAAACCCCTTGCAAACATCCATAAGTACAAGAAAGTAATTAAGGTAGAAACCTAACCACAACTTTAAACTCTAAGACCCTTACGTCCCTTATGCAATGGTTTCCTAACGGGGGTTCAGGTTTCTGTCACTCCGGCAACCCCTACGATTAGTAGCCAAATACACAATGCATTCCCCTAGGCCCATATAGGTGAAGTGTCATGTAGTCGACGTTCACATGACACCACTAGAAGAAGTACACCACAACTTAAATAACAATCTATTGAATCTTTCTCAACGCAACTCCACTACTAACAACAAGACTTCTCCCATGTCCTCAAGAACAAAACGAACTACTCACAAGACATCATATGGATCATGATCAGAGATGGAATAATGATGTATAACAATCTGAACATAAACAATAATTCAATGGTTCACTCAATAGCATCAACTACAAAGAGTAATCAACACCGGGAAAGTTTCCCCTATGAACTATGCAAGATTCAACGCAATTGTTACAGCAATATGGAGATGGTGATGAGGGTGATGATGGTGATGATGATCCCGATGAAGTCCAGCTTGATGGTGGTGTTGATGGTGACAATCTTCCCTCTCCGGGAAGGAATTCCCCCGGTAGAAATCTGTCTGCCGGAGAGATCTTTGTCTCTCAGTGTTTTTCCGCCCCGCAGAGGCGGAGGAATCTCTCTGTGGTCGCTCCCCGAGTCTTAGGGTTTCGTGGGGATGATATACGCCAGAGGAGAGAGGCTGGAGTGGGCCAGGGTGGCCACACCACTCCCAGGCGCGACCTAGGCCTTCCCGCGCCATGGGGTGGTGTGGCCCCCCCTGTGGCCCACCTCCACTCCCTCTTCTGGCATCCTGAGTCTTCTGGAAAAATAGAATTTTCCGTATATTTTCCCGGATTTTCTGATCTTCGTGAATTTTTCCTCCAAACAGCACCTTTTCCATCAGAATCCTGACTGTAGCGGTCCATACTCCAAAATTCATCAACCATGCAAAAATAGATGAAATAACATAAGTATCACCTCTCAATACAAAATATATCAATGAATAATAGTGAATTAAGACATAGAATAGTGATGCAAAATGGACGTATCAACTCCCCCCAAGCTTAGACTTCGCTTGTCCCCAAGCGAAACTGAGCTCAATAAACATGGCCTCAGGTTTATGGTGTGAAGAGTCGATAAAAGAATACGGACAAGAAGCATCACATTCATCAAATACATAGATCATAATAGAAGACAACTCACTATTATATAACTCAACTTGCAATGAGTAAAGAAAGCACAATGAGGATACATAAAGTGATTCATAATCGGTAATGGCAAACTTATCTCTTGGTCGAAGAATAGTTGATAATTTGCTGGAGTTCACAAATAGCTGGTTTTCAAAGAAAGCTTTCAAAGTAGTAAACTTTCAAGATAAGAGCAATGTGCAAAACAAGGAACATAAGAAACATGAATGCATAAATCATCATATGAATGAATGAAACACATCAACTAAAAATACTTGCTGAGATAGAAGGGAATAGGTTTACTGACTCAACTGCAAAGTAAAAGAAAGGCCCTTCGCAGAGGGAAGCAGGGATTGCAAGTCTCATAAAGAGCTCCCAAAAATTATGATACTTACTAGATTTCAGCTCTCATTGCCCCTATCATAGGCATCTTTTGGTGATTAAGGTTAAAGTGACACAACTAAGAGGATATGCTTGACAAGTTATAAATTGAAATCTCAAGCCCCTTACTTATGAGTACCGATCCTCATGCTACTCAACTTCAGTCACGAGCAAGCTCTTGTCATTGTAAATACATGCGTATCATTGAGAACCGCCAACGGGGTACCCCTTGCACATGACATAGGAGCTATCCCATAATCAAAATGACAAGGCAAGCAGACCGTGAGCATCTCAGCGATCTTTTTATTTTCTATTTGCATAGGTTTTTATTGAGGATGCTTCATAGAATGCTCACTATAGTTATGCTGCAAGTTTCCACCATGATTAGGCATGGCTTAGGCTAGCAGCCGAGGCGTTTCTCTAACACACATATAAACTCCATGATCTTACAAGTTCCACTTTTATTTCACACCGCCGGGATCCATAAGCAAAATAACATGATATCAACTAGGTACAAAGTACCAAATGAAGTGTTGAAAGCGGTCCCCATGATACATGGTTCGGCTAACTTCAACTCATAAAGCAAAAGCATATACGCAACAAAGAAGGACCCAATGGTTCAAGTTTATTAAATGCAAGAAAGTAAAGTGTGCCATCAAGTTCATGAGAGCTTTAATCACTAATTTTCTCATAACAAGTTTAATTTGGGAGGTAGATAAAACAAGAATTTACTTGGAATAGAAATAATGCTACTAGGTAGGTATGGTGGACACAAATGCCATGGGTTTTGGTTTAAAGGAGATGGATGCACGAGAAGAATACCCTCTCAGTATAGGTTTTTGGCTAGCAAGGCTGGGTAGCAAGTACAAGAGTTGAGGGAAACAACCAAACATACAAATGATAAAGACAAACATGCAATCTTCCTTGGAAGCACAAAAGATCTTAACTAGAGAATACTAGACTTATGAGCAAATCAAGAAAGAAAGATGATGAAATAATTTTTCTCTAGAGTACTACTATCTTTTTCTTTTCAACTCTCAAAAGGGTGTTGCTACTGACCGAGTCAGGTTTGCCAAAACCAACTAAATTAACTCAATGATCCCACAGTGATACCAATACTAACAACAAGATCAATCATATAACCACAAATTGAAAACTAACATAAGCTATCCAAAAGAGTGAATGATAGAACTTCCCATTAATATTCCATAACGGAAACTCACACCAAGGGATACATATCTAACGAGAGAGGGGACACTTCCATAATGCAAACCATACTACATAATAACTCCTCTATTCATGATATGACTCTACTAAAAAGGTAAAAAGATAGAAGATAGTGATATGATACCGCGGCACTCCCCCAAGCTTGGAACAAACCAAGGGGATGCCAAACCTGACGACGAATTACTCTTTCGGTGGTGGTGGTATCCTCTCATCTTCGTCTGTCTTCCAGGGTTAAGGCTTCCCATCAACAAAGGACATCCTGGTTTCCACATCCTGAAACTTGCAGCAGCACTTACGCGTTTAAATCTAGCCTCATACTCACAGTTTTGATTTTGAACATCATAAAACTGTGCTTGCAGTTCGTTGGTTGTTTGGCGGAGTGAAAGGACTTCGTCTTTGAGTTCAGCAGTCTCCTTTTGGTGCTCGGCGATGAGTCCGGAACAAATCTTGTGGATGATGTCCACTTCACGCTCCGCCATCTTCCTGTACCTAAAGACTTCTTGCTCTAGTGATTCCATCTTGTCCTCCAGACTTCCTTCACCTTTAGGGCCTTGAACCTCCGTAATCCAGACCTCCCCACCTTCGAGCAACAACTCCTTGGGATGAATCTTCAATTCTCTCATGTATGGGTTGATGATATCCTCTAAAGAATCTCCCTTGGATGATCCAGAGGAAGACATTGTGGCTCCAAATCTAGGATTCTACCTGGCAGAAACAGATCGAAACAAAAACACGACGAAAACACGATATACGGACCTCGGGGGATCCGGGGGGTTATATATTACGAAGTTTCATATCAAAAGGAAGGTACTGGGAGAAAACGAGTCGGAGGCGGAATCCTGGGTGGCCTCACCACCTGGTGGCGCGGCCAGGGGTGGGCCCGCGCCATGGGGTGGTGTGAGCCACCCCAGCTCTGGTTCCGTCCCTTTTTCGCTTCGTAGCTTTCCATATTGGCTAAAAACTGCAAAAATATAGTTGTATTGTATTTTCGTGGAACTTTTCTTACCCGAACTGTTACCTAGTTGGAAACGGACTCTGCAGGTCTCTGAATTTGGTATCTAGTAGATTCTTCCGGAGTCATCACTTGAATCATCAATATCATTCATACACTTATTACTTGAGTCATAAAACCTTTCTCTTCCTTATTACACCATTGTCTGCACTTCCTGGAAATTTCTTTCACACAAAACTTCACACAGTTCTTGTTAGCAACATTACTATAAGTGAAGTGATAAAACCTTTTGAGTCCAACTTCAACTGAAAACCATCAAAAAAAGCTACTGTAGCAACTCCTTCCGAAAACCCAAAAAGAATTCAAAAAGGAAATCGAATAAAGAAGCAAATGCAAGAGTGGCAAAATCTGTCAAAACAGACCAGCAGGTAAAGATCAATTTTTTAGAAAATCTTCTGTTACTCAAATCAAAAAGTGCAAAACTAACGAAAGTTAAATAACCACCTGGGGCAGAAGCAAAAAAACATCACAGCTCAATCCGATAGACAGAGATCTCTCACGAATTTTTATGGTGAAGCACAAAAATCTGTTTCGGGACAGCAACTTCCCCAAATCTTACTTCTCCCTCATTAGAGGTTGATCTTGACACAAAAACCAAACAAAAAGGATAAGGAGTAGTTATTACCAAAGTAATAACTTCCAAGACTCAAAGAAACAAAAACAAACTAAAAGCAAAACCAAATTGGGTTGTCTCCCATAAAGCTCTTTCTTTATAGCCATTAAATTTTTGAACAAGCTCTCATAGGGATATGAATTGAAGTGAAAGAGAGCATTAAGAAGCAAAAACACACACACATTTAAGTCTAACCCACTTCCTATGCGAGGGGATTTTGTAAACAAACAAGTTATTGAAACCAAAGACAACTTGCATAAGAAAGCAAAAGAAGTGCAACATAAAAACTTTCAGCATAAAACGAGGAAACTTGATATTATTGAGATACATAAGAACACTTTTCCCTCTCTCATAGTAACTTTCAGTATCATGCATAAACTTAACAATATAGCTATCGCAAGGACCATCATAGCAATGACCACTTATTCTAATAGAAAACACAGGAATCCTAGCTCTCATAACACTACTTTGTGAAACAATATTAGAGGTATCCTTACAAAGGACAGGGTGTCCCTCTTTTTCATATTTGGTGACAAAGTATTTCACATTTGCTATTATAGGTTCATCAACCATTTGTTTATCAGGTTCAACAACTTTATTTGTACTTTCATTAACCATACTAGCTATCATAGAATGTTCCTTTGCCTTAACTGGGAAAGGCATTTTCTCAATGTAAGGTTTGGGTAAGACATGATTAGGAGTATAAACTTCAGTATTTCTTGCAGGAACACTCTTAGCAACATCTTTATAAGGTTCATGATACTTACTCCACTTCTTTTTAGGCACTTCAATGTAGGAAGAAAAAGCCTTAAAATAAGAAGCAATAGCTTGAGAGTCTATACCGTAAGCATTTTTAATATTTTGAAAGTCATCAGTTCCCATAAAAGATTCAATGCATTCATAATCATAATTTATACCTGACTTTCTACCTTTCTCATTCTGCCAAGCTTCAGCATTGTCTTGAATACGATCTAGAAGGTCCCATTTAGCTTCTTCTTCCATGCGAGTGAATGATCCAGCACAAGAAGCATCCAATAAATCCTTGTCATGTAGAGGGAGCCTTGCGTAAAAGTTGTTGATAATAATATTGTTGGGGAGCTCATGAATGGGACATTTGAGCATTAGTAACTTCAATCTCCCCCAAGCTTGAGCTATACTCTCTCCATCAAGAGGCCAAAAGTTATATATTTGATTCCGATCTTTATGAATCTCACTAGGAGGATAAAACTTTGAATAAAAGAGAGGCACTATTTCCTCCCATTCCAGAGCTTGACCATTCTTCAGCAGCTTATACCATTCCTCAGCTCTTCCTTTTAGTGATAATGAGAATAACTTCTTAACTTGATCTGTAGTAATACCTACACACTTGAACAACCCGCATAATTTGTGTATAAAGAGTAAATGATCACCGGGATGGACAGTTCCATCCCCAACATAGTAGTTATCCATAACACGATCAATAATTCTTGTAGGTATTTTGAAAACATCTTTCTCAGCAGGTGGTGTCTTATCTACTACCTTAGCAGTGGTAGTAGCATTACCAAATAAGAAACTCAGCGAATTATCCATAACAAAAATAAAGCAACTAGTAGAAGTAAACAATACTCGAAGTAGAAGTTTCCTTTACCAGTTCCACTCTCCAATAGCGCTTCACTCCCCGGCAACTGCGCCAGAAAATAGTCTTGATGACCCACAAGTATAGGGGGTGTATCGCAGTATTTTCGATAAGTAAGAGTGTCGAACCCAACGAGGAGAAGAAGGTGCTGGCTAGTGGTATGGATCAGGAATTCTCTGCAAATACTTAGCAAACGGATTTTTAGGGGTTTCCGAAAAAGCAAGTAAACAAAGTACGAGTAAATAAAAGACAGTAGAAATAAATTCAGCAAGTGGCCCAATCCTTTATGCAGCAAAGGGCAAGCCGGTTGTATTACTTAAGATGACCAAATGTTCTCGAGGACACATGGGGAGACTGTCAAGTGTTTTTGTTTCATATAGCTGATTAATGTTCTTTAGCTTGCTAAGTGTTGTGTGGGTGAACCTATGCTAATGTACCGCCCCATCCAAGACTAAATACATACTTGTGATTAAACCCCTTGCAAACATCCATAAGTACAAGAAAGTAATTAAGGTAGAAACCTAACCACAGCTTTAAACTCTAAGACCCTTACGTCCCTTGTGCAATGGTTTCCTAACGGGGGTTCAGGTTTCTATCACTCCGGCAACCCCTACGATTAGTAGCCAAATACACAATGCATTCCCCTAGACCCATATAGGTGAAGTGTTATGTAGTCGATGTTCACATGACACCACTAGAAGAACTACACCACAACTTAAATAACAATCTATTGAATCTTTCTCAACGCAACTCCACTACTAACAACAAGACTTGTCCCATGTCCTCAAGAACAAAACGAACTACTCACAAGACATCATATGGATCATGATCAGAGATGGAATAATGATGTATAACAATCTGAACAGAAACAATAATTCAATGGTTCACTCAATAGCATCAACTACAAAGAGTAATCAACACCGGGAAAGTTTCCCCTATGAACTATGCAAGATTCAACGCAATTGTTACAGCAATATGGAGATGGTGATGAGGGTGCTGATGGTGATGATGGTGGTGATGATGGTGATGATGATCCCGATGAAGTCTAGCTTGATGGTGGTGTTGATGGCGATGATCTTCCCTCTCCGGGAAGGAATTCCCCCGGCAGAAATCTGTCTGCCGGAGAGATCTTTCTCTCTCGGTGTTTTTCCGCCCCGCAGAGGCGGCGGAATCTTTCTGTGGTTGCTCCTCGAGTCTTAGGGTTTTGTGGGGATGATATACGCCAGAGGAGAGAGGCTGGAGTGGGCCAGGGCGGCCACACCACTCCCTGGCGCGACCTAGGCCGGCCCGCGCCATGGGGTGGTGTGGGCCCCCTGTGGCCCACCTCCACTCCATCTTTTGGCATCCTGAGTCTTCTGGAAAAATAGAATTTTCCGTATATTTTCCCGGATTTTCTGATCTTCGTGAATTTTTCCTCCAAACAACACCTTTTCCATCAGAATCCTGACTGCAGCGGTCCATGCTCCAAAAGTCATCAACCATGCAAAAATAGATGAAATAACATAAGTATCACCTCTCAATACGAAATATATCAATGAATAATAGTGAATTAAGACATAGAATAGTGATGCAAAATGGACGTATCATTCTTTTCTGGTTTCTTCGTTCTCTTCTTTATTTGTTCTTGCTCTTTTTTCCTTTTCTTGATGATCCCTTGAATAGGTGCTGAGGAGAACTCTTCCATTAGCGATCTTGCACGCTTCTTTTCTTCGAGGGGTTTATAGGGTTCCCATTCTGTAGGTACCTTCAAATGCCCTGCATAATTCTCAATATTTTTATTTACTGAGTAAGAATCAATAGCGAGGGTTTTAATCATTGCACAAGTCCTTTCATCTGCAAGGAAATCGTTAACGCAAGCATATTAAGAAAAACTATTTGTAATGTTTTCCTTATTTTTAAGATTTTCCGTTGCTTCCCTCGTTCTTATTATTAGATTCCAAGCTTCATCATAGGTATAAGATAGAAAATTGCCATTAGAAGCAGTGTCTAGATTCATTCTATTTTCAATATTTAGCCCTCCATAAAAAGTGTGAGTGATTAACTCATCAAGCAAACGATGATGAGGGCAATTATCTAGGTAGCTTTTGTACCTTAGATATCCTTCATACAAACCCTCACCAGGATTATTTTTGAAACTGATAATAATACCTCTCATCCTGTGAGCTTTGCTTTTTGAGTAATATTTTGATTGGAAATTGGTTGTTAATTCCTCCCAAGTCCTCGGTGCTTCTGCACCAAAAAGATCTATACCAGTCGCAAACATTATTAGAGAGAGTTTGTCTAAACAACTGGGTTTTAACCATATCAAGGTTACAGTCATCGAATATAAAGGAACTGAGAACATCTTCAAAGAATTGTAAGTGTCCATATGGACTCTCTTTATTGGTTCCTGCAAATTTCTTATAGTGCAGTAGTTCAAATAATAAAGGGTAGATCTCAATTGCATCCGGATTTATGCTTTTATTGATAGTTATAAAAGCGTCCATGGGCGAACTAATTTTCCTTACTGCCTCGAGCTGGTTTAAATGTTGAGTGTTGTCCATTGTTGCGGTCCAGCAACTTGAATAAAAATTAGTACAATGAAAGTAAATAACTAAAAGTAAAGTGACTTATAGCGCTAAGCTCCCCGGCAACAGCGCTAGAAAATAGCTTGATGACTGCAAGTGCACAGATCGTTTGTAGCTAGTTTCGAAATAAAGATATCAATCCCACAGGGAGCAGTTGGCGAAATACTAAAATGCTTTTAACTACAACTAAACGAAGTACTTAGGGAATAACTTTAAGATGCAATAAAAGTAGAGTTGTTTTTGGCTATTTGGTTGAATGAGGCAATTTAAAGTAAAGTAAAACTTAATGCAGAAAGTAAGAATCGTGTGTGTAAAAAAACTTGGGAACTGCAATAGGGAAAAAGGCGCTCTAAAGGAGTGGTGGATACACCGCTAGCAATTTAGACCAAGCAATCAAGATTATTATAACAAATATTCGCATGATATGTATGTATGTGGGAGGAGCTCTATATATGGAAAATAGGCAGCAACATTGCTCACATCATCCTTCATAACCACAGCTAACAGATAAACGACATAAATCGTATTATCCCGCTATTAAAGGATTCCTCCCGTGGTATGGACATGACTTTATGAGTTCTCCTTGAGTCCCCAAGTTAGTCCGTAAAGAATGACAATAGCTTTATTGTCACAGTAACTGTTATCATCCCTCCATCTACCAACAAGTAATCCCCTTCATCGAGTCCCCATAGGAGGCAAATATTAAGGAGGTGCACAACTCCCAACATCAAGATGAATACAATTAACACATACACATGATGATGTATAACATAATAATCTATATCTCATCTCAATCATATGCTAGGGTTTCTCCATCTCCCCAACAACTAGAGATCTACTCAGACATGGAGGCAATCAACATCATGGCAATGGTAATCGAAACAATTGTAAATGAATAGTTCTAGTATAAATCTACAACGATTACGGAAATTACAACAAGATCTAGATGAGGTGAAGATGGGATAGATAGAGATGGTGGTGATGTAGCGGTTGATGAATATGGAGATCAATGCCTTGCCTCCCAGATCTGTTGTCACTACCTCGGACCCTACGCTCTAAGTTCAAGCCTGAATGAAGCGGAAGTGGTTAAAATAGTACAGTGGGGGCCCAGAGGACCGCCCACGTGTAGACCCGTCGGCCGTCCTAACCACTTCCACGACATCGGGACAAGAGCGAGCGGTGTAGGCAACAGGCGAAGAGATCAAATACATACACAAGTGAGTATGTATGCAATCTACCATACAACAGTCCTCAGAGCCATTCCATCTAAAAGAAATAGAAATATTGCAACACCATACGGCAAGATCCAAATATTCTAGATAGAGATAATAGTTTAGGATAGCTCCTCATACATCAAACAACAGAGTATTAGGCGGAAGTGGAAAACAAGATCCGAGTACGGATAAGAAGCAAATCGGCATAAGATGCCACATAAATAAACACATCCCGCCCACATAAATAAACCCATCCCTGGAATCTCTACACCGAGTGATCGTTGCCAACATCATCGGTCTCCTCCACCCAGTATCCATCTTGCGAATACACCTGTTCATCTGAATCAAACAATTTATCGTGTGAGACCCTAGGGGTACTCAGCAAGTCTTTATGCCTCTAAAGGGGACATAACCTGGGGTGACGCAATTGCAGCAGAATAAAATAGCTAACAAGTCTATAGATACTCGCTAACCATCCGCCTAACCAATGATAGACGGATGTCCGTTCATTAGTAACAACAGTTATAATAGTAGAAAGTGGATGAACAACCCATCCGTTGGCAGTTTTATTAACCATTCCATGAGTATTGCACTATTTACTAGTCAGGTATTTAGTCAAATTAAAAGCGGTACTTTAGTTATACTTGTCTATGATCGAGAAACTGTTCTCCAAATCGTCCGTAACCGCGGACACGGCTTTCAGAAAGATTTACCCTGCAGGGGTGCACAAATAGCAACACACACTCGATCAACCTCGGAAAAACGAACTCAAAACCCAACGAGGCATTCATGACAAAGCGATCACAGGATTCAGAAATATTTCAGGGGCCACCCCAATAAGCTACCCGCAACGAAGTTGGCCGGCTCCGAGACGGACCCAGGGTTTGCGACAATGGGTGTAAACGAGTGGGAACCTGAAAATGTGACTGGGCTTGTCGATACCGCGAAAAAATTCCACATTCTTAAACAGTACAGGTGCTCCTCGTACAATCTTAATTAAAGCAGTAAAGTATGGCATAAGTACAGGATAGTAATAAAGCCCCGAACTAATTGTATCCCTAATAAATAGAAATGAATCAAGCTCTGGCTCAGCGGGGTCCATAGGGCCTCCCGGATGTGGATAGTGCGAATAGTCATGGAACAGGAATCAAGTACTCGAGGTCCTACGGGACACAAGTGAGCATGAAAAACCAAATAGCAGATATTGCCCACCGGTGCCTCTTTCATTAGTTATCCCATTACTACTCAGGTTAAGTTGTTTAGGTACCTCGTTATCCCACCGGTGCCTCTTTCATTAGTTATCCCTGTTCTACGACTCGCATGGCTCAAACAACTCCTGTAGTAATGGCTCATGGGATGGAGGAACAAGCTTTGGTGGGGTTTAAAAGTAAAGGCTATGCAATACTTGGGATTCAATTTAATGCAATCGCGACTCAATGATGCAAGAATAAGATAGAGGCAATAGGTACTTTATGTATGCAAGCATGTGGTAGTACTTGCCTGGCAGCTCAGTGGAAGCGAGAGACGGATCTGGGTAGTACTCCTAGGACTCCTGATATTTCCCCTGCCCGACGTCTATTCAAAGAAGAACGAAACAAACAAGGGACAACATAAATAAAATGCACAAGCATATGAATGAAATGCGACAAGCAAACAAGCATGCCATGATGAATGATGCACAATTTACATGGCACTAATGTAGCATGGCCTGGGTGAGGTGTGGGGTACAAGAATAAAGCATTTTATTGAGTTTTAGTCATGTTTTGCTCTCAAATAAGTTTCTGTATACTTTATATTTATATGATGCATGCTTCAATTCAGAACATGGAATGCATAGTTAGAACGGGCTCGTCGCGCTGATCGATTTAGACATATTATTTGTCGAATTTGGAGTTGTAGATTTAAAGTTATTAATTAAGTAAGAAAAGACATTTTATTGCATTTAAACAATTTCAAAAATTCAAATTAGTCAAACATTATTTTGGATGGCAGATTTGAAATCCTCACATTTTTCTGATTCAAAAACATATGTCATTTGTATTATTTGAAATTACCAATTAAAAGTTATTAATTTCTGGATATTAAACATATTTACATTTTCTGGAATTAGTTTTATTTGGAAAAGGCTCATAGAAACTTTTTGTACTCAGGAGAATCTAGCCTGAGACGCTGACGGGTGGGGCCGATCCTGACTCAGCAATAGCCGACCCAGCGGGGACTGGACCGGACTTTTTGCACCGCGAGTACACCCAGCCGCAGTGGCTGACAGGTGGGCCTCCGGGCGGCGGGACCACAGCGCGCGCGTGGCCAGCGGGCAGCTGACACGTGGGCGATCCAGGGCACGGGGGGATCTATCCGTGATGGACAGAATCTTTCGGGGGGTCTTCTGCAAAAACCTCGGAGATTCTGTCTGACGGAACTGAAACTGGAGCCGCGAGACTGCTAGCTGGGAGCGTTTTCAGACGAAGATCCCGATCGATCTGCTAGGAATTTTGAGATGTGGCAAAAACGAAAAACGTAGAGGAGGACAAGATCTACGACTTCCGTGTTTGCGGCATCGCCAGACGAGGGCTGGATACGCCGGAATCGGCAGAGGATCAGAGGGTCCGCGGAGGTGTTTTCTAGGGCCTGATGAACTGAAATCGTTTTCGAAAAACTAGCTAGCTGCGACCAATCTTACGAGGACGATGGCGAGCGAACTAGCGAGAATCTGGCCAAACCGTAAAAACAAAAAACACAGCTAAGACGAAGGGCTACAACTTTCGTTTGGCCAACTCGCACGGAGGCGAATCACGGCGAGCGGAAAATGCGAAAGAATAGAGGGGCGCGCTAGGGTTCTTTTGCTGCTGTTGATTGCGCGCACGGCGAGTGCTGTCTACGAGCGGTGGCTGCACGCGGTGCCGATGGACACACGCAAGCCAGAGAGGAGGATGGGCATGTCCAGGGTAACAAGGGGCTCACCGGGAAGGAACCGAAGACGGTGACTGCCGTGGCTGACGACGTCAGCGTCGAGAGGATGGAGAACGGCGACGTGAACGCAGCTCGGCCTGCCACTCTTGGCTCCTTCCCTTGCGTGTGCTGGAGAGGGTGCAGGGGCTCTTCGGCTCGCCGCCGTGTACAAGGTGAAGGAGAGAAACTCCCGGCGTCTTGGCCACGTCCTGGACACGGTGGCAGCAGACGCGGAAGAGGTGCACGGGACGGCGGGGTGGCTCTGGTTGGCGGCCGGTGGAGCTCCGCTTGGGGGTGAAGAAGAACCCCGAAGGGGATCTCGATCTGGCTGGGACCTTGGTGTGGTGGTGCTTGCTTTATGCTAAAGGCAGGGAGGAGAGACACAAGAGGCAAGAGGTGGGGCGATAGAGAACGTGAGGGAGTGCTGGGAGGAGAAAAACAGTGCACCGGCTCGTGTCCACCTGGTCTGGTCGAGCCAGAGGGGAGGGAGGACCCAGGGAGGAGGGGCTCGAGCCGAGGAGACTGGCGCGTGGAGCTGGCGCAGCCTGGCAGCGAGGTAGAGAAAGAGAAGGGTGGGGGCTCGGCTAGGGTTTAAGGTAGGTGGGTTTTTGAGCTAGGATTACTTCGGTTTAGGGGGTAAAGCTAGGTAGGTTAGAGAGAGAGAGAGAGAGACTCACATGTGGCCACACATGCATGTGTAGGTGTGGGCATGAGAGATTAGGGTGTAGGGTTTTTGGCTCAAGATCAAGTGCATGGGGGTATGGAGGAGATGGGGTGAGGTTAGGGTTAAGGTTTTTGGGGTGAGAGAGAAAGATTTTTGGTGAAGGGAGGAACATATGCCTCATGTACCATTGCATGTAACATATGCCCACAAAACAAAGAGAGGAAGCCTCTCGGGTGGTGGAGAGATTCAAAACTAAACAAACTAGACTTGATTTCAAAAGAGCCATGCTTCACTCCAAAAACAAAGAAAACCACATAAAAGAGGATGGTGGTGATTTTTGCATGGCCCATGCATGAATAGTAAATGCCATGTTTAATCTTGTGAAAACAAAGATAAAGACCCATGGCATTTATTCTCATGCATCCCTCAATTTGGAGTTAAGGCCAAGCCAAAAGAAATAAGGTGGATGTTCCATGTGGAGTAGATGGCATATGCTCATATTTGAATATAATTGGGACATGCTAGGGTGTATATTCCACTAGGTGTTTAATATCCTCAACAATATTCCAACATGAGAAACTAATCCAAAACAATCCATATGGAAGCTAGAAAAAGGGGGTACCACTCATAATGCATGGAAAGGTGGCTCCACATATCAATAATGTGAAAACAACATGATGTTAGTGTGAGAGCATGTGGAAATAGAAGTGGATCATCCCAACCCACATGAGCTAGATTTAAATGCCAAAGGAAAAATGTAAAAGCTCATGGATAATTAGGATGGTGGAATTATAAGGTGGTGACAAGGAAAATGTGGTGGAGTTGAATAAAAGATATGCCCCCAACTCAACTTGGGCATCAAGCATTTATCAAGAACCAAATACAATATATCAAGAGCCAAATACAATTACTAATGCATATGATATAAGAACCAAATGAAAAGGGTTTTATATGATGCTCAAATGCAAGGTGGCATGATGACATGAGCATGATATAATTATAATGCAACAATTATATGTAGGAAGTAGCTATTATATTACTAGACCATGTAGCATTACAGATGTTAGACAGATGGGATGCTACATCTGTGTAGGGCGAAGATGGATCCCTTGGACAAGTTTCCCCTCCAGATGCCTTCCGGAGGTGATGTTTCAGCGATTTTTGGGTTTTCTGTATGTCGTATCGCCGATCCAGTTCCACGGGGTGAAACTAGCGGCGTCAACTATACGACCGGAACTATACTGCCAGAAAAAGTATTTCGGTCGTATAGTTGGTCGTTCAACCGTCTGTATGCCTCGATTGCTTCAGGTTTTCATCGTGTATTATTGATATTTCCCAAATAAGCGTTTTACATTGTTTTTGACTCCCTTTCTCCCCAATACAACTACTCCAAGAATTGTGTCCATTGGATCCATCATTTGTCCTGATCCTGGTGAAAATAGACATAAAACATGCACGCGAACGCCGTAAAATACCATGATGCTACATCTACAATGCAAAATAATAATATAAAACATGATGCAAATGTGCACTCATCAGCCGTCCATAGCCTATTTTGTAAGGCAAGCCATGCGAAGAATTTGATTTTCGGCAGAGCCCAAATCATTCACACCGTCGAGCTAGTAGGAGATGAAGTTGCCCCCAAAGAATTGTACCTTGTAGGCGGACTTCATTGTGTATTCTCCATTGGAGGTTAGGTTCCATGAGATAGTGTCCACTTCATCTTCTCGAAGGTTGGTTTGATGAATGTTAATCCAAAGCGAAACAAATTGCCTCACATGGTCCAAAGAGAAATGAGTGACAAGTTGATCTTGTGGATCCATGCATCATTTTGGAGCGCTTGATTTATACTCCACTTTTTTCTTTTTGAGGCCACAAAAATAAGGGGGGTGATGTCCTTCGCTTGCATTAATTCATCCAAGGGGCATCCCAAAAAGGAGTTTTGGCCCCATTCCCAACCACAATTGTGTTTGCCGCATAGAAGAGATCCATATCCACTTCAGTGCACGGGTTTCCAAGACCCACCCAAATGTTTGATTGATCTTTCCATTCAAGCCATGGCAACGTAATCTAAGAGCTCGTGCAAAAAAATTGGTGTTGAGCACACCAAGACCTCCAAGTTCCTTAGGTCTACATACGGTTTCCCAATTTACTTTGCATTGCCCACCGAAGATTTTATCGGATACCGCCCAAAGAAATGCTCTCTCTATTTTCTTGATATTGTTTGTGATGCCGGGAGGGATAATGAGCGGAGTCAAGTGGTATATGGATTTTGAAGCTAGCACCGATTTGACAAGGGATGTGCGTCCCGCCATAGTGATGAATTTACCATTCCATGTTTGGATTTTACCGTCCACCTTATCCACTCTTCTAAGCCTCCAAATCGAGAGTGGTAACCCTAGATACTTCAACGGGAATGATGTGCACTCTACCGGGAGGCCCTCTAGAATAAGGTCAAGGTTTATTTTCCCACATGGAATTGGAACCACGGAGCTCTTTTGGAAATTGGTGCATAGCCCGGTGACTTCTCCAAACTCATGAAGAATGTGTGAAAGATTTTGAATGTCCTCCTTAAAAGGGGCCACAAATAGAGCCGCATCATCCGCATATAGGGAAGTTCTCAAAACAGTGCCTCTTCCACAAATCTTATGAAGTAACCCATGCTCGGTGGCTTTATTAAGAATTTGGGTGATGGGGTCAATGTCAAGGACAAAGAGGAGCGGTGAGAGAGGATTTCCTTGTCTCAACCCACACCCGGGCTTAGTTGGCACACCGGCGACTCCATTGAGTAAGATCTAGGATGATGATATGGTAATCAAAGCGGCAATCCAATTCTGGAATCTACTAGGGAACCCACGGTTTTGGAGGAGGTCGAGGATGTAGTCCCATTTAACCGAGTTAAAAGCCTTGCGAATATCGATCTTGAACAATAGGTCCGGTGTTTTGCATTTGTGAAGCCGCTCGGAAAGGTTCTTGACATAAATAAAATTGTCATGGATGCTCCTATTCTTGATGAAGGTGCTTTGGGAATTTGAAACAAGGTCGTTCATGAGTGGACCAAGATGAAGAGATAGTACTTTTGCTAAAATCTTGGCCATGCCATGAATTAAACTAATAGGCCTAAAGTCGGTTATATCCTCCACCCCCTATTTTCTTTGGCAAAAGGATCATATTTGCGGAGTTGAGCTAATGGAAGTTGGCAACATGGAGGTTGCCAAATTGATTGATAACATTTATCACATCCGTCTTGATTATTTCCCAACATCGCTTGTAGAATGCCCTGGTGAACCCATCCAGTCCATGGGCCTTACTACTGGGCATATGATTTATCACATTCTTCACTTCTTCCTCAGTGAAAGGATCACAGAGGGAATCAAGATCCAGGTCCTCAAAGGCAAGCTCGTCCCAATTGAAATCTTGTGTGCATGTTGGCCCTCTCCCCATAATATCCTCGAAATGATCATGGATGATTCTTTCCTTTTACTCGTGCTTGGTGACCCAACCAGAATGGTGCTTTATGCGATGGATGTGATTCTTCCTTCTTCTAGCATTTACTTTCATGTGGAAGAATTTAGTGTTTGTGTCTCCCTCTTTGATATTTGTAATTCTTGAGAATTGCTTCCTGCAAGCTCTCTCAAAAACCGCCAAGATAATCACTTTTCTTTTTAGACGTGCTCTAAGATTGGCATCTTCAATGGAAAGTTGTCTTTATTCTTGTGCAATATCGAGTTGTAGAATTACAAGAAGAGCGGTGTGATGGAGAACCTTCACATCTGAGAAGAGGCCTCTACTCCAAGCGGTAAGGAGTTTCCGGTTCGGCGGAGCTTATGGAAAATAACTTGGCAAGGCTCGAGGTGATCACATGGCTCATTCCACACATTGAGGACCACCTCCTCAAAGCCAGGAACCCTCATCAAAATCAAACTTGAATGTCAGCGGGCATCTGGGGCCACTATCATCGGCGAGAAGGATAGGGCCATGGCCCGAAAGTGACGAAGATAAAGCATGAAGAACATGCGAGTCGAACCGAAGATCCCATTCAGAGTTGCAAAAGAAAGCATGAAGTTTGCAAAGGGTCGGGTTTTGTCTTCATTGCTCCAAGTGAACCGCCGGTTTTGTAGATGAATTTCTTTTAACTCGCAGTCTTGAAGCACGGAGCGAAAAAAACGGTTAATGCGGCTACGGTTTACATTTCTCTTATTTTTGTCCCTTGCCCGATAAATTTGGTTGAAGTCCCCTAGAGCTAGCCATTTGGCCTTTTGGAGACATAAAATATGACAAGACGAAGAGGCGACTGATTCATTCACCCATTTCATAAAAATGTAGCGCATCTATCTGGTTTCGTTGAGCCCTCTCACATTCCAACAAAGTATATTAAAAAGTTGTGCTAACATGATAACCATGCTTTCTCACATGGGGTAGTGACAATACAACATCTTGATTGAAGTGCCAGCTCAAACCAGAATTCAACGGGAGGCAAGGTTCAGCTGTAAGCCTGTAACAACAGCATAGTCAGGATCATAACCCTCGTACATCTGGGGGAAGTGCCAGCACACAACAGAGCCCTCTAGCTTGGGAAAACACACACCATCTTCTAAACTGGGCAGACGAACAGCAATCTCAGGGCACACACGTATTAGGTGACATAACATGGAAATGTAGAGCACATGGTTTAGGCATTGGCATCAGCTTCAGCTCCTAGGTCTAGTGCATGTGCTCCTCCATGATAAATTGTGTCTTCCTTGTGATGGCAAAAGAAAATTTTATGCAATACACTGGTGGAAAAAGGGCCTCTAGTCCCGGTTCCCGAACCGGGACCAATCACTCGGGACTAATGCGGGTCCCGATTCGCGCACGAACTGGGACCAATGGGTCTCCACATGGGCGGGCGCGGCGAGGGGCGGGGGGTGGATCATTGGTCTCGGTTCGTGGAACAAACTGGGACCAATGGGTCTCCACGTGGGAGCGCGAGAGACGGGCGGGGGTGGATCATTGGTCCCGGTTCTTGGCACGAACCGGGATCGTTGGTCTCTGTGCCGCGGCAGGATTTTTGGGCTATTTTTGTGCCGCGGCAGGGTTTTGTGCCGCCGCAGGATTTTCAGGTATTTTTGTGCCGCGGCAGGATTTTTTTATCAATTTAATGGTACTACATATATACAGCAATATTGAAACCACGATATATATATTACACATCATGCATGATCACAAATATATTATACACCGTCTCATCCGTCTTCTTGGTCGAAACATATTATAATTACAAACGATACTCTCACACGAATTTGATCTAATTTACATCTTATTTTTTACACTTCACCCTTCCAAATGAAGCGTGTAATAGTATTCTCCTTTCGGATCTATGACTTGTTCTAACAAGAATCCAGCAATTTCCTCTTGAACTTGCATGCGTTCTTGTGATAGAAAACCACCCCGCATCCGTTCGATCTAATATAAAGAAGGGGATCAATATATATGAATGAAACTAAACACAATTGGTGGTAATAAAATAAAGTTGTGATTATTGTTTATCGTACTTCAATTTTTTTGATGTTCCGGTCTGCGCCCTTCTCTTTGGTCGTCTGGCGAATGAACTCGCAGACATAGTATCCACATAAGTTATTCCCGGCTTCCTGCCTCAAGCACTTTACGAGAACGGAGTTCAATCAAAATAATAATCAAACATGATCATGGTGGTATTGAATCTAGAATCAAAGAGATGCGTGGATCTAGCAAGTAGTACTTACAGTCAATGGTTGAAATGTAAGCTCTGGCTTCCAAACACCTCTAGTTTCGGCGGTGAACCGTTTCCAAGCCTTCTGGAGGCATTCCTGCATGTCTGCCCACTTTTCTAATGGTGTGCGTTTCGAGTCCAGGACTTTTACTACTCCGGTGTCAACATCAATGATTAATAGAATATAGTGGAAGTTGGACACACTAACAAAATATAACATGAGTCAATTATACGCTTAACATCGAGTAACCGAAAATAGAATGTGTACAAGACAGTAACACTCACCCAGCGTTGTAAGGAAATAGTATTTCCCTTCTGTTGCTGAAATGCTTCAACGCTTGTACCAAGTTATCCTCTGTCTCTTTGGGTTTTGTCTTTAGAGTAACTTCATGAACGAAATTGCAGTCAACAAACCCAAGGTCATAGATTTGTCCTTTGTTGCATTCGAGAATCTTTATTCTACATATATAATTAGTATAGTGATGAGTAAGATTATATAAGCAACGAATGAGCTGAGCTAGAAAGACTTAATTACAGAAATTAATAATACTTACAAACAATAGGCACAGACGATAGTTCTGTCGAGGGCGTCTTGTTGGTAAAAACTGAAATAATTCTGGAAATTCGATCAGTAGGAAGCCATCTCCATGACCGTAATGGTGGTGTTTATATGCAGCATAGATCCAGTTTTTGGATTCAACACAGGCTTGGATGTACTAGTTATGCAATCTTCGCATTTTTGTTGGTAGATCTTTGACTAACTCGGGTTTGACGAGAGGAGCACCGTACTGGTACACGTATGTTGTTTCTTGGTACCCCTCGAACTCATCCATACGGCTCATGTACTCAGTAATAGATAGTCCATATAATTTGGCCTTTTCTCCGTATAGTCGAACAAACTCCGGATCAATGTTCGGATCATGCCGCTCCTGGGCTCTACACTCATAGGTATCGTACACTTTGAGCTGTTCGATCGATTAATTTTTTTGTTCTCCGAGCTGGGCAACTGATACATTGCAAATGTATCTATAATTTTTGATGTTCCATGCTTGGTGATGACCCATAAGTATAGGGGGTGTATCGCAGTATTTCCAAGGGAAGTGAAACCCAATTTATTGATTCGACACAAGGGGAGCCAAAGAATATTTATAAGCCTTAACAACTGAGTTGTCAATTCAGCTGCACCTAGAAACAATCTTGCTCATAGCAGTTTTATCAGTAGCAACAGTTTTGTAGTAGAAATAGTAAAGTAGCAGCAGCAGTAAAGTAAAGACAGTAGTAACAATAGGAGTAAACAGTAGGATTCGAGTGTGGTAAGCATAGGGATGGATGGACGAACGTTGCATGGATAAGACAATTCACATACCAATCAGAACATAGGGCAATTGCAGATAAATAAGATAAAGCATCCAGGTACTAGATAATCCTAGGCATGTGTTCCATATATAGTCATACGTGCTCGCAATGAGAACTTGCACAACATCTTTTGTCCTGCCAGCCCGTTTGCAGCGGGGCCTCTAGGGAACTACTGGCAATTAAGGTGCTCCTTTTAATAGAGCACCGGAGCAAAGCATTAACACTCCGTGAACACATGTGATGCTCACATCAAAGCCATTCCCTCCGGTTATCCCGATTTCTGTCACTTCGGGGCCATTGGTTCCTGATAACAACGTGTGTATACAACTTGTAGATAAGACCAAGAACAATACTATCATATTGAATCAATAACATGTTCAGATATGAAATCATGGCACTCGGGCCCTAGTGACAAGCATTAAGCACACAAGTCTCAACAAAGTCATAAAGCACTAATAAAAGATAGTAGGCACCATGCCCTAACAATGTGATGCCATTACATGAACGATCTCATCCAATCCCTACCATCCCCATAGCCTACAACGTGGGATTACTCACTCATAAATGGGGGAAACATGGATGGTCGATGGAGATGATGGTGGAGATGGATGGAGATGGCTCCGGGGGCACTTCCCCGTCCCGATAGGGTGCCGGAACAAAGACTTTCTGTCCCCCGAATTTCCCCTTCGGTGGTGGCGGCGCTGCGGAACTTCTTCTAGAAAAACGTCGAACCCCCCGAAGTTTTTAGGTCAGAAGGCTTCTTATAGGAGAAGAGGGAAACCGAGGTGGTGCTTGGGGCCACCACACCATGCCCTGGCGCGGCCAGGCCCAGCCCACGCCTGGGGGGGGGGGGTTGTGGCCAGCCCCTGGCCCTCCTCCATCTCGTATTCTGGCTCCTGGAGTCTTCTCGACAAATAGGCACTTTGGCTTTTGTCCTGTCCAATTCCGAGAATATTCATTTTCTGACTTTCCTGGAACCAAAAACAGTAGAAAACAGGCAGCTGGCACTTTGGCTCTTGTTAATAGGTTAGTCCAAAATCATATGAAAGGTACTCCAAAGTGTGAACAAAACACAAGAAAGTGGATAAAACCAAGCATGGAGCATCAAAATTTATAGATACATTTGCAATGTATCAACATCCCCAAGCTTAACTCCCGCTCGTCCTCGAGTAGGTAAGTGATAAAAAGAAAGAAATAATTTTTGAGGTGACATGCACCATCAAAGACTTGACCAAAGTATTTGTAAACATTCAAAGCTGGGATCATAGTACTTCAATCATAACATGAAAGACAAAGTTCTAGCAATAAGACAAAGAAACTATGATGCAACATGAAAAGGCACAAACAAAAGATTCATAAATAACAATGCTTTGCAAGACGTTTGTTTGTTTCACATAAAGAAATCATAGCATAGTGGCATTCAGCTTGGCCCTCATAGAGTAGTAAACATAAATGCATAGGACACCTTCAAAGTTTATAAGAGTGACTAGATACAAATAGTTTAAAACGAGCAATATCAAGGTATGCATCAATCAACAAGTCTTGGGACAATGCACATAGAACTAATAATGGCCACTATGCTCTCAAGAAAGTGCTCAAAGAATATGTGGAGACTCAACAAGGAAATGAACATGTTTTGAAAAGTTTGAAAGGCTTCCAAATGATGAAAGTATGATACTCATTAGCTTTGAGCTCTCATTTCCCCTATCATAAGCATCTTTAATGCAATTAAGGTGAAAGTGACACAACTAAGAGGATTTGCTTGACTAGTTATAAATCAAAGTCTCATGCCCCTTACTTACGAAGACCGATCCTCATGCTACTCAACTTCAGTCACGAGTAACCTCTTGTCATTGTAAGTATATACGTATCATAGAGAACCGCCAATGGGGTACCCCTTGCACATGACACAGGAGCTATGCCATAATCAAAATGACAAGGCAAGCAGACAATGAGCATCTCAGCGATCTTTTTATTTACTATGTGCATAGATTTTTATTGAGGATGCTTCATAGAATGCTCATTATGGTTATGCTGCAAGTTTCCACCATGATTAGGCATAGCTTAGGCTAGCGGCCCAGGCGTTTCTCTAACATACATACAAACTCCATGATATTACAAGTTCCACTTTTATTTCACACCACCGGGATCCATAAGCAAAAGAACATGATATCAACGAGGTACTAAGTACCAACGAAATGTTGAAAACGTTCCCCATGATACATGGTTCTGCTAACTTCAACTTATAAAGCGCAAGCATATACACAACAAAGAAGGACACAATGGTTCAGGTTTATTAAATGCAAGAAAATAAAGTGTGCGATCAAGTTCTTGAGAGCTTTACTAACTAACTTTATCATAACAAGCAAACATTTTATTCGGAAGAAAACAAGGCATATTGAATATGCACAGGAATAGCAAATGATGCTAATAGGTAGGTACGCTGGACACTTTGTAAATATTTGGTTTAGGGAGTTGGAAACTTGAGTAAAACATACTCAGTGTAAGTGAAGGCTAGCAGTAGTAAGGGAGCGACAATCGAGAGAGCAATAATGGCCATAATCATGCAGAGCGACAAAACATCATTGATCAAATCATAAAGTGATACTACAAGTTGAAAAATAAAGGATCATGAAGGCTATGGTGACTTGAGATAGTCATAACATGGTGTGAGCATGTGCCAAGTCAACCCAAATAAAGCATCAAAGGAGAATACCACTATACTATGCTTTAATATGCTAAAACAACGCATGATTCATCCAAGGAACATTAAGCAATCTCAATTGTTTATAAAAAGTCATGCTACAGAAAAGAATACTAAGTATAAAGCCAAAACAATATCAAGCATGACATGACAAAGCATAGGCCACAGTCAAAAACAAGCTCTCTTTACCACTTAAGCATGAGATTTCCTACTATTTTCTAATCCAAACCAAACTATTTGAACACCAATGTATGAAAGAGGAGGTCCAACCAATTTATTCAGCAAACTAATCAAACCACACAAACTAAAAACCAAAACAAAAACGAAAAAGAAGACGCTCCAAGAACAACACAACTGTGCATGAAACAGTAAAATAAAGTGTTTGGAAGAAACCTACGATTTTTATTGATGAAGAAGGGGATGCCTTGGGCATCCCAAAGCTTTGACGCTTGTACTTCTTGGATATTTCTTGGGGTGACACGCATGGCATCTCCAATCTTGAGCTTTAGTCCATCCTTCATCTCATTACTCATTCCTTCCATACACCTGAAAATTTTCCTTCATACAAAACTTCACACAATCTTTATTAGCAACATTAGTGCACTCAAGATAAAAGGTCTTAAGGTTCAGTTATAACACCAAATAAACTTCCATTAGAACACTAGATACTGCAGAACTTCCCTCAAAAAGCTCAATTCCCCAAAAGAACTAAAAAAGGAACCAAAAGAAGCAAATGCAGAAAATGGCAGAAATCTGTCAAAACAGACCAGCAGGTAAAGACGATTTTTTTGGAAGACCTTCTGTTGCTCAAATCAAAAAGTGTGGAACTAACGAAAGTTAGATAACAACCTGGGGAAGAAGCACAAAAATTCACGCCTCAAAAAGACGTACAGATATTTTACAAGAATGTTTACGGTGAAGCACATAAATCTGTTTCGGGACAGCAACTTTCCCGATCATTACTTCTCTCTCATTAGAGGTTACTATTGGCACAAAAAACAAATAAAAAGGATAAGGAGCGGTTATTACTGAGGTAATAACTTCCAAGACTCATCTAAAACTTTTGGGTTATCTCCCAATAAGTACTTTTCTTTAGCGCCTTTAAGTTAGGCATAAGCAAAATCTGAAATGGATAGAATAGAAGTAAGCGGAGATAATCATGGTGAAAACATTGTTTTGTTCAATGAAATCCTTTTGTTAACAAGGTTGATCAGGTCTTGTTACCAAAACAATTTAATATGAGACAAAACTTTGTATTCCACTAATGATTATGTTACCTCAACCTTGATAGCAATGGTCCCAATCATAATAATTTCAATTTTTTCTCTTGGTATGGGACAATATATTTCTCTAACTTGAATGCCATCAACATGTTCAATTGAATTCAAACCATAAGTCCTTTCAGTCTTCTTGGGGAAATAGACATTATGCTCCTTTTCATTAACATTGAAGGTCACCTTCCCTTGATTACAATTAATAACAACTCCTGCAGTATTTAAGAAAAGGTCTCCTAAGAATAATAGACATATTATCATCTTCAGGCATATAAGTTTGAGAGGATGCTCACATAAGAAATAAGAGTTGAAGTAAAAGAGAGCATCAAGAAGCAAAATCAAAACACATTTAAGTCTAACCCACTTCCTATGCATAGGAATCATGTATGCAAATAAATTCACAAAGAACAAAGTGGCAAGCATAGGAAGATAAAACAAGAGTAACTTCAAAACTTTCTATACCATGAAAACTTCTACAACCATATATTCCTCTCTCATAATAATTTTCAGTAGCCTCGTGAATAAACTCAACAATATAACTATCACATAAAGCATGCTTTTCATGATCTACAAGCACTAGAGCTTTATTATAAACATTTTCAAAAGAATCCTCAGGAACATAACAATCATCCTCCTTTAGTAAGCATGGTGGAAAATCAAATAATGTAAGGGATAAAGAGTTACTCTCATTAGAAGGTAGGCATGGGTAGCTAATCCATTCTTCCTCCTTTTGTTCATGACTCTCCTCCTCTTTTTCATCTAATGAGATTTCAGGTTCATCAATTTCTTCTTCCATAGGATCCTGCAAGGCATTAGTCTCTTCCATTTGTGGAAAACATCTATTAAAATATTCAAGAATATAGCCATTTTCATCCTTGTAATTATCAAAGAAAAATTTAAGTATACCATAAACCTCATATTTGTAAGTTGAATCATCAATATTTTCAAGCAAACTAGCAAGTTCAAAAGCACCCTTTTAAGCAATAAATTCTAAAATTTGTTCCGCATCATAAAAGTCATAAATTCCTTTAGCATAGGAAGATATGGTATCATTATCATTATACTCACATTGAAAAGGGAGGTGTTTATACCTCTTTGTGCAACAAGATTCATCACAGCAATAAGTAACATTATAAGTAGAGCACATGTTTCTAGCAATGGTATACAATCTATCAATTTGTTCCCATAAGTGTTTCCCTTTTTGTGACAAGCCGTGTTCCTTACAATAATATTTTTGATCTTCCGTGAACCCACCTTGCCAATAAGCTTCAATTTCAAAGAAACCAACCATTGACAACACGCATGATAAGGCAAGACAATAATAGACCAATGAAAATAACAACTAGAGAAGGAACTACTTTTTTTTGTATATTTGATAAAGAAACAAGCAAACAAGGAGAAAATAAACTTAGCTTGAACAATAGTGAATCCAAGTGGACTTGATAAATAAAGCTATGCTCCCCGGCAACGGTGCCAGAAAATAGTCTTGATGACCCACAAGTATAGGGGGTGTATCACAGTATTTCCGAGGGAAGTGAAACCCAATTTATTGATTCGACACAAGGGGAGCAAAAGAGTATTTATAAGCCTTAACAACTGAGTTATCAATTCAGCTGCACCTGGAAACAATCTTGCTCACAACAGTTTATCAGTAGCAACAGTTTTGTTGTAGAAATAGTAAAGTAACAACAGCAGTAAAGTAAAGACAATAGTAACAATAGCAGTAAACAGTAGGATTCGAGTGCGGTAGGCATAGGGATGGATGGACGAAGGTTGCATGGACAAGACAATTCACATACCAATCAGAACATAGGGAAATTGTAGATAAATAAGATAAAGCATCCAAGTACTAGATAATCCTAGGCATGTGTTCCATATATAGTCATACGTGCTCGCAATGAGAACTGGCACAACATCTTTTGTCCTGTCAGCCTGTTTGCAGCGGGGCCTCTAGGGAACTACTGGCAATTAAGGTGCTCCTTTCAATAGAGCACCGGAGCAAAGCATTAACACTCCGTGAACACATGTGATCCTCACATCAAAGCCATTCCCTCCGGTTATCTCGATTTCTATCACTTCGGGGCAATTGGTTCCTGATAACAACGAGTGTATACAACTTGTAGATAAGACCAAGAACAATACTATCATATTGAATCAATAACATCTTCAGATCTGAAATCATGGCACTCGGGCCCTAGTGACAAGCATTAAGCACAACAAGTCGCAACAAAGTCATAAAGCACTAATAAAAGATACTAGGCACCATGCCCTAACAATCTGATGCCATTACATGAACGATCTCATCCAATCCCTACCATCCCCATAGCCTACATCGGGGGATTACTCACTCATAGATGGGGGAAACATGGATGGTCGATGGAGATGATGGTGGAGATCGATGGAGATGGCTCCGGGGGCACTTCCCCGTCCCGGTAGGGTGCCGGAACAGAGACTTTCTGTCTCCCGAATTTCCCCGTCGGTGGTGGCGGTGCTACGGAACTTCTTCTAGAAAAAAGTCGAACCCCCCGAAGTCTTTAGGTCAGAAGGCTTCTTATAGGCGAAGAGGGAGACCGAGGGGGTGCCTGGGGCCACCACACCATGCCCTGGCGCGGCCAGGCCCATCCCGTTCCTAGGGGGTGTGGCCAGCCCCTGGCCCTCCTCCGTCTCGTATTTTGGCTCCTGGAGTCTTCTGGAAAAATAGGCACTTTGGCTTTTGTCCCGTCCAATTCTGAGAATATTCATTTTCTGACTTTCCTGGAACCAAAAATAGCAGAAAACAGGCGGCTGGCACTGTGGCTCTTGTTAATAGGTTAGTCCAAGAAATCATATGAAAAGTACTCCAAAGTGTGGACAAAACACAAGAAAGTGGATAAAAATTATATGATTTCATATGATTTTTTGGACTAACCTATTAACAAGACCTACAGTGCCAGCTGCCTGTTTTATGATGTTTTTGGTTCCAGGAAAGTCAGAAAATGAATATTCTCGGAATTGGACGGGACAAAAGCGAAAGTGCCTATTTTTACGGAAGTCATCAGATGCCAGAATACGAGACGGAGAAGGGCTGGGGGCCGGCCACACCACCTGGCCGTGCGGCCAGGCCTGGCCCGCGCCAGGGGGTGGTCTGGCCGACCCCAGCACCCCCTCGGCCTCTCCTTCCGCCTATAAGATGCCCTCGGGACGAAAACCCTAAGGGCCCAATAAAAAATCCACGAAAGAGTATGTAGCCGCCGTCATCTCCATCCCTAGATCGGGAGGGATCTGAAGCTCTTCCTGGCACCCTACCGGAGAGGGGAATTCACCCTGGAGGCCTTCTTCATCACCATGCAAGCCTCCGGTGTGATGCGTGAGTAGTTCATCCTTGGACTACAGATCCATGTAGTAGCTAGATGGCTGGTTCTCCTCCTTTGTACTTTCATGTCTAGATCTTGTGAGCTCCGTTCATGATCAAGATCATCTATTTGTAATTCTGCATGTTGTGTTTGCGGGGATCCGATGGATATTGAGATGCTATTTCAGATTGATTATTGATTCTATCATGTCTTTGTTATTTGTAATCTTGCATGCTTTCTGTTGTTAGTAGCTATCTTGGCCAAGTAGATGCTAGAAACTCGAAGAGTTAGTATTTATGCTCGATAGTGGGTTCATGTCTCTGGTAATCTGGGGAAGTGACAGAAATCTCTAAGGTACTAGATTATTGTTGCTACTAGGGAGAAAACAACAAACCTTTGTTCATAGAACAACCGTATTGTTTACTTTACACGCAGTTTGTAAAGCAATAATCTGTTGCTTGCAACTTAATACTGGAGGGGGTTCGGATGATAACCTGAAGGTGGATTATTAGTCATAGATGCAGTTGGATGGTGGTCTATGTATAATGTTGTAATGCCCAATCAAGTCTCAAAGGAGTCAAGATGATTAGTATATGCATGTATTGCTTTCTCGATGTTTTCAATTTCCCCGCTGTAATTTGTTCACCCAGCATGCTATCTATCTTAAGGAGAGACACCTCTAGTGAACTATGGATCCTGGTCCTTTTCTGTACATACAATCTACAAACTGTTACTGCTTTGTGTTTACTTTCTGCAAACTTTTACTTCTTTCCATTCGATACGTTTAATCCTTTGTTTTCCGCAAAACACGGTGAGATTGAAAACCTCATCGCAAGTTGGGGACAAAGTTCTGTGGTTGTGTTGTGCAGGTCTCCACGTTGCTACTAGCACCGGTAGTGCACCCTGCCAAGGCTCAGCTAGTAACACCTTTGGGGTGTTTCCTTGCTCCTACTGGTTCAACTAAACCTTGGTTTCATAACGGAGGGAAACTTGTTGCTGTGCTCATCATACCTTCCTCTTGGGGTTCGCAACGAGCTCTACATCAACACCGCACCAGCATTTTTCTGGCGCCGACACTAGGCCATGAAGCATTTTTCTGGCGCCATTGCTGGGGAGTCAAGGACATCTACACAAGGGGAGTCCCTCATAACAAATCTCTTTACTTTGTTATTTTTGTTTTGCTTAGTTTTCTTTTTGCTTTGTTTGCTTGTTTCTTTATCAAAAACACAAAAAAAATTAGTTTTACTAGTTTCCTTTCTTATTTGAAAACACAAAAAAATTAAGTTTCCTTTAGTTGTCACCTCTTCCTTAGCTCACCATGCGGATACCTAAATTCACCCTGAAAGACCTTTCAATTGGTAGTGGTTCTATAATTTGGAAAGATAATATTGAAGAATTCTTTAATCATGTTAGTAAGCATGAAGATACTGAAGATAGATCCCTTGCAGAACTTGCTCCAAACTATGAGATTGCTGCAGCTTCTTTAATTCACATGTTAGAAGCTAGGTTTGTTAACCTCAACCCCTTAATGCAAGTAATGTTTCTTAAGCTTAAAGAAATTGAAGACCCTGAAAAGAGGGATTTTATTCTAGAAACTTTGTTTAAGGAGTTCTATGATGTTGCCAAGGAAGGTAGTAAAGTCTTTGAATGTTTCAATACGCTAGGCTCATGTGTAGATGTTGTTGGTACACGAGAAAAGATGAACAAAATCGAACCTAATGGGGAGGAACCTAAGATACCAATATCCTTTAAACTAGTAGCAATACATGATGCTATAGAAAAGAATCTTGACTGGATTGTTCCTGCAAACCCTTTTGATGAGAATAGTGAACCTAAGAGCATTGAGAGAGGATCCTCTAGAACTTATTTGGATGATATACCTTGCCTTGTTGAAGATATTTCTGGTATTAATCTTAATGCTTCATTTGAGAACACTTGATTCTTTTTCTTGCTTCTTATGCCTAACTTAAAGGTGTTAAAGAAAAGTACTTATTGGGAGATAACCCAAAAGTTTTAGATGAGTTTTGGAAGTTATTACCTCAGTAATAACCGCTCCTTATCCTTTTTATTTGCTTTTTGTGCCAAGAGTAACCTCTAATGAGAGAGAAGTAATGATTGGAAAATTTGCTGTCCCGAAACAGATTTATGTGCTTCACCGTAAAAATTCGTGTAAAATCTCTAAACGTCCCTTTGAGGCGTGAATTTTTGTGGTTCTTCCCCAAGTTGTTATCTAACTTTCGTTAGATCAAAACTTTTTGATTTGAGTGACAGCAGGTCTTCGAAAAAATTCGTATTTACCTACTGGTCTGTTTTGATAGATTTCTGCCATTTTCTGCATTTGCTTCTTGTTGGTTCCTTTTTGAGTTCTTTTGGGGAATTGAGCTTTTTGAGGAAAGTGCTGTAGTAGCTAGTGTTCTAATGGAAGTTTATTTGGTGTTAGAACTGAACATTAAGACTTATTTATCTTGAGTGCACTAATGTTGCTAATAAAGATTGTGTGAAGTTTTGTATGAAGGAAGAATTTCAGGTGTATGGAAGGAATGAGTAATGAGATGAAGGATGGACTAAAGCTCACGCTTGGGGATGCCACGCGTGTCACCCCAAGAAATATCCAAGAAGTACAAGCGTCAAAGCTTGGGGATGCCCAAGGCATCCCCTTCTTCATCAATAAAAATCACAGGTTCCTTCCAAACGCTTCATTTTTATTGTTTCATGCACAATTGTGTTGTTCTTGGAGCATCTTATTTTTCGTTTTGGTTTTGGTTTTTCGTTTGCTTTGTTTGCTTAGTTTTCTGAATAAATTGGTTGGACCCTCTCTTTCATACATTGGTTTGCAAATAGTTTGGTTTGGTTTGGAAAAGAGTAGGAAAGTTCATTCTTATGTGGTAAAAAGAGCTCGTTTTTGACTGTGGCATATGCTCTGTCATGCCATGCTTAATATTGTTTTGGCTTTATGCTTAGTATTATTTGCTGTAGCATGATTTGTTATAAACAATTGAGATTGCTTAATGTGCCTTGGATGAATCATGCGTTGTTTTAGCTTATTAAAGCATAGTATAGTGGTATTCTCCTTTGATGCTTTATTTGGGTTGACTTGGCACATGCTCACACCATGTTATGACTATCTCAAGTCGCCATAGCCTTTATGATCCTTTAGTTTTCAACTTGTAGTATCACTTTATGCTTTGATCAATGATGTTTTGTCGCTCTGCATAGTTGTAGCACCCCAATTGTCTAACAATTGTAATGCTACTTGTCCTAGTAAGATATTGGCTACTCCATATATATTATTGTTGCATCATAATTATATCATGCTCATGTCATCATGCCACCTTGCATTTGAGCATCATATAAAACTCCTTTTCTTTTGGTTCTTCTCTCACATGCATTATTAATTGTAATTGTCTCTGGATATTGTGTTTGGTTATTTATATATTGTTCAAATGCCCAAGTTGAGTTGGGGGCATATCTTTTATTTCAATTCCACCACCTTTCTTTCTACCACTTTAAAATCCCACCATCCCTTAACCATGAGCTTGTAATTCTTTTTCTTATGACATTTTTATCCTAGCTCATGTGGTTTGGGGTGGATCAATCTCCCAAATTCTTTGCTTGGCTTATTTTCCACTTCTTGGAAATGCACAAGATTAATATCATCATATTATTATTGTTTTCACATAATAAATCATGTCATTAATATTTTGCATGGGCCATGCAAGATTCTCCACCACCTTTTTCCTCCATTAGTTTTTCTTTGGTTTTGGTGGATCCTATCTAGGAAAACCATCTCCACCTCTCCTTAGTCACACCATACCATCTTCTTTTATTATTATTTTCTCCATTCATGAACCATATGAGGCTTAACCCATAATTCTTTCTTTTCCTTTTTCTTGGATTTCCTTTCACCTCCACCTCATGTCAATTCTAGCACTCACCATGTTCCACTTGGGATGATCTTACCACATTCTTTTCTTTTATTTGTTTTATTTATCTACATGCATGAGCCATGTGTGATCTTTTCCACCTAATTCTTTTCTTCCTCTTTCTTTCTTTCTTTCTTTCTTTCTTTCTTTCTTTCTTTCTTGTCTCTCTTCCACATTAGATCATGCAAGCTCTAGCCCCTTGGATCTTCTTGTTTTGGTCTCATAATCAAAAATTAAAATCTAAATATCTAAATAAACCTAACCTAGCTTTTTCCTCTCTCTCTCTCTCTCTAATTCTCTCCTAAACCCTAACCTATTCCACTCTCTCTCCCTCTCTCTCTAACCTGCTGGGCACCACCTGGGCACCTCTCCCTGGCCCACACCCAGCCACCCTAGCCTAGCCATGCCCTAACCCTAGCCATGTCTAAGCCTAGCCGAGCTACCCCTCCCCTCTCTTTCTTTCTCCACCTAGCCGTGCTACCCCACCTGCCTGTCCCTCTCTCCGGCCAGAGCCCCACCTGCAGCCCCCTCCCCGCGCTGCCCATCCCCTGGACAAGCCCAGCCGGCCGAGCACGTGCTCGAGGGAGAAAAAGGGCAAAGCCCTAGCCCTTTTCTCTGCCGTGCCCCAGCTGCCCTCCTCCTTCTCTCCCTCCTTTTTCTCCTCCCGCACGCCTCTCAGGGCTCCCCCAGATCCAACCCGAGACGCCCTCCTCTCCTCCTTCTTCCTCCCCAACGTCCACCACCTGCCGCCGGTCGCCGCCAGGTACCACCCCGCCCCGACGAACCAGCCGAGCAGCGCGACCGTGAAGTGGCGGAGAAGATCGAGCATGCCCCCCTGCGACGCCCCGTGCCCGCCGACGTGGACGGAGAAGCTCCCCAGCAACCCCGCGCCTCGCCGTCCCTGAAACCCTAGCCCGCCGGTGCGTCTGCATCCTCGCCGTTCCGCAGCCCCTCGCGCCGATCCAACACCACCAGGCAACTCGAGGTGAGCATCTCCCTCTCCCTGACAACCTCCGCCTAACCGTACCGCTATAGCCTCTCCGTGCGTTGCGTCGAGCAGCCTCCGCACGCCAGAGCTCGCCGGCGTCTGCAGCTTTCCCGCGCCACGCTCGCCCTATCTAGCCCGCGCCCACCTCCCTGTCATCTCCCCTAGCAAGCCGCACTGGTTAGCCACCCCAGCGCGCACGCACACGTCCCCGGATCGAACCCCACCCCGCGCCATGCGCCAGATTCGCGTCAGACGCGAGGAGAAGATAAACAGTAAACCGGGCCATGGTTAAATTGCAAAAAAGCCCCCACCCTTTTTAATTCCTGCGACCCACGCTCCTACCGACCCCACCAGTCAGCCACGCTGATGCTTTTGCTAAAAACACCTCGGCTTTTCCCGGCCGCAACCCGCGCTCCAGCCCCTAGCCCCACCTGTCGGCCCCTGTCTCTCTCGCCGCTGTCACGTGGGCCAGCGTCAGCTGTCCCCACCCCGCAGCCTCAGTGGCTAGCCCAGCCTACGGTGCAAAAAGAAATTTCCGCGCGTGCGTGGCCCAGTCAGTGCTGCCCCACCTATCAGTGTCTGTGGCTGGAATTGCCTGCGGTGTAAAAAGTTTTTCCCCTGAGTCAGTTTTAAACAAATCTTTTCAAATTGATTTAAATTCAAATTCTTTTCAGATTCAAATAATTTCTAAAATACAAATCCAAATAATACATGTAATATATGTTTTGGAATCAGAAAAATGTGAGGAATTCAAATATGCCCTCCAAAATATATTTTGGACACTTTAAATTTTCGAGATGATTAAAATTACAAGAAAATTCCCTTTACCTTATTTAATTAATAACTTTTGTTTTATAACTCCAAATTTGATAAATAATATGTCTAAATCGATCAGCGCGACGAGCCCGTTCTATTTATGCAATCCTTGTTCTGAATTGAAGCATGCATCATGTTGTCAGTTAAAATCTGAACCGTTTATGACAATAAAACTTGGGCAAATAAATAATAAAGTGCCTTATTTCTTGTATCCACACCCCACCTTTGCCATGCTACTTTAATGCCATGTAAATTGTGCATCATTCATCATGGCATGCTTGGTTGCTTGTTGCACTTTAATTCATATGCTTGTGCACTTTATTTATGTTGGCCCTTGTTTGTTTGGTTCTTCTTCGAATAGACGCCCAGCAGGAGAATTACCAGGAATCACAGGAGTATTACCCAGATCCATCTCTCGCTTCAACTGAGCTGCCAGGCAAGCACTACCACATGCTTGCATACATACAGTACCTATTGCCTCTATCTTATTCTTGCATCATTGAGTCGCGATTGCATTAAATTGAATCCCAAGTACTGCATAGCCTTTACTTTTAAACCACACTAAGCTTGTTCCGGTCCCATGAGCCATTACTACAGGAGTTGTTTGAGCCATGCGAGTCGTAGAAAAGCATGAGTAGGGTATGTGAGTGTCTGATGGATAATGAGGTACCTAAACAACATAACCTGAGTAGTAATGGGAAAACTAATGAAAGAGGCACCGGTGAGCAATATCTGCTATTTGGTTTTTCCTGCTCACTTGTGTCCCGTAGGACCCCGAGTACTTGATTCCTGTTCCTTGACTATTCGCACTATCCACATCCGGGAGGCCTTATGGACCCCCCTGAGCCAGAGCTTGATTCATTCTTATTTCTTGGGACACAATTAGTTTGGGGCTTTATTACTATTCTGTACTTATGCCATGTTACTGCTTTATTTAAGATTGTGCGAGGAGCACCTGTACTGTTTTGGATCGTGACACGTTTTCGCTGTATCGACAAGCCCAGTCACATTTTCGGGTTCCCAGTCATTTACAGCCGTCCACACAAACCTTGGGTCCGTCTCGGAGCCGGCCAACTTCGTTGCGGGTAGCTTAATGGGGTGGCCTCCTGAAATATTTCTGAATCCTGTGATTGCTTTGTCGTGAATGCCTCGTTGGGTTTTGATTTGGTTTTTTCCGAGGTTGATCGAGTGTGTGTTGCTATTCGTGCACCCCTGCACGGTAAATCTTTCTGAAAGCCATGTCCGCGGTTATGGACGACATGGAGCACAGTTTCTCGATCATAGACAAGTATAACTAAAGTACCGCTTTTAAATTGACTAAGTACTGGACTAGTAAATAGTGCAATACCCATGGAATGGTTAATAAAACTGCCAACGGATGATGGGGGTTGTTCGTCCGCTTCCTCGTTGGTAAGCGAGGAGGAGGATGGATCTGTTAATTATACTGTTATAACTGTTGTTCTTAATTCACGGACTTCCGCCTATCATTGGTTAGGCCGAAGGTTAGCGAGTCTCTTTAGAATTGTTAGGTATTATCTTTTGCTGCAATTGCGTCACCCCAGGTTGTGTCCCCTTTAGTGGCATAAAGACTTGCTGAGTACCACTAGGGTCTCACACGATAAATTGTTTGATTCAGATGAACAGGTGTACCCGCAAGATGGATACTGGGTGGAAGACACAGATGATGTTGGCAACGATCATTCGGTGTAGAGATTCCGGGAACGGGGATCCGTGTGATCTGTGGGCGGGATGTGTTTATTTATGGGGCATCTTATGCCAATTTGCTTCTTATCTGTACTCGGATCTTGTTTTCCGCTTCCGCCTGATACTCTGATGTGTGATGTATGAGGAGTTATCCTAAATTATTATATCTATCTAGGACATTTGGATCTTGCCGTATGGCGTTGCAATATTTCTATTTCTTTTAGATGGAATGGCTCTGAGGACTGTTGTATGTGGCTTGCATACATACTCACTTGTGTATGTAGTTGATCCCTTCGCCTGCCGATTACGCCGCTCGTTCTTGTCCCGTTGTTTGAAAGTGGTTAGGACGGCCGAAAGGTCTACCGTGAGTGGCCCTGGGCCCCACCGTACTATTTTAACCATTTTCGTTCATCCAGGCATTAACTAAGAGCGTAATTCACCGAGGTAGTTACAATTGGTATCAGAGCCATCCCGCCCTTCAGGGTCTCAGCCAAAATGGTCGTTGTTTGTCTAGCAAATATTTTGGTAGTTATGTATACTAGGGAAAAACAAACGTGAGAGTAGGACTGCTTCCATTTTTCTTCTTACCCACCCAACCACCCTTTTCTGGTAAGGAAGTGTAACGTTTTCAATCCTCTTCTAAAATTCAAACTAGGATTCACGTGTTCTGGGTTCCGTAGTACCATAGGTTGTGTTTGTGTGTGTGTGTGTGTGTGTGTGAATTCGTTCTCTATCTGTTGCATCCAAATGTTATCACTATCTGCCTTTTGGTTATCAACTGTTGGTACATTCCCTACTGACAGTCCTTTGTAAACCGACGCGATCTATTCTGATTCGTTGTACACCGATGCGATCTATCTTACTCTTTGTTATTCGATGTTATCTTGTTGGGGTGTTCGTTTCCGTAGTTACCAATCTTTAGGTTCATCTTAAGAAGAAGTTGTTGGGATATGTGTTTTACTGATTCATGTGCGGAGTAATGATTTGAGTGCGGGATGGAGTCGTGACCATACCACTACTTTTGTCATTTGCTTTTGTATATTGAACTAGTAGAGTTATTAATCTTGATTCGTTAAGTGGTTTTGCGCATATAGTGGTATTTTAATGCCGAAATTTGCGGAAAATTTTTCTTTGTTAGTTGTATACCACACTCCTTGTTCAGTCGTGTGTGTTATGCTTAATATCTTCTAGTTGCCTTGAACTTTGTTGATATTTTAATATCACCTCAGTGAATTGCATTCTTTAATCTTGAGTAATTCCATTTTGGTACTATTTTGGATTATTATCATTCTCCATTATAGTACTGACTTGTGTTTTATATCAATCACAGGATGGCACCACCACGCCGTTCTGAGGAGGATATACCACCTGAACTCGGGGCTGCTTTGGCAAGTATTGCAAATGCTTTGGGCACTATGCAGCAGAACCGGCAGCGCTTCGAGGAAAGTGTGAGGAGGAATGAGTTTCCTCCGCTACCTCCACCTCCCAAGCGAGGAGACATCAATAGTTTTCTCAAGTTCAACCCACGTCAATTTGAGGTGTCTGATCAACCACTTGATGCGGATGATTGGCTTCGTGAAGTGTCAAGGTTGCTGATGACTGCGGATGTTCCCGAGCAAGAATGGGTCAAGTGTGCTACTCACCTTCTAAAGGGAGATGCAGCTCTCTGGTGGGAAAATTACCTCCAGGCAGATCTTTCTGGTTTTCAGCCTACTTGGGAGCGGTTCACTGCTGCTTTCAAAGAGCAATATCTGTCAAAAATTGTCATGGAAAGGATGAAGGAAGTGTTTCTCAACCTCAAGCAGGGCACTGACAATGTCAACACCTACATCAGAAACTTCATGAACCTGTCTCGTTATGGTGGCGATGAGATCTCTGATGACAAGAAGAAGCAAAAGAGGTTTCGCCAAGGCCTCAATGCTTCCATCAAATATGCAATCACTCATGCAAGGCCAGCATCTTTTCTGGAACTTCAACACACAGCTCTGCAGGAAGAAGAAAGTAGGCAAGTGTTTGAGGAGTCAAAGAAACACAGCCGTGATACAGCAAGCTCTTCTGCTATGACAGCTCCTTCTAAGCGTCGTGTCTGGGTTCCTAACACCCCACCGTCGCTCCCTGCTCCACCAAGACCTTCAAGCTACGCACCAAGGCCACCAAACTCCTTCACTGCGGCTCCCAGGGGCTACAACCACAACTACCCTGGAGCGCCTGGCGGAGTCCCTGGCTACGTTGCTCCACGTCCACCTGGTGCTTGCTATACTTGTGGAAACACTGGGCATCAGCACTGGAATTGTCCAATGAACAACAAAGCTCTTCCACCACCACCTCCAAGACCTGCGGCAAGTGCTCCTATGATTCGTGCACCTCCACCTCGGGCTCTCAACATCAACACTAAGCCGGGATCTACGGTTGCTCGTGCTAACTGTGTCAACGCCGCTCAAGCTGAGCATGCACCTGGAGTTGTCATGGGTATGCTTTCTGTTTACTCAGTTCCTGCACGAGTTTTGTTTGATTCTGGTGCTTCACATTCTTTTGTTTCTCACAAGTTTGCTCATGAGCAAGATCTGGCTATGGTTTCTTTATTGCACCGTCTTGTGGTACAATCTCCTGGGTCAAACCTGAGGGCTGCTCATATCAGCCATGGCAATCAAATTGAGATTGGTGGTACTTTGTTTCCGGCTTCCTTAATTATTCTGGGAAATTCTGATATTGATGTTATCTTGGGCATGGATTGGTTGACAGCAAATGCAGCTGTGATTGATTGTGCTGAACGTTCGGTTTCTCTGAAAATTCCTGAAGGCCATATAGTCTATTCTCCAAGTCTGACTCCTGCAATTCAGCTTTATTCTTTGGCGGCTCTGAATGATGATGCTATGGAAGGTATTCAGAGTGTTCCTGTTGTTTGTGAGTTTCCAGATGTCTTTCCTGAAGAGTTACCAGGTATGCCTCCGGATCGTGAGGTTGAGTTTGTCATTGAACTTGAACCTGGCACCGCTCCTATCTCCAAGCGGCCTTATAAAATGGGTCCTGCTGAGTTGGCTGAACTTAAGCGTCAGTTGGATGAACAAGAGAAGTTGGGTTTCATTCAGCATAGTACTTCTTCTTGGGGTAGTCCAACCATCTTTGTGAAGAAGCGAGACAAGACTGATAGACTTTGTGTTGACTATCGGGCACTCAATGCTAAAACAATCAAGAATAAATATCCCCTTCCGCGGATTAATGATCTCTTTGATCAGCTAGCTGGAGCTGTGGTATTCTCTAAGCTTGATTTGAGAAGTGGTTACCATCAAATCAAGATACGCAAGGAAGATGTTCCCAAAACAGCTTTCACCACCTGCTATGGCCTGTATGAGTACACGGTCATGTATTTCGGTCTCACCAACGCACCTGCCACGTTCTCGAGGCTTATGAACTCGGTTTTCATGGAGTATCTTGATAAGTTCGTTGTGGTCTACCTGGATGACATTCTAGTCTATTCTAAGTCGAAGGAAGAACATGAAGAACACCTTCGTTGTGTCCTAAACAAGCTTCGTGAGAACCGCCTGCATGCAAAGTTCTCCAAGTGTGAGTTTTGGCTGCCTCAAGTCACCTACCTTGGTCACGTCATCTCTGCCAAGGGCATTGCTGTCAACCCAGAAACTATTAAGACAATTATGGACTGGCTTCCACCCATAAATGTCAAAGAAGTCCGGAGTTTCCTTGGTTTGGCCAGTTACTGTTGGCGATTCGTTCAAAACTTCTCGAAGATTGTGAAGACTCTTACCGATCTCCTCAAGAAAGGCAAGAAATACCTTTGGACTCCTACATGTCAAGCAAGCTTTGAAACACTCAAAGAGAAGCTCACTTCCACACCAGTCTTGGTTCCTCCAGATACATCAAAGCCTTTCCAGATTTTCTGTGATGCTTCATTGCAAGGATTGGGTGCGGTCCTTATGCAAGAAAAGCAAGTTGTTGCTTACGTATCTCGTCATTTGAAGACGCATGAGATCAACTATCCTACACATGACCTCGAACTCGCAGCAGTTGTCTTTGCTTTGAAAGTATGGAGGCATTACTTGCTTGGCAACCGTTGTGAGATCTTTTCTGATCACAAGAGTCTGAAGTATATCTTCACACAGCCTGATCTCAACCTTTGTCAGAGGAGGTGGATTGAAACAATCAATGATTTCGATTTGACCATCAACTACACCCCGGGCAAAGCCAATGTCATGGCAGATGCTCTCAGCCGAAAAGCTTATGTCAACAACCTCATGATGGAAGAACAACAGCCTCTCTTGTGCGAGGAATTCCGCAAGCTTAACCTTGAAATTGTGGATGAAGGTTATCTTCTGAACCTTCTAGCAACACCCCTCTTGGAAGAAAAGGTCCGTTCCATTCAGCTTGGGGATCCTTACACTAAAAAGATCATCTCCAACATTCAGCTTCCGAAGTATGAGTCTTTTCACGTAGATGACCAAGGCACTCTTTTCTTTGAACACCGGATGTTTGTTCTGAACTACCTAGGTTTAAGGGAGCAAGTTCTCAAGGAGGCGCATGATTCTGTTCTTTCTATTCACCCTGGAACCACTAAGATGTACATGGACTTGAAAACACAATATTGGTGGCCTGGTTTGAAACGATATTGTGCCAAGTATGTCTTAGAGCGTGATGTGTGTCGTAGAGTTAAAGCTGTCCATCAGTAACCTTCCGGTCTTCTACAGCCATTGAAGCCTCCGGAATGGAAATGGGAGAAATTAGAGATGGACTTCATCACGGGTTTTCCAAGGTCGCAGAAGGGCAACAATGCAATCTTTGTTGTCATTGACAGGCTTTCCAAAGTAGCTCACTTCTTTCCAGTCCAAGAAACAATTTCTGCAATTCAGTTGGCTGAGCTCTATATCAACAGAATTGTCTCTCTGTATGGAGTTCCTCTTGAAATCAGTTCAGACCGTGGAAGCATTTTCACTTCCAAGTTCTGGGGAAGTTTCCAAAATGCTTTGGGAACCAAATTAAACTTCAGCACAGCCTACCACCCTCAGTCGCAAGGACAAGTTGAAAAGATCAATCAGATTCTAGAATATATGCTCCGTGCTTGCGTTATCTCTTTCGGCATGAAGTGGGAAGAATGTCTTCCTTATGCTGAATTCTCTTACAACAACAGTTTCCAGAAAAGTCTAAAGATGGCACCATTTGAGGCTCTCTATGGTCGCAAGTGCAGAACTCCGATTGGTTGGTCGGGCGCAGGTGAAAGAATATTGTTTGGCCCCGACATTGTAACTCAAGCGGAGGAGAAAGTTCACATCATTCTTGAAAATCTGAAGATTGCTCAAAGTCGCCAGAAGAGCAATTACGACAGAAAGCACACGGACATGGAGTATGTCCCTGGTGATCTCGTTTACCTTCGTGTCACTCCCATGAGAGGTACGCACCGTTTTGGTATCAAAGGAAAGCTGGCTCCTAGATACATCGGTCCTTTCAAAATTCGTGGAAGAAGATGAGAAGTTGCTTATGCTCTTGAGCTCCCTGAACAACTCAAAGTCCATGATGTTTTTCACATCTCTCAACTCAAGAAGTGCTTCAAGGATCCCGGCAGGACCGTGGACCATGAACTCATTAATCTCCAAGAAGATCTGTCTTATCAAGAACACCCCACAAAAATTCTTGAAGTCGCAGAAAGAAGGACTCGCAACAAGTCCAGCAAGTTCTGCAAGGTGCAGTGGTCGCACCATTCCGTTGATGAAGCCACCTGGGAACGTGAAGATGAGCTCCGTGCCAAGTATCCTACCCTCTTTGAGTCTTCTTCTTCCTAGAATCTCGGGGCGAGATTCCTGTTTAGTGGGGGAGAGTTGTAGCACCCCAATTGTCTAACAATTGTAATGCTACTTGTCCTAGTAAGATATTGGCTACTCCATATATATTATTATTGCATCATAATTATATCATGCTCATGTCATCATGCCACCTTGCATTTGAGCATCATATAAAACTCCTTTTCTTTTGGTTCTTCTCTCACATGCATTATTAATTGTAATTGTCTCTGGATATTGTGTTTGGTTATTTATATATTGTTCAAATGCCCAAGTTGAGTTGGGGGCATATCTTTTATTTCAATTCCACCACCTTTCTTTCTACCACTTTAAAATCCCACCATCCCTTAACCATGAGCTTGTAATTCTTTTTCTTGTGACATTTTTATCCTAGCTCATGTGGTTTGGGGTGGATCAATCTCCCAAATTCTGTGCTTGGCTTATTTTCCACTTCTTGTAAACGAGATCACCAGGGACATACTCCATGTCCGTGTGCTTTCTGTCGTAATTGCTCTTCTGGTGACTTTGAGCAGTCTTCAGATTTTCAAGAATGATGTGAACTTTCTCCTCCGCTTGAGTTACAATGTCGGGGCCAAACAATATTCTTTCACCTGCGCCCGACCAACCAATCGGAGTTCTGCACTTGCGACCATAGAGAGCCTCAAATGTTGCCATCTTTAGACTTTTCTGGAAACTGTTGTTGTAAGAGAATTCAGCATAAGGAAGACATTCTTCCCACTTCATGCCGAAAGAGATAACGCAAGCACGGAGCATATCTTCTAGAATCTGATTGATCCTTTCAACTTGTCCTTGCGACTGAGGGTGGTAGGCTGTGCTGAAGTTTAATTTGGTTCCCAAAGCATTTTGGAAACTTCCCCAGAACTTGGAAGTGAAAATGCTTCCACGGTCTGAACTGATTTCAAGAGGAACTCCATACAGAGAGACAATTCTGTTGATATAGAGCTCAGCCAACTGAATTGCAGAAATTGTTTCCTTGATTGGAAAGAAGTGAGCTACTTTGGAAAGCCTGTCAATGACAACAAAGATTGCATTGTTGCCCTTCTGCGACCTTGGAAAACCCGTGATGAAGTCCATCTCTACTTTCTCCCATTTCTATTCCGGAGGCTTCAATGGTTGTAGAAGACCGGAAGGTTTCTGATGGACAGCTTTAACTCTGCGACACACATCACGCTCTGAGACATACTTGGCACAATATCGTTTCAAACCAGGCCACCAATATTGTGTTTTCAAGTCCATGTACATCTTAGTGCTTCCAGGGTGAATAGAAAGAACAGAATCATGCGCCTCCTTGAGAACTTGCTCCCTTAAACCTGGGTAGTTCGGAACAAACATCCGGTGTTCAAAGAAAAGAGTGCCTTGGTCATCTACGTGAAAAGACTCATACTTCGGAAGCTGAATGTTGGAGATGATCTTTTTAGTGTAAGGATCCCCAAGCTGAATGGAACGGACCTTTTCTTCCAAGAGGGGTGTTTCTAGAAGATTCAGAAGATAACCTTGATCCACAATTTCAAGGTTGATCTTGCGGGATTCCTCGCACAACAGAGGCTGTTGTTCTTCCACCATGAGATTGTTGACATAAGCTTTTTGGCTGAGAGCATCTGCCATGACATTGGCTTTGCCCGGGGTGTAGTTGATGGTCAAATCAAAATCATTGATTGTTTAAATCCACCTCCTCTGACGAAGGTTGAGATCAGGCTGTGTGAATATATACTTCAGACTCTTGTGATCCGAAAAGATCTCACAACGGTTGCCAAGCAAGTAATGCCTCCATACTTTCAAAGCAAAGACAACTGCTGCGAGTTCGAGGTCATGTGTAGGATAGTTGATCTCATGCGTCTTCAACTGACGAGAGGCCTAAGCAACAACTTGCTTTTCTTGCATAAGGACCGCACCCAATCCTTGCAATGAAGCATCACAGAAAATCTGGAAAGCCTTTGATGTATCTGGAGGAACCAAGACTGGTGTGGAAGTGAGCTTCTCTTTGAGTGTTTCAAAGCTTGCTTGACATGCAGGAGTCCAAAGATATTTCTTGCCTTTCTTGAGGAGATCGGTAAGAGGCTTCACAATTTTTGAGAAGTTTTGAACGAAGTGACGACAGTAACTGGCCAAACCAAGGAAACTCCGGACTTCTTTGACATTTATGGGTGGAAGCCAGTCCATAATTGTCTTAATAGTTTCTGGGTTGACGGCAATGCCCTTGGCAGAGATGACGTGACCAAGGTAGGTGACTTGAGGCAGCCAAAACTCACACTTGGAGAACTTTGCATACAGGCGGTTCTCACGAAGCTTGTTTAGGACACAATGAAGGTGTTCTTCATGTTCTTCCTTCGACTTAGAATAGACTAGAATGTCATCCAGGTAGACCACAACGAACTTATCAAGATACTCCATGAAAACCGAGTTCATAAGCCTCGAGAACGTGGCAGGTGCGTTGGTGAGACCGAAAGACATGACCGTGTACTCATACAGGCCATAGCGGGTGGTGAAAGATGTTTTGGGAACATCTTCCTTGCGTATCTTGATTTGATGGTAACCACTTCTCAAATCAAGCTTAGAGAATACCACAGCTCCAGCTAGCTGATCAAAGAGATCATTAATCCGCGGAAGGGGATATTTATTCTTGATTGTTTTAGCATTGAGTGCCCGATAGTCAACACAAAGTCTATCAGTCTTGTCTCGCTTCTTCACAAAGATGGTTGGACTACCCCAAGAAGAAGTACTATGCTGAATGAAACCCAACTTCTCTTGTTCATCCAACTGACGCTTAAGTTCAGCCAACTCAGCAGGACCCATTTTATAAGGCCGCTTGGAGATAGGAGCGGTGCCAGGTTCAAGTTCAATGACAAACTCAACCTCACGATCCGGAGGCATACCTGGTAACTCTTCAGGAAAGACATCTGGAAACTCACAAACAACAGGAACACTCTGAATACCTTCCATAGCATCATCATTCAGAGCCGCCAAAGAATAAAGCTGAATTGCAGGAGTCAGACTTGGAGAATAGACTATATGGCCTTCAGGAATTTTCAGAGAAACCGAACGTTCAGCACAATCAATCACAGCTGCATTTGCTGTCAACCAATCCATGCCCAAGATAACATCAATATCAGAATTTCCCAGAATAATTAAGGAAGCCGGAAACAAAGTACCACCAATCTCAATTTGATTGCCATGGCTGATATGAGCAGCCCTCAGGTTTGACCCAGGAGATTGTACCACAAGACGGTGCAATAAAGAAACCATAGCCAGATCTTGCTCATGAGCAAACTTGTGAGAAACAAAAGAATGTGAAGCACCAGAATCAAACAAAACTCGTGCAGGAACTGAGTAAACAGAAAGCATACCCATGACAACTCCAGGTGCATGCTCAGCTTGAGCGGCGTTGACACAGTTAGCACGAGCAACCGTAGATCCTGGCTTAGTGTTGATGTTGAGAGCCTGAGGTGGAGGTGCACGAATCATAGGAGCACTTGCCGTAGGTCTTGGAGGTGGTGGAGGAAGAGCTTTGTTGTTCATTGGACAATTCCAGTGCTAATGCCCAGTGTTTCCACAAGTATAGCAAGCACCAAGTGGACGTGGAGCAACGTAGCCAGGGACTCCGCCAGGCGCTCCATGGGTAGTTGTGGTTCTAGCCCCTGGGAGCCGCAGTGAAGGAGTTTGGTGGCCTTGGTGCGTAGCTTGAAGGTCTTGGTGGACCAGGGAGCGACGGTGGGGTGTTAGGAACCCAGACACGATGCTTAGAAGGAGCTGTCATAGCAGAAGAGCTTACTGTATCACGGCTGTGTTTCTTTGACTCCTCAAACACTTGCCTACTTGCTTCTTCCTGCAGAGCTGTGTGCTGAAGTTCCAGGAAAGATGCCGGCCTTGCATGAGTGATTGCATATTTGATGGAAGCATTGAGGCCTTGGCGAAACCTCTTTTGCTTCTTCTTGTCATCAGAGATCTCATCGCTACCATAACGAGACAGGTTCATGAAGTTTCTGATGTAGCTGTTGACATTGTCAGTGCCCTGCTTGAGATTGAGAAACACTTTCTTCATCCTTTCCATGACAATTTCTGACAGATATTGCTCTTTGAAAGCAGCAGTGAACCGCTCCCAAGTAGGCTGAAAACCAGAAAGATCTTCCTTGAGGTAATTTTCCCACCAGAGAGTTGCATCTCCCTTCAGAAGGTGAGTAGCACACTTGACCCATTCTTGCTCGGGAACATCCGCAGTCATCAGCAACCTTGATACTTCACGAAGCCAATCATCCACATCAAGTGGCTGATCAGACACCTCAAATTGGTGTGGGTTGAACTTGAGAAAACTCTTGATGTCTCCTCGCTTGGGAGGTGGAGGTAGCGGATCAAACTCATTCCTCCTCACACTTTCCTCGAAGCGCTGCTGGTTTTGCTGCATAGTGCCCAAAGCATTTGCAATACTTGCCAAAGCAGCCCCGAGTTCAGGTGGTATATCCTCCTCAGAACGGCGTGGTGGTGCCATCCTGTGATTGATATAAAACACAAGTCAGTACTATAATGGAGAATGATAATAATCCAAAATAGTACCAAAATGGAATTACTCAAGATTAAAGAATGCAATTCACTGAGGTGATATTAAAATATCAACAAAGTTCAAGGCAACTAGAAGATATTAAGCATAACACACACGACTGAACAAGGAGTGTGGTATACAACTAACAAAGAAAATTTTTCCGCAAATTTCGGCATTAAAATACCACTATATGCGCAAAACCACTTAACGAATCAAGATTAATAACTCTACTAGTTCAATATACAAAAGCAAATGACAAAAGTAGTGGTATGGTCGCGACTCCATCCCGCACTCAAATCATTACTCCGCACATGAATCAGTAAAACACATATCCCAACAACTTCTTCTTAAGATGAACCTAAAGATTGGTAACTACGGAAACGAACAGCCCAACAAGATAACATCGGATAACAAAGAGTAAGATAGATCGCATCGGTGTACAACGAATCAGAATAGATCGCATTGGTTTACAAAGGACTGTCGGTAGGGAATGTACCAACAGTTGATAACCAAAAGGCAGATAGTGATAACATTTGGATGCAACAGATAGAGAAGGAATTCACACACACACACACACACACACACACACAAACACAAACACAACCTATGGTACTACGGAACCCAGAACACGTGAATCCTAGTTTGAATTTTAGAAGAGGATTGAAAATGTTACACTTCCTTACCAGAAAGGGGTGGGTGGGTGGGTAAGAAGAAAAATGGAAGCAGTCCTACTCTCACGTTTGTTTTTCCCTAGTATACATAACTACCAAAATATTTGCTAGACAGACAACGACCATTTTGGCTGAGACCCTGAAGGGCGGGATGGCTCTGATACCAATTGTAACTACCTCGGTGAATTACGCTCTTAGTTAATGCCTGGATGAACGAAAGTGGTTAAAGTAGTACGGTGGGGCCCGAGGCCACTCATGGTAGACCTTTCGGCCGTCCTAACCACTTTCAGTCAACGGGACAAGAACGAGCGGCGTAATCGGCAGGCGAAGGGATCAACTACATACACAAATGAGTATGTATGCAAGCCACATACAACAGTCCTCAGAGCCATTCCATCTAAAAGAAATAGAAATATTGCAACGCCATACAGCAAGATCCAAATGTCCTAGATAGATATAATAATTTAGGATAGCTCCTCATACATCACACCTCAGAGTATCAGGCGGAAGCGGAAAACAAGATCTGAGTACGGATAAGAAGCAAATTGGCATAAGATGCCCCATAAATAAACGCATCCCGCCCACAGATCACACGGATCCCCGTTCCCGGAATCTCTACACCGAATGATCGTTGCCAACATCATCTGTCTCTTCCAGCCAGTATCCATCTTGCGGGTACACCTGTTCATCTGAATCAAACAATTTATTGTGTGAGACCCTAGGTGTACTCAGCAAGTCTTTATGCCACTAAAGGGGACACAACCTGGGGTGACGCAATTGCAGCAAAAGATAATACCTAACAATTCTATAGAGACTCGCTAACCTTCCGCCTAACCAATGATAGACGGAAGTCCGTGAATTAAGAACAACAGTTATAACAGTATAATTAACAGATCCATCCTCCTCCTCGCTTACCAACGAGGAAGCGGACGAACAACCCCCATCATCCGTTGGCAGTTTTATTAACCATTCCATGGGTATTGCACTATTTACTAGTCTAGTACTTAGTCAATTGAAAAGCGGTACTTTAGTTATACTTGTCTATGATCGAGAAACTGTGCTCCAAGTCGTCCATAACCGCGGACACGGCTTTCAGAAAGATTTACCGTGCAGGGGTGCACGAATAGCAACACACACTCGATCAACCTCGGAAAAAACCAAATCAAAACCCAACAAGGCATTCACGACAAAGCAATCACAGGATTCAGAAATATTTCAGGGGGCCACCCCATTAAGCTACCCGCAACGAAGTTGGCCGGCTCCGAGATGGACCCAAGGTTTGTGTGGACGGCGGTAAACGACTGGGAACCCGAAAATGTGACTGGGCTTGTCGATACAGCGAAAAAGTGTCACGATCCAAAACAGTACAGGTGCTCCTCGCACAATCTTAAATAAAGCAGTAACATGGCATAAGTGCAGAATAGTAATAAAGCCCCAAACTAATTGTGGCCCCAAGAAATAAGAATGAATCAAGCTCTGGCTCAGGCGGGTCCATAAGGCCTCCCGGATGTGGATAGTGCGAATAGTCAAGGAACAGGAATCAAGTATTCGGGGTCCTACGGGACACAAGGGAGCAGGAAAAACCAAATAGCAGATATTGCTCACCGGTGCCTCTTTCATTAGTTATCCCATTACTACTCAGGTTATGTTGTTTAGATACCTCATGATCCATCAGACACTCACATACCCTACTCATGTTTTTCTACGACTCGCATGGCTCAAACAACTCCTGTAGTAATGGCTCATGGGACTGGAACAAGCTTAGTGTGGTTTAAAAGTAAAGGCTATGCAGTACTTGGGATTCAATTTAATGCAATCGCGACTCAATGATGCAAGAATAAGATAGAGGCAATAGGTACTGTATGTATGCAAGCATGTGGTAGTGCTTGCCTGGCAGCTCAGTTGAAGCGAGAGATGGATCTGGGTAATACTCCTGTGATTCCTGGTAATTCTCCTGCTGGGCGTCTATTCGAAGAAGAACCAAACAAACAAGGGCCAACATAAATAAAGTGCACAAGCATATGAATTAAAGTGCAACAAGCAACCAAGCATGCCATGATGAATGATGCACAATTTACATGGCATTAAAGTAGCATGGCAAAGGTGGGGTGTGGATACAAGAAATAAGGCACTTTATTATTTATTTGCCCAAGTTTTATTGTCATAAACGGTTCAGATTTTAACTGACAACATGATGCGTGCTTCAATTCAGAACAAGGATTGCATAAATAGAACGGTCTCGTCGCGCTGATCGATTTAGACATATTATTTGTCAAATTTGGAGTTATAAAACAAAAGTTATTAATTAAATAAGGTAAAGGGCATTTTCTTGTAATTTTAATCATCTCGAAAATTTAAAGTGTCCAAAATATATTTTGGAGGGCATATTTGAATTCCTCACATTTTTCTGATTCCAAAACATATATTACATGTATTATTTGGATTTGTATTTTAGAAATTATTTGAATCTGAAAAGAATTTGAATTTAAATCAATTTGAAAAGATTTGTTTAAAACTGACTCAGGGGAAAAACTTTTTACACCGCAGGCAATTCCAGCCACAGACACTGACAGGTGGGGCAGCGCTGACTGGGCCACGCGCGCGCGGAAATTTCTTTTTGCACCGCAGGCTGGGCTAGCCACTGAGGCTGCGGGGTGGGGACAGCTGACGCTGGCCCACTTGACAGCGGCGAGGGAGACAGGGGCTGACAGGTGGGGCTAGGGGCTGGGGCGCGGGTTGCGGCCGGGAAAAGCCGAGGGGTTTTTAGCAAAAGCGTCAGCACGGCTGACTGGTGGGGTCGGTAGGAGCGCGGGTCGCAGGAATTAAAAAGGGTGGGGGCTTTTTTGCAATTTAACCACGGCCCGGTTTACTATTTATCTTCTCCTCGCGTCTGACGCGAATCTGGCGCACGGCGCGGGGTGGGGTTCGATCCGGGGATGTGTGCGTGCGCGCTGGGGTGGCTAACCAGTGCGGCTTGCTAGGGGAGCTGATAGGGAGGTGGGCGCGGGCTAGATAGGGCAAGCGTGGCGCGGGAAAGCTGCAGACGCCGGCGAGCTCTAGCGCGCGGAGGCTGCTCGACAAAACGCACGGCGAGGCTATAGCGGTAAGGTTAGGCGGAGGTTGTCAGGGAGAGGGAGATGCTCACCGCGAGTTGCCTGGTGGTGTTGGATCGGCGCGAGGGGCTGCGGAACGGCGAGGATGCAGACGCACCGGCGGGCTAGGGTTTCGGGGACGGCGAGGCGCGAGGTTGCTGGGGAGCTTCTCCGTCCAGGTCGGCGGGCACGGGGCGTCGCAGGGGGGCATGCTCGATCTTCTCCGCCACTTCACGGTCGTGCTGCTCGGCTGGTTCGACGGGGCGGGGTGGTGCCTGGCGGCGACCGGCGGCAGGTGGTGGACGTTGGGGAGGAAGAAGGAGGAGAGGAGGGCGTCTCGGGGTGGATCTGGGCGAGCCTTGAGAGGCGTGCGGGAGGAGAAAAAGGAGGGAGAGAAGGAGGAGGGCAGCTGGGGCACGGCAGAGAAAAGGGCTAGGGCTTTGCCCTTTTTCTCCCTCGAGCACGTGCTTGGCCGGCTGGGCTTGTCCAGGGGATGGGCAGCGCGGGGAGGGGGCTGTAGGTGGGGCTCTGGCCGGAGAGAGGGACATGCAGGTGGGGTAGCTCGGCTAGGTGGAGAAAGAAAGAGAGGGGAGGGGTAGCTCGGCTAGGCTTAGACATGGCTAGGGTTAGGGCATGGCTAGGCTAGGGTGGCTGGGTGTGGGCCAGGGAGAGGTGGCCAGGTGGTGCCCAGCAGGTTAGAGAGAGAGGGAGAGAGAGTGGAATAGGTTAGGGTTTAGGAGAGAATTAGAGAGAGAGAGAGGAAAAAGCTAGGTTAGGTTTATTTAGATATTTAGATTTTAATTTTTGATTATGAGACCAAAACAAGAAGATCCAAGGGGCTAGAGCTTGCATGATCTAATGTGGTAGAGAGACAAGAAAGAAAGAAATAAAGAGGAAGAAAAGAATTAGGTGGAAAAGATCACACATGGCTCATGCATGTAGATAAATAAAAAAAATAAAAGAAAAGAATGTGGTAAGATCATCCCAAGTGGAACATGGTGAGTGCTAGAATTGACATGAGGTGGAGGTGAAAGGAAATCCAAGAAAAAGGAAAAGAAAGAATTATGGGCTAAGCCTCATATGGTTCATGCATGGAGAAAATAATAATAAAAGAATATGGTATGGTGTGACTAAGGAGAGGTGGATATGGTTTTCCTAGATAGGATCCACCAAAACCAAAGAAAAACTAATGGAGGAAAAAGGTGGTGGAGAAGCTTGCATAGCCCATGCAAAATATTAATGACATGATTTATTATGTGAAAACAATAATAATATGATGGCATTAACCTTGTGCATTTCCAAGAAGTGGAAAATAAGCCAAGCAAAGAATTTGGGAGATTGATCCACCCCAAACCACATGAGCTAGGATAAAAATGTCACAAGAAAAAGAATTACAAGCTCATGGTTAAGGGATGGTGGGATTTTAAAGTGGTAGAAAGAAAGGTGGTGGAATTGAAATAAAAGATATGCCCCCAACTCAACTTGGGCATTTGAACAATATATAAATAACCAAACACAATATCCAGAGACAATTACAATTAATAATGCATGTGAGAGAAGAACCAAAAGAAAAGGAGTTTTATATGATGCTCAAATGCAAGGTGGCATGATGACATGAGCATGATATAATTATGATGCAACAATAATATATATGGAGTAGCCAATATCTTACTAGGACAAGTAGCATTACAATTGTTAGACAATTGGGGTCCTACAACTTGGCACATGCTCACACCATGTTATGACTATCTCAAGTCACCATAGCCTTTATGATCCTTTAGTTTTCAACTTGTAGTATCACTTTATGCTTTGATCAATGATGTTTTGTCGCTCTGCATGATTATGGCCATTATTGCTCTCTTAGTTTGTCGCTCTCAGTCTTTTGCTAGCCTCCACAACCAAGTATGAGTTCCGCTCATGCATCCAACTCCCTAAACCAGGTTATTCGAAAGAGTCCACCATACCTACCTACTAGCTTAAGCTATTCCAAGTATATTCATGCTTTTGTTTACCTTCCAAATTAAACTTGTTATGAGAAAACTAGTGATTAAAGCTCTCACGAACTTGATGGCACACCTTACTTTTTTGCATCTAATAAACTTGAACCATTGGGTCCTTCTTTGTTGCGTATATGCTTGCGCTTTATAAGTTGAAATTAGCAGAACCATGTTTTATGGGGAATGCTTTCAACATTGCACTTGTACTTTGTACCCCGTTGATATCATGTGCTTTTGCTTATGGATCCCGGTGGTGTGAAATAAAAGTGGAACTTATAAGATCATGGAGTTTGTATGTGTGTTAGAGAAACGCCTGGGACGGTAGCCTAAGCCATGCCTAATCATGGTGGAAACTTGCAACATCACCATAATGAGCACTCTATGAAGCATCCTCAATAAAAACCTATGCAAATAGCAAATAAAAATATCACTGAGATGCTCATTGTCTGCTTGCCTTGTCATTTTGATTATGGGATAGCTCCTGTATCATGTGCAAGGGGTACCTCGTTGGCGGTTCTTTATGATACACATGTACTTACAATGACAAGAGCTTACTCGTGACTAAAGTTGAGTAGCATGAGGTTCGGTCTTCGTAAGTAAGGGGCATGAGATTTCGGTTTATAACTTGTCAAGCATATCCTCTTAGTTGTGTCACTCTAACCTTAATCACCTTAAAGATGCTTATGATAGGGGCAATGAGAGCTGAAAGCTATGAGTACCATGATTTTTGGAAGCTCTTTATGAGACTTGAATCCCTACTTCCTTTTATAAAGGCCTTTCTTCCACCATTATATTGAGTCTCCATCTTCTACCTTTATGCACCTACTTTGAGAGCATAGTGGCCATTCTTAGTTCTATGTGCATTGTTCCAAGACTAGTTGATTGATGCATAACTTGATATTGCTTGTTTTAAACTATCTGTATCTAGTCACTCTTATGAACTTTGAAGGTGTCCTATGCATTTATGTTTTGCTACTCTATGAGGGACAAGTTGAATACTATTATGCTATGTTTTCTTTATGTCAAACAAACAAACGTCTTGCAAAGCATTGTTATTCATGAATCTTTTGTTTGTGCCTTTTCGTGTTGCATCATAGTTTCTTTGTCTTATTGCTAGAACTTTGTCTTTCATGTTATGATTGTAGTACTATGATCCCAGCTTTGAATGTTTTACAAATACTTTGATCAAGTCTTTGATGGTGCATGTCACCTCAAAAATTATTCTTTCTTTTTATCACTTACCTACTCGAGGACGAGCAGGAGTTAAGCTTGGGGATGTTGATACATTGCAAATGTATCTATAATTTTTGATGTTCCATGCTTGGTTTTATCCACTTTCTTGTGTTTTGTGCACACTTTGGAGTACTTTTCATATGATTTCTTGGACTAACCTATTAACAAGAGCCACAGTGTCAGCTGCCTGTTTTCTGCTGTTTTTTGTTCCAGGAAAGTCAGAAAATGAATATTCTCGGAATTGGACGGGACAAAAGCCAAAGTGCCTATTTTTCCGGAAGTCATGATATGCCAGAATACGAGACGGAGAATGGCTGGGGGGCGGCCACACCACCTGGCCGCGCGGCCAAGCCTAGCCCGCGCCAGGGGGTGGTCTGGCCAACCCCAGCACCCCCTCGGCCTCTCCTTCCGCCTATAAGATGCCCTCGGGACGAAAACCCTAAGGGCCTGATCAAAAATCCACGAAAGAGTCTGTAGCTGCCGTCATCTCCATCCCTAGATCGGGAGGTATCTGATGCTCTTCCCGGCACCCTGCCGGAGAGGGGAATTCACCCTGGAGGCCTTCTTCATCACCATGCAAGCCTCCGGTGTGATGCGTGAGTAGTTCATCCTTGGACCACGGATCCATGTAGTAGCTAGATGGCTGGTTCTCCTCCTTTGTGCTTTCATGTCTAGATCTTGTGAGCTCCGTTCATGATCTAGATCATCTATTTGTAATTCTGCATGTTGTGTTTGTGGGGATCCGATGGATATTGAGATGCTATTTCAGATTGATTATTGATTCTATCATGTCTTTGTTATTTATGATCTTGCATGTTTTCCATTGTTAGTAGCTATCTTGGCCAAGTAGATGCTAGCAACTCCAAGAGTTAGTATTTATGCTCGATAGTGGGTTCATGCCTCTGGTAATCTGGGGAAGTGACAGAAATCTCTAAGGTACTAGATGTGCTGTTGCTACTAGGGAGAAAACAACAATCCTTTGTTCATAGAACAATCGTATTGTTTACTTTACATGCAGTTCGTAAAGCAATAATCTGTTGCTTGCAACTTAATACTGGAGGGGGTTCAGATGATAACCTGAAGGTGGATTATTAGTCATAGATGCAGTTGGATGGCAGTCTATGTATAATGTTGTAATGCCCAATCAATTCTCAAAGGAGTCAAGATGATTAGTATATGCATGTATTGCTTTCTCGATGTTTGTCAATTGCCCCGCTGTAATTTGTTCACCCAGCATGGTATCTATCTTAAGGAGAGCCACCTCTAGTGAACTATGGATCCCGGTCCTTTTCTTTACATACAATCTACAAACTATTACTGCTTTGTGTTTACTTTCTGCAAACTTTACTTCTTTCCATTCGATACGTTTAATCCTTTGTTTTCTGCAAAACACAGTGAGATTGACAACCTCATCGCAAGTTGGGGACAAAGTTCTGTGGTTGTGTTGTGCAGGTCTCCACGTTGCTACTAGCACCGGTAGTGCGCCCTGCCAAGGCTCAGCTAGCAACACCTTTGGGGTGTTTCCTTGCTCCTACTGGTTCGATTAAACCTTGGTTTCATAACTCAGGGAAACTTGCTGCTGTGCTCATCATATCTTCCTCTTGGGGTTCCCAACGAGCTCTACATCAACACCACACCAGCTTTTTTCTGGTGCCGACACTGAGCCATCAACAACTTCTTTCCCGACTCTCCGCTCTTTTGCCTCAACCGACTTGGTAATAGAGCGATTATAGTCTGATGTGAGCGCTATGGGTAGATGAAGCTGAAACTTAAGCGCGGCTGCTTTGGCTTTATCTTCTGCGGTGACAGCGAAGAATGCCTCTATCGGCTTTTTCTTGTTAGCCATGTCAATCTTCCACTTTTCATAATGGGCAACAGTTTCCTCATCTGTCTTCTCGCAAGGTAGCTTCTTCATATTCTGTTGAGGTACTTTTGGGAGGGGCGATAGCTTACATTTCGGTGATCAGAACATGCTCTTGCTGCTGCTGGTGGTGCTTCCCCTCTTAGTATACTTCTGCTTTTGTCTCTGAGGCTCAGGGGACGGAGACGGCTGACGCGGCGGCGGAGACGGCTGAGGCGGCGATGGAGACGGTTGCGCTGAGTGGTGAGGTGGTGAAGGCGACGGTTGCGCTGGAGAATGGTGAGGTGGCGGCGAAGTTGGATTGCTGCTCTGAGGAGTGGGTGGCCTTGGCGGCACATAATTTGGAAGCATGATGCGCTCTTTTGGCCATAGAATAGTCCCCCCTTTGGCTTCTCCTAGTTGAGTCAGCTCCATATCTTCCCCTGCAGGGTGGTCTAGCTTCAGCTCCTCAAAATCTTCCTTCACCTCATCCACCGTGACGACAGCATACCCTTTTGGAACCAGTCTGCAATGCCAAGTTGGGTTAGGCGCAATTGGTACCTCCATGCCGACCGCCGCCGTCACCCTTAAGTTCATAACCTGCACCTTTAGCTCACAAGCTGTGGTCTCTGTGATATCATCCACTAGGTAGCGTTTAGGAGGAGATGTCGTCGGTGCATCATCATCAACATCATGGAGCCGCGTGGAAGCGATGCTCCTTTTCTTATTCGATAGGGCGCCGGTACCTCGAATGCAGCTTCTACCACGTGTCGCTGAGATTGGCTGCTAGCACCTTGCTGGCTAAGTTTGTCGAGTTGATCCTGGTGCCGCTTTAATGCTTCTTCTACATTACGCAGCCGGTCTGCAGCGGCCGCTTTCTCAGCTGCCTCCCTTTCCTTTCTCCTCTGATGGCTTTTATCGGGATATCTCTTCATTTCCGGGGCGAAGGCAACCTTCCACGGCTTGGAGCCTGGTGTGCCTCGTGCTTGTCCGTCGTGTTTAGGATTTTTAAGGGCGCGTGTGAGCTCGTTGTTCTCTCTATCGGGAACGAATCGTCCCACTGCAACATCATCTACTTCATTTCTAATATCGTCGATGGGCAGTAGGGGATCATCTTTGTGTTTCTGATTATATATTGCCCTCCCTTCTTTGTCCAACGTGCCCCCATGGCCGTAAAACCAGTTTCTCGCCCGTGGTGTCCATGTTGTGGGCTCTGGTCTGATCCCAACACCTATGTAATTGACCTCAAGTGCATCCCACTTAGGCATGCAATCGGCGTAGCCAGCAGGCCCCATGTTATGATGGTATACTTTCTTAACAGCGTTCTCCGTATTTATTCTAGACCTTTCCTTAGCTTTCTCCGATGTCTTGTACTTCACAAAATCCTCCCACTGGTGTCTTAACTTAGCATAGCCGCCTTGAGTGAAATCCGGAGTCTTCTCTACCTTGACAAAGTTATTGTACAGTTTCTTCTTCCAGTTATTGAATGCATCGGCCATCTTGATGAGAGCAAACTTCTTGACTCTTTGCACAAGCTCCATTCTTGCTCTCTCCTCCTCATCTGGATTCACATTTGGCATCGGCAGGAGGAAATTAATCACGAGCTTGTCAAAAAGCTTATCTTTGGCGGTGTCGCCGACATACGGGACTCCACCGCCGCTTGGCCGATTCCATTCTTGAACGGTGATAGGGATGTAGTCCCTCGCAAGAACTTCGCATTGCTTGATAAATTTTCTTGCAACATCGACGGGAGCTTGCGGTTCGCCATCTACACCGACCACATCGATCCTATACCTCACAGTGTCATCCAACTTTTTTGTTGGGTCTCGTTTTGTTCTTACAGAAGAAGTTCTCGATCCGGAGGGTTAAAATATGAAAGAGTGTTAATATATGCATGTATATATATAGACAGCAGCATTTTAATTACAAAAATACATATATACACCTGGCCGGTGTTTGCGAGATTTAAGGTTCCGTCGGAGCCGTCGCCTTCTCCCTTATCGGCTTCTCCCCTATCCCAGGCTTCAGCTTCTACCTCACCGGAGCCGTCTCCTCGGTTGAGAGACTCATCTCCCTAACCGCAAATTGTTCAGAAACTCACTGGTGACATCGATATCGATATCTTCATTTTCGCAGATCATTCCTTGGAGGATATTTTCCTGATATTCTAGAATCATAGTATCTTGCTGTGTTGGATCTATAGTATCTGCAAATTAAGATTTTCAAGTTACTATAATGCAAATAATGCAAAACACTATGCCCTTATTTTCTAAATCGGTTTGGAATGTCCTAGGTGGACAACCAATCAAACCTATGGTACTTAGGGGGTGTCGGTGTTCCTTTATGTAAAGTAAGGTTCAAAAGTTGTAATAATACGAATGCTTACATTTTTAAATAGTAGAGATCATTTTTCTGATCATTTTGATATATTATACACATTTTTCTGATTTAAAATGAATTAGTTATGATCATTTTAATCCTTTTTAAAATTATTTTTAAATAAATAAACATTTTTGCAATTACTAATTAAAAACCTAACTAAAAATCTAACTAAAAACCTAATTAAAAACCTAAATAAAAACCTAATTAAAAACCTAACTAAAAACCCAATTAAAACCTAACTAAAAACCGACTAAAAACCTAATTAATAAAGGGCCAGCCGGAGGAGGCTTACCGGCGGTGGCGGGGGCTGCCTACGGTGGGCTCGGGCGGCGCGGTCATGGCTCAGGTGGCAGCGGCGCCGGTGGGGGGCGGCGCGAGCAGGGGCGGCAGGTGCAGGGGCTCGGGCGGCAGCGCGGTCGGAGGCGGAGCGGCGTGGGCTCGGGCGACGCGGTCGACGGCGAAGAGGGCGACGACGGCGCGGTCGACGGTGACTGGAAAATCCGGCAGCTTGACGGCATCGTTTTGCACCGCGCGTGATTTTCCTTAGGCGTTTTGCGAGTGAAGTGAATGGGGAAGAAGAAGGAAGGGATTAGTTATCTAGTACAGACCTTTGGTCCCGGTTCGTCCCAACAACCGGGACCGTTGATCCTTTGGTCCTGGTTGTTGGGACGAACCAGGATCAATGGTCTGGGCAGGAGCGTTGCTGTGCTGCCACGTGCGCGGGCCTTTGGTCCTGGTTCATCCCAACAACCGGGACCAAAGGATCAACAGTCCCGGTTGTTGGTACGAACCGGGACCAATGGCATGTTTATGGCAGCACGCGCACCCAGGATCATCGGTCCCGGTTGGTGGGACAAACCGGGATTGTTGACCTGTTTTTCCGATTTTGGCAAACCTTTTGGTCTTCACGCCATTTTCAAATTTGTTTTCTTCTTTAATTAATAAGATGTTTCAATTTAAGATGATTATTTATTTGGAATTTCAAAAAACTTTTAACAGGAAAAGTGCTTCAATTTAAATAACTAATCAAAAACTATTTTCTGTTTTCAAATATTTTTATTTGAACTATACAATTTTACTATTTTCAATTAAAATTGCATTACCAAATATTTATTGCATAATTTGAAATTTCAAAAAACTTTCAACAGGAAAAGTGCTTTAATTTAAATAACTAATCAAAAACCATTTTCTGTTTTCAAATATTTTTATTTTAACTATACAATTTTACTATTTTCAATTAAAATTGCATTACCAAATATTTATTGCATAATTTGGAATTTCAAAAAGCTTTCAACAGGAAAAGTGCTTCTATTTAAATAACTAATCAAAAACGATTTTTTGTTTTCAAATATTTGTATTTGAACTATACAATTTTACTATTTTCAATTAAAATTGCATTACCAAATATTTATTGCATAATTTGGAATTTCTAAAAACTTTCAACAGGAAAAGTGCTTCTATTTAAATAACTAATCAAAAACCATTTTCTGTTTTCAAATATTTTTATTTGAACTATACATTTTTACTATTTTGAATTAAAATTGCATTACCAAATATTTATTGCATAATTTGGAATTTCAAAAAGCTTTGAACAGGAAAAGTGCTTCTATTTAAATAACTAATCAAAAACGATTTTCTGTTTTCAAATATTTTTATTTGAACTACACAAATTTACTATTTTCAATTAAAATTGCATTACCAAATATTTATTGCATAATTTGGAATTTAAAAAAACTTTCAACAAGAAAAGTGCTTCTATTTAAATAACTAATCAAAAACCATTTTCTGTTTTTAAATATTTGTGAGGTGCCAAGATTTGAACTACAAGTACATGATATAATTCTTGTGAATTTTAAAAAAATCATTTATAGGTTCACAACATGCTATTTCATCAGAGATCCACTTCAAGTTCAGCGAGGCTCAGCCCCGGGCTAAGAAGCTTCATGCCCGTCGTTTTGAATATAGTTTGAAACGGGCATAAGAAATTCAAAAATGATCCAAACAATGTGAAACCTTCGCGTGGTGTCATATTATGTGTCACAGTTGCAAGGAAAAATATTGAACTTGAAAAATTGCAAACATCATAAAAAATCCTTCACAAAATAACCTATCATGTTCGATGTTTCATGGCATTTAGGTCAAACCACCAATGTTATGGCTAGAATCAGGCATAGTTTTTGATGATGTGCCCATATTGTGCACACATGTGCATCTTGGGATGGCTTACGATGTTGTAGGAGGAAGTTTTCCTTTTCGACGCACGAAAAAGCCAATTTCCATTTTTGAGGTGCCGAAATCGGGGTGTTCTCTGAAGCAACCACCAAATTAAAGTTTGGCATTGGTACCAACCCATTTTTCAAAAATACTAGACCACCTTATATATTGAATTTCCCAACCGGTGTATCTGGAACCTTTCCGTCCATCCCCCATGAAAAAGACAAATTCCTGCCGAATCGGTAGGAGGTTGCCAAGATTTGAACTACAAGTACATGATATAATGCTTGTGAATTTAAAAAAAAATCATTTATAGGTTCACAACATGCTATTTCATCAAAGATCCACTTCAAGTTCAGCGAGGCTTAGCCCCGGGCTAAGTAGCTTTAGTCCCGGCTGGTGGGTGCAACCGAGACTAAAGCTGTCGGTGGGATAAGGACGCATGGGTAACCTTTAGTCCCGACTGGTGGGCACAACCGAGACTAAAGTTGTCGGCAGGATAAGGACATGTGGGTGGACGCACTGCTCGATGAGATAAAGCATGTAGCGCACGACGCCCTGTCGGAGGAACAAGACAAAGTAGAAGCGGCGCCGTGCCTATAAAAGGAGCATCGATACGCCATGGCAAGCAGCTCAACAAGACAACATAGGTAGAGAGAGTTTCATCCCCATGGATGGAGGGCTAGGAAATCTCCCGTGGCGGAGCTTCTCGAAGATGTCGTTGGTGCACACGCCCTACGGCATCTTCGGAAGCTCCGCCTCGGAAAATTTTCCCTGCAAGCCCGTGAAAGACTCCATCTCCTCTAACAGTGTTGGGGAAATAGTTAGGAAATCTCCCGTGGCAGAGCTTCTCGAAGACGTCGTTGGTGCACACGCCCTACAGCATCTTCGGCAGCTCCGCCTCGGAAAAATTTCCCTGCAAGCCCGTGAAAGACTCCATCTCCTCTAATAGTGTTGGGGTAAGGGTTGGGAAATCTCCCGTGGCCGAGCTTCACAAAATTACCTATCATGTTCGAGGTTCTCATATAAAGTTTCAATACATCACATAAAGTTTCCATACATTACATAGATTTACATAGGGTTTAGGGTATGAATCCTTCATCGCGTATGTCGATCCCTTGCCTATGATCACTTCTTAGGCCGTAACCATGGAGCATCTTCTTTGCTTAACGGGATGCTTGGGTCAGTTTTCACGGTGAAGGGCAGAATTTCATCAAACTTATCATAATATGCGGACATGTCTGTCTTGTCCTCGACTCCTGCGATGTTTCTTTTCCCTAAAAGATCTATGTGATGCCTGGGCTCATCGTATGATGTATTCGTTTCCTTATTTTTTCTTTTTTGGGTCTAGAGGACATGTCCTTCACATAAAAAACCTGAGCCACATCATTGGCTAGGACGAATGGTTCGTCTCTATAACCAAGATTCTTGAGATCCACTATTGTCATTCCGTACAGCTGGTCTACCTTTACCCCTTCTCCATTCATGTTGACCCAACTCCACCGAAACAAAGGGACCTTAAAAGTAGGTCCATAGTCAAGTTCCCATATCTCCTCTATGTAACCATAGTATGTGTCCTTTTTCCCATTCTCACATGTTGCATCAAAGCGGAGACCACTGTTTTGGTTGGTGCTCTTTTTATCTTGGGCAATCGTGTAAAATGTATTCCCATTTATCTCGAACCCTTGAAAAGTCAATACACTCGCAGATGGTGTCACGGCCAACAAGTAGAGCTGATCTCCAATAGTGGTGTCATTCATGAGATGTAATTGCAACCAAGTGCCGAAAGTCTCCATGTGATTTTATTTAATCCAGTAGTCATCCTTCCCCGGGAACTTGGAGCGTACAACATTCATGTGTTCCTCGATATACGGAGCCACGAAGGTAGAACATTGTAGAACTATGTAGTGTGCTTGATTCAAAGAATGTCCGTCCCTAAATATCATTGCTTTCTTTCCTAGCGTGCCTTTTCCACTCAGTATCCCCTCATACGGTGATTCAGGTACACCAATCAGCTTAAGGTCAGGAAGAAAGTCTACACAGAACCCAATGACCTCCTCTGTTCCATATCCCTTGGAGATGCTTCCTTCTGGCCTAGCACGGTTACGAACATATTTCTTTAAGACTCCCATGAACCTCTCGAAGGGGAACATATTGTGCAGAAATACAGGACCGAGAATGGAAATCTCTTCGACTAGGTGAACTAAGAGATGCGTCATAATATTGAAGAAGGATGGGGGGAACACCAACTCAAAACTGACAAGACATTGGACCACATCCTTCTGTAGCCTTTCCAGACTTTCTTGATCGATTACCTTCTGAGATATTGCATTAAGGAATGCACATAGCTTCACAATGGCTAATCGAACATTTTTCGGTAGAAGCCCCCTCAATGCAACCGGAAGCAACTGTGTCATAATCACGTGGCAATCATGAGACTTCAGGTTCTGAAATTTCTTCTCTGCCATATTTATTATTCCCTTTATATTTGACGAGAAGCTAGCCGGGACCTTGATACTGTAAAGGACTTCAAAAAAGATTTCCTTCTCTGCTTTGGTAAGAGCGTAGCTGCTTAAGTATTCACGTCCTTTATTAGTATGCTTGTTGTATGGGTCTTTGATACGTTCTGGTCCTCCCATGCTTCTGGTGTATCTTTTGTCTTCCCATACACGCCCAGGAAGCCTAGCAGGTTCACGCAAAGATTTTTCGTCACGTGCATCACGTCGATTGAAGAACGGACCTCTAGGTCTTTCCAATACTCAAGCTCCCAAAATATAGATTTCTTTTTCCACATGGCCGTGTGTCTGGTAATGGAGTCTTTCGGAAGAGATTGACTGCCAGGACCCTTTCCAAAGATTACTTCTAGGTCCACCATACCAAATACATCAGCACCTTTAGGGAGCTTAGGCTTCTTCCGGTAATCTGCCTCACCATTGAAATGCTTGCCTTTCTTTCTTACTTGATGATTGGTCAGAAGAAATTTACGACACCCCAGGTACACAACCTTCTTACATTTATCCAAATATGTACCTTTAGTCTTATCTAAACAGTGCGTGCATGCATTGTATCCCTTGTTTGACTGTCCTGAAATGTTACTAAGAGCAGGCCAATCATTGATGGTTATGAACAACAACGCTCGTAGGTCAAATGGATTCTGTTTGTGCTCATCCCACACCTTTACACCTGGTTCTGCCCACAACTGCAAAATTTCATCGACTAATGGCATTAGGTACACATCAATGTCGTTGCCGGGTTGCTTCGGTCCTTGGATGAGCACTGGCATCATAATGAACTTCCGCTTCATGCACAACCAAGGAGGAAGGTTGTAGATACATAGAGTCATTGGCCAGGTGCTATGACTGCAGCTCTGCTCCCCAAAAGGATTCATGCCGTCTATACTTAGACCAAACCATAAGTTCCTCGCGTCACCTACAAAGTTCGAGTACTTCCTCACGATGTTTCTCCACTGCGACCCATCGGCGGGGTGTCTCAGTTTCCCGTCTTTCTTATGCTCTTCTTTGTGCCATTGCAACAACCTGGCATGCTCTTTATTTCTGAACAAACGTTTCAACCATGGTATTACAGGTGCATACCACATAACCTTAGCAGGAACCCCCTTCCTGGGGGGCTCGTCATCGCCCTCAATATCACCAGGGTCATCTTGTCTGATCTTGTATCGACATGCAGTGCATACCGGGAATTTATCCATATTCTCGTACTTCTCACCGCGGTACAGGATGCAGTCATTAATGCATGCATGTATCTTCTCCACATCTAATCCTAGAGGGCAGATAGTCTTCTTTGCTTCGTACGTTGTCTCGGGCAGCTCGTTATCGTTTGGAAGCTTCGGCTTCATTATTTTCAGTAACTTCTCAAATCCCTTGTCAGATAAGCCAGTCTCTTCCTTCCATTTCAGCAGTTCAAGTGTGGTACCGAGCTTTGTGGTGCCATCTTTGCAATTTGGGTACAACAAATTTTTGTGATCCTTTTGCATGGCCTCCAACTTAAGCTTCTCCCTTTATGTATCACATTGTTGCTTTGCATCAGAAATGATCCGACCAAGGCCATCAGCGGGCTCATCCGATGCCCGTTGTTCTTATTCATTGCCGCCTCCCTCTTCTTCATTGTCTTCCATTGCAGTATCACCGTATTCTTCAGGGGACATAGGATAGCTGTCATCATCCTCCTCTTCTTCATTTTCTTCCAGCCTAACCCCTCTTTCTCCGTGCATGGCCCAACAATAATATCCGGGCATGAAACCTCTCCGAAGCAGATGGCTTTGAAGAATTCTCGGGGAAGAGTGCTCCGCCATGTTCCGACAGTCAACGTAGGGACAAGACATAAAATTATTCACTTTGTTTGCCTTTGCCAAATCGATAAATTTATGAAGGCCTGCAATAAAATCGGAATCGCGTCGGTCGATATACATCCATCGCATCCGTGCATCGATCTGCGTTATAATAATTAACCATTACAATAACATCGTGAATAGTAAAATGACCATCCTACATGGACACGTGCAATATTTTTGTATCAGTTACAGATAAAGAAGATAAGGTTGCTAACCTCAGCCGAAGATACCGTGTTGTGTGAACTTAAGTGTGGCTCGGACATTTCGTCGAACACCTTGTGTGCAATCAAAGAAAAAAAAGCTAGCACCCACACCTCACACATAATCCAGCAAAATTTGGTGGCAAGGGGCAAAGGGCTGGGCTTATATATAGCCAGGGGAGGGTTTTGGTCCCGGTTAAGGCCACGAACTGGGACCAAAGCCCCTCCCGCGCGACACGTGGCGGCCCACCAGCGCGCCCCCACCCAGGTCATTGGTCCTGGTTAATGGCACGACCCGGGACCAATGACCTGGGTGGGGGGCGTGTTGCTGGGCCTCGACGTGTCCCACGGGAGGGGCTTTGGTCCCGGTTCATGGCATTAACCGGGACCAATGCCCACCGTCGCTTCGTCGTCCCCGTGTATAAATATAAGGCCACAACGTGTCGCTTTCGCCATCGCCTCGGCCTCTCTGCAGTCGATCTCCACCTACCCCTTTCGCCATCGCCTCTCCACCACGCGGTCGTCTCGCCTCCTTTCCCTCTTCAATCTCCACCGCGCGCGCCGCCTGGGAGGTGCCCACGCTCAACTTCTATGAGGCGGCGATGTTTGCGTACTACGGCATCCTCGGGCCGCCGCGCGCGACGGTGCTCGCCGGATTTCGCATCAGCGAGGCGGTTGTGCCGGTGGCTCCGCTCCTCGTCCCCGGCGGATACGAGATGGAGTGCGTCATCGCGGAGCGTCGCTGCCAGATGCCCGCGTGGAAGAGGACGCTGCCCCGTTACGCGGCGGCCAGCGAGTATTGGCCCCGGCTGTTTAAGAAGGAGCGGAAGGCCAAAGTTGGCAACCGCATCGTGGACGGACGCGTGGTGCACCCGGATCTCCGCAACCGAGAAGGGTGGGAGATGTTCTGGTCCGTTCCTGGACGGACCATCTACACCGCCATCGACCCCGCTAGCCGCGCAGAGGAGCTCCGTCTCCCGAACAATGCCGAAATCGTGGAGATTTCGTCCGACGACGACGAGGAAGCCAGCGGCTCGCATGACAGCGGCAGCGGACGTGTTGTCGACTAGAAAAATTTGTAAAGTCGCACTGTTTGGAAAGAATTTGTGGTCGAATTAATAAAATGTCTCGATTTAGATCTTTGTCTCAATTAATTTGTGTAAGATTTTTTCAAAAATACTGATCAATTCAATTTCTACCTCGAATTAATTTCTGACTCGATTTAATTTCTACCCCGAATTAATTTAGATTGTCCCGAATTACGAACCGTCGCGGGGTTTTTTGTTCCGGTTCGTGGCATGACCCGGGACCAATGCTCCGCAGAGCGGCACGTGTGCGTCGCGGGGGCATTGGTCCCGGTTCATGCCACGAACCGGAACCAATGCCCAGGCGGCATGAACCGGGACCGGTGCCTGGCATTGGTCCCGATTAAGAAAACGAACCGGTATCAATGAAATTTGGGCGCTGAACCAAAGACCGTTTGTTTTTCTACTAGTGATATATGGAAAAATAAAAAACTTAAGGAAGGAAAGGGCGTCGATGGAGACACGGTCACCAAGTGCATGCGTCTTAATGGCCGCCAGGCGGTGCATGTGTCTGATAGTGGTAGCCGTCGACGCGTCCACATATACGTGCACGTCCCAGGGCCATTTGTTCTACCGGAGGTGCAAACCAAACAGCATGTTCGTGAGCAGAGTACGACTACGAAATGGAGTCTCAGTTCAGAGGACGATTGAGGTAACCGGAGTTCACACGACTGTCTCGCGTCTCATATGTCCTCGTGCAATATATTCAGGGATCACACCATGTGGACACATAAATGTGATGCACATGTTTCAGGAACAGGTTAATTTTCTCGGCTAGACGTATGCATCCGGCACGAATGTGTTTTTTTAATGACGATAAAAACCTCGCGCCTACATCACACAACAACAATATCCCTCCGTCCAGAAATAAGTGAGTTGAATTTGTCTAAATTATCATGTATTTATTTAGACATGTTTTAGTGTATACGTATATCTAAATCTAGATAAAACCAAAATCACTTATTTCTGAACGGATAGAGTATTATTAAAATAAAAGCAACGTGATTAGACAACAATGACAAAACCATGACAAGCTATAAAAATAGACATGATTGCTAATTCTCATCCAGTCCGATAAGTAAGTTAGACCAATATTGAATCATTGGCCGTTGGATTTTCATAATAATTCATGTCCGTGAGAAGTCTAATAAGAAAACACCTACAACTTTTAAAAATAAAGGGAATACAATAATATCAAGAGGATACCAAATACGCCAACATCTGCACCAACATAACTTCAAGAACTAGTCGAGACATTAAGCATACACACAACAAAAATGGGAAATCAAGAAAGAAAAATAAAAAGATCCTGTCAAATGATCGACCGCTCGCCACAACTGAACTCGAAGCACCATATACAACACCCTATCTACAGAAGATATTCTCCAAAAACGACGCCTCCAAAAAGGAAACCGTGCATGAGCATCGTCATCGCTCAATCAAAAAATATAGGTTTTCGCTGGAGTAAATCCGCACATTCCAAACAATGCCTTCAATAAGAACCATTGCCAGGTACAACATACCGGGGAAGGGCTCGCAGACTTCCTGGCCATCCATGCAGAACCCATGGGCAGGATCCATTCATATGTGTCCTGGTCCCCCACTGCACCCACTGTTTCTTGGCCCACCTCAAGCCCATCATGCCATGTTGTCTCCACCATCTCCATGGCCCCATGGTGATGCCATGGCCACCAGGAGAACCTTCGCCACCCCTATCATGGATACCAGGAGCGCTAGGACCATCGCCAATCACTCGATATATTGCTTGCACTGACATACAGTGCTCTACTTCCATCCTTTGACCAAGGCCCCCTCATGCGGTATTTTGACACCATGACCTTGACACCACCATCCTCAAATGAGTGGTTCACATATTCCGGTGCATCAGCTCACATGAATGGAAATCAAGATAATCTCTCGCATATCCTACCCTCTCACTCCCCTTATCCACGTGTCTTCGTCGGCAATGGATATGCTCTTTCCATCACTCGTGTTGGCCACACAACTCTCTCTACTCCTAGTCATTATGTAGAGGTATTTTACGATGGTAGATTAATGTTTGGAGGAATCACACTCGGAGATTGGGTTGGTGGTGCATAGAGACATAGATCTATACATGTTTGATCCCTGTACGTACAATATCCGGTAAAAACTTTACACCTGTTTGTGGGTGTTTGGGATTGTCATTGCATTTTGTACTGATTTCAAGGTAAAGCTTGATCTCACCTATGGTGTATGGTGGTAGTTGTGCAAAGGTTCAAGATGATGGTATGATCTCTTGGATCTGAGTTAAGCCTTATCCCATTCGGCATCCCTACCCCCTTATATATATTGCAGGGATATGGTTAAAAGGTCCTAAAATGGATTTACAAGTGGCGGTACCAATGCTAAAACCCAGAATATATAGATCTGATCTTTGTGGAGTAACTTGACATCTCTAAGAATAAGCAATCGGGATCCACCCTGCCTTGGCTTCCAAGGAGATGGTGTTCGGGACCCCATATGGTGACTGAACCTTGCAGTGGGCAACCATGGTTTTGGTGGGACATATTTAGTATGGTTGGGCCTACCCGGTTCCTATGACCTTGTGAGTATCCCTAGAGTCCTTCGTGATTAGTGGAGCTGCATTCAATTCAATTTGGGCATGTTGAATGGAAATCCATGGACTATCATCAAAACAGATGCCACAAAGGAGTCCTTGAATCTCCTATTGTTGACATGGTCTATTGGGCCAGAATGCAAAGAGGCATCAGTGCCCGACCGTCTCGGAGAAAATAAGAAGTTATGTTCCCCCGACATGATTGAAAACACCAATGGTTGCAGGTGCCATTGGGAAACCCCTCAGTAGTTAATGCAAGGAGAAGAGCGGCTGCGCGTACTTCTAGGCGCATGTCTATAATAGAGGCACCGTGACGGTTCCCCCTCTTGTCTTCTCCACTCCAATTTTCACGTTCTCCCCCTTGGTTTCTCCACAGCTTCTAGCAGTTATGGCGAGAGCTCATGCAGGCCATGGGCACGGTCTCAGTCGTGTCCGCAGTTGTGGTTTTGGACGCGGACATTTCTGGTCACCTATGGCGTCATAGGAGGACCTCTTGCCGTGTGGACATGGTAGTAGCTCTGGTCAATCACCCTCGCATCTGTCCTCATCGGAGGGCCTCCTATTGAACCCCGTTGGCTTAAAATTCCTTGTGCCCATGTACCAGGAATCTTGAGCGCGACTAGGATCCCAGACAAGTTCGCATGGGTGCTTGAAATTCGAGAGCCGCATGACCTGAGGCATCAAGAGGAAAGTTGCATCCACGGCGTCTAGGGGGTGGAGGTACTCTTTGATGGTGGCTACTATTGGGGTTCACATAGGTAAAAATTCTATCGAACAAGGAAGATCGAACTATGCAAGAACATGAGATAGGTTAGATCTAGTACTCACCAATGCTACAACAAATTTTGTCGACGATGATGTTGGTGATGCACTCGAGGTAGGATCAAAGTGACGATCCCTCCAAAGGTATCCACGTGTCCGGTGATCTTGTTCCGGCAGAGCTTTGGCGTGTAGGGGTCGACAATGCTAGAGTAGTGGAGAAGGCTTACGACGTGTATGAGAGAGTGTTTTCTAAAGGGAGGGAGGTAGCCATGGGCTAATGGAATGGTTGTGGAGGGTTGCCCCTCGCTCCCTTTTTATAGGAGGAGGGGCTAGGTGGCTAGGGTTTATATAGGGGGAGGAGGGGGCTAGGAGACGGCCATGGTGGCCTCGGGGCTTGTCTCCATATTGATTAAAAGTATGCCATGAGGTGTCCTCTAGGCGTGGAAAGAAATGGGGTACGAGATCTAGGACATCCGGGACAAGGAGCACACAAGCTTACCTAGGTTCAGATCCGACTGCGGTGGTCGGATCCTACTCTTGATGCCAATCCACTATAATCAGCAAAGATGGAGGCTGCAAAGAGTTGAAGATAGATTCACATGTGCGATTTGTGAGATTGAGGTGCCCTAAAGGTTGCCTGTAGGCCATCTTAATATAGCCATCTAGCCTAGGGCTAATAGGGAGAATCCTATCCGGCTATGGTACATATTACAATATAGTCAGTAACTACTACATATTTTACTCCAAGTCTTCTGGAGTGAAGCCCAATTTGGTACCTCTTTTGGGCCTTCTTGTAGCCGGATGGGCCTCCGTCTATCTTGCCGACTAGGACGACCGTGGAGCCACAAGGTCTAAGCACAAGTGGGTCACCCTAGTCTCCAAAGATAAATGTTAGCCGCTGGTATAACCGGAAAGTATAACCCGAACAACAGTCCCTAGAGAACTGTAAAATCCTTAGTCAGATTAGCACCTTGAGTCAGGTTCCATCTTCGGCTCTAGTGGTCTTCAATATAGAGAATCTTGAAGGGTTCCTGAAACTATGTTAAAGGCATGGATGAACTTGACCTCAACATCGTCGTTATCCTCTCGGTAGGCAGCATTCATGGTGCGCATCTACAATGTACAATGTCACATCACACAATGGGATACAATCTTCAATGGGCATCGGCTAGTTTTGGTTGCTTACTTGATCATCGAAGTTGGTGTCGCTGAACTGGAATCAGCGCACCTCCTCCATGATGCCATGCCACTTGTTGCAAACATGTTAGATCGGAAGGGGTTCACGACAGAAAACACCAATTTTTCCTATGCGAACATACATAATTGCCAGGATCTATCTAGGAGAAATACTGTAACGATGGAGGTTTCGGATACAACCCTTGTAGTCCGAAAGCGGTTGACGTTTCGAGGGGAACATGGATGACGCAGTCATATCTGTAGTCGACCTCAAGGTCACGAAGCTCCTCGCAAGTCACCCCTTGCTCCATCGTGCAGCAGTCTAGCTCACGCCAATCAAAGTGCCACAAGTGGCAGAACCCTCGTGGTTTCGCACACATACGGTGTATGATCATGATGTCTATGCACTTCTATTCTTGTAGACAGTTGTTGGGCCTCCAAGTGCAGAGGTTTGTAGAACAGCGGCAAGTTTTCCCTTAAGTGGATCACCCAAGGTTTATCGAACTCAGGGAGGAAGTGGTCAAAGGTATTCCCTCTCAAGCAACCCTGCAATCAAGATACAAGAAGTCTCTCGTGTCCCCAACACACCCAATACAATGCACTTGTTCGGCGAAGGGATAGTGAAATACAAGTGGTATGGATAATTATAAGTGGTAACGGTGATAGAAAATAACTTGATGGCGTGGAAGAGACTAAAGGCAAACTGAAATAAAGATGGAAGCAAGGAAACATGTAACAGATCTAGAAGAAAACGAAGTATCAATGCTTAGAAACAAGGCCTAGGTATCATACTTTCACTAGTGAACACTCTGATATAAATATATTCTTCTTTACGATACTACTCTTAACTACTCTCCGGTTGGACACTCTAATCGATGGTAGGGCTATAGCAGCACACCTCAAAGTAAGTCTTTCCCATCTAGATAACCCCACACTGTCACCTTGAGCACTAGATGGTTCCAACAAACACCACAATTTCATAAAGACATCCAACTCCAAATATAACTCATAGCAAGTATTTGTAATCTCTAGCCTAAGTGCCACCATGGTGTGCACGCTATCACTCTCACACACATGGGGAGATCAGAGATCTATTAAAGCACTTGAGTAGCAAGGTAGATCTATAGATTACAAGCTCATGACCACAACAAGATCATGCATAGATAGAGAGATGAACACATAGCTACCGGTAGAGAACTTAGCCTCGAGAGAGAACTACTCCCTCCTCATCATGGTAATCAGCAATGGTGATGGAGATGGAGGTGGAGATCGATGGAGATGGCTCCGGGGGCACTTCCCCGTCCTAGCAGGGTGCCGGAATAGAGACTTTCTGTCCCCCAAATCTCCTCTTCGGTGGTGGCGGCGCTGCAGAAATTTTCGTGGATTTCTGATTGACGATTTAGGGTTTTTGCATCGGGGAAGATTTATAGGCGAAAGTGGCAAGGTCGGTGGCCGGCCAGGGGGCCCACACCATGCCCTGGCGCGGCCTAGGTGGACCCGCGCCATGGGTGGTGTGGCCACCCTGTGGCTCCTCTCTGGCTCTCCTTCTGGCTCCGTGAATATTCCGGGAAAATATCGACTTTGGCTTTTTTTCCGGTCCAATTCCGAGAATATTGTTTTTCGGACTTTCCTGGAACCAAAAACAACAGAAAACAGGCAACTGGCACTGTGGCTCTTGTTAATAGGTTAGTCCAAGAAAGTGTATAGAAAGTACTCCAAAGTGTGGACAAAACATAAGAAAGTAGATAAAACCAAGCATGGAACATCAAAAATTAAAGATACATTTGCAATGTATCAACATCCCCAATCTTAACTCCTGCTCGTCCTCGAGTAGGTAAGTGATAAAAAGAAAGAATAATTTTTTAGGTGACATGCACCATCATAAACTTGATCAAAGTATTTGTAAAACATTCGAAGCTGGGATCATAGTACTTCAATCATAACATGAAAGACAAAGTTCTAGCAATAAGACAAAGAAACTATGATGCAACATGAAAAGGCACAAACAAAATATTCAGGAATAACAATGCTTTGCAAGACGTTTGTTTGTTTCACATAAAGAAAACATAGCATAGTGGCATTCAGCTTGTCCCTCATAGACTAGCAAACATAAATGCATAGGACACCTTCAAAGTTCATAAGAGTGACTACATACAAATAGTTTAAAACAAGCAATATCAAGGTAATTAACTAGTCTTGGGACAATGCACATAGAACTAAGAATGGCCACTATGCTCTCAAAGTAGGTGCATAAAGATAGAAGGTGGAGACTCAAAATAATGGTGGAAGAAAGGCCTTCATAGAAGGAAGCAAAGATTCAAGTTTCATAAAGAGCTTCCAAACATTATGGTACTTATAGCTTTCAGCTCTCATTGCCCCTATCATAAGCATCTTGAAGTGATTAAGGTTAAAGTGAACAAACTATGGTGTACATGCTTGATGAAGTATAAGTTAGAAATCTCATGTCCCTTGAATACGAGGACCGCTCCTCATGCTACTCAAGTTTAGTTACCGGTAAGTTCTTGTCATTGTAAGTACATGTGTATCATAGAGAACTGCCAACGAGGTACCCCTTGCCCGATGATACAGAAGAATCCCCATATCAAAATGACAAGGCAAGCACACAACGAGCATCTCAGCAATCTTCTTATTTACCATGGGAATATGGTGCTTTTTTCTCTCTTTCCTCTTTTCATGATCTCTTTTTTTTCTCTTTTCTCTTTTTTTCTCATATAGGACTCTCTTTTTTTGTAAGAAGAATGCTTCATAGACAGCTCACTACGGTTACACTGTAGGTTTCCACCATGTCGGCATGGATTAGACCAGCGGCCCAGGCGTTTCTCTAACACACATACATAACTCCATGGACTTACAAGCTCCCCTTTCATTTCACACCGACGACATCCATAGACAAAAGAGCATGATATCAACTAGGTATAAAGTACCCGTGCAATGTTAAAAGCGTTCCCCATGACAGCATGGTTCTGCTAATCCCCAACAAATAAGTGCAAGCATATACAACATAGACGACACAATGGTTCAAGTTTATTAAGGGCAAGAAAAGTAAAGTGTGCCATCAAGTTCGTAGAGCTTTAATCACTAGTTTTCTCATAACAAGTTTAATTCGGAAGGTAGACAAAAACATGAATATACTTGGAATAGCATAAGCTAGTAGGTAGGTATGGTGGACTCTTTGGAATAATTTGGTTTAGGGAGTTGTATGCATGAGTGGAACTCATACTTGGTTGTGGAGGCTAGCAAAAGACTGGGAGCGACAAACTAAGAGAGCAGTAATGGCCATAATCATGCAGAGCGACAAAACATCATTGATCAAAGCATAAAGTGATACTACAAGTTGAAAACTAAAGGATCATAAAGGCTATGGTGACTTGGGATAGTCATAACATTGTGTGAGCATGCGCCAAGTCAACCCAAGTAAAGCATCAAAGGAGAATAACACAATACTATGCTTTAATATGCTAAAACAACGCATGATTAATCCAAGGCACATTAAGTAATCTAAATTGTTTATAATAAGTCATGATATAGCAAATAATACTAAGCATAAATCCAAAACAATATCGAGCATGGCATGATAAAGCATAGGCCACAGTCAAAAACAAGCTCTCTTTACCACTTAAGCATGAACTTTCCTACTCTTTTCCAATCCAAACCAAACTATTTGATAACCAATGGATGAAAGAGGGGTCCAACCAATTTATTCAGAAAAATAAGCAAACAAAAGCAAACAAAAAACCAAAACGAAAACAAAAAAGAAGACGCTCCAAGAACAACACAACTGTGCATGAAACAATAAAAATGAAGCGTTTGGAAGAAACCTGGGATTTTTATTGATGAAGAGGGGGATGCCTTGGGAATCCCCAAGCTTTGACGCTTGTACTTCTTAGATATTTCTTGGGGTGACACGAGTGGCATTCCCAAGCTTGAGCTTTAGTCCATTCTTCATCTCATTACTCATTCCTTCCATACACCTGAAATTTTTCCTTCATACAAAACTTCACATAATCTTTATTAGCAACATTAGTGCACTCAAGATAATAAGTCTTTAAGGTTCAGTTCTAACACCAATAAAACTTCCATTAAAACACTAGCTACTGTAGTACTTCTATCAAAAATCTCAATTCCAAAAGAACTCAAAAAGGAACCAACAAGAAGCAAATGCAGAAAATGGCAGAAATCTGTCAAAACAGACCAGTAGGTAAAGAAGAATTTTTTCGAAGACCTTATGTTGCTCAAATCAAAAAGTGTTGAACTAACGAAAGTTAGATAAGAACCTGGGGAATAAGCACAAACATTCACGCCTCAAAAGGACCTACATAGATTTTACAAGAATTTTTACGGTGAAGCACACAAATCTGTTTCACGAGAGCAACTTTTCCAATCATTACTTCTCTCTCATTAGAGGTTACTCTTGGCACAAAAAGCAAATAAAAAGGATAAGGAGCGTTTATTACCGAAGTAATAACTTCCAAGACTTATCTAAAACTTTTGGGTTATCTCCCAATAAGTATTTTTCTTTAACGCCTTTAAGTTAGGCATGATAGTTTGAGAAGATGCTCACATAGGAAATATGAATTGAAGTAAAAGAGAGCATCAAGAAGCAAATTTAAAGCACATTTAAGTCTAACCCACTTCCTATGCATAGGAATCTTGTAAATAAACAAGTCATGAAAGCACAAAGCAGCAAGCATAGGAAAGCAAAACAAGTGCAACTTCAAAATTTTCAACATAAAGAGGGGAAACTTAATATTATTGAGATGCATAAAACCATGTTTCCCTCTCTCATAATAACTTTCAGTAGAATCATGAATAAAATTAACAATATAACTATCACAAAAAGCATTCTTATCATGAGCCACATGCATAAAATGATTATTACTCTCCACATAAGCATAGTCATTCTTGTTAATTGTGGTAGGAGCAAATTCAACAAAATAGCTATCATTATTATTCTCATCACCATAATCATCAAATATAGGAGGCATATTGTAATTATAATTAATTTTCTCCTCAATAGTAGGTGGACCGAAAATATCATATTCATCATTGTAATCATCATATATTGGAGGCATAGTATCATCAAAGTAAATTTTCTCCTCCGTGCTTGGGGGACTAAAAATATCATGCTCATCAAAACCAGCTTCCCCAAGCTTAGACTTTTCCATAATATTAGCAATAATGGTGTTCAAAGAATTTGTACTAATAACATTACTATTAGCATGCAAATAAAGTTCCATAGGTTTTTTAATTTTCTCTTCAAACACTTCATGTCCTAACTCAAGATAAATACTATAAAGCTCTCTAATTTTGTTGTTGTTTTCCATTAAGCCTAACTAGTGAAAACAAGAAACAAAAAGACAAAATTGCAGAATCTAAAGGAAATAACTTTGAGCACTCACACCGGAGGATGTGAGTACCTTTTACCTTACCTCCCCGGCAATAGCGCCAGAAAATAGGCGTTTGCTGTGGAAGGTTCTTCTTCTTTAATCCTCCGGTGTGAATACCTTTTACCTTACCTCCCCGGCAACGGTGCCAGAAAAGAGCTTGATGTCTACACACTTCTATTCTTGTAGACAGTTGTTGGGCCTCCAAGTGCATAGGTTTGTAGAACAGCAGCAAGATTTCCTTTAAGTGGACACCCAAGGTTTATCGAACTCAGGGAGGAAGTGGTCAAAGGTATTCCCTCTCAAGCAAGCCTGCAATCAAGATACAAGAAGTCTTTTGTGTCCCCAACAAACCCAATACACTTGTCAGGTGTATAGGTGCACTAGTTCGGCGAAAAGATAGTGAAATACAAGTGGTATGGATAATTATAAGCGGTAGCAGTGATAGAAAATAACTTGATGGCGTGCAAGAGACTAAAGGCAAACTGAAATAAAGATGGAAGCAAGCAAACATGTAACATATCTAGTAGCAAACAAAGTATCAATGCTTAGAAACAAGGCCTAGGGATCATACTTTCACTAGTGAACACTCTCATATAAATATATTCTTCTTTACGATACTACTCTTAACTACTCTCCGGTTGGACACTCTAATAGATGGTAGGGCTATTACAGCACACCTCAAAGTAAGTCTTTCTCATCTAGATAACCCCACACTGTCACCTTGAGCACTAGATGGTTCCAACAAACACCACAATTTCATAAAGACATCCAACTCCAAATATAACTCATAACAAGTATTTGTAATCTCTAGCCTAAGTGCCACCATGGTGTGCACGCTGTCACTTTCACACACATGGGGAGAGCAGAGATCAATTAAAGCACTTGAGTAGCAAGGTAGATCTATAGATTACAAGCTCATGACCACAACAAGATCATGCATAGATAGAGAGATGAACCCATAGCTACCGGTAGAAACCTTAGCCTCGAGAGAGAACTACTCCCTCCTCATCATGGGAATCAGCAATGGTGATGGAGATGGAGGTGGAGATCGGTGGAGATGGCTCCGGGGGCACTTACCCGTCCTGGCAAGGTGCCGGAACAGAGACTTTCTGTCCCCGAATCTCCCCTTCGGTGGCGGTGGTGCTGTGGAACTTCTCATGGATTTCTGATTGACGATTTAGGGTTTTTGCATCGGGCGAGATTTATAGGCGAAAGAGGCAAGGTCGGTGGCCGGCAAGGGGGCCCACACCATGCCCTGGCGCCTAGGTGGACCCGCACCATGGGGTGGTGTGGCCACCCTGTGGCCCCTCTCCGGCTCTCCTTCTGGCTCCGTGAATCTTCCGGGAAAATGTCGACTTCGGCTTTTGTCCGGTCCAATTCCGAGAATATTGATTTTCTGACTTTCATGGAACCAAAAACAACAGAAAACAGGCAACTGGCACTGTGGCTCTTGTTAATAGAGTCCAAGAAAGTGTATAGAAAGTACTCCAAAGTGTGGACAAAACATAAGAAAGTAGATAAAACCAAGCATGGAACATCGAAAATTATAGATACATTTGCAATGTATCAGATCACAACCTATGGTTCTCTGGTCCTAGCCAATAGTGCGGAAGTAGATCCTCTAGATGGAATCCTTGCAGCGGAACAGCGTGTTGCAGGTGTGTTGTCTCTTGGGTGTGCAATCCTTCCAGGGACTGCACCATCACAAGAAGCAACGAGAGAGAGATTTATTCCCTAAGGAAAGTTCCTCAGAGAATTATTTGTGTCATTTACCCACCCCTATGCCCCTCCTTATATAGGAGACGGGAGGGCGCTCCCTTCCCTCATGTCCCGGGGTAGGACTAAAGGGGAGGAGGTGGGAGGAGGCCGAGGCACAAGGGGAGGAGGGCCAACTGAGGTGGGCCCCAAGCGTGCGGCCCAAGCCAGGCCGGTGACCAGGGTAGGCCCCGCCCCACACGCCCCATCCTAGGCGGCGGTGTCTTGTCCCCTTTCTGTTGCCCTAGGGCAGTTTACCCTGTTGGGCCTTGTTCCTTTGGGAACTTGGCCCATTAGTGAAGTTACCCTTTCAAATTAGATTTTAAAAATATATTTAATATTAATTACATTAATTAATATGAAATACATATATCAAATCTCATTTGACCCGAAACACCTTTCGCTTCACTCCGAACAACTTCAAATCCTCCCGGAACGATTCTGGTTCTCTCATGGAACTCTTCTGGTTTTCTCTTCTCTCTCATCCTGTGATTCCGATGCTTCCATAATGATCTCCAAGTGTCATCGTACCCTTAAGCGTGTTACCCTAATGGCTCGATAACATCACAAACATGATCGAGACTCCTCTCATATCAAAGATCATTAGCGGGTCCGGGATGCCCATAATGACCCCTGTGGCTAATGCCAGTATTTTTTGCAATGTGAAGTTCGTGTAGTAGAGCTTCATACTCGGCAATATTATTGGTTGTCTATAAGTGTATATACAAGACATAGTGCATTTTATATCCTTGGGGTCATTTGATCATGATGCCAGCTCCTGAGCCTCCAATGGCCTTAGATCCATCAAAGTGAAGGGTCCAAGCTTCTAGGTCTGGTATAGCAGTATTTTCTGCCGTCTTGGTCCAATCATCAATAAAATCTATGAGGGCATGTCACTTGATGGCTTGACGTGGCTTGTACTTGATCTCAAAGGTGGCTATCTCTATGCCCCATTTTGTGACTCTACCTATGGCATCACAGTTGTTGATGACGTACTTTAGGGGAGTTGTACTCACCACTATGATTGTATGCTCCTGGAAGTAGTGTCTTAGCTTTCTGTCGGCAAGAAATGTGCCATAACATAGCTTTTGGTAGTGTGGATATCGTTTCTTGGATTTCATCAAGATTTCACTAAAGTAGTAAGTCGAACATTGCACTAGTTGTTCCTGCTTCTCCTTTCTGTGTTCCACCTCCATGACAATACTGATGACTCTCTGTTCATCATAACGATGTATAGAAACATTGTCTCACAAGCTTGTGGTGTTACAAGGACTAGGGAAGAAGAAAGTATGCCCTACACCTACAAGGAATCTTCTGCCTCATTGTTCCATGCGAGCTTGTTGGTTTTATTCAGGATTTTGTAAAGTGGAATGGCTTTTTCACCAAGCTGGCCGATGAACCAACTCAATGCTTCTACGTAGCTGGTGATACGTTGGACATCCTTCAAGTGTGTTGGCCTGGTTATATTGAGGATCGGCTTGATCTTATCCTGGTTTACTTCAATGCCTATTTGATAAACAATGAAGCCTAATAGTTTTCCGGTTGGAACCCCAAAGAAACACTTCTTGGGATTTAGAATCATGTTGTATTTCTAGAGATTGGTGACAGTTCTTCTAAGTCGGTAATAAGGTCATCTTTTTTCTTCGACTTAAAAGGTTAGGCTTAATTTCATATGCTTCCGCATCAGTAGTGGGCTGAGTGATAGGTGCATGAATAAAATCATTAGTGGGAGTAGAATACTCCCCAAGTCTCTTTTGAGCCATGGCTCTTCTATTTTTGGTATTTTTAAGTAAAGAAAACAGATAAAAAATAACTATTTTTTTGGGTTTTCAAATAGGTAACTAGAAATTAAACTAATAACAAGAAATAAAATACAAACAAATAATAAAAATAAAAATAAGGTCCCTAGTGACCACACCAGGAGAGCGAAATTGCTTCCCCGACAACGACGCAAGAAAAAGGATTAATACCTTCGATCTGGATTCATGGATGTAGTATAAGAGCTTTTCCCTAGTAGACCTAGGTTTAATCGAATCTTGGAAAGCAATGTTAAGTCCTAGCGTAACAGTGAAGTGTCTTATTGACGCCCACATTAGTAAATCAAAGGCTATGAAAACACTTCTAATCCAATAATTGTCTTTCAAGTGAATTCCTAAAGTAGTAACGAGACCATGCCAAGGATCATTGGGTGTTTCTTTTACAAGTTCTTGCACAAACTTTGAGAGTACCAATACTTTTTCCCATATATTGACATGTATGTCACTCATGTCGTCAACTCATAGCCGAAATCCGGGGTTATACCATAGATCGTTCAAAGGCTAGCATAGTTGTTGGCGTCCCAAGTTTTAATATCCCAAAATTTAAATCTAGGTTATCAAGATCATAATCACCCAATTTAGGGTAAACAAAAAACTTTTCTCATTTAAATAATTAAGAATGCATATGTGTGTTGCATTAATATGGAATTGTTTGAAATTGCAATGTTTGTTTGTTCTAATGGTTGTAAAATGATTCTAAGGTGAATGCCACATCATCTAGATCATTCCCAAGAAAAATCCAAAGAAAAAGAAATCAACTGGAATTAATAAAGGAAAATGGTCACTTTTGCCATTTTAATCCACTAGGTCACTTTAGGTGTTCTTAGAACTTCAAATTCAAATAGAAACAATTCTAACTCTTTGCACCCCTTGCTAGTAGAAGTAAAGATCTACCAAGGCCCACTTTGAAATCTTACAAAAACTTTTAAACTCTAATTTTAAATGGCATTTGAAAATGGAATCCGTTTCATATGCATAGATCCCACTTTTGCAAAAACCACTCAAATGAGTTCACCTTGACAATCCCAAGCAACCACAAATGCTCAAGCATAAGATATACAGACTAACCAAAAATCTTTTCAAAATTGAAAACTTTTGTTCTTGCGGCCATTGTGTCGAACACCTTGGGAGCAAATTTAAATCTGCCTAACTAACACTATTTGAATCAATGCTTTGTCGAGCGAATTGAGCTCAATCTTGTTCCCTTGTCTGCCCTAGCTCTAACCAGACCATAACTAAGCTACCATTTAGCTTGGAGGAGCAGTAGCGCACCACCCATTCTTGGTCACCACCGGCCGAGCGTGGGCAACACGCCAGAGACAGCGCCGTGCCAAACCAGCTTGCCCTAGCTCCGCCGCACCCTACCACGATCCGTTGTCCACCCCATGGACACAGCCAGCCCCTAGACCACCGTAGACAGCTCGTGCCCACCGCCTCTGTGCCATGCACGGAGCACCGTCCCCGACGGGCCAGCACAAGCCGCGCCTCTACCCCAGCTTGCGCGTAAAGCTCCGCCTTAACCCCGGCACACCCCCAGACACACCCTTTTCCCGCCGCGCGACCAGCAGCCACCGCACGCCGCGTCGAGCACCGCCTCTGCCGCTCAGAGCATCGAAATTTCCCGACCGCAAGCCACTGCCCCTACCGTTTCCATTACGTCGTAGCTGACCGACAGGAGGCAAGCCACCGTCCGCCTACCCCGCCCATACATCTAGTGCCTTGTACCACCGTCACTGATGAGCTCACTGTCGCCCAAACGGTCCCCTCGTCGACCTATATAAGGAGCCCTCCCCCGCACCAATTCTCCACACTCCAACACTTCCCTCTCACCACTAATCATTCCCCACCTCTCGCCGGAGCCGCTCGAGCAGCAGTTCACCGGAATTGCCACCGTAGCCGCCGCAGCAGAGGAGGAAAGGTGCAGTCGATTGCGAGCACCCCAGGAGCTGCCGCGACCACGCCTGAGTCCGCCATCGACCACACGTTCGATCGCCCCCATCGCCACCCTAGCTGGAGCCCTGGTATGCCCCCATTGCACCCCCACCGAGCCGCTAGGGTTCTATCTCTCCGGCGACTAGTTCGTCGTCGACGATGAACCACCACCGTCGATCTAGGTTCTAATCGCACGGTCCACATCGCCCCATACCGCTTCGCGTTGAGTTGTGCCGTTGTCAGGTGGACCCCGCCTGTCAGTTGCCAGCTGCGCCACGGAGTGTCACTGGGCCGGCCCATTAGTGTTCCCGCGCTGGCCCTAGTTTTCAATTTTAGATTTTTCTATTTTCACTTAAACTCATTTCTGTCCACTAGTTTAAAAATTAATTCAGAGAGCTCTGCTTAACCAAATGACATGATTCAAATTTTGTTGGAAATATAATTAAAATCTCTATCCATGCCCGTTGGATTTCAATCATTTAGAATTATAGATCACATATAGAAAAAATAACAAGACAGAGACTTTTCTGTATTCAAACATTTTACAAAAATCAACCATAATAGCTTTTGAGTTGATTCCAACTCTCAAAAATCAGATTTGAATATACCTACCTGGATATATAATAATATTTAGGTTTGCTTGCAGTGAACTTCGACTAGTACCAAGATAATGCTACTACGACATTTCTAGTCACTTTAAATCATTTAAATATTAATCTTAAACTTTAACAAAGGTGATCCAACATTTAAATCACATTCTCATGTATTAAAGTATGTGGTGATGACATGTGTACACATGATCCCGTATTTTAATTGGAGAATATTAAATCTTAGTTATTTTCAATGAGTAGTAATTAATTTTCTCAAATAAAATAAATGAAACTAGTTCATTAAATCTTGTGATGAATGTGATGATACTAGATCATCAAGTGTGTGCCTTAGTGTGCTAAATATAATATTTAAGTATTGTTTGGTGATTGTGTATTCCGTATGTATTTATAGACGCTAGTACCAACCAAGTCTACGAGGAGGAGAAGTTCTACCTCGAAGAAGACTAGGAGAATTTTAACCACTGCACCAACCAATGAAAGCCTAGAACTTCAAGTAAACTGAGCAAGCTATTGTTAGCAAGCTAGAATTAAGCAAGTTAACCCAAGCAATATGCATAAGGCGTGCTTTGGTTATACCTCTTTGATTTATACCTATGCCAAGTTTTACTTACAAGCTTTACTTTCTTTTACTTTACCAAAGTTGTTTACTTTATTTATAGATAGCATAAAGAGTATAAAACTTGGCCTATCTGGTTAGACTTATATGCCATTCTATGGCATGAGATTGAGATTATCATCCCACATTATGAACACTCTTAACTTAGTAGCTAGAGTTAAACCAAAAACTTGATCACTTTAGATGGGAATACTTGGTGAAAATTATTATGAAAATCTTGGGATGATGAGTCATTATATTGAGATGTTTTGACATGTGTTGAGAAACACAAATGGTTTATGCTGATGAAAATGTTGAGGCATGAGCCTTAGCCCTTTATAAAAACTGATGGTTGGGTTCAGATGCGATACCATTCCAATTTTATCGTACAACCACAATACCTGAATTGGGTAAGGCTTAGCCGGAAGTTTATATGCATTAGTATTGGTTCCCTCGTGGGAGAGGTATGAGCTGAGGCTACCTCTCAATGTTGTCCACCTATGGAGTGCCCAGGATGGCAGATGGCCATGGCTGGGAGGCCAAGCTCATAGGAGAGGTGCTTATACTAGGGTGTGTAAAGGAAATGTTGTGTTTGATTATCTGCATACTAATACGATGATTCAGGGTTATCCCTGACAGATGTATCAAATTTTGTTGTGAAAGTCTACCACCTCTGCAGAGTGTCAAACTATTCGAATAGCCGCGTCCACGGTTATGGACAGTTGGAGTGGCCATACTGTTCCGTTGTCAGATGTTTTCAAAATGACTTATGAAATGAATTGTGACATGACTTGACCACAATAGAGTTGTGACTATGGCAATTAAGTTCCCACATAGGTGATTTAGAACTTTATTTTATCTTTCTTTGTTTTTGAACTCAGCTTAGGTTTCAAACTTAACTTTGCAAATAAACTTAGAACTTAGCATTCCTACTAGAACTACCTTACTTGTTAGTGATAGTTTCGAGTACTTAAAGAGTACTCATGGCTTTTTCCCTGGCTATTCCTGTGGCCAGACTATGAGGAGGACTATCTGGAAGAAGGACAGCGGGACGGCTACGACAACTAGGATCATCTCCCATCACCAGCATTGCATGTGACACTGAAGATGGAGACCACCACTACGCTATTTATTCCACTACTTGTTTGTACTAAGACTGGATCATGAGATCCTTTATTTGTGTAATACCTTATTATGGTTTGTAATGGATAATGTACTGTGATATCCAATCTTTTATGTCTCGCAAAAATGGTAATCCTGGGATTGCGATGTATGGCATAACAGGCATCTGGGATTAAAAATCCGGGTGTTGACAAGTTGGTATCAGAGCCATCCTGACCATAGGAGACCCTAGTTAGAATGGACGTCCAAACAAAAACATAGTTTCAAAAACAAAGAAGTGAGTATTTATGAAAACCTATTTCCTCTCTTACCCTTGGGATTCTGTCTCTCAAAAAAATGTATGTTCCTCAAAAATTCTTACATTACTACATAAAATTTGACAGACTTGATCACATCACTAACTTTCTCATCCTAAATTCTTATAGATGGATGTTCAGTACTACAAGTTCTACCAGTTGGGCAACGGAGGCCAACTGATCTTCGAGAGGGATCTTGATGCACTGTTTGAGTACCTGGAGCACCCACATCCGGAATTCTTCGGAGCTCAACTCAATGGTCCCCCAGGAGGAGATTTACAATGGCTAATAGTTGCTGACCTTTGAGGCAAGATGGAAGCACCACTTTTTGAGAAGATTCAATTCACCGTGAGAGAGAACAACTGGCTAGATGGATTAGCCAGGGCAATGCATGAAGCTCTCGCTCATCTTTGCGGACAGAATGTCAACTTGATCCAGGGAACTCGCTTTGCTCACTATGCAAGGCGTGATTCTATGGGAATGCCGCTAGAGATGCCAAGTCACCCAGAGATGAGACGCCAAGTGGAGAACCTTGACTTCCTACTGTACGACAGGTAGAAGGAATTGGACAATGCTCGAGAGTACGCCAACCACAACCTTGCCATTGCCGCCCAGAAGGCCCAGACTTTCTCACTGCTCGTGAAAGATCGTCAATCACTTCGTTGTCAATGTGCAAAGAAGGATCGCACCATCGACCGTCTTCACAAGAAGGTGGCCAACCTCGAGAAGACCATCAAGGAGCAAGAAGCTTAGCTTGCAGCAAAAGAAGAAGAAGAGGAAGAAGGTGAAGACATCTAGGGGATATTCACTCGTACCTCAGCAATGATGATGACTATCTGGAGGATGATGCCATGGACTTGTACACCAACTATGATGACTCTGACTTCATCGATGATGAGTAGATGCACTAGAGCACTATCATAGGAAGGAGATGTATTGGTCCCATTGTATCTTAGCTCACAGAATGGTTCGTAAAACCATATGTATTCCTTTTGTTGTGGTGCGTGTGTGTTTGTATCGTGTGCTTTGCTTGAATGAATGAGAAGTTGTTAGTTTGCAAAACCTAAGACAAACTCAAAGTTTTAGCTTTGAAAACAAACCATGAACCTTAGAACTTTCCCTCTTACCCCATTATCTATCTGAATCTTCAGATCACCCGTGGAAACCAAGGAGGGAGCAGCTCATCGCAGGACCCGATGCTGCAGATTCTACAGACGCTAATTGCAGACCGAGAAGCTAGTAGGGCAGAGCACCAAGCAAATCTAGCCACCCTACAGCAGATCGCCCAGATGGCCCACAACAATCAAGGCCATGGAAATCAGGATCATCATGGATCCAAACACAAAAAATTCCAGAATACCAATCCCCCAATCTTTAGCAAGTCTGAAGACCCGCTGGTTGCTGATGATTGGTTACTGGCCATGGAGAATAACCTAGAAGTAGCAGGAGTTGACGCAAATGAGCAAGTTCTGTTTGCCACCCACTATCTGGAAGGATATGCAAGAGCATGGTGGAACAGCACCCGCACAATGAACCACGGTCAAGTGATGACGTGGGAAGCTTTCAAGACCAAGTTTAGCCACACCCATGTGCCTCAAGGTTTAGTCACTAGAATGAGAGATGAATTCAGAGAACTGAAGCAGGGCAAGATGACTGTAGTAGAGCACCGTGACAGATTTCTGTCTCTCACTAGGTATGCACCTGATGAGATCAGCACTGAAGCCAAGAAGAAGGAGAGATTCCTGAATGGATTGCATGATGAGATGCAAACGATGTTAATCAACATCCGTTTTGACGATCTCGAAGAGCTAGTCAACTCTGCCATCCAGATGGAGGGAAAGATCAACCAAGCCAACGACAACCGCAAGGGTAGAATGATGCACTAGAGTGGATCCAATAGTCACCAGAAGTATCGCCCCAACCCGTCTGCCGGATATGCCCCGCTGAACAATAGACCCCCAATGTCTCGCCCAAGCTACCCCAACCGTAGCGGAGGAAATGTGAAGTCCGGAGGAAATGACAACAACAACCACCCCGGAAACTCCAACAACTTCAACCGTGCACAAGTCCAACAACAACAACAACAACACCGCCCCGAGGACTGGAAGCAATGCTGTGCCTATGGCACCAAAGACAAGTCTCAGATTACTTCTTTTGAGTGTGGAGTGAAGGGTCACTACTCCAACGAGTGTCCCAAGAAGATTGCCGCTACTGCCAATGTGACTGCCCCAGCTCAGCAGCAGCGCCGTGTTCGGCCCGGAAGACGATTCGCCCCAGGGAACCCTCACAACCGCAACGGCCATCTCTTCCACATGAATGCCGAAGAATCCCAGGAAGTGCCAGATGTCGTGCTGGGTATGTTTTCTATTAGCTCAGTATTAGCAAGAGTAGTGTTTGATTCTGGAGCATCGCACTTGTTTGTTACCGAAGAATTTGCATGCACTAGTAAGATTCATCTAACCAACTTGAAGCATGTTATGATAGTTCAAATACCTGGTTCAACAACCAAAGCTAGAAAAATTTGCAAGGCTGTGCCTATCATAATACATGGGATAGATTTTTATGCCAATCTAATAGTACTTGGAACCAAAGGTTTGGAAGTAGTACTAGGAATGGATTGGATGTCGAAGCATAAAGGATTGATCGACTGTGCCAAGAAAGCCATCACCATGACTAGTAGATCTGGAGTAACAATAGAGCATATATCTGAAACCTTGCCCCATCAATTGAATTGCAACAAGAGTCTAGCCCTACCAACCATAGACCAAGTCAGAGTAGTCTGTGAATACCCCGACGTATTCCTAGATGAATTGCCCGGTATGCCCCCAGATCGGGATATTGAGTTCATCATTGAACTAATTCATGGAACTGGACCCATAGCTCACAGACCCTATAGCATGAACCCATCAGAACTAGTGGAGCTGAAGAAGCAACTTGATGCCATGTTGGCAAAAGGCTTGATTCAACCAAGCGCATCGCCATGGAGATCGCTCGTGTTGTTCGTCGACAAGAAAAATGGAGGCAACCGTTTGTGCACAGATTACCGGAAGCTGAATGATGTCACCATCAAGAACAAATATCCACTGCCCAAGATTGAGGATCTGTTTGACCAGTTGACTGGTGCCAGAGTGTTTTCTAAGATTGATCTTAGGACTGGTTATCACCAACTTAAGATTCGTGCAACGGATATTCCAAAGACCGCCTTTACCACTCGATATGGATTGTATGAGTATACGGTCATGCCTTTTGGATTAACCAATGCCCCCGCTTATTTCATGAATCTCATGAATAAGATGTTTATGAACTTTCTGGATAGTTTTGTCGTTGTGTTTATCGACGATATCCTTATCTACTCCAAATCAGAAGAAGACCATGAGCAACATCTGAGAATGATCCTTGAAACCCTGAGAGAGCATCAGTTGTATGCCAAGTTCAGCAAATGTGAGTTTTGGTCGAAAGAAGTAGGATTCCTCGGACATATTGTGTCGGCCGGAGGAGTCGCAGTTGATCCCGCCAAGATAAAAGATGTTGAAGAATGGGAAGCCCCAACCACTCAAACCCAAGTCCGTGCATTTCTCGGATTAGCGGGATATTACCGCAAGTTCGTAGAAGGATTTTCAAGCATCGCAAGACCAATGACCCAATTGTTGAAGAAGGACAAGAAGTTTGAATGGACCGACAAATGTGAAGCAAGTTTTCAGGAGCTCAAGAAGAGATTGATTCAGCCCCAATATTGATTATGCCAGATATCAAGAAGCCATTTGATGTGTATTGTGATGCATCCAAGATTGGTCTCGGATGTGTGTTGATGCAAGAAGGCAAAGTCATTGCATATCTGTCTCGACAACTAAAGCAGCATGAGCAAAACTACCCTACCCATGATCTTGAACTAGCAGCCGTAGTTTTAGCTTTGAAGACATGGCGTCATTACCTTATGGGTAATCACTGTGAGATTTATTCAGATCACAAGAGCTTTAAGTATATTTTCACTCAGAAAGAGCTGGATATGAGGCAAAGGAGATGGATAGAGTTAACCAAGGATTATGACCTTGACATTCACTATCACCCTGGCAAAGCCAATGTGGTAGCGGATGCTCTTAGCAGATTGCCGTGTAGGTTAAACACCATGATCAAGGAGAAGCAACCAAGTTTGCATGAAGAGTTGTAGCAGTTTAGAACTGAGTTTGTTAGCAAAGGATTTTTAGATAGCATTGAACTTCAACCCACTTTGATCAGTCAGATCAAGGAAGCCCAGAAGGGAAATGCAAGTATTGACGGAATCAAGCGTCGTATTGGTATAGGAAAGGTACCTGGATTTACCGAAGACGAAGAAGGAGTTTTGTGGTACAAAGGACGTATACGTGTGCTAGCAGATTCGGAGCTGAAGCAAGTTATCATGCAAGAAGTTCATGATACTCTTTATTCTATCCACCCCGGAGGAACGAAGATGTATCAAGATTTGAAGGAGCAATTTTGGTGGCACAAGATGAAGAGAGAAATCAGCAGCTACATCAGCAAGTGTGATATCTGTCAGAGAGTCAAGGCGGAACATCAAGGACCCGCATGACTGTTGCAACCATTGCAGATTCTGGAATGGAAATGGGATTCCGTCGGAATGGACTTTATCACCGGTTTGCCTACTTCTAGTAGGGGAAATGACTCAATCTGGGTCATCATTGATAGACTGTCCAAGGTAGCCCATTTTATAACTGTCAAGACAACCTCCAGAGTTCGAAGCTAGCAGAGTTGTATATTGCTAGAATCGTCAGTTTGCATGGAAACCCCAAGACCATAGTGTCGGATCGAGGAACCCAATTTACCTCGAGATTTTGGCAGAAAGTTCAAGAAGGATTGGGAACCAAGTTTAATTTCAGCACAACTTATCACACGCAGACCGACGGATAGACTGAAAGAGTCAACCAAATCTTAGAAGATATGTTGAGAGCTTGTGTGTTAGAGTATGGATCAAAATGGGAAGATTGTCTGTCATTCGCAGAATTCTCATACAACAACAGTTATCAAGCTAGTTTGCAAATGGCCCCATTTGAGTTCTTATATGGAAGAAAGTGTCGTACCCCTTTGAATTGGTCGCAAGTAGGAGAGAGTCAGATTTTCGGACCCGACATCCTACGGGAAGCCGAAGAGAAGGTTCCCAAAGTCCGTGACCACCTCAAGACCACCCAATCTAGACAGAAGAGTTATGCTGACAAGAGAAGGAGAGACCTAACTTTCAATGTCGGAGATTTTGTGTATCTCAAAGTTTCTGCATTAAAGGGAACGCAGCGTTTTAGTCTGAAAGGACAGTTAGCCCGCAGATATATTGGACCCTTCAAGATTCTGTATCGTCGAGGGGAAGTATCGTATCAACTGGAACTGCCCGAGGAGATGTCAGCCATCCATGATGTGTTCCATATCTTGTTACTTCGCAAATTCCTAGAAGTTCCGGAGAAGACCGAAGTGTTCAAGAACATCGATCACCGAGCCGTTGATATAAACAAGGATCTGACGTATTGTGAAGTGCCCATCCGTATCTTGTAAGAAGCTTACAGAACCACCAAGACCCGGAGTATCAAATTTCTCAAGATCCAATGGAGCAAACACACCGAAGAAGAAGCCACTTGGGAGCGAGTAGATTACATTAGGACTGAGTTTCTAGATGTCTTTAGTTCCTAGTTTTCTTTCTTAAATCTCGAGACGAGATTTTGTTCAAGGGGGAAGGTTTGTAACATCCCAAAACTTAAATCAAGGTTATCCAGATCCAAATCACCCAATTTAGGGTAAACAAAAAGCTTTTTCTCATTTAAATAATTAAGAATGCATATGTGTGTTGCATTAATATGGAATTGTTTGAAATTGCGATGTTTGTTTGTTCTAATGGTTGTAAAATGATTTTAAGGTGAATGCCACATCATCTAGATCATTCCCAAGAAAAATCCAAAGAAAAAGAAATCGATTGGAATTAATAAAGGCAAATTGTCACTTTTGCCATTTTAATCCTCCAGGTCACTTTTGGTGTTCCTAGAACTCAAATTCAAACAGAAACAATTCTAACTCTTTGCACCCCTTGCTAGTACAAGTAAAGATCTACCAAGGCCCACATTGAAATCTTACAAAAACTTTTAAACTCTAATTTTAAATGGCATTTGAAAATGGAATCCGTTTCATATGCATAGATCCCACTTTTGCAAAAACCACTTAAATGAGTTCACCTTGACAATCCCAAGCAACCACAGATGCTCAAGCATAAGATCAACACACTCACCAAAAATCTTTTCAAAATTCAAAACTTTTTTTCTTGCGGCCATTGTGTCGAACACCTTGGGAGCACATTTAAATCTGCCTAACTAACACTATTTGAATCAATGCTTTGTCGAGCGAATTGAGCTCAATCTTGTTCCCTTGTCTGCCCTAGCTCTAACCAGACCATAACTAAGCTACCATTTTGCCTGGAGCAGCAGTAGCGCGCCACCCGTTCTTGGTCACCACCGGCCGAGCGTGGGCAACACGCCAGAGACAGCGCCGTGCTAAACCAGCTTGCCCTAGCTCCGCCGCACCCTACCACGATCCGTTGTCCACCCCATGGACACAGCCAGCCCCTGGACCACCGTAGACAGCTCGCGCCCACCGCCTATGCGCCATGCATGGAGCACGCCAGAGCGTCGTCCCCGACGGGCCAGTACAAGCCGCACCTCTACCCCAGATTGCGCGTGCAGCTCCGCCTTAACCTCATCACACCCCTAGACACGCCCTTTTCCCGCCACGCGACTAGCAGCCACCGCACGCCGTGTCGAGCACTGCCTCTGCCGCCCAGAGTGTCGACCTTTCCCAACCGCAAGCCATCGCCCCTAGCGTTGCCATTACGTTGTAGCTGACTGCCAGGAGGCAAGCCACCGTCCGCCTACCCCGCCCATACCTCTAGCGCCCTGTACCACCGTCACCGACGAGCTCACCGTCGCACTCACGGTCCCCTTGTCGACCTATATAAGGAGCCCTCCCCCACACCAATTCTCCACACTCCAACACTTCCCTCTCACCACAGACCATTCCCCACCTCTCGCCGGAGCCACTCGAGCAGCAGTTCGCCAGAATTTCCACCAGAGACGCCGCAGGCGAGGAGGAAAGGGGCAGTCGATTGCGACCACCCCAGGAGCTGCCGCGACCACGCCTGAGTCCGCCGTCGACCACACGTTCGATCGCCCCCATTGCCACACTAGCCAGAGCCCTGGTATGCCCCCATTGCACCCACACTGACCCGCTAGGGTTCCTTCTCGCTGGGGACTAGTTCGTCGTCGACGATGAACCACCACCATCGATCTAGGTTCTAATCGCACGGTCCACATCGCCCCGTACCGCTTCACATTGAGTTGTGCCGCTGACATGTGGACCCCGCATATCCGTTGCCAGCCGTGTCGTGGAGTGTCACTAGGCCGACCCATTAGTGTTCCCGCGCTTGCCCTAGTTTTCAAATTTAAATTTTTCTATTTTGACTTAAACTCATTTCTCTCCACTAGTTTAAAAATCAATTCAGAGAGTTCTGCTTAACCAAATAACATGATTCAATTTTTTTGGAAATATTATTAAAATCTCTATCCAAGACCGCTGGATTTAGATCATTTAGGGTTATAGATCACATATAGAAAAAATAATAAGACAGAAACTTTTCTGCATTCAAACATTTTTCAAAAATCAACCATAATAGCTTTTGAGTTGATTCCAACTCTCAAAAATCACATTTGAATATACCTATCTGAATATGTAATAATATTTAGGTTTGCATGTAGTGACTTTGGACTAGTACCAAGATAATTCTACTAGGGCATTTCTAGTCACTTTAAATCATTTAAATATTAATCTTAAACTTTATAAAAGGTGATCCAACATTTAAATCACATTCCCATGTATTAAAATATGTGGTGATGACATGTGTCCACATGATCCCATATTTTAATTGGAGAATATTAAATCTTAGTTATTTTCAATGAGTAGAAATTACTTTTCTCAATTAAAATAAATGAAACTAGTTCATTAAATATTGTGATGAATGTGATGATACTAGATCATCAAGTGTGTGCCTTAGTGTGCTAAATAGACTAGTTAAGTATTGTTTGGTGATTGTGTATTCCATATATATTTATAGATGATAGTACCGACCAAGTCTACGAGGAGGAGGAGTTCTACCCCGAAGAAGACTAGGAGAATTTCAACCACTTCACCAACCAAGGCAAGCCTAGCAGTTCAAGTAAACTGAGCAAGCTATTTTTAGCAAGCTATAATTAAGTAAGTTAACCCAAGCAAGATGCATTAGGCATGCTTTGGTTATACCTCTATGATTTATACCTATCCCAAGTTTTCCTTACAAGCTTTACTTTCTTTTACTTTACCAAAGTTCTTTACTTTATTTATGGATAGCTGATACATTGCAAATGTATCTATAACTTTTGATGTTCCATGATTGGTTTTATCCACTTTCTTGTGTTTTGTTCCAACTTTGGAGTACTTTTCATATAATTTCTTGCACTAACCTATTAACAAGAGCCACAGTGCAACTGCCTGTTTTCTGTTGTTTTTGGTTCCAAGGAAGTCAGAAAATGAATATTCTCGGAATTGGACGGGACAAAAGCCAAAGTGCCTATTTTTTCGGAAGTGATCAAGTGCCAGAATACGAGACGGAGAAGGGCTAGGGAGCCACCACACCACCTGGCCACGTGGCCAGGCCTGGCCCGCGCCAGGGGGTGGTGTGGCCGCTCCCGGCACCCCCTCGGCCTCTCCTTCCTCCTATATATTGCCCTCGGGACGAAAACCCTAACTACCCGATCAAAAATCCACGAAAGAGTCTGTAGCCGCCGTCATCTCCATCCCTAGTTTGGGAGGGATCTGAAGCTCTTCCCAGCACCCTGCCGGAGAGGGGAATTCACCCTGGCGGCCTTCTTCATCACCATGCAAGCCTGCGGTGTGATGCGTGAGTAGTTCATCCTTGGACTACGGATCCATGTAGTAGCTAGATGGCTGGTTTCTCCTCCTTTGTGCTTTCATGTTTAGATCTTGTGAGCTCCGTTCATGATCAAGATCATCTATTTGTAATTCATACATGTTATGTTTGCGGGGATCCGATGGATATTGAGAAGCTATTTCAGATTGATTATTGATTCTATCATGTCTTTGTTATTTGAGATCTTGCATGCTTTCCGTTGTTAGTAGCTATCTTGGCCAAGTAGATGCTAGCAACTCCAAGAGTTAGTATTTATGCTCGATAGTGGGTTCATGCCTCTGGTAATCTGGGGAAGTGACCGAAATCTCTAAGGTACTAGATGTGTTGTTGCTACTAGGGAGAAAACAACAATCCTTTGTTCATAGAACAATCGTATTGTTTCCTTTACACGCAGTTCGTAAAGCAATAATCTGTTGCTTGCAACTTAATACTGGAGGGGGTTCGGATGATAACCTGCAGGTGGATTATTAGTCATAGATGCAGTTGGATGGCGGTCTATGTATTATGTTGTAGTGCCCAATCAAGTCTCAGTGGAGTCAAGATGATTAGTATATGCATGTATTTCTTTCTCGGTGTTTGTCAATTGCCCCGCTGTAATTTGTTCACCCAGCATGTTATCTATCTAAGGAGAGCCACCTCTAGTGAACTCTGGATCCCGGTCCTTTTTTTTTACGTACAATCTATAAACTGTTTCTGCTTTGTGTTTACTTTCTGCAAACTTTTACTTCCTTCCATTCGATACGTTTAATCCTTTGTTTGCCGCAAAACACGGTGAGATTGATAACCTCATCGCAAGTTGGGGACAAAGTTTTGTGGTTGTGTTGTGCAGGTATCCACGTTGCTACTAGCACCGGTAGTGCGCCCTGCCAAAGCTTAGCTAGCAACACCTTTGGGGCGTTTCCTTGCTCCTACTGGTTTCATAACTGAGGGAAAACTTACTGCTGTGCTCATCATACCTTCCTCTTGGGGTTCCCAACGAGCTCTACGTCGAAAGTCGAGCGCATCAAGATCTTTTCTGGCGCCGTTGCCGGGGAGTCAAGGACATCTTCACAAGGGGAGTCCCTCATAACTAATCTCTTTAATTTGTTGTTTTTGTTTTGCTTAGTTTCTTTTGCTTTGTTTGCTTGTTTTGTTATTCAAAAATCCAAAAAAATTAGTTTTACAAGTTTGCTTTCTTATTTCAAAAGCCAAAAAAATGACTACTCTTGAAAACACTAAGTTGTGTGACTTCGCTAGCACCAACAACAATGATTTTATGAGCACGCCTATTGCTCCACCTATGGCTGAAAATACTTTCTTTGAGATAAAACCTGCTTTACTCAATCTTGTTATGAGAGAGCAATTTTCTGGTATTGGTAATGAAGATGCTGCTTCCCATCTAAATAACTTTGTTGAACTTTGTGAGATGCAAAAGCATAGGGATATAGATGGTGATATTATTAAGCTAAAATTGTTTCCTTTCTATTTGAGAGGAAAAGCTAAAGAATGGTTGAATTCCTTAACTAGGAATAGTATTGATTCTTGGACTAAATGCAAAGATGGTTTTATTGGAAAATACTATCCTCCTGCTAAGATTATATCCATGAGAAGTGAAATAATGAAGTTTAAACAACTTGATAATGAGCATGTTGCTCAAGCTTGGGAAAGAATGAAATCTTTGGCAAAGAATTGTCCCACTCATGGACTGACTGCTTGGATGATCATCCAAACTTTTTATGCAGGATTGAACTATTCTTCAAGGAACCTATTGGATTCAGCTGCTGGAGGTACCTTTATGACCATCACTTTGGGTGCTGCAACAAAACTTCTGGACAATATGATGGTTAATTATTCTGAATGGCATATTGAGAGAGCTCCGCAAGGTAAGAAGGTCAATTCTGTTGAGGAAACCTCCTCCTTGAGTGATAAAATTGATATTATTATGTCTATGCTTGTTAATGGGAAATCCCATATCGATCCAAATAATGTTCCTTTAGCCTCTTTGGTTGCTCAAGAAGAGCAAGTTGATGTGAACTTCATAAGAAATAACAACTTTGGCAACAATGCTTATGGTAATAATGCTTATAGGAATAATTTTGGTAACAACAATTATAGGCCCTACCCTCCTAGTAATACTTATGGCTATAATGGTAAACCTGAATTACCTAGTGAAGGAAGAATTTTAGAAGTTGAAAGAGCCACTAAAAACTTCATGCTAATGCAATATGAGAAAAATAAACTATTTACTAAAACTATGGAGGAACAGTCTATAATTTTGAAGAACATTAGCCATCAACTTGAGAGTCTAAATAGGGAAATTCCTAGTTTACAACTGAAACTCTCTAATGCTAAAAGAAATATATCATCTTTGTATGAAGCTCAATCTTCATTGATTAATAAAATGGTTGCTAAACCTGAAACTAATGAGAATCCCTTTGCAGCCACTAATGCTATACAAGTAAGAATTGATGAAAATGTTAGACTATTAGCTGAATTACATGCTAAGTGGGAAAGAGAAGATGAAATTGCTAGAAACATTAGTGTTTCTACTATTACCACCACTAGTGTTGAGGCTGGTAATAGTTCTACTACTTTAGATGATAAAGTTGATTTTGATCTTGATGGTTGCAATATCTCTGAAGTTATTAAGTTCCTACAAAAGCTTGCTAAAAGTCCCAATGCTAGTGCTATGAACATGGCTTTTACAAAACACATTACTGATGCTCTCATAAAGATTAAAGAAGAAAAGATGAAACATAAAGCTTCTATTCCTATAAAACAAGAAGATGGTTGGGAACCCATCATTAGTATGAAAGTGAATGACTTTGATTTCAAAGCTTTGTGTGATCTTGATAGTAGTGTCTCTATTATGCCTAGAAGGATTTATGATATGCTTGATTTGCCTCCTCTTGAAGATTCTTATTTGAATGTCCCACTTGATGCTAATGCTAAAAAGAAACTCATGGGGAGTCTTAATGATGTTCTTATTATGGTTAATGATTCCTATGTCCCCGTTGATTTCTATGTTTTGGATGTTGAATACAATGCTTCTTGTCCTATTACTTTGGGAAGACCTTTTCTTAGAACTGTTGGTGCCATCATTGATACGAAAGAAGGGACCATTAAATATCAACTCCCACTCAAGAAAGGTATAGAACACTTCCCTAAAAAGAGAGAAAGGATTTCTTTTTCTTCTCCTATGAAAACAAAATTTGGTCTTAATTCTTCTTTATTTGAGAACACTTGATTCTTTCTTTGCTTTTTATGCCTAACTTAAAGGCGTTAAAGAAAAGTACTTGTTGGGATATAACCCAAGAGTTTTAGATGAGTCTTGGAAGTTATTACCTCTGTAATAACCTCTCCTTATCCTTTTTATTTGCTTTTTGTGCCAAGAGTAACCTCTAATGAGAGTGAAGTAATGATTGAGAAAGTTGCTGTCCCGAAACAGATTTCCGTGCTTCATCGTAAAACTTCGTGAGAGAGCTCTGTATGTCGGATTGAGCTGTAATTTATTGTGCTTCTGCCCCAGGTTATTATCTAACTTTCGTCAGTTCAACACTTTTTGATTTGAGCAACAGAAGGTCTTCGAAAAAGTTTGTCTTTACCTGCTGGTCTGTTTTGACAGATTTCTGCCATTTTCTGCATTTGCTTCTTGTTAGTTCCTTCTTGAGTTCTTTTGGGGAATTGAGATTTTTGAGGGAAGAGCTACAGTAGCTAGTGTTCTAATGGAAGTTTATTTGGTGTTAGAACTGAACCTTAAGACTTATTTATCTTAAATGCACTAATGTTGCTAATGAGATTGTGTGAAGTTTTGTATGAAGGAAAACATTCAGGCGTATGGAAGGAATGAGTAATGAGATGAAGGATGGACTAAATCTCAAACTTGAGGATGCCACGCGTGTCACCCTAAGAAATATCCAAGAAGTACAAGCGTCAAAGCTTGGGGATGCCCAAGGCATCCCCTTCTTTATCAATAAAAATTACAGGTTTCTTCCAAACGCTTCATTTTTATTGTTTTATGCACAATTGTGTTTTTCTTGGAGCGTCTTCTTTTTCGCTTTTGTTTTGGTTTTTAGTTTTCTTTGGTTTTCTTAGTTTTCTGAATAAATTGGTTGGACCCCCTCTTTCATACTTTGGTTTGCAAATAGTTTGATTTGGTTTGGAAAAGAGTAGGAAAGTTCATGCTTATGTGGTAAAAAGAGCTTGTTTTTGACTATGGCCTATGCTTTGTCATGCCATGCTTGATATTGTTTTGGCTTTATGCTTAGTATTCTTTGCTATATCATGGCTTGTTATAAACAATTGAGATTGCTTAATGTGCCTTGGATGAATCATGCGTTGTTTTAGCATATTAAAGCATAGTTTAGTGGTATTCTCCTTTGATGCTTTATTTGGGTTGACTTGGCACATGCTCACACCATGTTATGACTATCCAAAGTCACCATAGCCTGTATGATCCTTTAGTTTTCAACTTGTAGTATCACTTTATGCTTTGATCAATGATGTTTTGTTGCTCTGCATGATTATGGCCATTATTGCTCTCATAGTTTGTCGCTCCCAGTCTTTTGCTAGCCTCCACAACAAAGTATGAGTTCCACTCATGCATCCAACTCCCTAAACCAAGTTACTCCAAAGAGTACACCATACCTACCTACTAGCTTATGCTATTCCAAGTATATTCATGCTTTTGTTTACCTTCCACTTGTTATGAGAAAACTAGTGATTAAAGCTCTCATGAACTTGATGGCACACTTTACATTACTTGCCCTTAATAAACTTGAACCATTGTGTCTTCTATGTTGTATATGCTTGCACTTATTTGTCGGGAATTAGCAGAACCATGCTTTCATGGGGAACGCTTTCAACATTGCACTTGGTACTTGTACCTTGTTGATATCATGCTCTTTTGTATATGGATGTCGTCGGTGTGAAATGAAAGGGGAGCTTGTAAGTCCATGGAGTTATGTATATGTGTTAGAGAAACGCCTGGGCCGCTAGTCTAATCCATGCTGACATGGTGGAAACCTGTAGCGTAACCATAATGAGCTGTCTATGAAGCATTCTTCTTATAAAAAAAGAGTCCTACATTGACAAAAAAAGAGAAAAGAGAAAAAAAAGAGATACTATGAAAAGAGGAAAGAGAGAAAAAAGCACCATATTCCCATGGTAAATAAGAAGAATGCTGAGATGCTCGTTGTCTGCTTGCCTTGTCATGTTGATATGGGGATTCTTCTGTATCATCGGGCAAGGGGTACCCCATTGGCGGTGCTCTATGATACACATGTACTTACGATGACAAGAACTTACCGGTGACTAAACTTGAGTAGCATGAGGAGCGGCCCTCGTATACAAGGGACATGAGATTTCTGACTTATATTTCATCAAGCATGTACACCATAGTTTGTTCACTTTAACCTTAATCACTTCAATATGCTTATGATAGGGGCAATGAGAGCTAAAAGCTACAAGTACCATAATTTTTGGAAGCTCTTTATGAGACTTGAATCCCTACTTCCTTTTACAAAAGGCCTTTCTTCCACCATTATATCGAGTCTCCATCTTCTATCTTTATGCACCTACTTTGAGAGCATAGTGGCCATTCTTAGTTCTATGCGCATTGTCCCAAGACTAGTTGATTGATGCATAACTTGTTATTGCTTGTTTGAAACTATTGTATCTAGTCACTCTTATGAACATTGAAGGTGTCCTATGCATTTATATTTGCTACTCTATTGAGGGACAAGATGAATACTACTATGCTATGTTTTCTTTATGTGAAACAAACAAACATCTTGCAAAGCATTGTTATTCATGAATCTTTTGTTTGTGCCTTTTCATGTTACATCATAGCTTCTTTGCTTATTGCTAGAACTTTGTCTTTCATGTTATGATTGAAGTACTATGATCCCAGCTTTGAATGTTTTGCAAATACTTTGATCAAGTTTTTGATGGTGCATGTCACCTCAAAAATTATTCTTTCTTTTTATCACTTAACTACTCTAGGGCGAGCAGGAGTTAAGCTTGGGGATGTTGATACATTGCAAATGTATCTATAATTTTTGATGTTCCATGCTTGGTTTTATCCACTTTCTTGTGTTTTGTTCCTACTTTGGAGTACATTTCATATGATTTCTTGGACTAACCTATTAACAAGAGCCACAATGCCAGCTGCCTGTTTTTTGCTGTTTTTCGTTCTAGGAAAGTCAGAAAATGAATATTCTCGGAATTGGACGGGACAAAAGCCAAAGTGCCTATTTTTCCGGAAGTGATCAAGTGCCAGAATATGAGACGAAGAAGGGCCAGGGAGCCACCACACCACCTGGCCTGCACCAGGGGGTGGTGTAGCCGCTCCTGGCACCCTCTCGACCTCTCCTTCCGCCTATATATTGCCCTCGAGACGAAAACCCTAAGTACCCGATCAAAAATCCACGAAAGAGTGTGTAGACGCCGTCATCTCCATCCCTAGATCGGGAGGGATCTGAAGCTCTTACCGGTACCCTGCCGGAGAGGGGAATTCACCCTCGAGGCCTTCTTCATCACCATGCAAGCCTCCTGTGTGATGCGTGAGTAGTTCATCCTTGGACTACGGATCCATGTAGTAGCTAGATGGCTGGTTTCTCCTCCTTTGTGCTTTCATGTTTAGATCTTGTGAGCTCCGTTCATGATCAAGATCATCTATTTGTAATTCATACATGTTGTGTTTACGGGGATCTGATGGATATTGAGATGCTATTTCAGATTGATTATTGATTCTATCATGTCTTTGTTATTTGAGATCTTGCATGCTTTCCATTGTTAGTAGCTATCTTGGCCAAGTAGATGCTAGCAACTCCAAGAGTTAGTATTTATGCTCGATAGTGGGTTCATGCCTCTGGTAATCTGGGGAAGTGACAGAAATCTCTAAGGTACTAGATGTGCTGTTGCTACTAGGGATAAAACAACAATCCTTTGTTCATAGAACAATCGTATTGTTTACTTTACACGCAGTTCGTAAAGCAATAATCTGTTGCTTGCAACTTAATACTGGAGGGGGTTCGGATGATAACCTGAAGGTGGATTATTAGTCATAGATGCAGTTGGATGGCGGTCTATGTATTATGTGGTAATGCCCAATCAAGTCTCAGAGGAGTCAAGATGATTAGTATATGCATGTATTGCTTTCTCGGTGTTTGTCAATTGCCCCGCTGTAATTTGTTCACCCCGCATGTTATCTATCTAAGGAGAGCCACCTCTAGTGAACTATGGAGCCCGGTCCTTTTTCTTTACATACAATCTATAAACTGTTTTTGCTTTGTGTTTACTTTCTGCAAACTTTTACTTCCTTCCATTCGATACGTTTAATCCTTTGTTTTCTGCAAAACACGGTGAGATTGACAGCCTCGTCGCAAGTTGGGAACAAAGTTCTGTGGTTGTGTTGTGTAGGTATCCACGTTGCTACTAGCACCGGTAGTGCGCCCTGCCAAAGCTCAGCTAACAACACCTTTGGGTTGTTTCCTTGCTCCTACTGGTTCGATTAAACCTTGGTTTCATAACTGAGGGAAAACTTACTGCTGTGCTCATCATACCTTCCTCTTTGGGTTCCCAGCGAGCTCTACGTCGAAAGTCGAGCGCATCAATAGCATAAAGAGTATAAAACTTGGCCTATCTAGTTAGACTTAGATGTCATTCTATGGCATGAAATTGATATTAGCATCCCACATTAGTGAATGCTCTTAACTTAGTAGTTAGAGTTAAACCAAAAACTTGATCACTTGATATGGGAATACTTGGTGAAAATGATTATGAAAACCTTGGGATGATGAGTCATTCTATTGAGATATTTTGACATGTGTTGAGAAACACAAATGGTTTATGATGATGAAAATTTTGAGGCATGAGCCTTAGCCCTTTATAAAAACTGATGGTTGGGTTCGGATGCGATACCATTCCAATTTTACCGTACAACCACAATACCTGAATTGGGTAAGGCTTAGCCGGAAGTTTATATGCATTAGTATTGGTTCCCTCGCGGGAGAGGTCTAAGCTGAGGCTACCTCTCAATGTTGTCCACCTATGCAGTGCCCAGGATGGCAGATGGCCATGGCTGGGAGGCCAAGTTCATAGGAGAGGTGCTTATACTAGGGTGTGTAAAGGAAAGGTTATGTTTGATTATCTGCATACTAATATGATGATTCAGGGTTATCCGTGACAGATGTATCAAATTTTTTGGTGAAAGTGTACCACTTCTGCAGAGTGTCAAACTATTCGAATAGCCGCATGCGCAGTTATGGACAGTTGGAGTGGCCATACTGTTCCGTTGTCAGATGTTTTCAAAATGACTTATGAAATGAATTGTGACATGACTTGACCACAACAGAGTTGTGACTATGGCAATTAAGTTCCCACTTAGGTGATTTAGAACTTTATTTTATCTTTCTTTGTTTCTGAACTCAGCTTAGGTTTCAAACTTAACTTTGCAAATAAACTTAGAACTTAGAATTCCTACTAGAACTACCTTACTTGTTAGTGATAGTTTGTGAGTACTTAAAGAGTACTCATGGCTTTGTCCCTGGCTATTCCCGTGGCCAGACTATGAGGAGGACTATCCGGAAGAAGGACAGTAGGACGGCTATGAGAACTAGGATCATCTCCCATTGTCAGCATTGTCTGTGACACTAAAGATGGAGCCCGCCGCTACGCTATTTATTCCGCTACTTGTTTTTACTAAGACTGGATCATGAGATCCTTTATTTGTGTAAGACCTTATTATGGTTTGTAATGGATGATGTACTGTGATATCCAATCTGTTATGTCTCGCAAAAATGGTAATCCTGGGATTGCGATGTATGGCATAACAAGTATTTGGGATTAAAAATCCTGGTGTTGACACAAGTCGTGCATGAAAAACATAGAACTTTTTTCTCTTTTTTACGAGTACCAAGGTTTGATCCACAAGGTTAGCTTTGGCATGCATCACAATTAACACTAGACGTTATTTCAATCAAACAACTCCGTTCAAGAGTGTTGTCAAGTCTATCAAAACATCTATGGGGTTAAGTATCTTGAAGGGTATACTCTCAAGAAAATCATTCATCAAACAAGTCATACTTTCAGACTTTTTCTTGTTGTACTTGTTTGGCAATATTATTTCCACGACAAGACTTGGTTAGCTAAAAGAACTAGAGCAAAACCTTCCACAACTAATCATCCATACCAATAAAAAGCTTTACTCTAACTATTTTGAATTACTCCCACTATCATGGCATCTTAGCAAATCAACCAACTAATATAAACAACTCAAACTTCAAAAGTGGGAGTATTAGGACATACCTCTCATGAGTGACTTCATAATCCTCTTCCTTATAGGGATGTGTTCCTTCAAAACCCAAGTACGATTATTCCAATAATAATATTAAAGAAAAGAGGCAAATTAAAATTCACGTTCATGAAAAAAGGAAAAATGGAAAATCCTTTATGTATTTTTGAGGATAAGGATTAAAGAATAGAAAATAACGACCATGCAAGAAACTAAGAAAAGAAAAACAAACGAAAAACAAAAGCAAACTTAAAACAAAAACAAAGGAAAAAACAAAGTGTTGGTAAAAACCAACACAAGTGTTTCAAAGCTCTGAAATTGTCGGGGGAACACATACCCATTATTACACAAATAAAATTGTCGGGGGAACACATACCCAAGCTCTGGCTTTTGCAAGCCCTTTGTTGCTCATTGTGGTGGGGGTGGATAATCTCCCATGTTCCATTGGCTGCTCCAATCATGGAACTAGGTGGCAAGGTTGGCAGAAGCATATCGAAGGTTGATGGAGAGGTTGTTCATGTGTTGGATATTTCCTTTGAGAGCATAGATATATTCATAGGTGGTGTAGTAGTTTGGTGGCTGCACATCTTGTTCGGGTCCCTCTTTTTCTACTTCTTCGTCTTCTCCTCCTCCCGTGGGTATTTCTTGATGGGGTAGACCTGCCTCAACCCGCGCGTCAAAACGCAAACGTCCATACTCGATAGAGAATAGACTATTAGGAAAAGGATCTATGATCAAGTGATCTGCTGCAGGTATATCATGGAATCTACCATTAGTTCCAGAAATCATACCACAAGCTCTTAGAGTAGAAAAACCAAGACGGTGACTTCTTGTCAACGGTTGGATTTTACCTAGGTTGATGTGAAGTGCGCGTGTAAGAAAGGTTACAACTCCTCCACATATGGGTCCTCGAGATTGCAGAGCTTGATGCTTAAGGTAAAATACAAGAAGGGTGCCCAAATTTGGCGTTAAGTTAAAATCAACAATAGCATCTTTTGCGAGGACCATCATGTCCTCCTCATTGACTCTACTAAACTCACCACATGCCTACAAGGTGTTAGCAATAATATAAAACAAATAGCGAATAGCAGGATGATCAATTTGGTCCCCCTGGGTGTGTTTCCACGACTTCTCAATAATTAAAGTACTCCTAAGGTGCATGATTTAGAACAAAGGTGGTGGATCGTATGTCGGTGTCATTGTTGGCAAACCCAAAACATTGAGCCCATTTATTGAGCGTCAAGGAGTACACACCGTTCATAAGACAGTAGTTGATGCGATCAACTCCAGGCATTTGTTCCTCGGAACAATAGTGAGAGCACACCGTATGCGTCATGGTGCTGAGGAACTCAAGCGTCCAACGGCGGTACGTGGCAACATCCTGGAAGACAAAGTCATACAAACCAACATTGTTGCAAAGTAAATCAAAATCAGCACGAATACCAAGTTGGTTAAGGATATCGGGATATGCCCACTTGGTTCAGCTGAAACTCCTCGGTGAACTCGATACCAAGTGACTCGGGGGTCAATGTATCAAAAGGTGGTGCGGCAGGTTCCCCAGCCATCACACGTGTACGGATCCTCGTGTTTATCTAAAACAAAATGAATAAAAATTGCTAACTATTATTTTATTCTAATAGAAACATAGCATATACAATTCTCTACACTTGTTACAAAAGAAACTCCCCTAAAAAAATACTAAGTATGCTCAATATCAAGATTAGCTCAAGAACAAGACCTAACTCTAGATTGATAATGGTAAAAGATTGAGAAGAGTTTTGTTGCAAATAAGTTGGGGATCAGAGAAGAATCATACCTTAGATCAATTGGGTGCGAGGAATCGAAGAAAAGATTGAGTAAATTAGAAGATCCAATGGAGGTGAAGTTTAGAGGAAGAAGAAAGAGAAAAGTTTGTGTTTGGGAATTTTAGGTTACCTCCTCCTGGGCTAATATGGCGGCTGCGTACGTGGTATGAGCGGAGGGTATGGCTGGAGCTCGCTCGTACCGAGTAACATACCTTGGGGGTGACGAATCCCTTCCGGCGATGCACTCGGTACGGTCGCGTGGTACGGTCATGCGCGCCCATACTACTAGTCGTTATGCAGTGCGAACCTTTGCTTGAAATCTGATGTTTTGCTCGAGGGTACGGTACAGGCGTGCGGTACTGGCATGTCCGACCATACTAGTGTTCGTTGCAACCCATAGCTCCTGCAGCAAAAAATTAAAGTTTCCATTTTCCAAAGCCTCGAGGTGGTACGGGCGCACGGTATGGGCTCTTCCGGCCGTACCACTGGTCGTTATTCGGCCAGTGCGCTGAAAAACTCATAGAATTTGGTTAGTAGCTCTATTCATCTTTACACCTCCTGTAAAAGGACAAAATAACAGCAAATAGACTTAATACAAATCAGCAATACTTTTTAGGGCATGTGTTAGTAAAATAAAAAATCGAGGATTACCTTATTTATTTTCCTCTCTCCAAAGGTCTTCTTGAACACTCATTATTAAAAACAAAAAAAATAAAAAAAACTAACACAAGAGTAAAAACTTTTATTTCACATGGGTTGCCTCCCATGAAGCGCTTCTAGTTAAGGTTAATTAGCTTGACCCAGATGGTGATCATTTAGGTTTAATGAGTGGAACACCCACTCCAATGTAATTGCCATTCAATGTAATTATACCATCATCATCATAATGATTAGGTTTGGCCTTCTTATTCCTACGGAAGTGGACTGTAAAAGGATCTCTAGATGGTAGTCCTATTCTCACATTCCCTTCATCTAAATTGATTAATGTTTTAAAAATTCTTAGGAAGGGCCTACCTAAAATAATAGGTGCTATGGGATCTTCCGACATGTCCACAATAACAAGATCAATAAGAGCAGGACTACCTTTAATTTCAACGACTATGTTTTCTTTTATCCCAATATCTTGTTTATAAGTTGAATCTGCTAGATGGAGTCTTAATTTAGTAGTTGTAAATGGCCCCAAGTTTAACTTGTCAAATATACTTGTGGAAATCGTTGAGATGCTTGCACCAATATCACAAAGTGCAGATATCACATTAAACCCAAGCTTAATTTTAATAGTGGACTCAAATATATCATCTAGCTTAGCAGGAAGCTTATCAGCTAGTCTCTTATACTCCATCTCTAAATCTCGAACTTTAGATGATACTTGTTGAATAAATTGTTGGTATATAGCATCATTACCTTGTTCTATATAGGGATTCTTTATGGTGATCATCTTTAGTAGATCTTCCATGGTATATTCAGGTGTTGGCCCGTTGCTATAATCCAGCTCTTCAGGCTTCTCTTGATTTGTTACCATCCTTATCATCTTGAGGTCTTGTACCAGATTTGGCTCGGGCTTCCGAGAAAACTTTGCTAGTATGAGAGCTTGGCTCTTGGCTACCATGCCCAATTGAGCCTCCATGGTCTTTGTCCTTTCCTATAGAGCCTGCACATCATTTGTAATTGCAATAGCTCTGTTAGATAATTTTCCTATCCTACTTTCATGGTTCTTCGTGATTTTAATAAGCATATTATTTTTCTTGATTTGAGATTGCATAATAGTTCTAACAGTTTGCTCAAATGAGAGATTACCATGATTTGCTCCATTATGATGATCATAATTATTGTAAGGAGCTCCTGTAGGATTAGAATAATGTTTTTGAATAGTAAAAGCAAAATTTTGGTTCTTCCAAGCAGGATTATAAGGAGTGCGAGCTATAAAATTAACATCATTAACATTAGTAGTGATAGCATTAACTTGGGTATCTTCCTTACCCTTTACTATGTTGATTAAGTCGTCTACCTTAGATGTAAGCTCTTCATTGTTTACCTCAGTGATTAGACTCACTCTTTTCGAGGTTCTTTCCACATGCTATTAGGCATGGTTGCTTTGCATATCATAAAGTAATTTCTTTGCAACACTCACTTGTTTTCCCATGATTGTTCCTCATGCTGCAATATCTAGCATAGACTTAGACATTGGGTTAAGGCCATTATAAAATAAATGTAATATAAGCCATTCTTCCATCCCATGACTAGGACAATTCATTATGTCTTCTTTCATCCTTTCCCATGCAAGTGCTAGTGGCTCGCAATCTTCTTGTCTAAAACTTGTAATGTTGGATCTTAGTTGCATAGTTTTAGCAGGGGAAAAAATTTAGTCATAACAATATTAGTGCATTACTCCCAAGATTTAATATTGCCCTTAGGTAGAGCTAGCAACCAGTCCTTAGCCTTTCCTCTCAGAGAGAAAGGAAACAATCGTAATTTAACAACCTTTAGATCTACATCCTTAATACGCATCATGTCGCAAATTTCAGTAAAGCTATTTAAGTGCAAACCTGAATCCTCACAAGATGAGCCTCCAAATTAGTTTTGCTGAACCAAACTTAAAAGGTTAGGATTAATTTCACATGCTTCCACATCAACAGCGGGCTAAGTGATAGGTGTACGAATAAAATCATCAGTGGGAGTAGCATACTCCCCAAGTCTCTTTTGAGCCATGGCTCTTATATTTTTGGTATTTTTTAAGTAAAGAAAACAAATAACAAGTAACTATTTTTTTTGGGGTTTTCAAATAGGTAACTAGAAAGTAAACTAATAAAAAGAAATAAACTACAAACAAATAATAAAACTAAAAACAAGGTCTCTAATGACCTCACCAGGATAGCGAAATTGCTTCCCCGGCAACGGTGCCAGAAAAAGGGTTGATACCTTCGATCTGGATTAGACCTAGGTTTAATCGAACCTTAGAATGAAATGCTAAAAGGAAATAAAAAGGACATGTCTACAAGACTTTGTTTCTTTGTTTTACATTAGTTTACCGCACCAATATAGTATACTTTTATAGTGGGTTGATTCAATGGATGGAGATAGGCCAGGGTTGAAGATCCACCTGCAGATGCACATCATATGGGAAAAAATATAATGATAAGCATAGTCATGTGTAATATTTTAATAGGGAGAATCTCTTGTGGGTAACCCATCCTAATATACTAGAGCCCCTGTGATGCAGCAAGCATAGCATTAGTCTTTTAATCCAATCCAGTGCACCACGAAGCAACGGGCTACAAACGATTATTAAGTGTAAAACACAGACCAAAGCATTAAGTGGTGATGTTGTTGTGATCCCGAATGGGTCCCTAAGCAAAGACCGTACTACCCTTTCTGTCACTGGGATTCCTATGAGGTCGCTGCTAGCCAAGTATCTCACCTCAAGCCTTTATCAATCTATGGGTCTTGGGTGCCTACAAGTCCACAAATCGAGACAAGAGACGAAGAAACAAAAGATACAAATCTCGATACAATGCTCCCATGTATTTAGATGCACATAATCGCTGCTAGGTTTCTCCCCAACCCGCAGCCCATGAGGACTACTCACTCATAACAATAAGATCAAGGATAGAAAACATTGTGCAAAATACTTAGATTGAAATCAAATATTCTTACAATGGTCGCCGAATCACAAGGAGATCTAAAGTATAAAGTAATGGCTACGGCTAATGGAGGGGATGAAAGATGGAAGGTATGAACAATGGTGTGGATCTCCTTTGGTGGTGTTGTGATGCAATCTGAGAATGGCGGCCCTCTACGCGGCGCCTGAGACCTCAAAATATATAGGCATCTTCATGAAAGTTGTAGGGTTTGATGAGAAGGAGCCTTCCACATAGTATAGGCGGACGCTATGGGAGGGCCCTATCCGTACCAGTGGTTGTTATGGCTGTTGTCGCATGGAATTGTCTCCACAATTACTTAGCCGTGTGGACTTCCTCAAAAACCTTTATTATGACTCTAGATTTTGCATTAAAAAGCGTGATTTCCTGCACAACACAATTCAAAGAAATGGTTTGCATATCTTTGAATTTATTAGTCATTAGTGGCATGGACTAAGAGATTATTGTCAATTGCTTGGCTAAAAACAATGTTTAAACACGGTGGAAGATGGCTATTTTTGGATCCATCACCTCGAGAGCATCATTATGTAGCATAAAGTTCCGTACGGTGTAATGAACGAGGTCTTGATTTCATCCAACACCTAAATCCTGATTTGGTGATAGCCGGCATATGCATCGAGAAAACAAAGGAGTTCCAAGCGGGTAACGAATCTATAACTTGATCAATCTGAGGCAGGGAAAATGGATCTTCGGGACATGCCTTGTTCAAGGCGGTATAATCAACGCATATCCTTAATTCAGTGGTGTCATTTGGGGGACAAGTACAGGGTTTGGCACCCACTCAATGTGGCTGACCTCTTTAATAAATTCGGCTAACTTGAGTCGGGCTAATTCCTTGGCTATAGCTTTGCTCTTTGCATCACCAAATCATCACAAGACTATTTGATGGGTTTAGCATCTTTATACACATTAAGAGAGTACTCAACAAGTTCCCTAGGTACTCTAATCATGTTAGATGGCTGCCATATGAAGATATCTTTATTGGCTGGGAGGAACTCGACAAGCTCACTTTCCTATGCGTCACTAGGGCATGTACTTATGTTTTTCACCATGGAGGGACTATTCTCCTCTAGCTGGGTTTTCTCTTCATCTCTTCTGACACCTTGAATTATGGATTCAGCTTCAGAACATGATTCTTGGTAGTCAGAATCTTGGACATGTCAATGGTTCACTTGATCTCCTTGTACTCTTTAGCATGTAGCATGACTTCAGTGAAGGTGGCACTGCCAACCTCACAATCTCGTGCCTTTTTGGGGTTACCAAATATGGTAATGACACACGTGGGACCGGTAATCTTCAGGATGTTGTAGATGTAGTAAGGAGTGTCATAACCTTCCCGTAAGCCAGGAGGCCGAGGATAGTGTGGTAGGCACTTTTGAAAGATACCACTTTGAAGGAAACTGGCTTGGTGAGGAACTTATCCGGCCCACAAAAGTTACGTACATGGTAATTTTTCCGAGTGAGTTGGCTTGTTTCCCTAGGACTATGCCATGGATGGTCACGTAGATGTGATTCTGATATCTTCATTGCAGTCTAGGTTCTCTATGTAGAGTCTATTAATACTGCTATCGCCGTCCACAAGGACTTTAGAGAACTCAAAGTCATAAACAATAAGATAGAAAAATAGGGTTTTTCCTTGCCTATGTGGGTGTTTTGTATGATCACTATGGTGAAAGGTGATTGCCATCTAAGACTAGTAAAGGTACTAAGGAATTGGGCGAACCGTAGCGTTGAGCTCGTAAATAGCTGCTTTCTGGACATTGGCAGGTTGGGTTTCAAAGAATTAGATGTATGTATTCTTTTTGGTTGGGTATGCCTTCTTGCATCTTACTTAGGAGCCACTTCGGATTTTTCCATGTCGGACTCTTTCTTGGACCCCTTTTCCTTGTCTTGTTTCTTCACTTCTTGGATCTATATCCACCATTTTCATCTTTCCTAATGTCATTGTTATAATGGCACTCTTGGTTTGTGTGGGAATAACCCCCAAATCAATCCGGGTGATACACACATGGCTTGTTGGTAATATTAGCATATTTGAGGCCCTTGCCGATGTGTTGGTCACCTCTCCCTTTGATTCAACATCATATGCGGCCTCGTCTGCGTCCACCACCACCTTGTCCACCATGACCTCTAGGCCCAAATGTGGAAGCTACTGCTACTATATCCGGGTTAGTTTTGTAGTCAGTGGGATTCTTGTGTTTCTAGTTCTACTGTGGATTAGAAGATTTTGAGTTCGGGTTGGCCAGATTGTTCAGCTATCCAGGTGACTCGTCATCGACATCAACGTACTCTCTAGCCAACTCTAACATTAGTCCCAAATCACTGGTTTTGTTCTGCTTCAAGCGGTGATGGTGTAATCTGACTGGGAGCTCTACGATGAAATCTTCTACCGCGGTATGGTCATTTACTACTTCACAAGAGTTCTTCATGTTGATCCATCATCTGTCATAGTCCTTAAAGGTTTCTCCTAGATTCTAGGTACAATGTTACAAGTAGTTGACTGTGTAGGGCCTTCTGGAATTACCCACAAAGTTTCAGAAGAACATGCTCTACATATTGTACAAGTTTTTTATGGTTTTATCTAGCATCTCGTTGAGCTATGAGAAAGCCATTTTCCAACATAAACGGGAGGCATCGAACAGTGTCTATGTCTGTGTGACAACTTGTAGATTTTGACCCAAGCCCGCCACTAAAGGATGTGGCAATATTCTGTAGCTCCAATGCTTTCTCCTACTGGATGATCGACTGCTTGAGTTGCTATGGAGTCGGATTATTGTTTAGTATTTCCTTAGCAACGACGATATTTTCCACAAGCATATTGTAGATTTGGTTTCCCTTGTTGTCGAGCTAGGGATCTCTTATCTATATTCTGGCGATGTGCGATCCTCCGGGTTTCTTCGAGCTATTGAATAGCTTCTTGTGGACTTCCAGGTTTTGCTTCGCGCTTGCACCTTCGTGTGCCTCATATATGGCGGTGAGCCTTTTGTAATTGTATCTCAATTGATCTATGTGATTGATCTCTGAATCTATGTCTAGTTGTATCTCGATGATGTTCTTCTACTTGCTTAAAGACCGATATATGTTTGGCCTCCAAAGCCTCTGTTGTTTGTTCCGTCATCACGTTAACCAGAGTCTTCAAAACTTCTCCGAAGATCTCCTTGGCCAATGCGTTATGGTGTTAGCGTTGATTAGTGGCATGCTTGTACTAGGATCACTAGGAGGTGCATTTGATCACGGAGGAAGAGGCGGAAGATTTTGCTGTCCTAGAGCCATAGGGAATGGTTCTCGCCTCGTGTCAGTGATGGTAACAAGGACGGCCATAGGAATTTTCCCGAAGAGAGGCTTCCCTTGTTGCTCTCAGGCTGAGTAAATTCAGATCCGTCAGCACTTCCAGGTAAAGAGGAGTCATCTCCAGGATTACCCTCGCCCATGCTATCATGGGGAGCCATATTTGTTTTGATAGTCTCCCCACTTGCACCTTTAGTACGTGCGAATTGGTATTCATCCTCCAAGTCATCCATGTAAGGCTATAGTTCAGCCGATGTGTATGAACCTACGTCTACTTCAATTGCCTCAAAGACGGAGTCATTTTCTACTCCTGCATCGGAAGAACTGGATCCATAGCCAACATAGCCTACAAAGTGATGAGAGGCTCTGGCACTAAGGAAATCATGGCCTTCGGCCTCGGTGCTGGAGAAACTTCAATAGTCTCAATCATGTCGTCGAGTTTATGTCGTTTATTGGTGGTCAATTGCCTTCATTTGTGCCTTAAAAGCGAGCCTTTTGCTATCCCATTTACAAAGTAGGACACTGCTGCATTATTTGAGAGTCCCTCAGTTGAGTCTTTCAACCTGAGCCATCTGGCCAGGAACTTCCTAAAGGTTTCTTCTGACTTATGCATGCATCATGCTAGGTCTAGTATGTCGATGAAGCCAACGAAGCAAGGTCCAACGGATCAGGTCTCAATTATCAAATCCTCCTATGATCTGGCTTACACTTCGATCTCTGCCTCTAAGGCAGGTTAGGTGGGTTTCTCCAATGGGCATGTTGGTGAAGCTAGCAACATAGTATTTAGTAGGAATCCAGGTCTCTTCATTGGGGGAGGTGGGAAGTCCTCTAACATACAGAACGCAACCGATGGCATTATTTTCATCGATTCTCGTGAAATCAGATCCCACACGGATCTGAAGTCCTCGAGCCTCTTGCCCCATGGAGGGTTCCAATTGTCATCTTATTGATGAAAAGTACGCCATAAGGGGTCCTTAAGGCGTGGAAAGAAATGGGTGTGAGATCTATGCATCCAGGATAGGGAGCACACAAGCTTACCTAGGTTTAGATCTGACCGTGGTCATGCTGTTAATCCACTATAATCGGCAAAGCCAAACATTATAGAGGGTTGAATATAGGTTCGCCTATGAGAGTTATGAGATTTCTCACACCCAAAGGCTTCCTATAGGACGGATTATATAGTCATCTAACCTGTGACACCCCAGGACCAAGGCTAGACAAATCCTAGACCATTGTCTTATATAATCCTAACCTAAATCTCGAAACCATACATAGGAAGAATCAGTAACACAACAGTGACCCTACAACACAAAAGTTATTACATGATGGGGATATTCCAAGTGGGGTATACCCAGCAGGACGTTCCGATTGGGCCAAAAGGTCTCACGAATGGGTCTACATGACGACGACTAGAATGCGACTAAGATGAAGGCCCGGTAACTGGCGATTGGAGGCCTAGGTGCATACTAGAAGCCTAGTTAGATTAGGTCAAAAGGCTCTGAATCCATATCTTGTTCTGTTGTAACTTGTAAAACCCTAGGGAGGTGCCTCATATATAAACCTCCCTAGGGTACCCTCAGGACTTACGTTCCATCATACACCCCTTCAAGCGACACGCTGCTTAGACGCCGAGCTCGCCCCCTTGTAACTCTCTCTCCAATAATCTAATCTAGCAGGAGTAGGTCATTACCCTCTGGGGGGCAAACCTGGATAAATCCATGTGCATCCGCCCCATCTCGCACCGTAGATGGCCACCAGCTCTTGCCCCCGATTCAATCAATCGCTGCCTACTACAGCGACTGCCGTGGCCATTTCCAAGACAGTGGCGCCCGCCGTGGAGGCATAGCAGGACTGGCCTGAGTTCTGCGACGAGACCCTATTCACTGATCGATCGGCCACTCGCCACCGACCGCATGATCCCCATCAGCGGGATCTTACAGATCCTGCCCAGCAGCTATATCCCGGCATCCCGCCCGGTCACTCACGGCGCGGTGATGCCGGTCGGCTCCATCAACATCTTTGTCGGCTTCACCGGCGCGGTCGACCCAACAGCGATGGTGATCGTTGGTGGATTGCCACCACACCGCGATCTACTCTCGGAGGAGCAGGTCCGCTCCATCAGGAGCCTCGTTACCGAGTACGACTCGGCCGCTAGCAGTGCGGCCAAGACCAACACCGCCACGAACGACGAGGCCCTAAACGACGACGCCGACTCTGCGACCCCTGCCTCGGTCGACGGATCTATCACCATGGCATCATGAGAGGACTCCATCACGTGAGTCTCCAACCCGGAGGATTTCGAGGACTCCTCCATCCTCGGGATCTTCGACTCGGATTCCGGCTCGGAGTTGCCTGAAGACTTCCGCGCCAGATCCAATCACTTTAACACGATCTACATAGCGGGCAGCACAACCGCCCCACTAGATCCGTTCTCCACACCGATCCCGCCGACTGCCACGACCATAGAGGTGGAGGAGGCCCGCCTGCGACTCGCGGAGGCACAGCGCAATGAGCTCGCCGAGCGCGAGAAATATCGCCTTGAGCGAGAAACAGCGCGGGAGCTATCGCTCTATCACCAACGCCGCATCAGGACCCGCCTGAACTCCAACGTCCAGGGTCGCGTCCTGAACTTCAACGACGAAAGCGACCCTGCACGCGTGGCCGAGTGCGAATACTGTGAGAACACGCCACCAGGTGGAAGCAACAGACCACCACCCGGCGCACCAGCGACCGGAGCCCCTCCACCACCCATTGGCCGTGCGCCCTCGCCGGACCAGCCGTGAATCATCATTTCTCCACAAGCTCAGGACGCCAACAGACTCCCACTCTACTCCACCCCGATGGACAACGTCGTCGTGGCCGACGCTGCAGTCGCCAACCTCGACGTCCAGGGAGACAGCACGCTGTAGATCCAGTACGCCAAGGACCTACTCGCTAGGGCCGTCGAGCAACAAGCTGCGGGAGTCGACCCACGGGGGCGGATGTATTCCCGCTCCTCAGCAAGCAGGGCGCCCTCGAGTGTCCACCCCAGCATCGCCAACGTCGTGACCTGCCCACCACCGCAACCACTGGCGAACCAGCCGCAGGCCGCCAACCCCACACTCTCCACCAACAAACCGCGACCGGTGAACAACACGGTCGCCTCCAACGGGCAGCCCATCAACGCTCGCACGCACATCGTCAACAACCAGGCCTAGCGGGCGCACCAGCCCAATGACTTGAGGTACACCCTCAGTTACCACGGCGACCCCGAACCAAGGGGCTCACTCAGCCGAGTTGGGCCCCAGTGCTTCAGGCCTATGATCAGAGGGGAAAAGAACCCCGCCAACTTCAAGGCGCCCAAAGAGATCAAAAAGTACGATCCAACGTACGACCCAGCAGTGTGGCTGGACACATACCTCATGGCGATGGGAATCGCCGGCCACACCAACCTACTCGCCGCTCGCTACCTCTCCCTGATGATGGAGGGCGCGACCCGGCAATGGATCAACACCCTCCCTGCTGACAGCATCGACTACTAGGAGGAAATGCGGGATGCCTTCGTCAGGCACTTCGAGGGCTCCTACACCCGCGCCACCATGACTTGGAGCTAGACACCGGACTCGAAGGACCAATGAGCGTCATGATGATCGAACAATCCTGGACGCGGCCGTACATCACGTACCTCCTCAGCAAGAGGCTACCGGACGATCCGACAGATGCACGACACATCACGCGGCCATCCAAGGCATTCGATGTTATCAACGGCGAACTGTATAAAAGCAGCATCATAGGAGGACTCCAACGATGCGTCTCCATGGCCGATGGAAAACCAGTTCTCCTCGACATCCATGAAGGGACCTGCGGGCACCACGCCGGCAGTCGCGCCCTCGTTGCCAAAGCTCTACGAGCTGGATTCTACTAGCCTACGGCCATGCGCGACACCAAGGACATCGTCCAAAAATGCAACGCTTGCCAGCGATTCGCGGACAAGCCGCACGCACCGGGCGTAGAGCTACGGCCAATCCCATTGGCCTGGCCCTTCGCGCAATGGGGGCTCGACATGGTCGGGAAACTTCCAAGGTCCCCGCGAGGAGGCTACGTCTACCTCTTGGTCGCAGTCGACAAATTCACCAAGTGGATTGAGGCCATGCCAGTAACCAACCAATAGGGCACGGCGCAGTTAAATTCTTCGAGTCCATCGTCTACCGCTTCGGAGTGCCACACAGGATCATCACCGACAACGGGACAAACTTCACATGCAAGTAGTTCCAAGAATTCTGCGAGAACCTAGGGATCAACATCAGCTACGCCTCAGTAGCACATCCACAGACCAACGGTCAGGTGGAAAAGGCAAACGGGCTCATCTGCAGCGGTATCAAGAAGCGACTCCTCCGGCCACTCGAACAAGCCGCGGGTTGCTGGCCGGACGAACTGCAATCCGTACTCTGGAGCCTACGTACAACTCCAAACAGCGCCACGGGCTACACGCCATTTTTATGGTACACGGAGCAGAGGCAGTGCTACCCGCCGAGGTACGGTACAAGGCGCCGCGCGTGGTCGCTTACAGCGAACAAGAGTCATCCCTCGCACTCGAAGACTCCGTCGACCTCCTTGACGAAGCAAGGGAAATCGCTCCGGAAAGATCAATGATCTACCAGCAGAACCTGCGCAACTACCACAGTAGGAGGATTCGCCCCAGATCCTTCGTCGAAGGTGACCTGGTCCTGCGACTGAAGCAGCAGGGGCATCTCAAGCTCGAGTCCCCCTGGGAAGGACCGTACGTGACTACACAAGTAATCCCAGGTGGCGCCTATCGCCTTCAAGATTTAGAGACAGGAGTCGCATACTCCAACCCCTGGAACGTCACACAACTGCGATGCTTCTACCCCTAGTCGTTTTTACTTTAACATTGCAAATAAGGCTACTCAACCAAGACTACTTAGCCACACATTGTACCTCGCACTGTTCTTCGAATAAATAAAATCTAAGTGCCCCAAAACCTTGTGTCCCCCTTTATTTTTCAATTTATCCACTCGGGGGCTGCGCCACCCTAAACACATATGTTCTTCAAACCAAAACGCGATATCCTGAGTAGGTGGTACATCAATCAAAACCCTTAACACAACCTCAACCCAACTGCAACGCATCTGACAGGTTGACAAGGGACTGAGATAAAACATGGTCAGGCTAACGAAAAGACTCGCATAGTGCAACGCACTTCATGCTAACAAAGCTCTTTATGCACATTTAACAATAGATTATTGACAACAATTATACGAACTTTACAACACAAGTACACTTATGTGCAGGATACAAGCTAAACTACTACTGCACCAAGAGAACGTTGGTCTGTTCCTCAAAGAAGGCGACAATCTCTTCTGCTGGGCGATCCACCGCTTGGTAGTGCGGCACCATATTCCACGCAGAGCCCACTAGTGGCACAGGTGGCCCAGACGCGATTGCCGCAACATCTACGTTAGGCCTATGCAGTCGCACCATTGATAGAGCAGCCTTGGCACCAGCCACCAACAGTTGCCTCACGCACTCGTGAACCGCGGTCAGATCTTGAAACTTGGCAAGGAGGGCCAGCAGACTTGATGGAGTATCATCCAGCGGAAACATCGCCCGATAAATGTTCTTCAACCATGACTGTGACTTCTTCAGAAAGAGCAGCACTCGTGACGCACGATCCTGCAGGGTCGCCAATGCAGTCGCACGATCATGATCTACCCAGAAGTATCCACTCTCTTGAAGTTGCTCCTGGGTAAGATCATGCAGGCGAATGGCAATTCTATCCTTCTCCTCCCGCGGATGACGCGTGCTGACAACTACACAAAGCAGCAACAGCAGCATGTGTACAACGCACCACTGCAAGTGACTACAAGGAAAAGACGAGAACGAGCAAACTAACATTTGAATTGGTCGCCTAGCTGCGTCACCTCGCCAAGCAGATACTGCTCTCAAGCGGCGGCCTTTTCCTCCTTCGACTTTCATACATCCGCAGTACCGCGGAGCACGGGTAACTCACGCTCCAGCTGCTTCACGCGGTCACGCAGTCGCGAAAGCAAGGACAACTCATCTACCCTGGAGCACGGAAGTGCCACGGTATCATCAAGAGTCGCCGAGTCCTGTGTTTCCCTCAAAGGAACACTTGATGTACCCTACCACAAGTCAAGACAGAAGCAAACAAGACGACCAAATCAACACAAAGACAAAAGGATCAGATGCATTCAAGACTAGCAAAAGTATCAACAGATACACTCGCCAGTAGGCATGTTCTTAAATAGAAGGACATAAACTAATTAACTATTACAAAGCTAACTAAGGAGCAACTAGCTTCTTCGACTTCGACGACTTCGGGAGCTTCATCAAGTCCGTGGCAGTGTCAGAAGCCACTGACTTTCTACCGGCCCCTGACGCCGAAGCTTTCGCCGCCTTCTTGGCACGTTGGAGCTCCTCAGAATACTTCGCAACAGTATTTATGAGATGATGCCCATATTTGCCACAGGCAGCCGCGAAAGGAGCGAAGACTACCTGCTGGCCATTCGCGTTAACAGGCATCACCTTCGACACCGTGGCAGGATCAATCTCGACTCCGTGGGCCTGCACCATGGCAAGTGACATGGACGCGCCGGCCGCGCGGAGCGAATTCTTGAAGCTGGAAGGCACACCTCCAGCGAGTGACTCCACCAGCTCGTTTATATTTTCAACTAGTTCCGCCTTGGGCATCAGCTCCTCCCGAAGATGACTGAGTATGCTTTTAGCCTTGGCGAGCGTGTCCTGCACGGCGGAGCTGCGGTCTTCGACTGCTGGCAGTGCACCCGCCAGAGCGTCATCACGACGAAGGGCCTACGGGTCGAAGCTCAAATCGCTAGCATCTATACATAAATCCACACATGGCCCAAAACATCAGCGCCACCGGCAAAAACATTCGAAGCAGAAAAAGATAACAATGTCCACAAGCAAAGTACCTGAGAGAGCCTTGGCAATTGAGAACAGTTGTTCTTCGAACAACTTCTCGCTAGCTGCGAAGGAGGCACGCAGATCCTCTTCACGCTTCCGTGCCTCGTCACACGCCGCGATTGCTTCGTCGTGACCCTTCACAGCCACGGCGAGTGTCTTCTCCAAGGTGGCAGCGTCACGCAATAGGGCATTATGTTCAGCTACAAACAAAAGTTGACTATCAGTCGACTATATTAAAGGAGAAGAGGAAGTGCAGGACACTCACTTTCAACCACGCGATGACGCGTCTCCAACATCGCATGCTGGCGGCCCATCGCAAGCACTTGGTCCGCCAAGTGCGCGACTTCCTTCACAAGGGGCTATCGCACAACAAGGAATCAGTAGAGGCACAAGATAACATCGACTGCAACGCTAAAAAGGAGAAAAACTACACCTACATGGTCCTCCAATGACTCCGAAGTGTCCGTTGTACCGTCATCCGGGCAACCATTCGATGCTCCCCTACATGAGGAGAGCTGGAAGAGTTGTGCCCGGAGTGGGCCGCCAATGGAGGGGAAGGAGCGCGCTTGACCTCTTCCTTGGCCCTTGAAGTCGCGACTCCTGATTCCTTCAAAAATTGGACGTCGCCAGAAGATGACGACGCCTCTTGACTGCAAGACAAAAACCAAGTCAGGAAAGGGAAAACTTAAAGACAAGCCAACAAGGACAAAACAGAGAAGAACAAGTGAACTAGAAAACTTACCAGTCAAACTTGTCAAAGTCAAAAGTGGCCTCCCCTGACTCTGACGAGGACTCCTTGGGAAATCGCATCTTCTTGTGAGGAGATGGTGCCACGACGCTCACAGGAATAGCAGGTATCGGTGACTCCGCACCAACACCTGTACCTTCTGGAGTCGATGGAGACGACGCGTCGGAATCCTCGCTGCGCGAACGCTTGCGAGTTTCCGGACTATCGGACTCGGGGGCTTCCTCCTCCACATCAGAAGGGACGGTCGACTCCGACTCGTCCTCTTCCAAGGCCTCGCGAGGAATAATCCCCTCAGGGAGAGGGGGCATACAAGGTGATACCGCCCAATCCTGCATACAAACAACAAATTCAGCAAAAAGCAAGTAAACAACAGAGAAGCAATCGACAAATTTAGCTACTGTGTAGCACAACTATACCTCAGGAGGAGGGTTCGCAGCGTCAAATGGAGGAACAACTGGCTCACTGGGAAGTACATCCTTGACGGTTTACTTGGTGACCGGTCGAACCCTCTTGTCCACCTCACTCACGGACATGCCATTGGCAGACACACGAGTGGCATCATCAGCGCCAGCCCACTGAAACATGGGGTGGACCCTGGCTTGCAGGGGCTGGACGCGACGGCGCAGCCAAGTGTGGATGAGAGTGCAACCTCCCTCCTCTTTGCCTATGCGACTCTCGAGGTCGTAGACGCGCCTGTACAGCACATCTGTCTCCGCGGAGTCGCCAGGCATGACTACGTTCTTCCAGGAGCGCATCCTCCTGCATGGCGTCGCGGGATCGAAGGGAGCGAGTCCAAAGAGCTCACCATTCGCCTTCTCATCGCGGATGTAGAACCATTTGTCCCTCCATCCTTGGACGGACGCCATGAGCTTGATGTCGAAGTAGGTGGCGGATGGGTCGACATGAATTCCGCAACCACCTACATCGTAGACTAAAGAACCAGAGGTAGATTGGCGCTTCAATTTAAAGAGGCGCTTGAAGAGGCTGAAGTGTGGCTCGATTCTGAGCCAGCACTCGCAGAGAGTGATAAAGCAAGAGATTTGGAGGATAGAATTCGGGGACAACTGATGGAGCTAAAGCCCGTAGAAACAAAGGAGACCCCTAAAAAAGGGGTGAAGGGGCAAGGAGAGACCGCGAATGATGAATGCTAAAAACATCACTCGAAAACCAGCGGGGGGAGCAGGAATTGTCTCACCGCTAGGGACGCGCGCGTCGGCGACTGTGGCAGACAGTACTCCATCTTGGCGAAGAAGACGGAGATCAGACGCCTTGATGATGGAGGGGCGCCATGCACCATTCGTGACGCGGGTGCCCGCGACCTTCTTCTTCCCGCCGGCGGCGGTGCTGGTGCCCGCAGCGGCGGAGCCACCCTTCTTCTTCACCACGGCAACGGTGGCCCCGGAATCAGCGGTAGCGCCTCCCTTCTTCTTCCCCATTGCACGACGACGATGTGAGCAAAGAAAGGAGCTCAGAAACGAGCGGAGCTGGTCCAGCGTCGTGGAAGAAACGGGAGCAGAGAACGCAGAGGAGCAGCGGCAATGGCGATGGCAGCAAAGGATGAATGAGAACATACTGAAAAATTACCGTCGCAGCGCCGCTACTTAACCCCTGGAAGATGCAATCCAACGGCTCACAAAAACCCCACTAGACGCGTGGCACACATCGTGTTGGACACGTGGAGGAGTGGAAGCGCGAACCGTCCCTCCACTACTCTCATTACGCGCGGAAATCGAGGATGCGCAGTTAAAATAAAGATTACGCATGCCCAGTCAAATCAAAGTCAGATAGTGGGACCCACTGCTCGTCACGTCCCGTCAAACTCGCTCACATGGGAAACTGAGGTCACGAAAGCGTCAGCACTGATGTCATCAAGGCTACGCAGCGGAAAACTTCGATTATTTGAGTCCTTGCTCGAGTCTTCGACTCCACCAAGCACTCGGGGGCTACTCCCATAGGGAGCGTTGGTCGCGCACCCTATGATTTTTCTTTTCTTTTTATAGGAATAAGGACAATCACAAGAAAACCCAACCACTCGACTGAGGACATGGGTTACTCCCATAGGGAGGGTCGGAAACAAATTCGACAGAAACAAGCAAACAAAAGATGACAGCAGTCGCAAAAGTTCTTTAGTCCCTGCCTGAGTATTCGACTCAACCAGGCACTCGGGGGCTACTCCCATAGGGAGCGCTGGTCGCGCACCCTATGATTATTTATACAGAAAGATGTGTGTTGATAAAATCCACACACGAAACTCATGGAAACACCGCCTCATAATTTCCCCTACAAAGATACTGCGTCTCCTGGGTCACCCGAATCGTCTCCGTGATGGTAAAATTCAGATGCCGTGCTTACAGCTTGAAGGTAAGACCTGAATAAGCTGCGCACTACCAGAAATGTATCCGTGCCTACAGGTACGATGAACATGCCTTGACGGACGCGTCAAGTGCTCACACCCATATAACTGGAATTCCACTCCTGTAAGACCTCCGCGGCTTGAGTCGAATTACGCTAGCACTTTTCCGGATTCGAGTCCGGGGACTTGAGTTTGAGTAGATTGCGTTGTTTCACCCTAAGGTGGTTAATTGATACCGATACTTCGGTTATATCAGGCACGTACAACAACAATCCCTATGACACAAATAAAGCAGTCGAAATACACTTCTTCAAAAAGTCCCCAGTCGAATCTGCGAGTCCACTAGACACTCGGGGGCTACTGACATGGGTATACCCTACAGGTACTCGAGTTTGGTATATAAGGTCTAAATACGTACAAGCCCACGGTGTCGCCAAGGTCCAAACGAGGGACTCGAGTAACCCACGGACTCTCGATTGCTTGAAGAACAAGAAGAAGTTAAAGATAGAAAGTTTGAAGGGGAAAACCCTAATTTGTAACCGACTCGACCTGCTACCTGGGACCTAGCCTATCTATATAAAGGCTAGGAGGGGGCGGCGAGGAGGACACACACAACCCTAGTTTCCACAACCCTCGCCAGATTGCATCTGTGCACCATTGTAACCTTCGGTTCCTTCGATAATTCCACGAGCAGTCAAGCAGGAGTAGGGACCTCTACGAGGCCTAAACCTGGGTAAATCTTTGTCCCCTGTGTGCTTGTTTGCTAGCTGATAGATGTCTCCAGCGCTCCCTCCTTCTCCAAAACCAAAGTCCAAAACAATGGGCATTGACGAGTTAAACCCTCGTCACCTGGAGCGGTGCATCCAGGGACAACGCGAGTCGACCCGCCACTGGATTCAAAGGTGGCAAGAACTATGGATCAACGCCTCCGACATCCACCTGGACAAGCCGATACATTGCTTCAAAGAACGCGTGTTGGTACGAACCACTGGTCGCTAAGAATAAGCGAGTCTACCGGACGCTCAACAACATCCCCGATCTCCTCGAAATCTCTAAGCGTTACGCGGAGGAGGACCCCAACCAAGACTCCGACGACGAGTCAGGAGGAAGACGCCGCACCAGCAGCCACGACAGCGGGCGACAGCGCGACATGCGCTACAGCAACGCCCGCATCACAGGGAAGCGCCGCATGGACGGGCGAGTCGACTTCATCACCAATGCCGGCTATGGCCAACGTGACCCCAAGAGCTACCGCCGCGATGGAGGAAATTACCGCGATAGTGGAAACTATCGTGCCAACAACGCGGCAAGGCCGAAATTCGACCCCGCTGCCCTGCTCAACCAGCCCTGCGTCTACCACAGCAGGGAGGGGAAACCCGCCACCCACACCACCGCGGACTGCCACTCTCTCAAAGAGATCGAAAAGGCAAGGCGAGCAAGGGAAGACCCCAACAACAACCCACCTCAGGACAACAGAAACGCCGGAGGCTCAAGAACGCCGGAGGCTCGCTACACACCTTCACTGGTCTCGGCACCAAGAGCGAGAGAAAGGTGCTCGCCCGCGCAGTCGCTGTCAGTGCGGTGACACAGCTCGACATCCCACGCTTCCTCCACTGGTCCGAGAAGAGCATCACTTGGAGTCGCCAGGACCACGTTCCCAAGATCGAGTACCCATGGCGAGTCGCCCTGGTGGTCAGGCCCAAAGTGGCCGATTATTGGCTACCCAAGAGAATGATGGACGACGGGAGATCCATCAACATCATGTATCTAGACACATTCAAAAGGCTCCAGCTCCCAGAGTCGGCAATCCAGCCGACCCTGACAACCTTCCACGGCATCGTCCCCGGTCGGAAGGCATACCCGATCGGAAAAGTGACATTAGCGGTCACCTTCGGCACACCGGCAAAATACCGCACCGAGCGAATCGAGTTCGAGCTGGTAAACTTCCACAACCCCTACCACTGTGTCCTGGGATGCCAAACATTTGCCAAATTTATGGTGACCCCCCACTACGCGTACAACATGATGAAGCTCCCAGGGCTGAGCGGCATCATCACCGTCCACGGCGACCCCGATATGGGCGTGGAATGCGGACAAAGGCGTTGAGCTTGCTGAGGCCGTAATCGCCGTGGAGACCGACCATGCGGAGGAGCTCGCGAAATACGCGGGCAACATCAACAAGGATGACCCCACCATACTAAAGAAGAAAACCGCCGCGAACTCCACGTTCGAGGCAACCACGCATACCCGCACTGTCGAGCTCGTCCCGGGCGACTCCAGCCAGACGGTCACCATTGGGGCGCATATGAGCCCCGCATAGGAAAGCGCGCTCATCGAGTTCCTCCGTGGGAACCACCACATCTTCACATGGAAACCTTCCGACATGCCAGGTGTCCCGAGGGAACTCACTAAGCACAAATTCACGCCGACCCCAAAGTGCGACCGGTAAAGCAGTCGTACGGCCCTTCAATGAAGAGCGCCGCCGAGCAATCGCTGAAGAAGTGCAACGCTTGTTGGCAGTAGGCTTCATTTGGCCAATAAAACAGTCCAAGTGGATGGTAAACCCAGTCCTGGTCCTGAAAAAGAACAACACGTGGAGAATGTGTATCGACTACACCAACCTTAACAGCGCCTGCCCGAAGGAGGAGTTCCTCCTACCGCGCATCGATCAGATCATCGACTCGACCGCAAGATCGGAGTCGCTGTGCTTCCTCGATGCTTACTATGGTTACAACCAGATCAAGATGGCGGTCGAGGATGAGGAGAAGACGGTGTTCATCATGCCATTCAGCGCCTTCTGCTACGCGGCCATGATGTTCAGCCTCAAGAAGGCTGGCGCCACATACCAAAGGTGCATGCAGGAGTGCCTCGCGAGCCAAATTTGCCGCAACATTCACGTCTACATCGACGACGTGGTGGTAAAATCCACCCGCCAGGACGACCTGCTCGCCGACCTGGCCGAAACCTTCGCAAACCTACGAAGGTACAACATCAAGCTGAACCCAGGAAAGTGCACCTTCGGCGTCCCCACTGGACAGCTACTGGGATACGTATTATCCAAGCGAGGCATCGAAGCCAACCCCACGAAGATCGACACCATCGCGCGACTCGGAAAACCCCACCAAGAAGTTGGCCGGGCGAATCGCGGCTCTCAGTCGCTTCATTCCCCGACTATGTGAGAAGGCCATGCCCCTTTATCGCCTGATGCGCAAGAACCCCACGTTCCAATGGGACGCGGAGGCGGACGATGCACTCAAAGCACTCAAAGAAGTGCTACTCGCGGCTCCACTACTTGCTGCACTAGCCGACAAAGAGCCAATGCTCGTCTACGTGGCGGCCTCCAATCGAGTCGTCAGTGCTGTGATGGTCGTCGAACGGCCAGAGGAGGGCAAGGAGTGCCCCATACAGTGCCCCGTCTACTACATCAGCAAAGTCCTGAAGGACTCACGACAGCGCTAGCCGCAGTACCCGAAACTGGTGTACGTGGTATTCCGAGCTCAGCGATGAGTCCCCCACTATTTCCAAGATCACCCAATCACGGTGGTCTCATCCGCACCGCTTCACGAGGCGACTAGGCGAGTCGCCAAGTGGGCCATCGAAATTGGCGTCCACAATATCAAATACGAGCCCCGCAAAGCAATCAAGTCACAAGCCCTAGCTGATTTCCTCGTAGATTGGGAAGAATCACAACAGCCGAAGAAGCTACCATATCTCCACTACTGGTCGCTACACTTCAACGGCTCGAAGCACGTCGACGGCACAGGGACCGGGGTCATACTGACATCCCCTAAGGGGGACAAGCTCCGATACGTGATCCACCTCAACTTCAAGCCCTGCACCAACTACATGGCAGAATACGAGGCCCTCCTCCACGGCATGCAGGTCGCGAAGGAAATGAATATCAACCGCCTATGGTGCTACGGCGACTCCGACCTAGTCACCGGCCAGGTCGCCGGAACATGCGACGCCGTCTCTCCAACAATGATCACGTACCGCCAAGCAGTAGACCAGCTGGGAGGACACTTTGACGGCTATTCCGTTGAGTGGATCGACAGACGCAAGAACGAGGAGGCAGACGCCCTCTCCCGCATCAGGTCGGCACGACAAGCGCCACCAGCAGGTGTCTTCCTCGACATCATCCACAAACCTTCAGTCAGCCCACCGAAGGAGATCGACGTCGGGATACCACTACAACCAGAGCTGGCCCTAGTCGCCATGGTTGTGGAGCCTAGCAATTGGACGGCACCATACGTCGCTTTCCTCGAACACAAGATCCTCCCAAGCAACGAGACGGAGGCGTGAATGATCGTGTGCCACTGCAAATCCTTCATCATCATCAACGGTGAGCTACACAAACGCAGCATGACTGGCGTGTTCCAGCGCTGCGTACATCCAGAAGAAGGCCGCAAGATCCTCCAGGACATTCACGCCGGCGACTGCGGCCATCACGCTGACGCCAAGTCGCTGGTCGCCAAGGCCATGCGGCATGGCTTCTACTAGCTCACCGCCCACGCCGACGCTACCAACATCGTCCAACGATGCGTCGGGTGCCAAAAGTACGCCCACTAGACGCACCTCCCTGGGTCGGCACTCAAGACCATCCCCATCACATGGCCATTCGCTGTATGGGGCATGGACATGGTAGGCCCGTTAAAGAAGGCCCCATCCGGTTTCACCCACCTCCTGGTCGCGGTCGACAAGTTCACCAAATGGGTCGAGGCCAAGCCAATCAAAAGGTGTGACGGCAAGACGGCCACCAAGTTCTTACGCGTGCTCATCTACCGGTACAGCTACCCACACAGCATAATAACGGACATTGGCACCAACTTCGCCAAAGGGGCCATGGCGGAATTCTGCGAAGAGCACAGAATACGACTCAACCTGGCCTCAATCGCTCACCTGGAGTCGAACGGCCAAGCAGAACACGCCAACCAGAGCGTCCTCCATGGGTTCAAGCCACGACTCTAGGTGCCCCTCGAGCGCACCTCAGGATGCTGGGTCGAAGAGCTCCCTTCAGTCATATGGGGGATCCACATGTCCGTCAATCGCTCCACCGGGTTCACACCCTTCTTCATGGTGTACGGCGCCGAAGTCGTAATGCCAACAGACCTAGAGCAAGACTCACCTCGAGTTGCCAATTATGTCGAGGTGACAAACAAGACCACCCGCCAAGATAACATCTACCAAATCGACGAGGCACGTGACCTGGCTGCCTCCCGTCCAACCATCTACCAGTAGGGGCTCCACCGCTACCATAGCCGTCGAGTCCGGACTCGCACCTTCCAGGAGGGCGACCTGGTCCTGTGACTGGCTCAAGACAAGAAGGGCATGCACAAACTCCCCCCCATGGGAGGGGCCGTTCACCATAGGGCGAGTCCTCGGCAATGACGCCTACTACCTCATCGACATACGAGGCGACGACCAACTCGAGGTTGGGAGGCCATGGAATGTAAACCACCTTCGGAAGTTCTATACATAGAACTGAAACATGTACTGAGCTGACATATATAATGAAATTCATTCGGTTCACAAAATTGTGTCTAGTCGACATATCCTTGTGTCACTCGCACTCGTACAATCAGCAATACGCTACCCACGAAAGTCAACCTTTGGTCGAGCGACTGGCATGGCTAAGTAGTGTGGCCGAAGGGCACCGAAAATACTCGGGCTTTGGGACGTCCACGAAAACACCAACCCAGAGCCACCATCGGAGTCGACTAGCTCGACTGGCCCACCGGGCCAAGATGACTGGTATACGCTTCTCACAGCGACCTGTCCTTCCCATCCTCGTGCAAAGTGACTCGAACGATTAAGTACCACGCACGGGAACTCCGCAAAATGGAACCCTCACGTAGCTCGGGAACACACCAAGTAAGAGAGCTGCATTGGACTCACCGAGCGACTGGCTCTCCGAGCCAGGGGAATAGACGCGTTACAAACAACGCATTAACAACCTACAACAGGAACGCGCCCAATACGGCTAAGCACTACGCTCGGGGACTCCCCTACAAACAAAACCATTTGCGCTCGGGGACTCGCCCCTTTAGGGGACGCAAAGGATAAACAAAAGACCATAAAAGAAAATACATATGTACACAATCGAGTTATACCCCATTAAAGGGCGGACGCGTTCGGGGACTCGCTCAACCAAAAATAAACACACCACACAATCCCGGTCGCATTACGAGTCGATTGACTCCTCTTACTCAAAATATTGTTCAAATTACAGAAGTCGCCACTTGGCATACATTACAAACTGCCCGAACGATACTATCTATTCTGCAGGTCCTGACAAAGAAGCACCACTCCCTCCCTTGACACGAACAAAAGGCTACGACGGGTTCGTCGGGTAGGTTGTCAGCGACTTCGACAACACCGACCGGAAGGGTTGCTCCGACTTTATATCGCCATGCTCCGGCTCAGGGTCGCCAGGCGCCAATACCGTTTCCTGGTATGGCAGAAGATCCCCCATCGCCAACACCCACTCAGCAAAAGGGGCAGCTTTGGCAGTCAGCTTCAGCACCTCTGACATCTCCACTGTGCCAGTCGCCGAAGGGTAGCCGCTAGTGACGTCGTCGAGGTCAAAATCGTCGGGGAAGTGGGCGAGACCCAGGCTCAATGTTGTGGTGGCCCCGCGCCTGAAAGCCGAGCGTGCCATCCACTCCATGACGACGGGCGCTTCCTCCAAATAGCGCCACACTTCTGTAAACCCCCCAGGAATAACCTCGGTGGGGGACATCCCTTGAAGGACGGCTTGGATGCACAATGCCGAAGCCATGGCCGCGTTCACCACGGCAGTGACGCACTGCGAAGCATTGAAAGTCTGAACCACCGGGTCGCTTTGCCCTATCATAGCTGAAAAATCAGGCGTCAGTGACACTATGGACCTTCCCAATCGGAGATTTGCCAAATGTGTTAAGCAAAAGACAGAGACTCACCAAGAAGCCTGCGGTAGTTCTCCGTGACATGCTACTCCAAGGAGGCATGATCATTCTGCAGCCCCATGATGATCGACTCCATGGCCTTCCGCACCTCTTCAGCCACAGCGATCGCAGCCTTCGCTCGATCCTCAGACAAAATTGAGGCCGCTCTCGCCTCCTCTAATTCCTGGATCAGCGAGGCAATTCGCCCATTTGCCGTGTCCAGCTCGGCAACTGGAACATACCCTTCGCGGGCCTTGGAAATTGCAGCCGGAAGACCATCTGAAAAGGAAAGAGACAAATCATCAACATGACACACACCAACAGGTCACATCCAAAAAATAAGAAGGGAAAGAAGCAAGTACTTACCAACAACCTCCTGGAGTCGCCGGTTCGCTTCCTGCGCCACGCGCAGATCCCGCTCCAAACGATCCCTTGTGGCCTGTCGATTGGTCGACTCCCTCTGTAAACACTGCAAAAGCAATAAAATTAAGTACTTACCAAGAACAACATCTAGTTCCTAACCGCTGAAATTCAGCGACTAAGAACACGGGGAATGGAGAGTAGAAAGAAACTCAGTTCCTAGCCGCTGAAATTCAGCGACTAGGAGCTCGGGGACTGGAGAGTAGAAAGAAACTCAGTTCCTAGCCGCTAAAATTCACCGACTAGGAACTCGGGGACTGGACGTACCTGAATGGCGGCGCCAAGCATCTTGTGGAGTTCTCCGGCGTCAGTCGACGGGATCGGGAAGGAAGTGTGCGCACGACGGGACCCAATGTCTTCATCGATGATCTTGAGGCTTTGTGGAGACTGGTTGTCTGCCACGCCTGGAAACCCCCTAGCCATGAAGCGCGGGAATGTTGCCGACGCCCTAGCCGGGGCACTGGTCGCCGGAGCCGGCACTTCCGTCACAGGCATGACCATGATTGTCTCCGACCGCGCCACCACCACTTCTTCGGCAACTGCAGTGAGATCGGGCTCCTTGGCGTTGTCCATCGCCATGACATCGTCGGCACTCCCTTTCAGCCTCTTCGCGCCTTCTACGGCCGGCGCATCTCTAGTAGGTTTCCTCTTCTTTGGGAGGTCGCCCTCTCCCATGGTGGCGACTAGCGGAATCCTCGCCACTGAAGGACGGCCAATTTTCTTGGCCCCAGATCTGCCAGAACTTCCACAATCAGCACAATGACAATACAAAAACGAGACACGACTCGGAATGAAAAGCCAATACTTACTTAGCGACTGGAAGAACGCGTAGCTCGGTGCTGATGTGGGCGGGCTTGTCTAGCTCTGGGACCAACTTGCGCATGAGACCCCTCTCAAAGACATTTGAAGCCCACGACACTACGGGCTTCATTGATGATGAGGCTGCGGTTGCCGGAATTTCTGGCTCCAGGGATGCAGCCGCCCTTGAAGGTTGCCGCGATCTCGACATCGTGGCTTCAGCCGCCTCCTGGCTTATGTCCTTCGAAGCTTCAGGCGCGATCACCGCTAGAGGCACTTCTATCGCCACCTCGTTGTCCTCGTCCCCCAATCCCTTCACTGGAATCGCATCCTCAGGGATCTTGGGCGATGAATCAGGGGCATCCTCGTCATCAAAGTTGTCGTTTGACTCAAACACCACCACCGACTTTGACGGCGACGCTAACTTCTTCGCCGGCGACTTTGGTCTGCGCGCGGGTTTCGCCGGTGTAGCCGTGCACCGAGACGTGTGCTCTTGCACGATTTCGTCGCCCCCTTAGCGTTCGTTGAGACTGCCACTCGCCTCGAACTCGTGATGCTTCTGCATGCGGGTCTTGCGAGCCGCAGGCGTCGGGGGAGGAACCTCCTCCTCCTCATCGCTTCCGGAGGAATCTCCCTCAGAAACTTCGTTGAGGTCTTGGGGAACCTCTTCGTCAAGCGGAGGAAGCCAACCTTCCAGTACCTGGAACAACTGAGAACGACCACCAATGAGTAATCGAGCAAAACGGCTATAGGTTACGTTGTAGATATGGCGACTGGGAGGAAAACTTACTGTGGGGGCTTCGTTCTTCATGGGAATATATGGGGCGAGCCTGACCGATACAATGGTGAACTCTGCGTCAGTGATCTTCTTCAGGGCCGCCTTGTAATCCTCGGTCTCCCACGACTCTTTGCTGGTTCGGGAGGGATCGTGTTTCCCGCTATACTCGTGCATCCAATGCGGCCGAGCCGCTAGCGGAACAAGACGCCGCCCAAGCCAGCAGTTGTAGAGGTTGATCGAAGTCAACCCTTGGTCCTTCAACCTCTGGATTTGGTCCATCATTTCTGCGACGACAATCTTCTGATCTCCAGGGAGCTTCTTTGGCGCCAGCCGGCGAGGCTCGCTCCTTTTGGCGACGAACTCGGGAAGCGCCACCTCGCCAGAGGGAGTGGATTCCTTCACATAGAACCAGCTCTTCTTCCACTCGCTCGCGGCTTTCTTCGGCAGAAGAAGCTTGATGAAGTTGGCCTTTGGCTTCAATTGGAACGTGACGCCGTCGGCCGCCAGTATTAAGATGCTAGACGACTCGCGCCCGATGCGGCCGTGGAAGAGCTCCAGCCACAGCAGGAAATACGGCCTGCAACCGAGGTAGCACTCGCAGAAAGCGATGAAGATCGCCAGCTGTTCGATGCTGTGCGGGCCAAGATCCAACGGCTTGATTGCGTAATACGCACAGGAGCGCCGGAAGAAGACCGAGGTGGGAAACCCCAAACCTCTCTCTAGGTGGCTGGGGAAACAAATGAATTCGCCGGCTCGCGGTTTCGGCTCAGTCTCAGAGGGAGGGGGAACCCGCTAGTTCCCCTTACGGAGGACTCCGGCATCCTCAAAGGACTTGAGCTGGGCCATGGTGCACTTGGATTTCCCCCATGAACCTTTGGGAGGTGCCATTGGGAAGGATGTGGATTCGCTCGGTGCGGAAGGATCGGATCGAAGGAAGATAGAAAGAATGAATGTGAGAGAATGAAGAATGCGGGGAAGGATCTGTAGAGCTGATTCGCCACTCCACTTATAGAGGAGCGTTACTCGCCAAATTCGGGGTAGCCATTACCTGTGGTAATTGCGCCGAAGTTACCGTTGGAATATCCAACGAGTAGTTTGACCAGATTGATGGTCCAACTCCTCCATTCCACTCACCGGCAACTACCCCAGTCCACTCGCCAAAGCAGCGACTTGGCAGCTGTGACATTCGCCGGAGCGGTGACTGGGAGCCTAGGGAAAATTTCCCTAGTTTTAGTGGAGTCCACCGCCGATTCGACTGGGCGTCCAAATTGGACTCGCCTACTCCGACTGCCAACTGACCACCTGCGTCTGATTCAACGGTGGCCTCGGGGACTACTGATGGGGATATGCCAAGTGGGGTATACCCAGCAGGACATTCCGATTGGGCCAAAAGGTCTCACGAATGCGTCTGCGTGACGGCGTCTGGAATGCGACTAAGATGAAGGCCCGGTGACTGGCGATTGGAGGCCCAGGTGCATACTAGAAGCCTAGTTGGATTAGGTCAAAAGGCTCCCAATCCATATCTTTTTCGGTTGTAACTTCTAAAACCCTAGCGAGGTGCCTCATATATAAACCTCCCTAGGGTACGCTCAGGACTTACGTTCCATCATACACCCCTTCAAGTGACTCGCTGCTTAGACGCCGAGCTCGCCCCCTTGTAACTCGCTATCCAATAATCTAATCTAGCAGGAGTACGTCATTACCCTCCAGGGGGCCGAACCTGGATAAATCCATGTGCATCCGCCCCCATCTCGCACCGCAGATGGCCGCCAAATCTCGCCCCTGATTCAATCAATCGCTGCCTACTGCGGCGACTACCGTGGCCATTTCCACGACATTACAACAAGCTCATATCTGAGAAAATAACCAAATTATTACAAGCAGAGGTCACTGACCACAAACATGAAACAACGGAAGGAAAATTATGCTATTAAGTATAGCAAACTTAACAAATGGCCTAAGAGGCCTGAAGCATAACAATGATGTCCCAATCCATAGATTCCAGGCTGCCGATCAGGAAACCCAAGCTACTCATCAATGTCGATGCCTTGACAAACTCGTCTTCAGGGGAACACCTACTCTTCTAGAGTAGTATCAACAAAGCAAGGGTGAGTACAGGGTGAACTCCACAAGACTTATGGCTGGTTGGGTTATTTTGCATAAAGCCATCTTTGTTTGTAAAACAAGAGGGAGAAGAAGCTCGTCTAATCAGAATATTTTAAAAGGGGATACGAAAGCGATATATCTAGCTTTGATCTTATTTTGATATCCAGAAACTTTATCAGCTGAACCTACCAACTAGGATCACCCCCTCGATCCCTGAAACTTTAAGCACACCTCACTTCTCTTGTCAAATTTTATGATTAGGTTATACTTCTCTATGATCTTTAAATATGTTCCCAAGTCGTCCATAACCATGGACGCGGATTTTTGAAAAGATTATTACCCTGCAGGGTGTACAACTTTACCCACACGTACCAACTGACTCTTAATGCAAGAAAATTAGCCCTCTTCCTTGGAAGGCCGACAGAGGGTGGTTGGCCATGACATTTACCTTGCTTTCACCGAGACCATGAGTCATGCCCTAAGGATGGTTCCACCGTAACAGGTCAAATCCTGAAGCCGGTCCCTATATATGTGGGCGAGGTAGGTTTACCAGAGGATCCGCCTCATGCAACCCCGGCCACACTTACCTACCTGTATGAATGCACCTCCTTCACCACCTTCGAGAACAACCAGAATACATATGTCTAATAGAACACCCGAACTAGGTGACTCATGGAATATACTAGGCAAGTTAATCAGCGGAGGGGTTCCCAAGACCCGTGTGGCTGTACGCTCGTCTTGGTTCAAGAGGCAAGAACTCGGGTCCTAGTAGTGGCGAGCATGGGACTACAAAAACCACATCCCACCGTGGCCTCCCATACAAGCCTTAGCATGTTTCACATTTCCCACTGATCTTACCTCATCAGTATACCTCGTTCTCCTGTCATACTAGATTCTTTGCATCTGATACATCATCTTGATGAACCAGAACTAACACCTATGCATGGCTAAGCAAGATAGATAAAATCTCTAGCAGTGCACACAAGCCAAACCTAGTTATTATAGGAGCAGTGGATCAGGTAATATAAGCTCAAAGGGAGTAATGCAATAGATAGGATCCTCTATCTATCGATAAAGACAACAGTAGAATCATATCCAGCATGGCAGGAATTGAAATGCTTTTGAAACCATAGGATTATATCATGGTGGGGCTATGCTTTCCTTGGCCTGTTGATACCCAATAAGCAGATCTTCGGAAGCCTTGTACTTGATTTGGTTACAGCTGGTCAAGCATTGTTCGTTGATCTTCGATGGTGTTGATCTCGGTTTTTGATCTTGATCTCGATATCGTTGCTCACATCAACTCCTAGGTCTACCGAGAAGAAGCGGAAACACCGGAAAGGAAAGAAACAATCAACACATGGCACTTGTGCAATTCTCAAGCAAGGATGATGATATGAAAAGTTAAAGTGTATTGGAATGAACCCTACTACATGTTTGGTCATTTTAAACATGGTCTAAGGGGTACAAACCCTAGAACAGGGGGAACCTCAGAATTTCCTGTGGGGGTTCATTATGCTTTCTAATTAAACTTGTCATGTAAGTTGATTAACAGTGCATGATTATGATGCTATTGTGTAGATCTCATTTTTCTGAACATTTTGGTAATGCTAGAGGGTTTTGTAAAACTATTCAAATATTGTGAGGCCCTTTTAATCCATTTGGGCACCCACATTTTGGTAGTTTTTGAAATAATCAAAACCATTTTGAATTGACTTAAGAGAGGGAGGAAACTAGGGTTTTAGGATTTTCTTATTTCTCTTAATGCAAGATTTATCAAACCTTGATATGCATGATATACTCATGATGCACAACCAAACCCTAAATAATATTAGTAGAACTAGGGGTGTTACAGCTCTATCCCCCTTAACAGAAACTCGTCCTGAGATTCCTAGGTAGGAAGATAGAAGGGACATGGTTACACTAAACTTCGATGATCTTATTGAAGAGGTTTATCCATGCCACCATTATTGAATGAATGAAGTGCTTCATTTCTTCGAGCTAGCTGCACGCACTAAGGGAGAGAATGAAGGGTTCCACAGCAGAAAACAAAAAAATTCCTACGTTGGAACCGCCTAATACGCCCAAGATCTATCCATATAGTAATGCAGTAATGGCCGGAGCGTATAGAATACATACCCTTGTAGATCGTACACGGTTAACGTTCCAAGGGGAACGTGGTTGAAGTAATCGAACCCGTAGCCGACCTCAAGGTCGCGAAGCTCCTCGCATGTCACCCCTTGCTCTTTCTTCATCGTGAAGCAGCTCCGGCTCACGACATCCAAGGTGCCTCAAGTGAGGCCCCTCACGGTTTTGTACACATACAGTGTACGATGAAGACCTCCGGCTCCTTGATCCCTGTCGGGAGTGCGGAAGTAGATCTCTGGCTTGGAATCCCTGCGGCGCAACAGCGTGCTGCAGGTGCGGTGTCTCTTGCATGGACAATCCTTAATTGGGATCGTGCCAGCGCATGGAAACGAGAGAGAGAGGGAAGGAGAAATTCAACCAAATGACTTCTCCAAATATTGGTGTGTCTCATCCCACCCATGGGCACCCCTTTATATAGGGGGAGGGGGTGTGCCCTCCCCTTTGGGTTTCCCATGTGGGACTAAACAAGGGAGAGAGGGGGAGGCGCATCAGCCTCATGGGCCAGCCGGCCAGGGGTGGTCCCCACCCCACGCATAACCCTAGGCTGGACGGGTGGGCCCGCTTGAGGCGCCTAGGCCTTGGCCCTTTGGCCCTTGGCCCTTCCCTCCTTCGGTTTTCCCTCATGGGCCATTTTTCCCTAGGAAGTTTGACCCATTAGTGGAATACCCCTTCAAATTAGATTTTAATATTATATTTAATATTAATTACATTAATTAATATATAAATTCATATTACAAAATCCAACTTTCCCCAGAACACCTTTCGGTTCCCTTTCGATTTCCTCCGAACGACTTTGGATCTTTCCTGGAACAATTCTGGTTCTCTCATGGAACTTTTCTGGTTTCCTTTTCTCTTTCATATGGTGATTCCAACTTACAGAGGATCTGTAGCTCATCGTACCCTTAAGTGTATTTCCCCATGGATCGGGAATGGCACAGACATGATGTCCATCAATGATCAACAGCGGGACCAGGATGCCCATAATGACCCTGGTGCATTCCATGATGATAATGTCGTTTGTACCGTAAATAGTCGTTTCACATTCCCTTTGCCACTTGATACCTAGTTCACCCGAGATTTGATCTACGGTATCTCCATTCCTTTGTTCGATCTCGTTACTGATGAACTTGTTTTCTCGTTTCCGTGTCGTTGCATTCCGTGACCCAGTCACACGCTTGCAAGCTTCATTAATGCAACGTCACCGAGATGGCCACTAATGTATCTGTCTGTTACATGGATGGGCAAATCCTGGTCTTGATATGTACTCCTCCACACGCCCTTTGGGAAACCTGAGTGGCACCTTTTCAATCACCTAGTCAAGGAATGATACTTGATAACCATCTAAGCTCCCTCTAGAACGGTGATTTGCATTACCTCACAGTCTAAGGATCAGGTTGTGAGGTTTCCTTAGTTTATCATTAATGGTGAACTTTGTAACTAGATCTCATTAAGATACAACCGGTTGGGTTTTTTGTCTATCACATCATTCAACTAATGACGTGACCTCATTGTCAATTGGCATAAATGCCCATGATCTCGAAACCCTGATCATCCTCATGACCAATGAACTAGTTCGCTAGAGGTAACTAGAGCCTTGGTTTGTTTACATACCACACGTGTATTAACGTTTCGTATTAATACAGTTATACCACAGTATGAAACTATTATGAACTAATTGAGATATGACAATAAAAACCTATTTATTATTTGCCTCTAGGGCATATCTCCTTTAGTATCCCACTTGCACTAGAGTACAAATAATCTAGCTTGCATTTTACTCATCATAAACCATATCACATATGCGTTTATTGATCATGCATGCTTATGGAAAACGTCCTGTCCATGTTTTGTTTTACCAGATCATTATGTCTTTGCAAATTGATAATGTCGTCCTAACTTTGACATTCATACCATTATCTCATAATGGGTTGAAGTATTTGTTTGGCCACAAAGTGAGACTTTGTTTCTAGTGTTTATAATGACAGTTGTTTTCATTGTTGTCATCTAAACTTCAAAACACCCTTTGCAATCCTTTATGTATATATGGCAGTTATGGCAGCAGAACGAGGCCGGTTTCCAGGAGCCTACAGTGACTTTAGATCAACCTGGAGGGCTTTCTCATGGGCACTGTGCCCTAGGACACATCATTCAATGTTAAAAGCGGACTAGCCCCTCCATAACAATATACATCACATCAGATGGAGCCTTTATACTTCTATATCTATGTAGATCCCAATGCATGGAATGCAACTATGCCACTTACTTTGCTTCTTGACATTTAAGTACAAACTTAATTCTGGTTCAGTGATTAACTCAAGAATCACTTCAAGACATGTTCTTACAGTTAAGGGCTTGTCCTTCCAACCAGAACTTCGGGTCACATTACGTCGAGTATACAATATGGTTGTATGGAAGAACCTATGATTGAGGCATAGGAGATGCAACACATATCTTTCTTCCTTTTAACCATCATTGTAATACTAAGACAATGCTTCATATAGTAAGAACTTCTTTCTTACCTTGTTCCATTCTAAACTTCTTCAGAATCTTGCTTAGGAAATTCTGAACATCTTTATAATCAAGTCCAAGAAGCATTCAACATTTTCTTTTTATTAAACTTACCAATCTATCTTGATAGATCTCATTGTTTAATAACTTTCAACTTCATCATTATTTATCTATTTAAATGTTATTAACACCAATCACATCATTCACATATGTCGTATACATATCCCAGAATGATTTCACGCTCCCACTCAAATATGGCATCCATATTTGAGATCCAGGGATTTCACTTAGCTCCCACTCAAAACATGTCTGATACATATTATGATTCAGCCAAGCTACTTAGCTCCCACTCAAAATATGTCTCTTACATATTAAGATTTGGCCAAGCTACTTAGCTCCCACTCAAAATATGTCTCTTACATATTAAGATTTGGCCAAGCTACTTAGCTCCCACTCAAAATATGTCTCTTACATATTAAGATTTGGCCAAGATAATTAGATCTCACTCAAATGCAGGTCCTCTCGATAATCTTGGACATTCCAAAATTCTTTGGTCACCATCAAATCAAGAATTATAGCTACGAGATTCCAATATCCATATATTGCTAGAGTAAATCGAATAGACTCAAGCATCGCTACATTGTATTCAACTCCTTGAATTTGTCCATACTTTGTGACAAAACGAGCTTTTACATCTCCATTAAGTTTCATTTCCATCTTATGACTTTGAACTCATTCAGAAATATCAAGTAAACTTATTTACTTAATAAGATCAAGTAACATATTACTTCGCAATCTTAAATGTATCTTAATATAGGATTTTATGACTCCTGGTCATTTCTCGCACTTAGGTCCATCACGCTTCTTTGTAATTTGTAGGTATGTCTTGTTCATAAACATGACAAGTGAATCAATAATATATTTCCACAAACTTGCAGAGTATATGTTGTTGAATCCTACTTTCTTTAGTAAAAGTATTCATTGAAAATTTATGATCATTATCATTTGTTTCTCCTCTATTTGTAGAGTTTGGTTTCACGAAACAAATTCTGCTGTGCCACTCAACAATTCGGAGGCAAGGTTAAATACCTTGTTTTGATCTTTTACTTTCTTCCACCTATATCTTCATCAAGACACGTCAACTTTGGACAACAGCAGGTTTGCCCCTTTTTGGAAGATGTATTCATAGTTTCCTAAGAATACGCTACAAAGACTTGTTTATTCGCCACGATTTCGAATTGTCGAAACCTCTAAAAACTCGAACATGCCATAACTCTTATGGTGTTGTGATACGTCCATTTTGCATCACTATTCTATGACTTAATTCACTATTATTCATTGATATATTTCGTATTGAGAGGTGATACTTATGTCATTTCATCTGTTTTTGCATGGTTGATGACTTTTGGAGCATGGACCGCTGTAGTCAGGATTCTGATGGAAAAGGTGTTGTTTGGAGGCAAAATTCGCGAAGATCAGAAAATCCGGGAAAATATACGGAAAACCCTATTTTTCCAGAAGTCTAAGGATGCCAGAAGACGGAGTGGAGATGTGCCACAGGGGGCCCACACCACCCCATGGCGCGGGCAGCCCTAGGACGTGCCAGGAGGTGGTGTGGCCACCCTGGCCCACACTAGCCTCTCTCCTCTCGCGTATATCATCCTCCCGAAACCCTAAGACATGGGGAGCAACCACAGAAAGATTCTGCCGCCTCTGCGGGGCGGAAAACACCGAGAGAGAAAGATCTCTCCGGCAGACAGATTTCTGCCGGGGGAATTCCTTCCCGGAGAGGGGAGACCGTCGCCATTAACACCACCATCAAGCTGGACTTCATCGGGAACATCATCATCATCACCACCATCATCACCATCAGCACCCTCATCACCATCTCCATATTGCTGTAACAATTGAGTTGAATCTTGCATAGTTCATAGGAGAAACTTTCCCGGTGTTGATTACTCTTTGTAGTTGATGCTATTGAGTGAACCATTGAATTATTATTTATGTTCAGATTGTTATACATCATTAATCCATCTCTGATCATGATCCATATGATGTCTTGTGAATAGTTCGTCTTGTTCTTGAGGACATGGGAGAAGTCTTGTTGTTAGTAGTGGAGTTGTGTTGAGAAAGATTCAATAGTTTGATATTTAAGTTGTGGTGTACTTCTTCTATTGGTGTCATGTGAACGTCGAATACATGACACTTCACCTATATGGGCCTAGGGGAATGCATTGTGTATTTGGCTACTAATCGTAGGGGTTGCCGGAGTGACAGAAACCTGAACCCCCGTTAGAAGGGGGACAAAGAGTTGGAAGAAATAAAGGTTCATAAGCAAGGGTAAATCAAAAGGGTTTCATATGGATGAACAAGGGACACTTTGGTATGAGAAGCGTTTATGCGTTCCCGATGACTCCGATATCAGGAAGTTGATTCTTCAGGAGGCTCATGATTCGCCTTAATCAATTCATCCTGGTAATACAAATAGTACATGGATGTGAAGGATAGATTCTGGTGGAATAACTTGAAAAGACAAATTGCCGAGTACATCTCTTTATGTGATGTATGCAACCGAGTCAAGGCCGAACATCAAAAACCAACAGGGTTGTTGCAGCCATTACCTATGCTCGAATGGAAGTGGGACATGGTAGGTATAGATTTTATCACAGGACTACCCCGAACTCGTTCTGGGTATGATTCCATCTGGGTAGTCGTCGATCACTTCACAAAGTTGGCCCACTTTATTCCCATAAAGACCACCTATACGAGTGCTAAACTCGCCAATATTTTTATGTCAAGAGTTGTGAGTCTGCTTGGTGTACCCAAGGGGATTGTCTCTGATAGAGGTACCCAATTCACCTCGATGTTTTGGCGACAACTACACAAGTCTCTAGGAACACGACTGGAGTTTAGTACTGCTTTCCACCCACAAACAGATGGCCAAATAGAAAGAGTTAATCAGATCTTGGAGGACATGTTAAGAGCTTGTGCACTAGACTATGGGTCTAGTTGGGATGACAACTTGCCATACGCAGAGTTCTCGTACAATAACAGCTATCAAACTAGTATCAAGATGGCCCAATTTGAAGTTCTGTATGGCAGGAAGTGTAGAACTCCGCTGCTATGGAATGGCATTGGAGAACGTAGTTTGTTTGGACCTGAGCTGATCAAGGATGCCGAAGAAAAGGTAAGGCAGATCCAAGACAGGTTAAAAGTCGCCCAATCCAGGCAAAATAGTTATGCTGATTCCAAGCGCAGGGACGTAACTTATGAAGTGGGAGACCGTGCATATCTTCGAGTTTCACCACTACAAGGAGTTAAGAGATTTGGAATCTAAAGTAAGTTAGCACCCCGATTCATAGGGCCCTATAAGATTTTGGCTCGTAGAGGCGAGGTTGCCTATCAGTTGGAATTGCCTGAAGTATTGACTGTGCATGATGTTTTCCATGTGTCACAACTAAAGAAATGTCACCCGGAAATGGCTGAAACACTGTTAAGAGATACGGTTCCCATGGATGAGGCTCAACTAGAAAACGATCTCACCTATGTGGAAAAACCCACCAAGATTCTGGAAATAGACGAGAGGATTACACGTACCAAGACTATCGGGTTTTGCAAAGTTCAATGGAATCACCATTCCGAGGAAGAGGCCACATCGGAACGTGAAGAAGACCTGAAGCCACAACACCCACACCTATTTGCTAACCAACCTGAATCTCGGGGACGAGATTCTTCTTAAGTGGGGTAGGTTTGTAACATCCCAAATTTTACAATTTCAGGTGTTACTAGAAGCATGCATCATATCATATGCATCATGGCATCACACAATAAAAGTTGCCTCAGATATTTTTTTCCTAAACCCTATAGTCATATAAAGACAAAAAGGGGTTATACAAAACCTAACCTTCTAAGTCCTTGCAAAAGTGTTATTTTATGACCCCATAATAATCTCCTTATTCTTACAAAATTTTAGAGACCAATTTCATTAAATTTGGAGTCCGTTTGCAAAAGTTATTAGACAAATAGTGAAACAGAAAAGAAAGAAAATAAATACAAAAAAAGGAGAGAGCTAGCCTAGCGGGCCAGCTAAACCAGCCCGCGGCCTAACCGCCGCCGCGCTTGGCAGAGCGAGCAGCGCACAGCGCGTGGGCCGGCCATCTTCGTCCGCCCGCGCCCGCAGCCGCCGACAAGCGGGCCCCACCCGCATTGTCGTCTCCGTGGATATCGGGGCGGACGCCACCGCATCGGGAACGACCTCCCGGCCGAATCGAAGGCGAACTCCGCGACCCCCGTCCCTTATCTTCTGGCCTTTTTAATACCCGCGTCAAGCCGCACCGAAACCCTAAACAAATTTCATCAACCGCCACTGGGTTGCCGCCATCTAGACCATGCTCGACCTCGCCGGAGTGCAGCGCCACCGAGCTCAACAACCAGGGTTCGAGGCTCCCTCTCCACCTCATCTCTCCCTCTCTACCTTCCCCTTGCAGTACCGCATCGACTCACCCCCTTTTCTCTCTTGAACAGAGCCCTGTGCCATCCCAATTGCTCACTGGAGCTTCGCCGGAATCCGCGAAGACCAGCCGCCGCCTGACGTTGCTCGAGGAGGAGATAGGCGACGTCACCCCCAGGAACGAAACCGCAACGGAGAGGCGGTCATCATCGTCTACTTTGACGAGTCGAAAGCCAGCCACCTCGCTGCCGCTGACCACCGCCGAGCATGCCACCGTCGCCGTCGAGCACGCCACCGTCGCCGTCGCAGGTAAGCCACCGCCTTCCCCTTCTTTTTGTTAGATCGCAAAGGGACAGCCCAGATTAGATCGGATTACCGAATTGGTACCGATGAATAGCGTCGCGCCGTGTGGCAAGTGCCGCGTCAGCACCGCGTTCCGCTCTGGCCCAACCCCGCCACGTGTCGTCCACATAGACCCCGTCTGTTTTTTTAATAGACAGATATTGTTTTAATCTTGTAAAATTCAAAGTAAATCGAATCCTTGGCAAAAAAATTACGTATAATATACCGTTGGATCCATAAAATCGAGTAGAACACAGATCTGAAATAATATTGCTACTTTACTGTACTGATCTTGTGGTATAATTTAAATATTAGTTTGGCGTATTTTAATTATAGGAAAATAATCGCAACTCCGTTTTAGTTGATTCTTGTTGCGTTGGCTTCGTATCTACGAGATCTACTGTTTAAAATTGGTATAACATGATTAGTGGCTTCAGATCGGTTTCATGGTAGATTTGAACTGTAGAGCTATTTATGAGCATATTTAATTAAGTAATAATCCAAAATACTTAAAATCTGTGGGAAATCGATACTAATGACATCCCCAACTCAATAACACCCCTGAATAATATCCTTGGTCAATTTTGAACCCATCCTTGCATATTACCATGTTGCATGCATGCATAATTACCTTCGTGGCATTGTTTTGTGCAAATTGTGATTGGATCTATGTTTGTGTTTCGTTAGATTGTTCAGAGTGTAATGAGGAGTACTGTTGTGTCGAGTGCTGCTCAGATCAAGGCAAGTTACATCACCTGTTAATGTTCAATGTTCTAGTTTTTGACTATGCATGTTTTACTCTTCAAATCTTGTAGTATGCATGTGTAGGTTTTTAGTATATTTTCTTAGTACTATTTTTGCAAGTGCGATTTTGTAGTATGCCATGACTAACTTTATACTTAGGAATTCCCATCCTAATAGGTTCCCATGTTTTTGCTAAGTATTACTTTCTATGCTATATATATACTAAGTACCGTTGGGGGGATCGAAAGACTCACAATTTTCTAAGTATAAGAGCTCTCTCGAGCGAACTTTTCTTCTCAAAACCTCCTTCAAAATAAAAACTAAGTTTTCTTTTGGGCGGAATGGTTGTCGGGACAACGAGTGGAATTTTGGTGGAGGACAGCCGCTCAGGAATCAAAGAAGTCTGCCATGTTTATGAATTCAGAAACTTCCAGTGCAACCACAATACATATGGGCTCTGTCTTGGCTTAGTACTTAGTGGGAAACCTCACCGGGGTACCAACATTTTCAGGTTCATGGAACGGTTGGATCTAGCTGGTATAGGGGCTACCAAGGGAAGGCATCGCGATGGTCTTGTCTGTAAAAGGACTTGATTATGGATTGTGTGGAAAGTGCACGATGTCTCGAGAGTATTGCAAACTGATCGATTAGCCGAGTTCATGGAAAAGAACACTCTGAGGATCTGAAGGATGGAGCCTCTAGAAGATCTTCCTCTCTTTTCCAAACTTAAAGTTTTATAAAACCCCAGGGCATGAGTAATATTGCCATTGGGTGGGATTTTGGAGAGTTGGTGCGTAATATCCAAGTGCTAGGTAGATTGGACACTTGGTGAGTAATATCCTCGTGTTCCACTCGACCCTATATTACTTAACAATGTTTACAAAGTAGGGTAAAACTCTTCCTCGCTTCTTCATACATAGAGAAAATTGGCTTAACGCAAATGAACCCCAAAGCCTACACTTACCCTTGCATGTAAAGATAGTCTTATTCTTTCCTTGGTGTAATTTGCCAATACATTCAAAGTATTCACCCAACTCATTGGTTGCACGTCTTATGTGCAGAATTCAAAGACTGAAAGGTGCGTAGGGATCATGGGTCTTCACGCAACTAGCCTGAGACGTTGATGGACCCAAGTTTTATTAAGTTCTGCTGTTTTATTTGAGCTAGCTATAAGCTATGCAAGTTGTAATAAATATACTCTGGATTATTCGTGTAATAATGACTTGTGTTTTACATGATATTCATCGATTGTGAAGTGCTAGCTATTGATCCAGGGACTAGCATGTTAATCACAGGGACTTCAGATCTTTAACGATCCGAGGTCACACCAATTTTCCATTAGTTTGTGATTGATTTTAATTACTATATTATGTGTGCTTGACTATCTGTAGGATGCCTAATGCTTATTGTCCAATTAAGGGCCCACACAACATGATGCTTTGTTCTACATAGATAGGATCTTGTCCGCTAGCAGACCGGCAACCCCCCGAGTGACACGGGGATATCAATGGAAAACTAGTATACTCGAGGATAATGAGGAACCACTATTCTTATTGCATTAGTCCGATTCAAGGAGCTTAATCGCCAAGCAACCTGAAGGATCTTAATCGTCTAGTGTCTGACCATGGTTTTGGTAACTGACTAGTAGGATTATTGAAGTTGGGACGAAATCTACCAAGAGGAGTTCCTGCTAATTATGGGTTGCTCGCCTACACATATACTTATAAGATTATAATTGTTACACTTATCATTCGTCCACCTGGCACAGTCACTATCACCATGAACTATATCTCCCAGCGCCGGATTCGCCATCTAGAGAAAACAACAAATAACCGAATCATTCTTTGTTTTTATGCTTTACATTTTAGTTTTATTTAAATACAACCAGTTTAATCCAAATTCCATTCTCATTTTTACACTTGCAGTCAAATCACTCGAAGACTTGTGACAACTTTGGATGTGACAGAGACTTCACTCATAAACACTTACCTTTGGGCTCCCTGTGGGATCGATATCTATACTTCGAAACTAGCTACAAACGATCTGTGCACTTGTAGACATCAAGGTATTTTCTGGCGCCGTTGTCGGGGAGCTAAGCGCTAATGGTTTTTCTCTTGACATTTCAGGTGTTACTACTACAAAATGTTCTCCCTAGGAGACAAAGGGTCTACAAGCTATGGCAGGACCTATTTACCAGATTATATTAAGCGCGTGCCTCCTCAGAGGCGCGAGGAAATTATTGAAAACTTTTAAGATTGAATAAAGTTGAAGTTGAAAACCAGAGTGATATTATGGAAATCATGTCTATTTACAGGACAACTCCCAAGAAACCTAAGAAAACTCTCAGAGAATACAGTGCTCCAAGTTATGAATTTCTTAAACAACCAATAGAATTCCCTAATGCTGGAGTTGGAGAATATTGATTTGATGGTGGAATTATTAAAATTTTGCAGGAAAAATCTTTCAGTGGAAGGGAAGATGAAGACCCAGGAATACATCTTAGAGAGTTCGACGATGTGATAACATCACTTGGACCAAAAGGTTTGCCAAGAGACTTCTCTCGTCTAAAATTATTTTTTTGGTCCCTTAAAGGTAAAGCTCTATACTGGTTATATTCTCTCCCTCGCCATTACATTAAATATTGGGAAAACTGCATTGTTAAATTCATAAACAGGTTTAATCCTTTTAAAAACGTAATTGAAACAAGAAAGAATATAGGCAACTTTAGTCATAACGTGGGAGAAAACTACCCACAAGCATGGGATAGATTCTTTGGAATGATCAATAGTATTCCTAATCATGGCTATTCTGAATAAACTATTTGCCATTTATTTTACCACGGTTTTAATACTCAATGTAGAGAGTTGCTTGACTTCTCAGCAGGAGGATCGATAAATAATTTAACTATTAAAGAAAGTTTGGAATTGATGTCTACTAGGGTTAAGAATGATTCTTTATATAATCCTGATTTCGGCACCAAGCTATAAAAAGGGATACTTCGGATAACTCCTGATCTTATGCCTGAAGTACCCAAAACAATGAAAGAAAAAGGTATACCTTCTGACTTGTTAAGGAAAACAAAGTAGACATGTTACAAGTTTTAACTGAAGAAGATGAAACTAGGAAAGGTTGTCAAGAATTAAAACATCGACAAGTAAAATCTCATAATAACCTGCATAAGAACTCTAAAAAACAAAAAAAGATTTTGGCGGAGCTCACGGAAAATTATGATGAGATTGGCCAAGAAATAAAATTATTTCACAAGTATCTTAGTATGATTAAAACCCAGTGTGAACAAATATCATCTGGTTATCAAATTTTTCTTCGAGATGATATAGATATTCTTGTTTCCACTAATGTTGTTACAAGAAGAGGTGCAGTTGTTACAGGACCATTAGGACCACCAGAATATGAATCCAAAAAAGAGTGAAAGGAAAATCCTTACTCAAAGCAAGCCAAGAAGATGATACACTGGTGGATCCTCAAGATGAAACTGCTCAAGAAACACAAGATCAAACCAAGGAGGACCAAGATGATGCACATGATGACCGTTATGACTCTGATGCAGAGACGGTTGATCCAAGAGAAGAAAAATAGATAAGCAATGGAGATGAAGTTGTTGTAGTAGAAAAGAAGAAAAGCGATAAGCAACAACAGAGGAAAGCAATAAAAGATCATGTCCCGTAAAAGGTAAAATACAAGAATAAGATAGGTGAGCAAACGCTTCCTTATCTAGATCAAAAAAGAAAGCACCAAATAGGGTAATCTATGATTCTTTTACAAAGGAATTTGGTGACCTTCGTCTAGAAATTCCATTTGCGGATGTAATCAAAGTTCCTACCTATTCTAAATTCCTCCGTGATATTCTTAGTAGAAAGAAAGAAATAATTGAAACCATTGCCATGGTGACTAGTTATCCTACTAATGGGAAGCTATTGTCTAAATTAGGAGATCCCGTAATACCAACTATTTCATGCTCAATAGGCAAAACTGATATTCACAATAACTTGTGTGATTTAGGTGCAGAAGTTAGTGTAATTCCATACTGCCTCTATAAAAGGTTAGGATTAGGGGAGTATTCCCCTACTACTATCACTTTACAGATGGATGACAAGTCCACCAAACAACCCATTGGTATGATTGAGGATGTTCTACTTAGAATAGATGAGCATGTTATTCCTACTTATTTTATTATTCTTGAGATGCCAGAAGATGAAAAATTATCCATAATACTTGGAAGACCTTTCCTTAATACTACAGAAGCATCAGTTCATTGTGTTGAGGGAAAAATAATTTTCAATGTTTATGATGCTGAAATCATCCGGTATTTTCCAAAGAAGCTAGAAGCAGGAGAAAGATACATTCCACCTGCAAAACTAGTTCATGTGGTAAGTGCCTTTGATAAGGGGCAACCCAAGGTAAGAATTTGAGAACAGAGAAGGGGTTGAGTAATTCAACCATTCTTAATTAAATGCTTAATGGGAGTTAACCCATCACATCAATAAAATAAACTAAAGAATAAAATGTTGATCGCATTCCTACAACTTTTTCACAAACATTCTTGCGGAAGCGCGCCCGTGAAGATGCAACTGTCAAAAAGGTAAGAATATCGATTAAACAAGTGTAGAATAAGTATAAAAATAAAGGTTGAGTTTATCTACAAAGATTAAAATTCTACTCTTTACATGATGTTATTGGTCGGAGGTTTCTACTGTCATTTTTCTTTCAAAAATAAAGTATTTCGCTAAGTTTTGGGATAAGAAGGTATTCTCGAACAAATAGAAAAATTGATGACTACTGATGGTTTGAAGACCAACTATACGGCGGGAATAAAAGTTTCGGCTGTATATTTTGGTCGTATAGATATCTTTGCCATCAACAATTTTTCTTTCGAAGGAACAGAGAATTTAATGACCAACTATACGGTAGGAATACAAATTTTGGACGTATAGCTCCGGTCGTATAGATATCGATGCCTTCGTATAATTCCTGCTCAAAGGTACTAACGGTTTAACGACCAACTATACGGCAGGAATAAAAATTCTGGTCGTATAGTTCCGGCCGTATAGAAATCGATGCCCGTTTTAGAAAATTTATCTCGAGGGTACAAACAGTTTAATGACCAACTATATGGCGGGATCATTATGGTCGGCCGTATATTGCGTCCGTATAGGTGTTTTCGGCATAAAGAAACCTTAGTTGGCGGCGCCGCCGCAACTATACGGTGTGAACTATATATCATGCCCTTATAGTTCCGGTCGTATAGTTCGGCGCGACCACATAATCACGCCGGGGCGGCTAGGTTTATTCTCCCTCCTCACTTTTTCTCTCATATTCTCTCTGCAAACCTCTCAAACCCCCTAGAACTCTTGATTCTTCGCGGATTTCGTTCATTTGAGTGGGGGAATCAACAGATCGATATGTTTCTCTCCCTATCCATGCTTGAAACTCTCACATTGATATAGTGGATGAACTCAAGCTTATTTAGCTTTTCCTCTTAACTTCTCACATTAGGATTAATTTTTTCCACATAGAATCGTCCGTATATCATGTAGAAACTATATGCCAAAGGTTTATGGTGAAATTTTTTAGTGCATCAAGATGAACAAAATCGGTAATATTTTTTGCAAGAGCAAGCGCCAACGTGGAGAGAGCTCAGGGCAGAGGACCGAGCTCAACCCCAAGTTGGCCACAGGTTCATCAAGGAGGGTGCTGCCCCCCACGTTGGGCCGACCATAGCTTTCTCACTACGGCGGGGATGAAGGTGAACTTTGACCTCATGTGTAACAAGGTTGGGCTAATAGTATTCAGCTACGCAAGCCACGACACATATGATGACCTTACCTATGATTTCCTTGCCACCTTATACGACGACCACAGGGAGAAAGGTAATGCGTGCATGGTAAGCTTCACCATGAACTGGCAGCACTATGAAATAACTTTTGAACAATTTTGTGATGCTTTTGGCTTCCCTCACATTGGGGAGTCAACTGTTACTAACCTCTATAGCGTCACAAGTGGAGAAACTTGGGAGGTTATTTCTATTAATGGTGGCACCGAATTCTACCTGAAGAAGATGTCCACCATTGAAAACCCAACAATTCGCTACTATGCCTTGTTCCTCGCCAATATACTGCTAGGAAGAGGAGATACGGTTCCATGGCCAATGCGGACATGGCAATGATCACCAAGGCTCTCTTCCCCGATGCACCGCAAAGCCCCAATCCTGCAGCTCTACTCATCCAGCACTTTCGTCAACAAAGCAACAAGATGAAAGGTGATATTCGCATTGGTGGGTTGGTAACCCACCTTGCCCATGCATTAAATATTACATTACCTATTATGCAACCTGTTAACGGCTCCAAACTTATGGACGTCAAGTATTTAAATGCGTGTGGCTTCCTTGGTACTTACCAAGCTAATAGGAGGCTCCGAGCATATCAGTTTAGTTATCTTGGTGATGCACAAGGTGAGCAGGTTCCGTTGCCCTGTCCCCAAGCCTTCTCGATTGACGAGAAGGACACTTGGATCCTCACCAAGGACCAAGTGATGGAGATCATGGTTGAACTCTAGCCTGATCAAGAGGAAGATGAAGAAGCAGAGCAGCAGGATGAGGATGAGAAGGATCATGAGGATATGTAGGGATACAACCCTGCTTGGGAGGGACAGTAGCAAGGCAGACCTTGGGACCCATGGCCCAACCAGCCATAGTAGGGGTACAACTACGTCCCCTATCAAAAAAATTAGCAGCTCAACCAGCGCGTTGGGGAGATTGACCACACTCTACAAGGAGTGAATGATGATGTGAGTGCCTTAACTCAAAACTTCAGTCACTTCATGACCAACTTCCCCAACTACTACCAGCAATATCCACTATTGGGGATATACTTTCCGGGTACCCTCACTGTGCCTCACTGACAAGGGTGGCCCACTTTGGGTTAGAGATGTGCTTCATGGGCGGTCTAGTCAAGGAGAAGAGACGGACTCCGGTCCGGCTACGGGAAGGCCCAGAAGACTTACCGACATAGGCCTGTAGTGTTACTTGTAGTTCAAGATGTACTCTTTAACCGACTCTTAGTCGTAGCCGGATAGGGATCTCCTGTAAACCCTAGGTCGGATATCTATATAAGTCAACCTAGGGACCAACCTTTAGGGCACCCCACAATAGTCTACAATCTCAACTCGCACATGCGAAACCCTTGTAACCCATATCTGGCTCTGCCGTATTATTGGATTGCTAGCAGGAGTAGGATCCATCCAAAGCCGATGGATTCAAACCTCGGTAAACTTGTGTGCTCACCATCCCAGAACATGGTACGTCTCACACCCCTCTCTTCCGCATGCATTGAGGACCCCCTCATGGCGTACTTGTCATCAATCTGACGATAGTTGGCGCCACCATGGGGAAAGTGAGCTTCGGATCTGCGTTCCGAGCGGAATCTGCAAGAATCGGAATCGGCGAGACAATCACCGTCAGACACGTCCTCTATGCTAGCGATGTCCCTCTCATCGTTCTCGACGAGAGCTGGATTTCGGCTAGGGAGGTCATGTCTGCCTACACCATCATGTCTTTCGATGAGATTGATGATTACATCGGTTTCGCTGAGCCTGTCCCACCCACCCTAGCGGTGATGATAGAGGTAGAAGAAGCTTCTAGGTCCACTTTGTCCGCGGAGGCGGCAGAGTTCCGCATCCTAGAAAATCCCAGTCCCACCCAGCCCGCACCTAACGCAGAGATAGTGGAGAAAGCTGAGCCTAAAGCAGATCTTACGGTGTAGATCAAGTCTGGAGTGGTTCTTCCAAGGGAGACTGAATCCCAGATCGATCTCCCCATCAAGGTTGAAATCCAGGAGGAGGAAGTCAACAACTCTGGTTCTAGCTCTAGCAACAATGGAACAGATCAACCTTTCTTGAGACACATTGAGGCGTATAATGGTACAAGGCACAAGTGTACATGAGATTCTCGAGACCACTAGACGTTTCTAGGAAGCCCACGAGGAAAGCCACAACTACCTCAGGACGCACATGTCGCACTTTGTTGGATATGTTGGATCAGGATCCGGCTGTGCTAATGCTGGAGACAACAAAGACTCGGTGTTGGAGGCGATAGGAACAAACACCGACTTACCGACATCTTCGGATGATTCAATGATGTCGGTGGATTTCTGAAAGTTCTCCGTGGAATATGAAGAGGAGTACAATTCCAAAGCTGCAGAAGAAGGAGAAGCCATAGATGAAGGATCCGGGGAAAACTCTCCCAAATCGCAAGATTATATGGATATCCAGGCTAATCCCGACGTCTAGATGTCCCAAAGTACTGATCAGAGATTAACTCCAGGAAACAGACCCAAAGCCGTCTTTGCTATCGGTGATGCCAACAAGCCAAAGAAGAAGAAGAAGACTCTGGCAAAAGACCCTCAGGCTAAGGAGGTAGTTGCCAAAGATTATGAGGAAGACTCGGATGGAGCCCTAATCCCAAACGAGCCGAAGGAAACTCCAGTGGATGGATACGTGATTACCGCTGGTTCTCGTAAACTCATCGGAGATGCGTTAACTATGCCAATCCCTACCGTTGCAGAGCTTAGACCTGCAGAATTAGAAGACAGGGCCCAAGCGCTAGAAGCGCGTCGTCAAGTACTCCTGGACGAGGCTAACAACCTCATGGAAGAGAAGAAGCGCATTGCATCTACGGAGCAATTCATCTCTCTGCAGCATCAGAAGACCCGGAAAGGCCCTGTGCGGCCTAACAAATATCCGGAGGTCCACAAGATCATCTTTGAGGGAGATCCGGGAGCACCTCGGCTCGACAACAAGGGAGATTTGGTGTATTCAACACCAGTGCAAAATACTGCTACAACTCGAGATATCTTGGTGCACAATCCGAACCCAGATCAAGTCCGCTTGGGCGTAAAGCTACTTACCAAGGGTCTGGAGCAACAAAAAGTCGCGAAGTCCGGTTGCGGAAAATTGGTCTCTAAATCCGACCAATGTCGCATGGATCAGGCCTAGGATGACATTAGGCCCCGACAGGACATGGAACAACATCCCCGTCCGGACCTTCGGGAAGACAACTACTCAAGAACTGGATCTTGAGTACAATGGCATAGACCCGCACATGACTGGAGCAATGTTGCTCCAGCCGCAGAGGGAGACGCGGTTCAACACTAGTTCCAAGACATCCTCCTAGACATACAAGTCGTCCAGCTGAACCTCATCGCAATGGGGGAAACAATGGATGAAGGAGTGATGGATACCGTGCCGAGTCAAGCCGGCAGGGGGCTCGTCGTAGTTAAGACCCTCCCCGGAACCGGAATAACGATGCTCCGGATGGAGTCTGGCACTCAGCCAGAACAACCCACCTGCACCTCCCTCACCACCTAGCAGTAATCATAGCGGCTCTCGAGGAGGCCAAGGAGGGCATCATGGCAGAGGAGGTGGTGGTAGAAGCAGAAGTCCGGCTCCAAGGCACCGCAACCACAACGAACAACCAAGACGGCATTCTCTATCACCAAGTGATGCGAGACACCAGATCAATTCTAACATAGAGGCGAGGTGCTACGAGAATGATGATATTTATGTGGGTCCAAAATGCTTTGGACTGTGCATTCGACAAACACATTTCCCAGAAGGATTTGCTATCTCAAGACACATCCAAGCCTACGACGGTGTGGCCCGGCCAGACACTTGGCTCCAGGATTTTTTCTAGGCTTGCTACATCACCAAAGGAGGAAATAGCTTAGTTGCGACCCGGTATCTCCCACTTATGCTGAGGAAGAGGGCACAATCCTAGCTCAATGAACTTCCAGAGAACACCATCCACTACTGGTATGACATGCAAAGTGCGTTCTTTTGGAATTTCGAAGGCACATATCAGAGACCCTGTACGATAGGAGACCTACAACATTGCACCCAGAAAGCTGGAGAAACTGGCCGAGATTACCTCAGACGATGGATCAATACCAAGAACTCCTGTGAAAGAGTAAATGATCAAACTGCGATTGAAGATTTTGTTGCAGGACTTCCAATTGGTTTACTACGTCACTGTTTGAAGTGCGACAAAGTCACTGATCTGGGAGAAATGATAGAAATGGTGAGCAAGTTTGCAGACGCTGACGACAATGCATAAGGACTGCTAAATGTCCTGGCTATACCACAGTCGGCAAATCAGCCGAAGCAACAAGCTCAGAAGCACAAGAATACCTCAGAATAAAACACTACATGGAAATAGCAATTGCCACTGCTACTTTCGGGTCAGGAGGACGAGGAGGGCGCGGAGGTGGCCACGGACACGGTCATGGGACGTCAAGGGTCCAAGGTAGAGGAGACCAGCAGCCTAGCAAAACCTACTCTTGGGCCGACATTGCCAAAAATACATCTGTGCATCATTTAGATGCCAACAGGGGCTCATCCCACACAAACGCCGAGTGTCGTTGCAATGAAGAGATCAAGAAAGACAATTCCGCTGGCTACAGGGCCAAGCGGAAGAAGGGAAAAAAGAATCCTGAAAAAGAAAAGGAGACCAAGGAAGATTCTGACATGGAGGAAGCATACCTTCAAATCCCAAGTCGGATGGAAAGAAGAACTTCCCAACAAATAAAGACACTTATGTCACTTTTCTTGGGTCTCAACCAGCTAAGGTCAAGAAAGCTATTTTGCATGAGCTCAACATGACTGTTCCAGCCATCCCTCAATTCTTTGAATGGTTAGAAGTGGCAATCACCTTTGACCGCGTTGATCATCCGCCTAAGTTGCACATGCGAGGAAAATACTCCTTAGTCGTCAATCCACTTATTGAAGGCGACGGTTTCTCCAAGACTCTCATGGACAGCGGCAGCAGCATCAACATTCTCTATGTCAAGGCGCTGCGTTGGATGAGGATCTTGGACACTCGACTGAATCATAGCTCTATGATCTTTCATAGAGTTGTCCCAGGAAGACAAGCAAATTCCCTAGGAGAAATCACTTTGGATGTTACCTTTGGAACTCAAAATAACTACCGGACGGAAACACATTCCTTCGAAGTGGTCCCATTCAAGAGCGCATTCCACGCTATATTCGAATGGCCGGTTTGCTAGGATTTCATGGCTCGTTCGTTGTTACATTTATAATATGATGAAAATTCCAGGTCCCAAGGGCATGATCACCATCAGGGGAGACCCGAAGAAAGCACGAGAGTGCGCGGACGGAAATACCACCTTTACTGAAGCCATACTGCAAACCTAGGAGTACCAGGAGATCAACAAGACCATCGACCCGTCCGAGATGCCCGCGACAAAGAAGGAGGTCACAAAGCCGACTCTGGAGTTCAAGGCATTACAAGAGACGAAGACGACGCCGTTAAAGGATGATGAGAACTCCAAGGTGATCTAGATAGGTGTAGGTTTAGATAGCACATAGGAAAGCGCGCTCGTCAAGTTCCTCCAAGCAAATCAAGATATATTCGCATGGCAGCCATCTGACATGACCAGAGTACCCACGGAACTTTCCGAGCACTCTCTAAATGTACACCCAAACGCTAAACCCATCAAACAGTCCATATGACGTTTTGGTGATAAAAAGTGAAAATCAATAGCTAAGGAACTAGCCTGGCTCAAGTTAGCCAGATTCATAGAAGAGGTAATCCACACTGAGTGGTCGGCCAATCCTGTAATGGTCCCTAAAAAGGACACCACTGATTTAAGGATGTGTGTTGATTATACTGCCTTGAATAAGGCTTGTCCCAAAGATCCGTTCTCTCTGCCTAGAATTGATAAAGTTATCGATTCTACGGCAGGCTCGGAACTCCTATGTTTTCTCGACGCATATTCCGGTTACCACCAAATCTGGATGAAGGAATCAGACAAAGTCAAAACTTCATTCATAACCCCATTTGGAACCTTTTGTTTTGTTACGATGCCCTTTGGGCTCAAGAACGCAGGAGTTACGTACCAACGCACTATGCAGCTTTGCCTCCACGATAAAATTAGACGCAATGTACATGCATATGTGGATGACATAGCGGTGATGTCCAAAAAGAAGGAAACCTTAATTTCCGACTTGAAGGAAACGTTCGCCAATCTACGTAAATACAATATAATGCTCAATCCGAAGAAGTGTTTCTTTGCAATACCAGCCGTAAAATTGTTAGGTTTCATCGTGTCTCAAAGAGGTATAGAGGTGAACCGAGACAAAATTAAGGCTATACTCAATATTTCTAGGCCAACACGCTTGAAGGATGTTCAGAGGCTAACTAGCTGCATTGTTGTAGTCAGTCGGTTTGTAAGCCAGCTCGGTGAAAGAGCCGCACCACTCTACAAGCTCCTAAAAAATACCAAAAAGTACGTTTGGACTGATGAAGCTAAAGCTGCACTACAAGACCTAAAAGCAGTACTCTCGTCCGCTCCTATCCTTGCAGCACTGGAACCTCGCGAACCGATGTTGCTCTATTTCGCTACGACAAACAGAGTCATCTGTGTCGTCATGGTGGTGGAAAGACCAGAGGAAAAACAGGAACACCTGGTGCAGGGTCCGACTTACTACCTTAGCGAAGTCCTGACTGAATCAAAACAGCGGTATCCGCACTATCAAAAGCTGGCTTACGGTGTGTTCTTTCCATCTCGGAAGCTACGACATTACTTTCAGGAGCATCATATTACCGTGGTGAGCACAACTCCCATGAGAGATATAATTAACAACAGTGATGCTACAGGACATGTCGCAAAATGGGGAATAGAGCTTTCAGCTTTCGACATTGAGTATAAACCTTGTATAGCAATCAAATCCCAAATCCTCCCTGACTTTGTCGCTGATTGGACAGAGACAATGGAAAATATGACCCTCCTAGAGTCGGAATACAGGACCTTGAATTTTGACGGGTCTAAAGCGCTCGGGGGTTGGCGTGGTGCTCAAATCACCCCAAGGAGATAAGCTTTTCTATGTGTTGCAGATCCACTTCACGGCAACAAACAACATTGCCGAATATGAAGCACTGCTGCATGGAATACGGATTGCTAAGGATATCCGCATCCCACGACTTATGTGTTATGGAGATTCAGATCTTGTTGCTCAGCAAGTGTCAGATATCTATAATGCAAACAAACACATGGCAGCATATAGGGCTGTCGTGGATGAACTATCAAAATCGTTCCAAGGATTTGAAGTTCAACACATCCCTTGAACAGAAAATGAGGAAGCAGATGCATTATCTCGTATAGGCTCTGCACGGAAGAAGGTCCCGCATGACGCTTTTTTAGAGCACCTCAAAGTTCCGTCTATAAAAAGAGTTGATGAGGAATATCCGACCAAATATTACTCATCTTTAGTAGCAGTTCTGGCTGTTATTCCCAGCTGGACTCAGCCCTACCTTCACTTCTTGGTAGACGGAAAATTACCTGAAGACAAAGTTCTGAGCCGGCAGATCATCCGACGAGCGAAAACCTATACAATAGTAAATGGTGAGCTCTATAAGCGGAGTGTATCTGGGTCTTTCAGCGCTGTGTATCTCCAGAAGAAGGAGTGGAAATCGTAAGGGAACTCCACGAGGGCGAATGCGATCATCACGCTGCAGCCAAATCTTTAGTGGAAAAAGCTTTCACACATAGATTTTTCTTGCTTACAGCCAAGGAAGATGCCGAACGGCTGGTCAAGACGTGCAAAGGCTACCAAAAATACGCCAAACAAGCTCATGTTTTGGCTGATCAGCTGCGAACAATACTTATAACATGGCCTTTTGCGGTCAGGGGGCTTCACATGGTAGGACCGTTTAAGCGGGCTCCAAGTGGATTTACTCACCTCTTAGTGATGGTGGATAAGTTCACAAAATGGATTAAGGCTAAACCCATCACAAGTTGTGATGGAGCAATAGCTAGAAGATTTGTCGAGGATGGTATAATCCAGTATGGTTATCCGCATAGTATTATCACGGACAACGGGAGAAAATTTTCTATGGGAGAACTTGTCGAATTCTGCGACAAACAAAATATCCGTCTTGACATTCTGTCAGTCGCACATCCACAAGCTAATGTACAAGTTGAAAGAGCAAATGGTTTAATCCTACAAGGCCTCAAACCAAGACTCGAAGCACTAGTTTGTCGTGCTAGGGGTGCTTGGGCAGATGACTTACCGTCTGTGATATGGAGCTTAAGAACAACTCTGAATAGGTCAACTGGCTACACACCTTTCTTCTTGGTCTATGGTGCAGAAGTAGTTCTTCCGAGTGATTTAATTCATACTTCTCCCCGAGTTGCTGCATAAATCAAAGAGGATGCCGAAATTTCTCTACAAATGATCTCGACAAAATTTAATCAAAGAAGTTCGCGTCGTTGCTGAGCAGAGATCAATAGCCTATCAGTAGAAGTTATGCAAGTATCATAGCCAGAGAGTCAGAAACTGGTCTTTCAATAAGGGTGGTTTGGTTCTCCGGCTTGTGCAGAAAAGAAAGCACAAACTTTCCCCGTATGGGAAGGGGCCTTTTGAGTTAGCTGAGTATTGCACAATGGTTCTTACTATCTAATAGATATGCGGCCAGTCAAAGAAAGACCTGGTACTAAGAAGATAAAGAGAGTTGGAGGTAGTACAAACCCAGAAGAATTAGACAAACCATGGAATATTGCTTAGCTACATCCCTTTTATTCTTAAAATTTCTTTCCTTGTAATCATATATGTGTACATGTTCAATTAGAAATAAAGTATTGTTTTCCTCAATATTTTTTGAGAAGTTTTATATTACCATCGTATTTCCAAATGATTTTGTCACAATCGAAAATCCCAGAAAACTTGAAAGTACTTTATGCTCATGTTTGTTCTGGTTAGATTTCTGACTCTAAAAATGCTACCTTCGGGTATAAATCTAAATTTTCTAGTCTATACTTGGGTTCGTTATCTGATTGCCGGATGCGGGCATTTTCCGAGTAGTGAATTGTTGGTACTGGAAGCCGACTTTGTTTCCGAGTTTAAACTAGTTTAAAAATTGAGCTCCGTTGCTCGACAAAGTTTTCGTGTTGAATGTTGGCTGGCTCACGAAAGGGATGAGGCGGAAAGCCAGATAAGTGATAAGTATAGACAAAGTAACCGTTCGTATGTAAAATTTCAGGCACGACAAAATAAAGCCAAAAAGTGCTAAAAATAAATCAAAAGCATCATTTCTTGCAAATCTTAGCACTAGGAAAAATATTATACTACTTATTACAATCCAATTGCTTCAGAATAACACATTGTTTTCCGGTACTCTACGATGCAGTAGAAGAGGTAGGAGTAGGCGGCTCACTGGAGACATCGCCTTCGCCTTGATATCTTTCCGAGACGTGCAAATCGGATATAGTTTGCTCGTCGTTGGAAACTTTGGTTGTTTCTCCGGCAGACGGAGGAGGAGTTTCCACGCTAATGTAGAAGGGAGTGTCGTAGCTAGTCAGATCAGCTACATGACATCCATAACCGGTGCAGGAGTCCATGATGGCATTGATGTCTTGCACCTAGACATATTCATCCATAGTTGAATAACCCCTGGTTACTTGCCAGATCTCCATGCTTCCATGGTGGCTCATAACCATGGTAAGGGCATTCTATGATGCGGTCCATGCATAGGACATGTTCCAATCCTTAATAAGCTGGGGCATCTCCTTTGCCTTATCTCGCACCTCAAAGGCGGATATTCTATCCATGTCCAGAACTTTGAGAACTTTGCCAATATCCTCCAATGACTGCCAGAAATCGTGAAGAAAATCGCTGACTTCTGCAAGACGACTAATGCGAGACTCGGTAGAGGAAGAATCTAGTAAGTTCAAAGGAGCTACATATACAAAAGCAAAGTCCGACATATATGTGGATTCTTAGGAATCGGAAAGAACTAGAAGTCAGAGATAGGAAAATTACCGAAGATGATATCATCAACTTTGGTCTTCTCCGCTCGAAGACTCTGGAGTTCATCCCGGAGAGCTTGGGTGATGTCCTTTTCTCTAAACAACTCATCATTGAGACCCGAGATTCTCTGTTCCTGGATTGCGATCTTTTGATCATGTTGTTCGGTGGCCATAGAATAGGATTGAAGAATGCTAGCAATGTTGTGCTCGTGATCCGCTTCTAGCTCATTTAGCTCCCGCCGTAAGTCAGCGTTCTCCACCTCCAGGGTTTTGAAATTCTCGACCTCTTCAATCATTTTACATGACTGTTTGACCAGCATTCAACTATGAAAGCAAAAATAGCAAGGATAAGGACTGAAATGATTACCTTCAGCCTCATCCTTGGAAATCTTCAGTTGAGCATTTTCAAGACGGAGAGCTCTGATCTCTCTCCGCTTATTGCAAATATTCTTTAACAATTCCTGGTTATAAGCATTAACTTTCTGTAAGTCAGAATAATACCCAGAGTCAGAAGTCTACTAAAGACTCAGGCTAATATTTTAACTAGTATCAGCATGAGCCTTGGGGGCTAAACTAGTTCGTTCTTTGGCATCCTATGAAAGCATAAATCCGGATTGTATATCCAACTTCATGCTTGGGAGCTAGAGGATATGATACGAAATAAAGTAAATCCGGATTGTATATCCAACTTCAAATTCTGACTTACATAGTGCTCATGGGTCAGCTTATTTAGACTTGCGTTCACCTCAAAAGATACCATCTCGGCAGGAGTCAGCGGAATCACTGGTGGTGGTGGAGCCACACCGGCCTTCAGCTTGTCGTCGCGAAGACGAACTTGATCTAGAATCTTTGAGAGTTTTACGTCTTTTGCTTCTTGTGCCTCTTCGTCAGTGGTGATGTTCCGACACTCCAAGCATTGCTGAGCCAGCTTTATGATATCTTCTACAGTTTTCCGAGTAATGCCAAGTTTGGTGATACCCGGATTGCTGAGAAGGTTATGCGAAAACCTCTTCCGAGGGATTATTTCCCTTTATGGGTTCACCCTTATCAAGTGCCGAGTTACCCATGAAGACGTCAGTCTGTGAACTCAGGTTTACTGGCTCAGAATGTTGAGCCAGATCTTCCGCAACAGACAGAGATGGAGTAATATCCAGCGTTGTAGAAGGCTTCGGGGCAGGAGTCGGAGGCACTGTGGCAGGAGAAGTCAAATTTAAATTTGACTGGCGCAGGGGATCTGCCGAGCTTCCCTTCCCCTTTCCCTTGGTGATCTATTTAGCTCTGAAGAGGTAATAGAACAGAGATCGTTTCCCTTGTGAGGAAAGTTTCCTCTTCACAACGGGCACTTCCATTATGTTGATAGACACAATCGGAGTCTTACGCTTTCGGGTAAGCGCCTCCGGCAGTGCAATCAGTTCTCCATCAGCCTGAGAGAGCTCAGGAGGATATCCCTCAATAGGAGCAAGCTCCGACTCGGGGAGGTCAGCAAGCTAAAAGAAGAAATACCTCAGTATTGCAAAAAGGCACAACAATGTATAAATGAACACATAGTGATTTCTAACCTTAGAAAAGAAATCTGAGGGAGGAGATTGTGGAGTTTGGGGGAGATTGTGGAGTTGCACTCCATAGTGATCTATAATCTCAGAATAGAAATCTAAGGGAGAAAAGCTCAAACCTCTGTCGAGGTGGGTGACGAAGTGCACTCGCTCGTCGGTGTTGGGGTGGGGATGGTTTATCCAAAACTGCTCCGCTAGTCGCCGGTGCGGAGGAGGCCTTCCTTCTCAATGACACGGATTATCGCGCCGTCAAGGGCGCAGGGGATCCAGACCCTGTGGAAGTTCTCCCTCTCTGTTGTTGTGGAGGCTATCACCGTTGTCGCCGCCGTACCAAAGGATGAAGCCTCAGCCATTCTGCGAGCGGTGGTGACCTAGGATGGGCAGCGCTATGAGCTTTGGGGGAGGCAGAGGAGCTTTTTCGTAGGAAAGGTCGAGGGGAAGGAGGAGGCATTGGCACTGGCAAGGAAGAAGGAAGAGATCTTGACCCCTTATATCCCTCACCCACGCTAAGATTCGTGGAAAGATACATAGTAATTGTACCACATGTCATGGAAGGAGATGGGTAACCTCCTCACAAGCATTACGCTGCCTCAAGATCTGCGCACGCATTAAAACGACGCCTCGGTTCTGCGAAAGGCGCACCCACCAACGGTCGTGCTGACAGGAATGTCTGTCAGTGATGTGACTTGACCTTGACTGATGTCAGGTTACGTCAGAGACTAAGTTTTGGCTTAGTTCGAATTTCACGCTAGAAACCCGAATAATGTACTCATAGTTCTAGCTTATTTTTAAGACTCAAATCCTATCCTTTCTTTTAAAGTTTCAGGAACCCTTCAAGATTCTGCAAGCCGAAGATGGATCAAGCTAGACAAAGATGAAATCCGACTCTAGATCTTGGAGGCTTCCGCGGGATGTTGTTGGGGATATACTTTCCGAGTTTCCTCACTGTGCCTCACTGACCAGGGTGGCCCACTTCGGGTTAGAGCTTTGCTTCACGGGCGACCCAGTTAGGGAGAAGAGACGGAGTCCAGTCCGGCTATGGGATGGCCCATAAGACTTACCCACATAGGCCTATAGTGTTACTTGTTGACGAGGATTTAACTCATCAATGCCCATTGTTATGGACTTGGGTTTTGGAGAAGGAGGGAGCGCTGGAGGCATCAATCGGCTAGCAAACAAGCACACAGGGACGCAAGATTTACCCAGGTTCAGGCCTCGTAGAGGTCCCTACTCCTGCTTGTCTGTTCTTGGAATTTACGAAGGAATCGAAGATTATAGGGGCGCGCGGATGCAATCTGGCGAGAGTTGTGGAAACTAGGTGTAACATCCCAAATTTTAGATGTTACTGGAAGCATGCATCATATCATATGCATCATGGCATTGCACAATAAAAGTTGCATCAATTATTTTTCCTAAACCCTATAGTCATATAAAGACAAGAAGGGGTTATACTAAACCTAACCTTCTAAATCCTTGCAAAAGTGTTATTTTATAATCCCATATTAATCTCCTTCTTTTTATAAAGTTTTAGAGACCAATTTCATTAAATTTAGAGTTAATATGCAAAAGTTATTACACAAATAGTAAAACAGAAAAGAAAAAGGAATAAGACAAAAAAACTAACTAACCTAAGCGGGCCAGCTAGACCAGCTCGCGAGCTAACTACCGTGTCGCCTAGCTGGGCCGGCCCAGATCCTTCCCCGCAAGCAGCCCGCCAGCCTGCAGCCACTGACCGCCTAGCCCCACTTGTCATCACGCCCGTCGAGTTCGGAACGAACTCCAACAACGCCGCCGCGTCGGGAACAACCTCTCCGTCCAAATCGGAGCCGGTTTCATGTCCCCTGCGCCACGTCGATCCGTCTATATAACCCCCATGTTGCGCCGCCCCTAAACCCTAACCCAATTTCACTAAACCGCCATCAGGCTGCCGCCGTCGAGCTCGTTTTGATCTCGCCGGAGTTCCGCCGCCAGTAACCTTCGGTAGGTGGTGTTCCCCGTCAAAACCAAGCTCCACTTCCTCCTTTTTCTTCCAGGTTGTGTCCGTCCCTAACTGCTATGCCTTCCCATGTCTTTTTCCTCCTCTACAGCACACGGGAGTGGCTGGAATTGCTCGCCGGAGCCATGAAGGGCAGTCGCCGACAGCCATCAGCCGAGGAGGTGGAGGTCGATGCTGATCTCAGGAACGGAACCGCGAGGAGGAGCCGCACGCAATCCACCACTACGTCACCGCGAGGAATCACTAGAACACCGTCCAGCACCACCGCCCGACGCGCCGCCGCCGTTCATTGTCGTCAACGAGTCACCACCGCCGTCGGGTGAGTCCCTTTTGTTATCGCCCGTTAGAGAAGGATTCGACGGTCTAGATTAGATCTGTTTACCGAATCGGTATCGGTGAATAGAGTCACGCCGCATGGCATGTGCACGTGGCAGCGCCGCGTGCCTCGCTGGTCCAATCCGAAGCCGCCACTTGTAGCCTGCGTAGCTGCCCATCTGTAAATTGTTTTTAATTAGGCAGATTATTGTTTCAACTTGTAAAATTCGTAGTAAATCAAATACTTGGCTAAAAATTGCGTATAATATACCGTTGGATTCATAAAATTGAGTAGATCACAGATCTGCAAGAATATTATTGGGTTACTGTACTGTTTTTGTGGTAGGAATTAAATTTAGTTTGGAGTATTTTAATTATAGGAAAATAATCGTAACTCCGTTTTAGTTGATTCTTGTTGTATTGGCTTTGTATCTACGAGATATACTGTTTAAAATTGGTATATATTTCTTAGAGTGTTTAGATCTGTTTTGAGGTACATTGGAAGTGTAGATCTATTTATGAGCATATTTAATTAAGTAAAGATCCAAAATACTTATCATCTGTGGGAAATTGATACTAATGACATCCCCAACTCAATAACACCCCTGAATAAAACTCTTGGTCGAATTTGAACCCATCCTTGCATATTACCATGTTGCGTGCATGCATATTTACTTCTCTATCATTGTTTTGTGCAAGTTGTGACTGGATCGATGTTTGTGTTTTGTTAGATTGTTCGGAGTGCACTGAGGAGTACTGTTGTGTAGAGTGCTGCTCGGATCAAGCTAAGTTACACCACTTGTTCATGTTTATGTCCCATTTTTGACTATGCATGTTTTACTCTTCAAATCTTGTAGTATGCATGTGTAGGTTTTAGTAGAATTTCTTAGTACTATTTTTGCAAGTGCTGTTTTGTAGTATGCCATGAGTAGCTCTATGCTTAGGATTTTCCATCCCAATAGGTTATCCTATTTTGCCAAGTTATGCTTGCTATGCTATATATTTATATATCAAGTACCGTTAGGGGTTCGAAAGACTCAAAAAAATTCTAAGTATAAGAGCTCTATCGAGCGAACCTTTTCATCTCAAAACCCCCTTCAAAATAAAAACTAATCTTTCTTTTGGGCTGAATGGTTGTCGATACAACGAGTGGAGTTTTGGTGGACGACGGCTGCCCATGAATCAAAGAAGTCTACCATGTTTTAGAATTGAGAAGCTTCCAGTGCAACCACAATACATATGGGCTCTATCTTGGCTTAGTACTTAGTGGGAAACCTCATCGGGGCACCAACATTTGGAGGTTCTTGGCATGGTTGGATCCAGCTGGTAGAGGAGCTACTAAGGGAAAGCCTCGCCATGGTATTGTCTGTAAAAGGACTTGATCGTGGATTGTGGGGAAAGTGCATGACCTCTCGAGAGTATTGCAATCTAATCGATCAGCCAGGTTCATGGAAAAGAACACTTGAGCATCTGAAGGATGGAGCCTCTGAAAGATCTTCCTCTCTCTTTTCCAAACTTAAAGTTCTTATAAAACCCCAGGGCGTGAGTAATATCGCCGTTGGGTGGGATTTTGGGCACTTGTTGTGTAATATCCAAGTGCTAGGTTTATTGGACACTTGGTGAGTAATATCCTTGTGTTCCACTTGACCCTATACTACTTAAACAATGTTTAAAAAGTAGGGTAAAACTCTCCCTATTTTCTTCTTACTTGGAGAAAATTGGCTTAATGCAAATGAACCCCAAAGCCTACTCCTAGCCTTGCATCTAGAGTTAGTCTTATTCTTTCCTTGGTGTAATTTGCCAATATATTCAAAGTATTGACCCAACTCGTTGGCTGCATGTCTTATGTGCAGAATCCGAAGATTCAAAGGTGCGTAGGGATCGCGGGTCTTCACGCAACTAGCCTGAGGAGTTAATGGACTCAAGTTTTTATTAAGTTTCCGCTGTTTTATTTGAGGTAACTATAAGTTATGCAAGTTTTAATAAATATACTCTGGATTATTCATGTAATAATGACTTATGTTTTACATGATATTCATCGACCGTGAACTGCTAGCTATTGATCCAGGGACTTGCATGTTAATCACAGGGACTTAGGATCTTTAACGATCCGAGGTCACAACACTAGGGTTGTGATTGTCCTCCTTGCCGCCCCTCCTAGCCTTTATATAGATAGGCTAGGTCTCGGGTACCAGGTCGAGTCAGTTACAGATTAGGGTTTTCCCTTTGAACTTTCTATCTTAAACTTCTTCTTGTCTCGCAAGCAATCGAAGAGTCCGTGGGTCACCCGAATTCTTCATTGGGCCTTGGCAACACCGTGGACTTCTGCTATATCTGGGCCATATATACCAAACTCGAGTACTTGTAGGGTATACCCATGTCAGTAGCCCCCGAGTGTCTAGTGGAATTGTAGATTCGACTAGAGACTTTATGAAGTCTTTCGAGTGCATGACTGAGGATTTTTTCGAGTGTTCTGTTTGTGTCATAGGGATTGTTGATATACGTGCCTGATTTATCCGATGTATCGGTATCATTTAAATGCCTCAGGGAAAAACAACGCAATCTACTCAAACTCGAGTCCCTCAACTCGAATTCGGAAAAGTGCGAGCGTAATTCGACTCAGGCCGCGGAGGTCTTACATGAGTCGAATTCTAGTGTATAAGTGTGAGCACTCGACGCGTCCGTCAAGGCATGTTCATCATACCTACAGGCATGGATATGTTTCTAGTAGTGCACAACAGATGTGTTGTCAGGCCTTATTCAGGTCTAATCTTCATGTTGTAAGCACGGCATCCGAATTTTTTGTCATCGCGGCGATGATTCGGGTGGCCTAGGAGACATAATATCTTTGTAGGGAAAATATGAGGCGGAGTCGCCATAGCATTCGAATGTGGATGTTATCAACACATAGTACAATGTACACGGTTGTGTCCGTCCCTAACTGCTATGCCTTCCCATGTCTTTTTCCTCCTCTACAGCACACCGGAGTGGCTGGAATTGCTCGCCGGAGCCATGAAGGGCAGTCGCCGACAGCCATCAGCCGAGGAGGTGGAGGTCGATGCTGATCTCGGGAACGGAACCGCGAGGAGGAGCCGCACGCAATCCACCACTCCGTTGCCCCGAGGAATCACTAGAACACCGTCGAGCACCACCGCCCGACGCGCCGCCGCCGTTCATTGTCGTCAACGAGTGGCTAACTGCTACTGTTGTGTAGAGTGCTGCTCGGATCAAGCTAAGTTACACCACTTGTTCATGTTTATGTCCCAGTTTTGACTATGCATGTTTTACTCTTCAAATCTTGTAGTATGCATGTGTAGGATTTTAGTAGAATTTCTTAGTACTATTTTTGCAAGTGCTGTTTTGTAGTATGCCATGAGTAGCTCTATGCTTAGGATTTTCCATCCCAATAGGTTATCCTATTTTGCCAAGTTATGCTTGCTATGCTATATATTTATATATCAAGTACCGTTGGGGGTTCGAAAGACTCAAAAAAATTCTAAGTATAAGAGCTCTATCGAGCGAACCTTTTCATCTCAAAACCCCCTTCAAAATAAAAACTAATCTTTCTTTTGGGCTGAATGGTTGTCGGTACAACGAGTGGAGTTTTGGTGGAGGACGGCTGCCCATGAATCAAAGAAGTCTACCATGTTTTAGAATTGAGAAGCTTCCAGTGCAACCACAATACAAATGGGCTCTATCTTGGCTTAGTACTTAGTGGGAAACCTCATCGGGGCACCAACATTTGGAGGTTCTTGGCATGGTTGGATCCAGCTGGTAGAGGAGCTACTAAGGGAAAGCCTCGCCATGGTATTGTCTGTAAAAGGACTTGATCGTGGATTGTGGGGAAAGTGCATGACCTCTCGAGAGTATTGCAATCTAATCGATCAGCCAGGTTCATGGAAAAGAACACTTGAGCGAAGGATGGAGCCTCTGAAAGATCTTCCTCTCTCTTTTTCAAACTTAAAGTTCTTATAAAACCCCAGGGCGTGAGTAATATCGCTGTTGGGTGGGATTTTGGGGACTTGTTGTGTAATATCCAAGTGCTAGGTTTATTGGACACTTGGTGAGTAATATCCTTGTGTTCCACTTGACCCTATACTACTTAAACAATGTTTAAAAAGTAGGGTAAAACTCTCCCTATTTTCTTCTTACTTAGAGAAAATTGGCTTAATGCAAATGAACCCCAAAGCCTACTCCTAGCCTTGCATCTAGAGTTAGTCTTATTCTTTCCTTGGTGTAATTTGCCAATACATTCAAAGTATTGACCCAACTCGTTGGCTGCATGTCTTATGTGCAGAATCCGAAGATTCAAAGGTGCGTAGGGATCGCGGGTCTTCACGCAACTAGCCTGAGGAGTTAATGGACTCAAGTTTTTATTAAGTTTCCGCTGTTTTATTTGAGCTAACTATAAGTTATGCAAGTTTTAATAAATATACTCTGGATTATTCATGTAATAATGACTTATGTTTTACATGATATTCATCGACCGTGAACTGCTAGCTATTGATCCAGGGACTTGCATGTTAATCACAGGGACTTAGGATCTTTAACGATCCGAGGTCACAACACTAGGGTTGTGATTTTCCTCCTTGCCTCCCCTCCTAGCCTTTATATAGATAGGCTAGGTCTCGGGTACCAGGTCGAGTCAGTTACAGATTAGGGTTTGCCCTTTGAACTTTCTATCTTAAACTTCTTCTTGTCTCGCAAGCAATCGAAGAGTCCGTGGGTCACCCGAATTCTTCATTGGGCCTTGGCAACACCGTGGACTTCTGCTGTATCTGGGCCATATATACCAAACTCGAGTACTTGTAGGGTATACCCATGTCAGTAGCCCCCGAGTGTCTAGTGGAATTGTAGATTCGACTAGAGACTTTATGAAGTCTTTCGAGTGCATGACTGAGGATTTTTTCGAGTGTTCTGTTTGTGTCATAGGGATTGTTGATATATGTGCCTGATTTATCCGATGTATCGGTATCATTTAAATGCCTTAGGGAAAAAAACGCAATCTACTCAAACTCGAGTCCCTGAACTCGAATTCGGAAAAGTGCGAGCGTAATTCGACTCAGGCCGCGGAGGTCTTACATGAGTCGAATTCTAGTGTATAAGTGTGAGCACTCGACGCGTCCGTCAAGGCATGTTCATCATACCTACAGGCACGGATATGTTTCTAGTAGTGCACAACAGATGCGTTGCCAGGCCTTATTCAGGTCTAATCTTCATGTTGTAAGCACGGCATCCGAATTTTTTGTCATCGCGGCGATGATTCGGGTGGCCTAGGAGACATAATCTCTTTGTAGGGAAAATATGAGGCGGAGTCGCCATAGTATTCGATTACGTCAGTGCTGACGATGTGATGACCTCAGTTGCCCGCATGAGTGGCTTTGACGGGACGTGATAGGCAGTGGGTCCCACTTTCTGACTTTGATTTGACCAGGCGTGTGTAATCTTCTATTTTAACCGTGTCTCCTTGATTTCCACGCGTAATGGGAGTAGTGGGGGATGGTTCGTGGATCAGCTTCATCACGTGTCGATGGCGATGTGCTCCACACGTGTAGTAGGGTTTCTGCTGGCCATTGGACACCGTCCACGAGGAGGTTAAGTAGCAGTGCAGCTACGGTAATTTTCCCCATATGTCTTCTTGCTCGTGCCTCCATCGCCATTGCTGCTCTATCTGCTTCCTTGCGCACTTCCTCTTCGCGGCACTAGACCAGCTCCGTGTCTTCCCCAGTTATTTCTCTATTCACACCGCCATCGAAAAATGTGCAAGAAGAAGGGACGCGCCACCGCTGGATCCGTGGCCACCATTGTCGCCGCCAAGAAGAAGTGCAGTACCACCATCGTGGGCACCAGCGCCGACGGTGCTAGGAAGAAGAAGGGTGCGGGCACCCGCGTCACCAATGGCGCCTAGCGAGCGTCCATCATCAAACCTTCCGAGTTGCATCTTCATCATCATGATGGAGTTCTTCCACCCGCAGAAGGCGACTCGCCAGTGCCCGGCGGCGAGGTAATCCCTTGTCGTCCTCCGGGTTTCTGGGTGATGTTCCTTGCCTTCATCATCCGAGGTCTCTCTCCCCTCCTGCATCCTTTCTTCGTGGGTCTCCTTTGTTTCTATGGGCTCCAGCTACACCAGCTGTCCCCAAATTCCATCCTCCACATCTCTTGCTTCATCATGCTCTGCGAGTGCTCGCTCGGAATCGGGCCACACTTTGGCCTCATCAAGAGGCTTTTTAAGCTAAAACGTCAGTCAGCGTTCGGTTCGGTAGTCTATGACATAGGAGGCTACGGGATCCACATCGACTCCTCTGACACCTATTTTGCCATCAAACTCACCGCATCCGTCCAAGGGTGGAGATACAAGTGGTTTTATATCCGCAACCAGAAGGCCGACGGAGACCACTATGGACTCGCGCCCTTCGATCCCGTGGCGACTTGCAAGAGGAGGCATTCCTGGAAGAATATCGTGATGCCTGGCGAGTCCGAGGAGACAAAGGTGTTGTATAAGCATGTCTACGACCTCGAAAGCCACATAGGCAAGGACCAAGGTGGTGCTGCTCTCATTTGCACATGGTTGAGCCGCCGCGTCCAGCCCTGTAGGCCAGAGTGCACCCTATATGTCGCTGGACTGGTGCTGACGATGTCAATCACGTATCTGCCGAGGGCATTTCTGCAGGTGAGGTGGATAAGAGAGTGCCATTGGTGACCAAGTACACTTCCAAGGAGGTTTTCCCAGGCGAACCATTCGTGCCTCCTTTCGACGCCTCTAACGCTCCTCTTGAGGTAGAACTGTACTATGAAGTAGTTTTTTTGTCGATTGCTGCCAAGCGCTTGATATATAATGATGCATCTTTTGATTGCAGGACTGGAGCGTGGCTACTAGTTTACCTCCTCAGCCTGAAGGGGTTATTCCTCGCAAAGCAGAGGAGGAGGATGAGTCGGGGTCTACAATCCCCATGGAGGAAGAAGAGGAAGCCCCCAAGTCCGCTGGTCACGGAGCCCACAACCGTTCCAGCAGCGAGGACTCGGATGCGTCCTCTCCGTCGACGCTGGAGGATTCTCCTGTTGGGGATGCCGAGGAGCACATTCTTGCCGTTCCTTTCCGCGTAGTGGCTCCTCCCGCTCGGAAGAAGCTGCGACTTCCAAAGGAGTCGTCAGAGGAATCCTTCGACCTTGATAATTTTAACTAGTGAGTATAGCCTTCGCGAATGCGTCTTGCTTTATTTTTTGGAGTTTGCTTTTTCTGAAGTTTTTGCTGGATGTATTTTGTAGTCAAGCGGCGTCGTCGTCTTCCGACGACGTCCAATTTTTGAAAAAGTCCGGAGTCACAGACTCCAAGGCCAAGGAGGTGGCCGAACGGTCCCCTTCTCTCTAGTGGTGGACCACTCCGAGCATAATAATTCGAGTTCCCCACATGTTGGGGAACACCAGATGGTTGCCGAGATGACTGCATGGCAGTCATCTTCAGAGTCCCTGGAGGATCACGTAAGCGTCCTTTTTGCTGTTTTGGTAGTCGAAATTGTACTTTATGCTTCCACTAAACCTTTGTTTTTCTCTTAATGCAGCTCATTGTGAAGGAAGCTGCTCTCCTGGCAGAGCAAGTCCTTGTCATGGGTCGACATCATGCTCTGCTGGACAATCGCCATTGTGTCGTTGAAGGTTAGTTTTGGCTTCATCTTTGTCTTTGTGAAATTTATAAATTCGGTTGATGATACACCCTTTGCTTTTGTACTTGAGCACAATGAATTGCTTCGTCGTGCTGCTTCCCTCGAGAAGGTGCTTGTCACGGCGGTGAAGAATCGCGATGAAGCAGTCACAGCTTTGGAGGAGTCGCGAAAGCGCAAAGAGGATTTGCGTGCTTCCACTTCTGAGAGGGAGAAGTTTTTCAAAGAACAACTTTTCTCGATTGCCTAGTCCCTCTCAGGTTTTTTTTCAGCTAGATTTGCATTGCTCCTTGTCTGATGTCATAATTCTGGGCTAACACCTTATGTATGCAGATGCTGGTGGCTTGAGCTTCGACGCCCAGTCCCATTGCCATGAAGATGTGTTCGTTGGTGCCGTGGCCGAAGTCGAGGACCGCATCGTTTCACTTCAGGGCACGTTGATGAAGGCCAAGGGTGTTCTTAGTCGCATCCGTGAGGATCTAACTCCCAAGGCTGAGCTGATTGACAACCTTGAGGACCTGGTGGAATCCCTTGCTGGGGGTATTCCCATGGACTTCAAGAATTCCCAGCGGTCTATCGGTGCTACCATGGCACTCGTGATGGTGCAGGCCCATGCGTGGAGCTGGATCCCTCCATGATCTCCAAGTCCATCCCCGTCGACGCAGATGGCCAATAGGTAGTGTTTGCTCCCTTCGCTACTGGCTGTGGTAAATATGGACCGTAGCTCATCGATATAGTCACAAGATATTCTGTGGAGCTGCAGCGAGCGAAGAAGGCGGTGAAGACTGTGGCATCAGGGGCTATGACCGGAAAGTCTGTGGCATCAGAGGCTGCCACGAATTTGATGAGGCCTCCAAAGTCAAAGTCCAAGTCAAAGAAGAAGATTTCTCCTTAGTTGCCAATCTGTAATAGTTGTAGCTTCCTTTTGTTGGAACTATGCTTTTGTGGGAGTGTCCCTGTCGAGACTTTACTGTTCTTGAATGCATTCATTATTTTATCAATGTATCATTAGTCTCTTATTTGCTTCTTTCTTGATTGTGATAGGGTACGTCGAGTGGTCCTCGTGACTCTCCTCCCACCGATGAAACAACAACGCAGCCGTGTTTGAAGGTGGAGGAACTATCGTTGCTTTCGCGATTGCGCGATCGCATTAAGCAGTTGAAGCGCGAGTTGCCCATCGTCCGCGGTAGCGCGGATGTGTGGAAGTCGAAGGCGGAGAAGGCCACCACCCATGAGAAGTATCTCTTGGAGGAAGTGGCACAGCTAAACGAGCAGTTCAAATGTTAGCTTTCTACCTTCTCATCTTTTCTTTTAGTCAGTTGCGGTGATGCCTTGTCTTCACACTTTGCCATTTTGCTTGGTGTAGTTGTCAGCGCTCGTCATCCGCAGGATGAGAAGGACCGGGTTGCCATTCGAATGAATAACCTGACCCAGGAGCAACTGCAGGCGAGTGGGTACTTTTGGGTGGACCACGATCGTGCGATCGTGCTTGCGACCATGCAGGATCGTTCTTCTCAAGTGCTTCATTATTTGAAGAAGGCGCAGTTGTGCCTTAGGCATATTTATGAAACGATGTTTCCGCTGGACGCTGTCCCTTCAAGCCTGTTGGCTCTTCTGGCGAAGTTTCAAGATTTAAGTGTAGTTCACGAGTGCCTGTGGCAGCAGTTAGTAGCTGGTGCTAAGGTTGCATTGTCGCTGGTGCGACTGCACAAGACAGATGTAGATGTTGCGTCTGTTGCTGCTGGGCCGCCACCTCCTCCAGAAGGTATGACCTAGAACATGGTTCCGCACTATCAAGCGGTTGATCAGCCAGCAGAGGACATTGTCGATTTCTTCGAGGAGCAGCCGAAAGTTCTTCTTTTGCAGCAGTAGCATGATTTGTATCCTACACATAGTTGTATAAGTGTTGTAAAGTTCGTATGATTATGTTGGATGTAATTAATACCCAATGATATGTGAAGAGCTTGCTAGCTTTTATATTTTGCGAGTGAATTGTACTCTGCAGTTCCTTTTCGTTAGCCTGACTTATGTTTATCTCAGCACCTTGCCAACCTGTCAGGTGCGTTGCAACTAGGTTGGTGTTTATCAAGTGTTCGATTGATGTTGTGTCGGCTACTCAGGATATTGTGATTTGTTCGTAGAATGGAAATTTAAAGGGTGGCGCAGCCCCCGAGTGACAAAATTGCAAGAAAATAAGGAAAACACAGAGTTTTGGTGAACTTAGCTTTATTTATTCGCGGAATAGTATGAGGTACAATGTGTGGCTAAGTAGCCTGGCTGAATAGCCTTATTTGTAATGTAAGAACGACTAGGGGTAGAAGCGACGCAGCTGCACGATGTTCCAGGGGTTGGAGTATGCTACTCCTGTCTCGAAATCTTTAAGGCGATAGGCGCCACCTGGGATTACTTATGTAATCACGTATGGCCCTTCCCAAGGGGACTTGAGCTTGAGATGCCTTTGTTGCTTCAGTCACATGACTAGATCTCCTTTGACGAAGGATCCGGGGCGTAGCCTTCTGCTGTGGTAGTTGCGGAGGCTCTGCTGGTAGATCGTTGATCTCTCCGCTGCGATTTCCCATGCCTCATCAAGGAGGTCGACGGAGTCTTCGAGTGCAAGAGTTGACTCCTGCTCGCTGTAAGCGACCACCCGTGGGGCTTTGTAGCGTACTTCTACGGGTAGCACCGCTTCAGCACCGTGCACCATGAAAAACAGAGTGTACCCCATGGTACTGTTTGGAGTTGTACGCAGGCTCCAAAGAACTGATTGCAGTTCGTCTGGCCATCATCCAGCAGCTTGTTCGAGTGGTCAAAGGAGTCGTTTCTTGATTCCACCGCAAACGAGGCCATTGGCTTTTTCGACTTGACTGTTGGTCTGCGGGTGAGCTACCGAGGTGTAGCTTATGTTGATTCCTAGGTTTTCGCAGAATTCCTGGAACTCCTTAGAGGTGAAGTTTGTCCCACTTTCCGTGATGATGCTGTGTGGCACTCCGAAGCGGTACACAATGGACTCGAAGAACTTGACAGTGCTAGCCCCTGATTGATTTGTCACTGGCATGGCCTCGATCCACTTGGTGAACTTGTCGACTGGAACTAAGTGGTAGACGTAACCTCCTCACGAGTATTTTGGGAGCTTGCCGACCATGTCGAGTCCCCATTGCATGAATGGCCAAGCCAACGATATTGGCCGGAGTTCCACGCCAGGTGCGTGAGCGTTGTCTGCGAATCCCTGGCAAGCATTGCAGCACTGGACGATATCCTTGGAATCACGCATGGCCATGGGCCAGTAGAATCCAGCTCGTAGAGCTTTGGCAACGAGGGCGCGACTACCAGCATGGTGCCCGCAAGTGCCTTCGTGGATGTCGAGGAGGATGGCCCTTCCGTCCCCGTTGGAGGCGCATTGTTGAAGTACTCCTATGATGCTGCGCTTGTACAATTCGCCGTTGATGAGGGCGAATGCCTTGGACCATCGAGCGATGTGTCGCGCGTCAGTCGGATCATCTGGCAACCTCTTGTTGAGTAGATATGTGATGTAGGGTTGTTTCCAAGATGGCTCGATCATCATGATGCCCGTTGGTCCTTCGAGTCCTGTATCGAGTCCAGGTCATCGAGTGCCATTGGCTCGTTAGGTGGGGTAGCCCCCGAGTCCGTTGACATGCTTGCTTTCTTCTCTGGAGCCTTGGGCTTGGCGGAGCGCTCGCAGATGCGCTCGAGAAATACCTCAAGTGGTATGGGGGCGTAGGTGGAGCCAATATTGGCGAGTATATCCACCTCTTCATTGCTTTCTCGGCCCACGTGTCGCAGCTCACAGTCGTCGAAGTATCCTTCGAGTGTGTCGTAGAGGTCACGATAGGCAATCATGTTGTCGCTCAGTGCGTCGCACTCGTGCATCGTTTGATTGACCATGGAGTCGCCGTAGATGATGAGCCTTTTGGCGCCGTAGATGATGAGCCTTTTGGCACCACAGGCTTTCGCCATCCGCATCCCATGAATTAGGGCTTCGTACTCAGCTTCATTATTGGAGGCGGTGAACTGCATTCGTAGAATGTATTTCATCTTATCTCCTTGGGGCAATGTTAGTATGACGCCTGCGCCAGCTCCGTCGTTTCGCTTGGACCCGTCGAAGTGCATTGTCCAGAGGTAGGACATATCTGGCTTGTCAGGGAGCTGGTTCTCCATCCAGTGCACGAGAAAGTCCGGGAGAACTTGCGACTTGATTGCGTCGCGCTTTTCATATGTGATGTCTTGTGGAGACAATTCGATTCCCCAGAGTGCGACTCGTCCTGTGGCGTCAGGGTTATTGAGTATATTCCAGCCTGGACGTCGTTTACCACCACGATTGGGTGCTCCTGAAAGTAGTGGCGCAGTTCCCTGGCTATCATGAAGACACCATACGCCAGCTTCTGGTAGTGCGGGTACCGCTGTTTCGGTTGCATGAGCACCTCGCTGAGGTAGTATACTGGGTGCTGGACTCCATGAACTTTATTTTCTTCAGCTCGTTCCACCACGAGCACCGTGTTGACCACCTGGTTGGTGGCGGAGATATAGAGCAGTTGTGGTTCCTTTTCACGAGGCATCACTAGTACTAGCGAGGTGCATAGTAGGCGCTTGAGATCCTCGAATGCTTCTTGCGCTTCGTCTGTCCACTCAAACTTCTCATATTTGCGGAGAAGTTGGTATAAGGGCAGTGCCTTTTTGCCCATTCGACTGATGAATCGACTGAGCGCCGCGATTCACCCAGCGAGCTGCTGGACGCCTTTTACGTTCTTCGGCTTCTCCATGGCTAGTATGGCCTTTAGTTTCTTCGGGTTTTCTTTGAACCCTCTTGTAGAGATGAGATACCCGAGTAACTGCCCAGATGGCACGCCGAAGGCGCATTTGTCCGGATTGAGCTTGATCCAATAGCGGTTGAGGTTGGCGAAGGTCTCGCGTAGATCGTCAATTAGCGAGGGTTTCTCTTTGGTTTTGATGACGATGTCGTCAACGTAGACTTGGATGTTGCGACCAAGTTGGTTCTTGAGGCAAGCCTGCATGCACCACTGATAGGTGGCCCCTGTGTTTTTTAGCCCGAAGGGCATCGTGTTGTAGTAGAACACACCAAAGGGCGTCGTAAACGCCATTTTCTCCTGATCCTCCTCCTTCATTCGAATCTGATTGTAGCCTGAGTAGGCGTCGATGAAGCAGAGGCGCTCACATCCTGCGGTGTAGTCGATGATTTGGTCGATTCGAGGTAGCGGGAAGTGATCCTTTGGGCAGTGCTTATTTAAGGAGGTGAAGTCCACGCACATCCGTAGGATATCCGTGGCTTTTTTAGGCACAAGCACTGTGTTACTGATCCAAGTGCTCTCCTTGATATCACATATGAATTTTGCGTTGAGGAGTATGTTGATCTCCATTCCGACTGCATTTTCTCTTGGTTCAGACATTCGCCGAATTGTTTGCTTGACTAGACTTGCGTCTGGATTCACGTTGAGTGAGTGCTCGGCGAATTCCCTGGGAACTCCTAGCATGTCCGCTGGACACCAGGCGAAGATCTCCTAGTGCTCACGGACGAATTCAACGAGCGCGAGTTCCTATGCGGAACTCAAGTTGTTGGCGATGAGGGACGTCTTGGTCGGGTCCGTTGGGTGGACCTGGGCTTTCTTCGTGTGCACCGACGAGTCGAAGGACAGGTCGGGTGAACTTGGCCTGCTCAGGGGAGGTAGACTGTTGTCTGTGGACTCCTTCAATCTTGTAAGTTCCTCCTGCATGCCGAAGGAATATTAGATTCTGTTGAATTCCCGGTCGCAGCTGTCGGACCTCTCGGAGTTGCCATTGATTGTGATTACGCCGTTTGGACCTGGCATTTTCATCTGCAGGTAGGCGTAGTGTGGCACCGCCATGAACCTAGCGAACGCGACACATCCGAGAATGCAGTAGTATTGCGAGGGCCAGTCGACGACCTCAAAGTCGATGCGCTCTCGCCGAAAGTTTAGCGGGGTGCCGAAGATGACGTCGAGGTTGATTTTGCCCAGGGGATATATGCCCTTCCCTAGAACGATGTCATGGAACGTCGTGTCTGAAACTTCCAAACAAGTCAGAGGGATCCTCATTGCTCGCAAGGTACTCGCGAACATGAGGTTAATGCCGCTGCCTCCGTCCATGAAGACGTGACTCATATCGAAGCCCCCGATCTGCACCTCGAGTACGAGGGGATAGTGGCCTAGACAAGGAACTTGGCGCAGGTGATCGTGCATGTCGAAGGTGATGCAGGAGTCGCTTCCGCTGAGGTACTCAGTGGTAGAGGGTGTAGAGTTTATCACCAGATTGACTTGGCGAGTGATGGCCTTCTACACTCGATTTGAGGGACGCCCTTTTTGGATCATCCCCATGTTGCCCACGGCCCGTGGGTATGGCTCGCCTCTGTGATGCTGGACCGGTGCGGCCACGGGTGGTGGTGGTCCGGGCGGTGGTGGAGGAGCTCCATGTGCCACTGCGTCTGGGGCGGTTCCATAGCCCATGTTGACCGCGTCACGATTCATCCGAGCCAGGCCCTCATGGACTTTGAGGAACTCGCGGTAGTCATTGAGAAGGTGGCTAGATTTCTTCTTGTTGTCGTGCTTGTCGATGTAGAAGTGCATGTTACATGGTCCGGACAGTTTGTCCTCGATAGATGTTGCGGGTGCCTCTTCGCTAGTGCGACGCTGCCACACCTGCATGGTTCTTCCGCTGTCGCGGTACCCACCACTGTGATATCCCATGTTGCGGTTGTCGTCATGTTTGTTGGCGTAGCCGGCTGCGACCATAATGACCTAGTTGCGGTCATCGTAGACGCGCATATGATGTTTGCCTCGGCGGTCGCGTCTGTGCCCGAGGTCATCGTCGTCATCGGAGTAGGTACGGTTTTTCACCGAGTCTTCTCCGTCAGGCCACCGATTCGCGATGTCCATCAGGTGGTCGATCATTTTGGGCTTCGAGCGGCCCAGCTCCTCCCTAAGCTCTATACGGCGAACGCCGCTGTTGAATGCGTCGATTGCGCGGTCCTCTGAGGTGTTTTTTGTGGAGTTCTTGATGATGGACCACCTCTAGATGTACGAGCACAGCGATTCGCCAGATCTTTGCTGGCATCTTCTCAGTTCTTCGATTGATGTGGGCCTTTTGTAAGTGCCCTTGAAGTTGCGCACAAAGCTATAGACCAGCTCTTCCCAGCTGTGAATGGATCTGCGTGGGAGGTTGTTGAGCCATGCGCAAGCGGTGCCCTGTAGCTGTAGCTGCAGGCATTGCATGGTCATGCTTCGACTCCCTCCATGTAGCCTAACGGAGGAGATGTGGTCCTCCAACCAGGTTTTCAGGTCTTGCAGGCCGTAAAATTTTGGATTCTCCGACGAGATCTTGAACCCCTTAGGCATTCGCTTCTACCTGATGGCCCTCCTGAAGCACCTAGCGCTACAGAGCTTAGTCTTGTCTTCTTCCGAGTCAGTCGAACGAGCATGTCTTGCCCGCATCTTGTCGAATTTGTGCTGCGTGAGGTCGTCACGTGCGTTGTAGTCATGGGCTTGCCGCCGTGACCGACATCGCCGTGACAGATCGTGACTGTCGTCACTTGAGGAGTATGAGTAGTACTTTTCGAAAGCCTTGCTTTTCTTTGACTCTGGTGTTGGTTCTTTGTCGATGGCGGTCTCGATTGACCCCAGGCCCGCGATTGTAGATCGGTGCATGGCATCTCGTGGATCTCCAATCGGTGGTTTGTTGTTGAGGAGGTACATGGTAGCCACAGTCACCGCGGCTTGCGGCGTTTTTGGGAGCACGTTGCCCCGCGTATCCACCATCATAGAGCTGAAGTCAAGGACTTTCGCAGCTTCTACATGTTCTTGCTCGGTGAGGTGGGTAGTTGAGATCGCCTCTTGTTGGCCACGTACTCGTTGCCTTTGGAGGAGGATCCTCTATGGCAGGAGAGCCCAGCTCGTTGAAGACTCAACTCATCCGCCGCCTTTCTGCGTGCTTCGAGTTGCGCGATCACCTATTGGTGGCGCTTGAATTCCTCCTTTAGCAGCCAATGGTAGCCCATCAGCATGTCCTGTGGTGTGTTGGGGGGTAGAGGATTGCCCCGTAGAGCTTCGCGATAGCGGTCCCACTCGTTGTCGTTGAGGTGGATCTGCATGCGCTCGCCGGTGTTCTCATTCGTCGTGAGTGCCAGTTCTGCCCTTGTCCCGTTGTTAACGGGCGCGCCATTACTACCATTGGTGGGGCCGCCATTTGCGACTGGTATGCCATCATTGGGCGTACTGCCGTTGGGCGATCTGGTGCCAGATCTGGTGCCAGTGTTTTTGCGATTGACGTCGGTGTCGCCCGCGTTGATGACGGAGCACATGAAGTGGTTGGGGAAGCTGTTGCTCCCACAACTTTCAGATCCGGAGTCGTAGGCTCCATCTTCTGTGGCTAGGTCACCCAGATAGGATCTGTGACTGCTATTGCTGTCCGTACTCCTAGCTGTTGTTGAGGTGTTGAGCTCGCTGAGGGTCCTGATTGGTGGCGGGAACTACGATGTTGGAGCAATCACGGGTGTCGTTGGCTCGTCAGGCATGCGAAACGTGCCCAGTTGACCAACCTAGAAGCGGAAGCTCCCAATTGCCAGAGTGAATCAATCGCCCACGGACTCGAAAGCCAGGCGAGTGGCCGACGTGTGGACGGTGAAGTCGATCACTCCGAAGAGTTGGCGAATCTCTGCTGTTGCAGAGTTGTAGATCGCGGTTGACGGGTCCGAAGAAGCCGGGACATCAGCACTCCCAGTTCCCACAGACGGCGCCAATTGACGAGGGTTTAACTCATCAATGCCCATTGTTATGGACTTGGGTTTTGGAGAAGGAGGGAGCGCTGAAGGCATCAATCGGCTAGCAAACAAGCACACAGGGACACAAGATTTACCCGGGTTCAGGCCTCGTAGAGGTCCCTACTCCTGCTTGCTTCTCTTGGAATTAACGAAGGAATCGAAGATTACAGGGGCGCGTAGATGCAATCTGGCGAGAGTTGTGGAAACTAGAGTTGTGATTGTCCTCCTCGCCGCCCCCTCCTAGCCTTTATATAGATAGGCTAGGTCTCGGGTAGCAGGTCGAGTCGGTTACAGATTAGGGTTTTCCCTTTGAACTTTCTATCTTAAACTTATTCTTGTCTCGCAAGCAATCGAAGAGTCCGTGGGTCACCCGAATTCTGCATTGGTCCTTGGCAACGCCGTGGACTTCTGTCGTATGTGGGCCATATATACCAAACTCGAGTACCTGTAGGGTATACCCATGTCACTTGTAGTTCAAGGTGTACTCTTTAACCGACTCTTAGTCGTAGCCAGATAGGTCTCTCCTATAAACCCTTGGCCGGATATCTATATAAACCGACCTAGGGACTAGCCTTTAGGGCACCCCACAATAGTCTAAAATCTCAACTCGCACAGGCGAAACCCTTGTAAACCATATTCGGCTCTGCCGTATTACTAGGTTGCTAGCAGGAGTAGGATCCGTCCAAAGCCGGTGGATTCGAACCTGGGTAAACTTGTGTGCTCACCATCCCAGAACAATGTACATCTCACACCCCTCTCTTCCGCATGCCTTGAGGACCCCCTCATGGCGTACTTGTCATCAATCCGATGACATCCGCACCAGCTAACAAATGACGGCAACAACTGAGCCTGGCAATAGCCTAAGCTTGGGGCAGGTTTGAAAATCTCCAAACCTTTCATTCATATTTTTATTTCTTCTTTTGATTTATTTTACTTATTCAAAATTGCATGTTTACTTTCAGTTTGCATTTCTAATACAAAAAAATAGTTGTAACTTTTATTGCAAGTTTGTTTCTTTGTTTCTCTCAGAGATTGCTCAATTCTAGGTGACTTGGCAATATGGAAATACAGAGGGGGTTTGACTCAAATACGAGAACAAAGCAAGAAAGATGAGGTATCACATTCCTTTCATCACCTTTTCTGCAACCTTAAATTGATCCTACAATTATTTACTCGCTTGCACTGTTGTCACTCCCCACTTAGCTTGTTATCCTATAAACTATATTCCTTTGCTAGTGTCTCCTTTTTAGCTTCGAAACAATGAGCAATGAACTTGGTTCAAATTATTTCCTATATTTTTACAACAAGAAAAAGCATCCAAAAGATGACTTGAGTCCATGTTTAGCCCAAAGAATTTGATTCTAGAACTACTCCATCCCATTTGAGCTTAATATAAATAGCCTCGATAGTACCCATGAATGAAATTGTTTGATAAAATGGATGTTTCGAAATAGTAGAGATTATGCCACTGCATTTTCTAATAATTACAGTAAGATATTGCTTTACGCGTGTCATTGCAACATTGTAGTGCTCCATGGGGAACTATTAACTCCGCTAGCCAACGAACGATCTAAACGTGGGAAACCACTTGATTTTAGCTATTGAGTTATGTAAACGTTTGTAGCAGCAATGCTATGACGGGTAAAATTTTAGTCTCCTCGTGGGTTCACATTCCAAGTGAAGTTGTAGTACTCTTCTGACCCATTATTGCTCAATAATTATTTATTGGCATGGTCACGAGTGCACAACATAGTCCCAATTATTGCTCAATAACAAGTGCTGAAGTTTTTGAAAGGCAAGGAAAGGAAAAAGGTGCTTCGAGAGTCTTGAAATTTTGACATGGGAATAGATGAGTTGTTCTTAAATTGAATGTTTTCATGCAAACTTGAGTAATTGATTCGAGAAACAAGAGCAAAAAGTTTTCATCTCTCAACAAAGAGAGATACCAAAAGAATTTGTCTCACTTTCCTAGCTAAACTTTTGACACTTGCTCGGGCATATGATATATTTGCTAGCAAGATATACGTGGTTAGGAAGTGGACTCAGTGCAATCTTGTGAATACTTGTATGATCATGTTTAAGATTGTAGGGATTGTGAAGAAAAGAATTTGACACCAATTCAAGCTTGTAAGTTCTTTTATTTCAAGCTCGAATCTCCGCTATTCTTCCTTATTTCCTTGTCACTCGAGGCCGAGCAACATCTAAGCATGGGGGAGTTGATAGCTATCAAATTTGATACCATTTTCGATGGATTTCTCCCGGATTTGATTGTTTTCCAGCTTTACCTAACGCTAATACTTCGGTAGCAAAGAAAACTTGGTTTTTAATGTGTGTTTCAGGTTCTGAACGTCAACAGAAGGTTTTAACTAGAGAAACACAATACTCAGGCGAAAACAAGCAATTCTCTCTTTGGAAGCAACCGAGGGAAGCATGCAGAGGCTTTAACGAGCAACTATATGGCAGGAACATTTTTCTGGTCGTATAGTTCCACCGTATAGCTACCGCGCCTTCGTCTTGTCAAAAGGAACAACTTCCGTGAAGAGGCTGAGGACGAAAACACAACACATCAGCCGCCATCCGATCCATAAAGGAGAAAGAAGAGATCCGAAGAATAAGGGGAAGATGTTCTTCATCTCGCTCCACGATCTTCAACCTCCTAGCCAACACATCCCCATAGCCATTACTTGTACTTGAGAGAGAGAGAGATCTTCACCTTGCAAGACTAGGGTTTGAGATTGTTTCTTCCTATCTTGAATTGTCTTGGATTACTGTTCTATTATTATTGTGGATCTCCACGGTAATATCGAGAAGAACTCCATTTATTTAATTATATCGATGATACTTTCTTCTCTCATGTGTGAGTAAGTTCCTTGGGTGTGGGAGATGTAAGGGATTGGTGAGATGTGATGTGCCTCCATATATTTTCCATTAGTTTGTTATTGATTTGAATTACTATATTATGTGTGCTTAACTATCTGTGGGATGCGTAATGCTTGTTGTCCAATTAAGGGCCCAGACAACATGATGCTTTGTTCTACATAGATAGGATCTTGTCCGCTAGCAGACCGGCGACCCCCGTGTGACACGGGGATATCAATGGAAAACTAGTAGACTCGAGGATAACGAGGAACCACCGTGCTTATTGCATTAGTCCGATCCAAGGAGCTTAATCTCTAAGCAACCTAAAGGGTCTTAATCGTCTAGTGTTTGACCATGGTTTTGGTAACAGACTAGTAGGATTATTGAAGTTGGGACGAAATATACCAAGAGGAGTCCCTGCTAATTATTGTTTGCTCGCCTACACATATACTTATAAGATTATAATTGTTACACTTATCATTCGTCCACCTAGCACAGTCACTATCACCATGAACTGTATCTCCCCGCGCCTCTTTCGCCATCTGCAGAAAAAAAACAACCGAATCGTTGTTTACTTTTATGCTTTTTATTTCTGAAGTTTACATTTTAGTGTTGGGATATACTTTCCGGGTATCCTCACAGTTCCTCATGGACCAGGGTGGCCCACTCAGGGAGAAAAGATGGATTCCAGTCCGGCTACGGGAAGGCCCAGAAGACTTACCGACTTAGGCCCATAGTGTTACTTGTAGTTCAAGATGTACTCTGTAACTGACTCTTAGTCGTGGCCGGATAGATCTCTCCTATAAACCCTAGGATGGATATCTATATAAGCCGTCCTAGGGAGAGCCTTTAGGGTAACACTCAATAGTCTACAATCTCAACTCGCACAGGCGAACCCTTGTAACCCATATTCCGGCTCTGCCGTATTACTGGATTGCTAGTAGGAGTAGGATCCGTCCAAAGCCGGCGGATTCGAACCTGGGTAAACTTGTGTGCTCACCGTCCCGGAACACCATACGTCTCACACCCTTCTCTTCCACACGCCTTGAGGACCCCCACATGGCGTACCAGTCATCCATCCGACGACAGTTGGCACCCATCGTGGCGCAAGTGGGCTTCGAATCTGCGTTCTGAGCGGAATCTGCAAGAATCAGAATCGGCGAGACTATCGCCGTCAGTCGCATCCTCTACGCCAGCGACGTCCCTCTCATTGTTCTCGACGAGACCTGGATTCCGGCTAGGGAGGCTGTAACTGCCTACACAATCATGTCTTTTGGCGAGATCGATGTTTACATCGGTTTTGCTGAACCTGTCCCACCCCAGCGGTGATGATAGAGGTAGAAGAATCTTCTGGGTCCCCTTTGTCCGCGGAGGCGGCAGAGTTCTAGATCTCAGAAAACCCTAATCCCACCCAGCCTGCACCAGTTGCGGAGATAGTGGAGAAATCCGAACCTGAAGCAGACCTAGCGGTCCAAGTCGAATCTGGAGTGGATCTCCTAGGAGAGACCGAATCCCAGATCGATCTACCTACGGAAGTCAAAATCCAGTAGGAGCATATCAACGACACTGATTCCGGCTCTGATGACGCCGGGATAGACAAGCCTTTCCTGAGGTACACGGTGCGGCGTATGATAATGCAAAACTCAGGCGTAGATGCAATTCTCGAGAACATCATAAGTTTTGACGAAGCTGATCGTGAGAGTCGCAGGTACCTCAGGAAGCATGCATCGCACTTCGTCGGATATGTGGGATCCGGATCTGGCTTTGCCGATGCTGGAGACAACACCGACTCTGTGCTGGAGGCAATTGGAACAAACGCTGACGTACCCGCATTCTCGGATGAATCGATGACATCAACAGACTTCCGAAAGTTCTCCATGAAATATGAAGAGCAGTATAACTCCAAAGCTTCAGAGGAAGGAGAAGCCATGGACGAAGGATCCGGGGAACACTCTCCCAAAGCACAGGATGACATGGAAGTCGGAGATAATCCCGAAGTCCAGATGTCCGAAAGTACCAATCAGAGCTTGACTCTGGGAAACGGACCCAAAACCGTATTTGCTACCGGCGCGGCCAAGAAGGCAAAGAAGAAGAACAAGAAGAACAAGAAGAACAATACCCCAGAAAAAGACCCTCTGACAGAGGAGGTGATTGCCGAGGAATATCAGGAAGACTCGGATGGAGCACTTATCCCAGACGAGCCGAAAAAAGAAGAACCGGTGGATGGACACGTAATCACTTAAGGTGCGCGTAAATTCATCGATGCTGCATTAACCACACCTATTCCTACAGCTGCAGAACTTATTGATGAAGAACTGGACGAGAGGGCACAGGCCCTAGAAGAGCGTCGTCAAGTACTCCTCGATGAAGCCAAAAACATTGAGGAGGAAAAGAAACGCATGGCATCTGCGGGGAAGTACAACTCCAGGAAAAAAAGCGTCATACTAGTGACAACCAATTCCCGTAGATTCACGCCGTCCTTTTCGGAGAAGAAATGGGGAAGCCTCGGAAAGATAGTAAAGGGGATTGGGTATATCCAACCCCAGTACAGAATACCGTGGCGGCCCGAGAAATTTTATCGGCTAATCCAGGCTCGGAGGAGATCCGGTTGGGAATGAAACTACTCAACAAGGGACTGGAGCAGCAAAAGTTCACCATGTCCAGAAGCCAAAAACTGGTCTCTGATTCTGACCAATGTTGCACGGATCTGGCATGGGCTGACGTAAGACCCCAGCGCGTACCGAAGCAGCACCACCGCCCCGATCGTCGGGAAGATAATTACTCAAGAACGGGATCTTCGGGACAACACCACAAAGCTGCTCGTAACTAGCGTAGCGTTAACCCAGTTGTAGAGCAAGAAGCAATTGCTACACTGAATCCGAGGAACCCGCCCCCGCGAGAGTCGAAAGACCACAGGGACGATGATAAAGAGAAACGTCGGGAGGAGGACCGACAAAGAATGCCACCTCCTAGACATGCAAGCCGTCCGGATAACAGACGAAGGAGTGATAGATACCGTGCCGAGACAAGCCGGCAGGGGGCTCGTCACAATGAAGACCCTCCCCGGAACCGGAATAATGACGCTCCGGACGGAGGCCGATGATCAGCCAGAAAAAACCCAGCTGCTCCACCCTCTCCACCAAGTAGCGATCACAACGGCTCTCAAGGAGGACAGGGAGGGTGTCGTGGTGGAGGTGGTGGTGGCAGAAGCCGAAGTCTGGCTCCAAGGCATCGCAGCCACAGCCGACACTCGGGACGATCTCTATCCCCGAATGACGCAAGGCATAGGATCAACTCCAATATACAGGCGCGGCGCTAAGAAAACGATGATATCTACATGGGCCCAAAGTGCTTTGGACCACGCATCAGAGCTACAAGATGCCCAGAAGGATTTGCTATCTCATGACATATCCAAGTCTACGACGGCATTGCTCGGCCAGATACCTGGATACAGGACTTCTTCCAAGCTTGCTGCATCGCCAAAGCCGGAAACAGCCTGGTCGCAACCTGATACCTCCCACTCATGTTGCGAAAGACGGCACGATCATGGCTTAATGAACTTCCGGAGAACACCATCCACAACTGGTATGACATGCAAAGCGTGTTCTTTCGGAATTTCGAAGGCACATACCGGAGGCCCTGTACAGTCGGAGACCTACACTGTTGCACTCAGAAGGCCGGAGAAACTTGCCGGGATTACCTCGGACGATGGATCGACACCAAGAACTCCTGTGAATGAGTAAATGATCAAACTGCGATTGAAGCTTTCATTGCAGGTCTCCCAATTGGTCTACTGCGTCATCGCTTGAAGTGTGACAAGGTCACTGATTTGGGAGAGATGATAGAAACAGCAAGCAAGTATGCAGATGCCGACGACGATGCAGAGGGATTACTCAACGCCCTGGCTGTGCCACAGTCAGCAAAACAACCAAAGCAACAAGCTCAGAAGCACAAGAATACCTCGGAAGAGAAACCCAATGCAGAAACGGCAGTGGTCACTGCTACTTTCAGGTCTGGGGGACGAGGAGGACGCGGTGGAGGCCGCGGGCGTGGTCGTGGGACTTCGAGAGTTCAAGGTAGAGGAGACCAGCAACCAGGCAAAACCTACACTTGGGCCGACATTGCCAATAACCCATGTGTACATCACTTAGATGCCAATGGGGGCTCGTCCCACACCAACACCGAGTGTCGTTTCAATGACGACATCAAAAGAGATGACACCGTGGGCTACAAAGCTAAGCGGAAGAAGGGAAAGAAGAATCATGAAAAAGATAAAGAGACCAAGGAAGATTCCGACATGGAGGAAGCTGATGCTTCAAATCACAAGCCGGACGGGAAGAAAAAAATTCCGACCAAGAAAGACACTTATGTCACCTTCCTCAGATCTCAACCAACAAAGGTCAAGAAGGCAGTTCTACATGAGCTCAATGCAACAGTTCCGGCCGTCCCCCAATTTTTGGACTGGTCGGAAGTGGCAATCACATTTGACAGCGCTGATCATCCGCCTAAGTTGCACAGGTGAGGAAAATACGCCTTAATCGTCAATCCACTTATTGATGGTTATGGTTTCTCCAAGACTCTCATGGACGGTGGCAGCAGTATCAATATTCTGTATGTCAAAACGCTACGCCGGATGAAGATCTCGGAGACCCAACTGAATCATAGCTCTGTGATCTTTCACGGAGTTGTCCCAGGAAGACAAGCTAATTCCCTGGGAGAAATCACTTTGGATGTTACCTTTGGAACTCCAAAGAGCTACTGGACGGAGGCACTTTCTTTGGAATTGGTCCTGTTCAATACCGCGTACCACGCTATATTCGGACGTCCGGCTTACTGGGCTTTTATGGCTCGTCCGTGTTACATTTACAATATGATGAGAATTCCAGGTCCCAATGGTGTAATCACCATCAGGGGAGACCTAAAGAAAGCGCGAGAGTGTGAGGATGGAAATGCCGCCTTTGCTGAAGCGGTGCTGCACGCCCAGGAGTACCAGGAGATCAAGAAGAGCATATATCCGTCCGAGATGTCCGCAACGAAGAAGGAGATGACAAAACCAAATCCGGAGTTCAAGGCATCAGAAGAGACGAAGAAGACGCCATTGAAGGATGATGACCCCTCCAAGGTGACCCGGATAGGCGTAGGCCTAGATAGCGCATAGGAAAGCGTGCTCGTCAAGTTCCTCCAAGCAAATCAAGATATCTTCGCATTACAGCCATCTGACATGACCGGAGTACCTAGGGAACTTGCCGAGCACTCTTTAAATGTAAACCCGAACGCTAAACCCATCAAACAGTCCTTACAATGTTTCGGCGATGAAAAGCGTAAGGCAATAGCTAAGGAACTAGCACGGCTCGAGTTAGCCGGATTCATAGAAGAGGTCATCCACACTGAGTGGTCGGCCAATCCTGTAATGGTCCCTAAAAAGGACACCACTAATTTAAGGATGTGTGTTGATTATACTGCCTTAAACAAGGCTTGCCCAAAAGATCCATTCGCTCTGCCTAGGATTGATCAAGTTATCGATTCTACGGCAGGCTCGGAACTCCTCTGTTTTCTCGACACATATTCTCGTTATCACCAAATCCGGATGAAGGAATCTGACAAAGTCAAAACTTCATCCATAACCCCCTTCAGAACATTTTGTTTTGTTACCATGCCCTTTGGGCCGAAGAACGCAGGAGCTACGTACCAGCACACGATGCAGTGTTGCCACCACGACCAAATCGGACACAATGTACATGCATACGTGGATGATATTGCGGTGATGTCCAAAAAGAAGGAAACGTTGATTTCTGACTTGGAGGAAACGTTTGCCAATTTACGAAAATACAACATCATGCTTAATCCGAAGAAATGCTTCTCTGGAATTCCAGCCGGAAAAATGTTAGGTTTCATTGTGTCTGAAAGAGGCATAGAGGTGAACCGAGACAAAATCAAGGCTATACTCAATATTTCCAGGCCGACTTGCCTAAAGGACGTACAAAGACTCACTGGTTGCATCACTGCAGTCAGTCGATTTGTAAGCCGGCTTGGTGAAAGAGCCGCACCATTATACAAACTCCTGAAAAATACCAAGGATTTTGTGTGGACCGACGAAGCTGAAGCTGCACTACAAGACCTGAAGAAAGTACTCTCATATGCTCCTATCCTTGCGGCGCTGGAACCACAGGAATCGATGTTGCTTTATCTTGCTGCGACGAACAAAGTCGTTAGTATCGTCATGGTGGTGGAAAGACCAGAGGAAAATCAGGAACACCTGGTGCAGCGTCCAACTTACTTTGTCAGCGAGGTCCTGACAGAATCAAAACAACGGTATCCGCACTATCAAAAGTTGGCTTACGGTGTTTTCCTAGCATCTCATAAGCTACGATACTATTTTCAGGAGCATCCAATTACCGTGGTGACCACAGCTCCCATGAGAGATATAATCAACAATAGTGACGCGACAGGACGCATCGCCAAATGGGGCATAGATCTTTCAGCTTTCGATATTGAGTACAAACCTCGGACAACAATCAAATCCCAAATCCTTGCCGACTTTGTTGCTGATTGGACAGAGACGAAGGAGAATATGACCCGCCTGAAGTCAGAATTTTGGACCCTATACTTTGATTGGTCTAAGGCTCGAGGGGGTTCGGGGGCTAGCGTGGTGCTCAAATCACCCCAAGGAGATAAACTTCTATACGTGTTGCAGATCCACTTCACAGCGACAAATAATATTGCCGAGTATGAAGCACTGCTGCATGGAATCTGGATTGCTAAGGATATCGGCATCCAATGTTTGATGTGTTATGCAGATTCGGATCTTGTGGCTTAGCAAGTGTCGGATATTTGTAAGGCAAATAAACACATGGCAGCATATAAAGCTGTCGTGGATGATTTATCTAAATCGTTCGAAGGGTTTGAGGTTCAACACATCCCTCGAGCAAAAAACGAAGAAGCATATCCACTATCTCGGATAGACTCTGCACCGAAAGAGGTCCCGAATGGCGCTTTTTTAGAGCACCTCAAAGTTCCCTCAATAAAGGGAGTGGACGAGGAATATCCGACCAAATCCGACTCACCTCTAATAGCAGTACTGGCTGTAATTCCTAGCTGGACTCAACCCTACCTGGATTATCTGGTAGATGGAAAATTGCCCGAAGACGAGGTTCTGAGCTGGCAGATCGTCCGACGAGGAAAAACCTATACTATAGTTAAAGGTGAGCTCTATAAGGGGAGTGTTTCTAGGGATTTTCAGCGCTGCGTATCTCCGGAAGAAGGAGTGGAAATCCTAAGAGAAATCCACGAAGGCGAGTGTGGTCACCACGCTGCAGCCAAATCTTTAGTGGCAAAAGACTTCAGACATGTTTTTTTCTGGCTTACAGCCAAGGCAGATGACGAACGGCTGGTCAAGACGTACAAGGGCTGCCAAAAGTACGCCAAGCAAGCTCATGTTCCATCTGATCAGCTACGAACAATACCTATAACATGGACTTTTGCAGTCTGGGGGCTTGTCATGGTAGGACCGTTTAGACGAGCTCCAAGTGGATTTACTCACCTCTTAGTGATGGTGGATAAATTCACCACATGGATTGAGGCTAAACCCGTCACTAGTTGTGATGGAGCAATAGCCAAAAGATTTGTCGAGGATGTTATAATCCAGTATGGTTATCCGCATAGCATTATCACGGACAACGGGAGTAATTTCTCTATGGGAGAATTGGCCGAATTCTGCAACGAACAAAATATCCGGCTTGACATTGCGTCAGTCGCACATCCACAGGCTAACAGAAAAGTTGAAAGAGCAAATGGTTTAATCCTACAGGGCCTGAAACCGAGAATTGAAGCACCACTACGACGTGCTGCGGGGACTTGGGCAGAGGAATTACCCTCTGTAATATGGAGTTTACAAACAACTCCGAACAGGTCAACCGGATACACACCTTTCTTCTTGGTCTATGGCACAGAAGTAGTTCTTCCTAGTGATTTAATTCACACTTCTCCTAGAGTGGTTGCGTATATCGAAGAGGATGCCGAGATTTCTCGACAAAATGATCTCGACTTAGTCGAAGAAGTTCGCGTCGTTGCTGAAATGAGATCAACAGTTACGCAAGTATTATAGCCAAAGAGTCCGAAACAGATCTTTCAATAAAGGTGATTTGGTTCTCTGGCTTGTGCAACAAAGAAAGCACAAACTTTCCCCAGTATGGGAAGGGCCCTTCTTAGTTAGTCGAGTATTGCATAATGGTTCATACTACTTAACTGACATGAGGCTAGTCAAAGAAAGACCTTCTACTAAGAAGAGAAAGAGAGCTGGAGGCAGTACAAATCCGGAAGAGTTAGACAGACCATGGAATATTGCTCAGCTACGTCCCTTTTATTCTTAGTTTATCCTTCTTTGTAATCATATATGTGTACATGTTCTGTGAGAAATAATAGTCTTAGTTCTCCCAAATTTTTTCTGAGAAGTTTTACCATCTTATTTCCGAATGATCATGCCATAGTCGAAAATCCCAGAATACTTGAAAGTACTTTATGCTCATGTTTTTTCTGGTTTAGATTTTCGATTCTAAAAATACAACCTTTGGGTATAACTCTAAAGTTTCTAGTCTATACTTTGGTTATTTGTCTGATTGCTGGATGTGGGTATTTTCCGAGTAGTGAATTGTTGGTACTGGAAGCCAGCTTTGTTTCCGAGTTTAAACTGGTTTAGCAATTGAGCTCCGTTGCTCGGCAAAGTTTCCATGTAGAAGGTTTAGCCGGCTCACGAAAGGGACGAGGCAGAAAGCCAAATAAACGATAAGTATAGACGAAAAAGTATAAGTGCTTATGCAGACATTTCAGGCACACAAAAATTGAAAGTCAAAAGTGTTGAATAGGTTAAAACTTGGCACTAGCAAAAGTATCATATTGCATATTTACAGACCCATAATTTTTCTCAGAATAATACATTTGTTTCTGGTAATCTATAATATATACAGACCCATAATGCCGGCTCGCTGGATACATCGCCTTGATATCGTTCCGAGATCTCCACATCCGACATGGTGTGGTCATTATCGAAAACTTCGGCCGTTTCTTCGGAAGGCGGAGGCGGCGTGTCCACATGGGTGAAGAAGGGAGTGTCATAGCTGGTTAAATCAACTATATGACACACATATCCGGCGCAGGAGTCCATGATTGCCTTAATGTATTTCTCCTATCCATCTCCGTCCACCTTGCAGTACCCTCTGGTCACTTGCTAGATCTCCATGCTTCCATGGTGTCTCATGACCATGGTGAGAGCGTTCTGTGCTGCGGATCGCGCGTAGGACATGTTCCAATCCTGGACAAGTTGTGGCATCTCCTTCGACTTGTCTCGCACCTGAAAGTCCGACATGGTATCCATATCCGGAACCTTGAGAGCTTCGCCAATTTCCTCGATGGATTGGCGGAAGTCATGAAGCAAATCACCAACTTGGGTAAGCCGGTGGGTGCGAGGCTCAGCAGAGGTGGAGTCCGTCAAGTTTAGAGGACCTATTCACATAACACAAAAATGGTTAACAAAATCCGACATTGAAAGAAGTCGAAGAAAATAGACAAGTCATACAGATGGAACATACCGAAGATGACGTCGTCAACTTTGGTCTTCTCTTCCTGAAGACTCCAGAGTTCAGCCCGGAGCACCTCGGAAAGGTCCTTCTCTCTGCAAAGTTCATCATTGAGATCCGAGATTTTCTGATCTTGAGCCGCAATCTGACGATCACGCTCGTCAGTAGACATGGAAGAGGATTCGAGAACTTGAGCTATGCTGTTCTCATGATCTGCCTTGAGCTTATCCAGCTCTTGGCGAAGTTCTTTGTTCTCCACCACCAAGGTTTTGAGGTTCTCGGCCTCTTCAATCATAGCACAGGACTGTTTTACCAGTGCTGTAAGACGAAAGAACAATAGTTCAGCAAAAAATATTCGACTATGAAAATACAGGACGAGGCTTGAGTCTCGGAATGTTTACCTTCGGCCTCATCTTTGGAAACCTTTAGCTCAGCATTTTCAAATCGGAGAGATCTGATCTCTCTCCACTTGTTGCAGATATTCTTCAACAAATCCTGGTTATATGAATTAACTTTCTGTAAGTCAGAATACCCAGGGTCAGAAGTCTACTAAAGACTCGGGCTAATATTGTTACTAATATCAGCACGAGCCTTGGGGCTACACTAGTTCATTCTTTGGCATCCTAAGGAAGCATAAACCCGGATTGTGTATCCTACTTCATGCTTGGGGTCTAGCAGATACGATATAAAGTACAATAAAGAAAACCGTGAGTTGGAATTCCGACTTACATGATTTTCATGTGTGAGCTTGCTCAGACACATGTTCACCTCGGTGGTAACTTTCTCGGCGAGGGTGAGTGGAATAATCGGAGGTGGTGGAAGCACACCAGCTCTAAGTCCCTCGTCATGAAGGCAGACTTGTTCAAGAAGGTCGGAGTACTTGACGTCCTCTGCCTCTTGTGCTTCTTCCTCGGTAGAGAGATTTCTTTTCTCCAGGCATTGCCGAGCCAGCCGCTGGATCTCTTCCGCAGATTTCCAGGATAAGCCAAACTTGGCAAGCCCCGGATTATGAAGGAGGTTTTCGGGAAAGATCTCTGTCGATGGATCATTACCTGAAGAGGGTTCACCCTTATCTAAACCTGACTCACTCATGGTGACGTTAGTCTATGATTCAAGGATCGCAGGCTCCGTTGAAGGAGCCGGATCTTTTGCGACAACTGGTGATGGAGTAATCACCGGTGTTGCAGAGGGTTGAGGGGCAGCAGTCGGAGGAGCCACGGCAGGAGAAGCTATGGTCAGCTTCGTCTGCCGCAAGGGCTTCTAAGAAGTTCCCTTCCCCTTACCCTTGATGAGCTGCTTAGCTCTGAGAATGTAATAGAATGGAAAACATTACATCTCGGAAGAAAATTCGAGTAAGGTACAAAGGCGAAAGTTGTGTTGAAAGTTACCTCTTCACAACTGGCACCTCCTTTGTGCCAACAACCATTGTCGGAGCCTTGCGCTTCTTGGGCACAATGTCCGGTAGTGGAACCAGTTCAGCCTCCTGAGAAAACTCTGGAGGATATCCCTCGAGTGGAGCAAGTTCCGACTCGGGAAGGTCATCAGGCTTAAAAGAATATAATATCTCAGTATTGGAAAACAATTTAAAGGTGAAACACATAGAAAGGGTTTATTGTTAAAAGCTTACCGGCACAACAGGGTTTTCTGCTGTGTGCATGTCCAGAGAAACCTACAGGATCCTCCTCTCGATCTGCTCTCTTATCAGCCATTTAATCTGGCTTATGTAAACTTGCGATGTATAGGCTCTGGGGCTGATGCGGAGGGAATCCTTTTTGGACAACATGATGGAATGCATCAGTCGGTCTCCGTGGTGCTGGAGGGGTTGGATCTGGTGTGATACCCAACAATGGACCAAGTCGGATCCCTTCAGTCCTTTGTGTTTTATCAGATATTCGATCCGCCTCTTGGCAAGAAGCAGATCGTCACTGAGAGCCGGAGCAGCCTCGTCCCAAGATAATTGAGGCGTGGCGGCTCTGTCGATGAAAGCCGGCAAAGCAGTGGCTTTGCCGGGAGCAGGAACATCCTTGTGCTAAAAGAAAGTGGCCGGCCATTGTTTGACCGAATCACTAGCTAGAATCTTAGGATTGCAAATGTATCTATAATTTTTGATGTTCCATGCTTGGATTTATCCACTTTCTTGTGTTTTTTTCCAACTTTGGAGTACTTTTCATATGATTTCTTGGACTAACCTATTAACAAGAGCCATAGTGCCAGCTGCCTATTTTCTGTTGTTTTTGGTTCCAGGAAAGTCAGAAAATGAATATTCTCGGAATTGGATGGGACAAAAGCCAAAGTGCCTATTTTTCTGGAAGTGATCAAGTGCCAGAATACGAGACAGAGAGGGGCCAGAGGGCGGCCACACCATCTGGCCGCGCGGCCAGGCCTGGCCCGCACCAGGGGGTGGTGTGACCAGCCCAGGCACCCCATCGGTCTCCCCTTCCAACTATAAGATGCCCTCGGGACGAAAACCCTAAGGACCCGATCAAAAATCCACAAAAGAGTCTATAGCCGCCATCATCTCCATCCCTAGATCGGGAGGGATCTGAGCTCTTCCCGGCACCCTGCCGGAAAGGGGATTTCACCCTGGAGGCCTTCTCCATCACCATGCAAGCCTCCGGTGTGATGCGTGAGTAGTTCATCCTTGGACTACAGATCCATGTAGTAGCTAGATGGCTGGTTTCTCCTCCTTTGTGCTTTCATGTTTAGATCTTGTGAGCTCCGTTCATGATCAAGATCATCTTTTCTAATTCATACATGTTGTGTTTGCGGGGATCCGATGGACATTGAGATGCTATTTCAGATTGATTATTGATTCTACCATGTCTTTGTTATTTGAGATCTTGCATGCTTTCCGTTGTTAGTAGCTATCTTGGCCAAGTAGATGCTAGCAACTCCAAGAGTTAGTATTTATGCTCGATAGTGGGTTCATGCCTCTGGTAATCTGGGGAAGTGACAGAAATCTCTAAGGTACTAGATGTGCTATTGCTACTAGGGAGAAAACAACAATCCTTTGTTCATAGAACAATCGTATTGTTTACTTTACACGCAGTTCGTAAAGCAAGCTTGCAACTTAATACTGGAGGGAGTTCGGATGATAACCTGAAGGTGGATTATTAGTCATAGATGCAGTTGGATGGCGGTCTATGTATTATGTTGTAATGCCCAATCAAGTCTCAGAGGAGTCAAGATGATTAGTATATGCATGTATTGCTTTCTCGGTGTTTGTCAATTGCCCTGCTGTAATTTGTTCACCCAGCATGTTATCTATCTAAGGAGAGCCACCTCTAGTGAACTATGGATCCCGGTCCTTTTTCTTTACATACAATCTACAATCTTTTACTGTTTTGTGTTTACTTTCTGCAAACTTTTACTTCTTTGCATTTGATACGTTTAATCCTTTGTTTTCCGAAAACATGGTGAGATTGACAACCTCATCGCAAGTTGGGGACAAAGTTCTATGGTTGTGTTGTGAAGGTCTCCACGTTGCTACTAGCACCGGTAGTGCGCCCTGCCAAAGCTCAGCTAGTAACACCTTTGAGGTGTTTCCTTGCTCCTACTGGTTCGATTAAACGTTGGTTTCATAACTGAGGGAAACTTGTTGCTGTGCTCATCATACCTTCCTCTTGGGGTTCCCAACAAGCTCTACATCAACCATGCACCAAAACTTTTCTGGGCGCCATACATAGAGCCATCAAGCATTTTTCTGGCGCCGTTGCCGAGGAGTCAAGGACATCTTCACAAGGGGAGTCCCTCATAACCAATCTCTTTACTTTGTTTTTTTTGTTTTGCTTAGTTTCTTTTTGCTTTGTTTGCTTGTTTTGTTCTTTAGAAAACACAAAAAAACATTAGTTCCTTTCTTAAGTTGCCTTTATGACTAGCTCTGCTCCAATCACTATTTCATTATGGATAGCTCACTCAGTTTCCTATTTGGGAACAATTTTATGACTGCTAAGGTAATAGATGAACCACCGCCTGCTAGAACCTCTATGGAAGAAGAAATTGCTGAACCTAAAAGCTCATTAGATGAAAAAGAGGAGGAGAGTGATGGGAAAAAGGAGGAAGAATGGATCTACCCATGCCTACCTTCTAATGAGAGTAACTCTTTATCCCTTACATTATTTGATTGTCCCCCGTGCTTATCAAAGGAGGGTGAATGTTATGTTCCCGAGGATTCTTTTGAAAATATTTATAATAAAGCTCTAGTGCTTGTAGATCATGAAAATCATGCCTTATGTGATAGTTATATTGTTGATTTTATTCATGAGGCTACTGAAAATTATTATGAGAGAGGAAAATATGGTTGTAGAAGTTTTTATGGTAATGAAACACCTCTCTATGTGCTGAAAGTTTTGAAGATACTTTTGTTTTATCTTCCTATGTCTGTCACTTTGTTCTTTGTGCATTTATTTGCATACAAGATTCCTATGCATAGGAAGTGGGTTAGACTTAAATGTGTTTTGAATTTGCTTCTTGATGCTCTCTTTTACTTCAATTCATATTTCCTATGAGAGCATCTTCTCAAATTTTTATGCCTAACTTAAAGGCGTTAAAGAAAAGTACTTGTTGGGAGATAACCCAAGAGTTTTAATTTAGTCTTGGAAGTTATTAACTCTGTAATAACCTCTCCTTATCCTTTTTATTTGGTTTTTGTGCCAAGAGTAACCTCTAATGAGAGAGAAGTAATGATTGGGAAAGTTGCTGTCCCGAAACAGATTTATGTGCTTCACCGTAAAAATTCCTGAGAGATCTCTGTACGTCGGATTGAGCTGTAATTTTTTTACTTCTGCCCCAGGTTGTTATCAAACTTTAGTTAGTTCAACAATTTTTGATTTGAGCAACAGAAGGTCTTCGAAAAAATTCTTCTTTACCTGCTGATCTGTTTTGACAGATTTCTGCCATTTTCTGCATTTGCTTCTTGTTAGTTCCTTCTTGAGTTCCTTTGGGGAATTGAGCTTTTTGAGGGAAGTGCTAAAGTAGCTAGTGTTCTAATGGAAGTTTATTTAGTGTTAGAACTGAACCTTGAGACTTATTTATCTTAAGTGCACTAATGTTGCTAATGAGATTGTGTGAAGTTTTGTATGAAGGAAAATTTTCAGGTGTATGGAAGGAATGAGTAATGAGATGAAGGATGGAATAAAGCTCAAGTTTGGGGATGCCACGCGTGTCACCCCAAGAAATATCCAAGAAGTACAAGCGTCAAAGCTTGGGGATGCCCAAGGCATCCCCTTCTTCATCAATAAAAATCCCAGGTTTCTTCCAAACGCTTCATTTTTATTGTTTCATGCACAGTTGTGTTTTTCTTGGAGCGTCTTCTTTTTCGTTTTTGTTTTGGTTTTTTTAGTTTTCTTGGTTTTCTTAGTGTTCTTAATAAATTGGTTGGACCCCCTCTTTCATGCATTGGTTTGCAAATAGTTTGGTTTGGTTTGGAAAAGAGTAGGAAAGTTCATACTTATGTGGTAAAAAGAGCTCATTTTTGACTGTGGCCTATGCTTTGTCATGCCATGCTTGATATTGTATTGGCTTTATGCTTAGTATTCTTTGTTGTAGCATGGCTTGTTATAAACAATTGAGATTGCTTAATGTGCCTTAGATGAATCATGCGTTGTTTTAGCATATTAAAGCATAGTATAGTGGTATTCTCCTTTGATGCTTTATTTGGGTTGACTTGGCACATGCTCACACCATGTTATGACTATCTCAAGTCACCATAGCCTTTATGATCCTTTAGTTTTCAACTTGTAGTATCACTTTATTCTTTGATCAATGATGTTTCGTCGCTCTGCATGATTATGGCCATTATTGCTCTCTTAGTTTGTCGCTCCTAGTCTTTTGCTAGCCTCCACAACAAAGTATGAGTTCCACTCATGCATCCAACTCCCTAAACCAAGTTATTTCAAAGAGTCCACCATACCTATCTACTAGCTTATGCTATTCCAAGCATATCCATGCGTTTGTTTACCTTTCACTTCTTATGAGAAAACTAGTGATTAAAGCTCTCATGAACTTGATGGCACACTTTAGTTTATTGCCTCTAATAAACTTGAACCATTGGGTCCTTCTTTGTTGTGTATATGCTTGCGCTTTATAAGTTGAAATTAGCAGAACCATGTTTCATGGGGAACGCTTTCAACATTGCACTTGTACTTTGTACTCCGTTGATATCATGTTCTTTTGCTTACGGATCCCAGCGGTGTGAAATAAAAGTGGAACTTATAAGATCATGGAGTTTGTATGTGTGTTAGAGAAACGCCTGGGCCGCTAGCGTAAGCCATGCCTAATCATGCTGGAAACTTGCAGCATCACCATAATGAGCACTCTATGAAGCATCCTCAATAAAAACCTATGCAAATAGCAAATAAAAAGATCGCTGAGATGCTCATTGTCTGCTTGCCTTGTCATTTTGATTATGGGAAAGCTCCCGTATCATGTGCAAGGGGTACCCCGTTGGTGGTTCTTAATCATACACATATACTTACAATGACAAGAGCTTACTCGTGACTGAAGTTGAGTAGCATGAGGATCGGTCTTCGTAAGTAAGGGGCATGAGATTTCGGTTTATAACTTGTCAAGCATATCCTCTTAGTTGTGTCACTTTAACCTTAATCACCTTCAAGATGCTTATGATAGGGGCAATGAGAGCTGAAAGCTATAAGTACCATAATTTTTGGAAGCTCTTTATGAGACTTGAATCCCTACTTCCTTTTACAAAAGGCTTTTCTTCCACCATTATATTGAGTCTCCACCTTCTATCTTTATGCACCTACTTTGAGAGCATAGTGGCCATTCTTAGTTCTATGTACATTTTCCCAAGACTAGTTGACTGATGCATAACTTGATATTGCTTGTTTTAAACTATTGTATCTAGTCACTCTTATGAACTTTGAAGATGTCCTATGCATTTATATTTGCTACTCTATTGAGGGACAAGCTGAATACTATTATGCTATGTTTTCTTTATGTGAAACAAACAAACGTCTTGCAAAGCATGTTATTCATGAATCTTTTGTTTGTGCCTTTTAATGTTGCATCATAGTTTCTTTGCTTATTGCTAGAACTTTGTCTTTCATGTTATGATTGAAGTACTATGATCCCAGCTTTGAATGTTTTGCAAATATTTTGATCAAGTCTTTGATGGTGCATGTCACCTCAAAAATTATTTGTTTTTATCAGTTACCTACTCGAGGACGAGCAGGAGTGAAGCTTGGGGATGTTGATACATTGCAAATGTATCTATAATTTTTGATGTTCCATGCTTGGTTTTATGCACTTTCTTGTGTTTTGTTCCATCTTTGGAATACTTTTCATATGATTTCTTAGACTAACCTATTAACAAGAGCCACAGTGCCAGCTGCCTTTTTTCTGCTGTTTTTGGTTCTAGGAAAGTCAAAAAATGAATATTCTCGGAATTGGACGGGACAAAAGAGAAAGTGCCTATTTTTCCGGAAGTGATCAAGTGCCAGAATACGAGACAGAGAGGGGCCAGAGGGCGGCCACACCACCTGGCCGCGGGGCCAGGCCTGGCCCGTGCCAGGGGGTGGTGTGGCCAGCCCAGGCACCCCCTCGGCCTCCCCTTCCGACTATAAGATGCCCTCGGGACGAAAACCCTAAGGACCCGATCAAAATCCACGAAAGAGTCTGCAGCCGCCGTCATCTCCATCCCTAGATTGGGAGGGATCTGAAGCTCTTCCGGCACCCTGCCGGAGAGGGGATTTCACCCTAGAGGCCTTCTTCATCACCATGCAAGCCTCCGGTGTGATGCGTGAGTAGTTCATCCTTGGACTACGGATCCATGTAGTAGCTAGATGGCTGGTTTCTCCTCCTTTGTGCTTTCATGTTTAGATCTTGTGAGCTCCGTTCATGATCAAGATCATCTTTTGTAATTCATACATGTTGTGTTTGCGGGGATCCGATGGATATTGAGATGCTATTTCAGATTGATTATTGATTCTACCATGTCTTTGTTATTTGAGATCTTGCATGCTTTCCGTTGTTAGTAGCTATCTTGGCCTAGTAGATGCTAGCAACTCCAAGAGTTAGTATTTATGCTCGATAGTGGGTTCATGCCTCTGGTAATCTGGGGAAGTGACAGAAATCTCTAAGTTACTAGATGTGCTATTGCTACTAGGGAGAAAACAACAATCCTTTCTTCATAGAACAATCGTATTGTTTACTTTACACGCAGTTTGTAAAGCAATAATCTTTTGCTTGCAACTTAATACTGGAGGGAGTTCGGATGATAACCTGAAGGTGGATTATTAGTCATAGATGCAGTTGGATGGCGGTCTATGTATTATGTTGTAATGCCCAATCAAGTCTGAGAGGAGTCAAGATGATTAGTATATGCATGTATTGCTTTCTCTGTGTTTGTCAATTTCCCCACTGTAATTTGTTCACCCAGCATGTTATCTATCTAAGGAGAGCCACCTCTAGTGAACTATGGATCCTGGTCCTTTTTCTTTACATACAATCTACAATCTTTTACTGTTTCGTGTTTACTTTCTGCAAACTTTTACGTCTTTCCATTTGATACGTTTAATCCTTTGTTTTCCGCAAAACATGGTGAGATTGACAACCTCATCGCAAGTTGGGGACAAATTTCTATGGTTGTGTTGTGAAGGTCTCCACGTTGCTACTAGCACCGGTAGTGCGCCCTGCCAAAGCTCAGCTTGTAACACCTTTGAGGTGTTTCCTTGCTCCTACTGGTTCGATTAAACCTTGGTTTCATAACGGAGGGAAACTTGCTGCTGTGCTCATCATACCTTCCTCTTGGGGTTCCCAACGAGATCTACATCAACCACGCACCAGCACTTTTCTGGGCGCCATACATAGAGCCATCAGTAGTACCGGAATAAAGCAAGACTCGGCCTAATGCCGAGAAATCCCTCGCACAAGGCCGCATAGGCGCTCATCTCTAAGATGAAGTTGGGGGGAAGATGGTGAAGCTGAACACCATAATGATCTATCACCTCGGAAAAGAATTCCGAGGAAGGGAAAGACAAACCTCTGTCGAGGTGGGTGCCGAAGTGTACCCGCTCACCGGCGCACGGATTGGGGATGGTTTTGCCGGAACCACTCCGCCAGTCGCCAGCGCAGAGGAGCCCTTCAGTCTCCACGCCGCGGAGCTTCTCATCGTCCAGCAAGCAGGGGATCCAAACCCCGTGATTGCTTTCCTTCTCTGCCGCCGCAGCCAAGCCGGATGATGAAGACGAAGTCATTCTTTCGGTGCACCGGTGACCTTAGATGGGCGGCGCAGGGAGTTTGGGAAGCAAGGGAGCTCTGTGCGCGAGGGAGAAGTGGAGGAGAAGAAACGGCAAGGGGAACATGTGAAGATGGGAGAAGGAGAATCCTCACCCCTTATATCCACCTAACCGCGCCAAGATTTGTGCAAATGACACTGTGTAACCGCCACGCGTCATGGAAGGAACTGGGAAGGACCCATGCGATGATTACGTCACCTCGATTTCCGCGTATGCATTGAAACGGCGCCTCGGTTCCGCGAACGACGGGCCCACCAACGGTCGTGCTGACAGGATGTTTGTCTGATGACATGACTTGACCATGACTAGTGTCAGATGACGTCAGAGACCAAGTTCCGGCTTAGTTTGAAAATCAAGCTAGGAAATCTGAGTAACATGTTGATATGTCCGACTTATTATTAAGACCCAGATCGAATTTTTTGTTGTGAAGTTTCAGGAAACCTTCAAGATTCTGCAAGCCGAAGATCAAGCTAGACGATGATGAATCCGACTTTGGATCTTGGAGACTTCCGGGGGCTGCTGTTGGGGATATACTTTCCGGGTATCCTCATAGTTTCTCACTGACCAGGGTGGCCCACTTCGGGTTAGAGCTTTAATTCACGGGCGGCCCAGTCAGGAAGAAAGTCCAGTCCGGCTACGGGAAGGCCCAAAAGACTTACCGACTTAGGCCCATAGTGTTCCTTGTAGTTCAATATGTACTCTGTAACCGACTCTTAGTCGTAGCTGGATAGATATCTCCTGTAAACCCTAGGCCGGATTGCTATATAAGCCGTTCTAGGGAGAGCCTTTAGGGCAACACTCAATAGTCTACAATCTCAACTCGCACAGGCGAACCCTTGTAATCCATATTTCGGCTCTGCCGTATTACTGGATTGCTAGCAGGAGTAGGATCCGTCCAAAGCCGGCGGATTCGAACCTGGGTAAACTTGTGTGCTCACCGTCCCGGAACACCATACGTCTCACACCCCTCTCTTCCGCATGCCTCAAGGACCCCCTCATGGCGTACTTGTCATCAATCCGACGACATTTAGTTTTATTTAAATACAACCAGTTTAATCCAAATTCCATTCTCATTTTTATACTTGCAGTTAATTCACTCGAAGACCTATGACAACTTTGGGTGTGACAGAGACTTCACTCATAACGCTTACCTTTGGGCTCCCTGGGGGATCGATATCTATACTTCAAAACTAGCTACAAACGATCTGTGCACTTGCAGACATCACCAGGATTTGACCAGTCACGTGTAAATTGGTGTTTTTAACTACGTCTCCTCGATTTCCATGCTGAGTGGGGAAAGTGGCGACGACGGTTCATTTTACATCCTGCCACGCGTTTGCACTGATGCATGCCACGCATTAGAGGAGAAAATTTCTGACCATCGGATGGTATCTCTTCAATGCTTAAGTAACAATTTGTAGTAGTAGCTTTGATACTTTTCCTCTTCTTCCTCCATGTACCACTGCCATTGTCATGCTACTCCTCTCCATTGTTCTTCGCATGTTCTTTGCACTGGACATGCTCAAATAATTTCCCAGTTACTTCTTGCGATCTCTCTAGGAAAGGAACATGGGGAAGAAGAAGTCCATTGTTGCTAGATCTGGCGCCATCGCTACTGCCCCCAAGAAGAAGGGCACCGGTACTCGTGTTACCGATGGGTCCTGGCGGTGCTCCACATTGAGGGCCCACGAGCTCCATCCTCTTTGCCAGACCGGAATTATTCCAAACAAGGAGGATGATTTCCTAATTCCCGGACCAGAGCTAATTCCTGATCCTCCCGCCAGGTTTCGTATTATGTTCCTTGCCTTCCTCCTTTAAGGTCTTTCTCCTCCCCCACACGATTTCGTTCATGGATTACATTGCTTCTATGGGATGCAGCTTCATCAGCTAACTTCCAATTCCGTTCTTCACCGCTTGCTTCATCACCCTATGTGAGTGCTAGCTCGGTATCGAGCCACACTTTGGCCTCTTCAAAAAGCTTTTTAGCGTGAAGAGACAATTAGGGTCAAAATCTGTAGTGTATGACATTGGTAGATGTGGTATATCTGTGAGGCCCCATGTTCAGTACTTTAGCCTCAACTTTGTTGATTCTGCCCAAGGATGGAGGGACAAATGGTTTTACATCTGAGACTAGAAGGTGGGGGAGGAGAGGTTTGGCCTTGCCCCCGTTGACCCGAAGGCGGAGCTGAAGAGGAAGAGGTCATGGAAGAATGATGTTATGTTGGGTGAAGTGGACAATGTGGAGATCTTGTACAAGCGGGTGTAGGACCTTCAGCTCATCCGAGGCAAGGAGGTTTCTGGTGTAGACCATAGTCAAACCTATCTGCGGTGTTGGGTGCAACCACTACAGGTCAGGGGTTACCCGATGTTCCTCTGGTCTGGCTTGTTGGATCCGACATGCATTTGCACGGAAGACATGTCATCGGTGGAGCTTGATAAGAAAATTAGATTGTTGACCAAGCTCACTGCGAAGGAAGCTCTTACTGCGGAGTCGAACACCAAGCCATTCCATGCCACCAATCTTGCCCCGACGGTAATTTCCTATCGCATATTTCCTTGTTCGTAGGATAGTTTTAGTGGAAACCTAATGACATTATCTTTTTTATGTAGGAGTGGAAAGTTGAAGGCTCAATGCCTCCCCAACCCGAGGGTGTAATCCCTACCGAGGCTGGAGAGGAAGATGAGTTAGACTCGATTGTGCCCATTATAGAGGTACAGGGAGCCCCTATTCCAGCGAGCAAAACAAGGATTCAGATGCCTCTATTCCCGAGACGCCGAAAGATCTTGCTCCTGAGGCGGGTGTCATTAGTCCACTCTCTACGGTTCCCATCCATGCCATGCCTCCCCAACCCAGAAGAAGCAGAAGAGGGAAGAGTTTTTTGACCTCGACATGTTTGACGGGTAAGCCTCTGTCCTGTTGCAATGTTTGGAGTATTTTTCTCGTTGCTCTACTTAGACGTATTGTCTTTGTATTTCCTGAAGTGTTGTAGCGTTGTATTCGTCCACGAGTGGCAAGGACGTGGAAGATGAGGGAGTCGTGGACTCAAAGGGCAAGGCACAGAGGCAAGCAAGCCCTCCCCAAAGATAGTGGCCACCTCCAGTGATAGCTCTTGGAGATCCTCCAAGCTGGGGGGATGCAGTGTTCTCGTCCAGACAACAAGAAAATAACATGTCTTCAGGTGATCATGTAATTGCATGTTTAGTCATGCGAGGGATACCCCGATACCTTTTCTTCTTCTGACGTGCATTTTGTTTCATCCCTTCCTGCAAGACATGGTTCACCTAGGCCAAGAGCATGTGCGGTTGGATGCTGACTTCTGGCAGCTTCAAGGTAAAATCTTGGTTCTTTTGCATAATCCAATAGAATATGTGGCCGGCTTCTGATTTGATGCACCTTTCCTTGTGCCATAGGACAACAATAAAGTTCTCCAGCGGCTAAGCTGTCTCTAAAAGTGTCTCAGCGAGGCGGAGACCAAGAGGAAGGATGTAGTCGAGGCCCTCGAGCACTATAAGATGGAGTCAAAACACCACAAGGAAGGCCTGGCGGCAGCCGCAGCTGAGAGAGAGAAGGGGTTCGCGGATCAGCTCATGGTAGCTGCCCAAGCTCTCTCCTATATGTTTCCTAGTTTGATTTTCTTCTATTTCAGTATCTCCTTTGGCTTCTTTCTTCTTGACCATTGACTGCTATGTTCTTGCAGATGCGGACGGTCCTTATTTTGACCGTCAGGCACTGACTCGCGACGACCTCTGGAGTGGCACCATAGCTACAGTCGAAGACTGCAGCGTGTTCGCCAAGGACACGCTCCAAAAGGCCAACGTTGTGCTCGATCATTTTTGCAAGGAGATGTGTCCGAAGGCCATGGCCATTGAAGACGTTAGCGGTCTTCCAGAGGACTTCGTCGGGGGAGTGCCTGCCGAATACAAGAAGCAGCACAAAAGAGCGGGTGCCTCCCTCGTTTGGTGATGGCACGTGCGTTCGGCGTTGGGCTTGATCTTAGCAAGGTCACTTCCAAGATTCCCCTGACAGCCGAAGGCGAAGAGGTAGATTTTGCTTCTGCTGCATCGCGCTGTAAAAATGTATGGTCCGCAACTCATTGAGATGCTGGAAAAGTACTCCGTGCAGCAGAAACAATTGGCCGTGGTGAAAGCCACAGCGTCTGGGGCTGCCGTGGGTTTGGCAAAGCCTTTCGGATGCATCTGCGTAGGCCTTGCTACGTCCTTGCTAGTGCCTTTTGATATACAGTAATTTTAGGATTTTTATAGTATCCTCAAATGCTTTTGTGGGCTTGACCCATCAAAAACTGTTTGAGTCCTCTGTATATATATGTTGGTTACTGGCCGCTTCTCATGTTTCTTTGACTGGTTGCCTCTTGATCATGCCTCTTGATCATAAGTGTTTATCACTCGATTGTTGACTTCATTAGGGTCTTGCGAGTGCCACGAAGGATATGTCATCTTCCTCTGCTCCCTTAGCTCCTCCATGCTCGTCGGTGGACGAACTGTCTCAGCTCCCCCTCATGTGCGACCGTGTGAAGGAGTTGGAGAAAAATGTGTTGATCATCCACGACAATGTTGATGTGTAAAAGTCAAAGGTGGAGAAAGCTGCTGAGCGAGAAGGGTATCTCCTTGGTGAGGTGGCCTAAATCAACGAGCTACTCCAATGTGAGTGTTCATCGACTAATTTATGTTTTCCTTAGATCGCTATGGTGCCGGCTAACACGTCGTTGTCTTGTGTGTGAAGTTGTGAACCTTATCCCGTAGGAGGAAAAAGAGCGGGTTAATATCCGACTCAATTGCCTTACTCAATCTGAGCACGAGGCCGGAGGTTCCTTCTAGACCGATAGGAATCAGGCAACTGTGTTGGCTGCACTACATGACCACGTTTTCTAGGTATTGAATTTCCTAAAGCGTGTGCGTACGACACTAGAGGCTATGTATGGTGACATATTTCTATTGTATCAAGCGCCGTCTAGCATCCTCACGCTGCTACAGAAGTTTCGTGACATGACCACAGTTCGCGAGTGCATCCGTCGGCAACTAGTGGTGGGGTTCAAGGCTGTGTTGACCCACGTTCGGATGCAGCGACATGATGTGGACCTAGCGGCCATTGCGCGAGGTCCTCCGGCACCTCCGGATGGCATGTCTTGGAATATGCGGCCGAATTATCGGGCGTTTGCTCAGCCTGCAAAGGATATCGTTCATTTATTTGCTGAGCAAACCGACATCCTCCTTCAGTAACAGTAGAGTAGTTTTGTCATGCATAGGATGTACAAATGATGTAAAGCGTGTATAGTTTTAAGTGGGCATTGTGTCCCTTGTAATTGTGATAAACTTGCTAGTTTGTATATGTTCGAGTGTGATTATGCAACGCATTTTTGTTAGCCGGACGCCTATAGATCTCGGCACCGTGCCAACCTGTCCGTTTGGTTCCAACTAGGTTTGGAGTTTTCAAGGGTTTGATTGTAAGCATAGTCAGCTACTCAGGCCATCTCGATGGTGAGTTGTACGTACGATGAGGACATCCGGGAAGTGCAGCCCCCGAGTGTAGTATGCATAAAGGAAAATAGAACAAGACTCTTAGTTGAGGAACTTAGCTTTATTTATTGAAGAATAGCAGGAGATACATTGTTTGGCTGAGTAGCCTTATTGTAAAGGTAAAAACATCTAAGGGTAGAAATGTCGCAGTTGCACGATGTTCCACGGGTTGGAGTATGTGACTCCAGTCTCTAGGTCCTTGAGGCGATAGGAGCCACCTGGGATCACTTTGGTGACCATGTAGGGTCCTTCCCATGGAGATTCAAGCATTAGGTGCCCTTTCCATTTCAACCGCAGGACGAGGTCTCCGTCGATGAAGGACCTTGGGTGTAGCCGTCGGCTATGGTAGTTGCGGAGGCTTTGCTGGTACACTATCGATCATTCCGCACCAATTTCACGCGCCTCGTCAAGCAAATCGACGGAGTCTTTGAGTGGAGCCATAGATTCCACTTCGCTGTAATTGTTGACCCGTGGGGCCTTGTAGCGTACTTTGGCTGGTAGTACCGCCTCAGCGCCATGCACCATGAAGAAAGGTGTGTATCCAGTGGTGATGTTCCAGGTTGTCCACAGGCTCCATAGCATGGAGGGCAGCTCGTCTACCCATGCTCCAGCTTCTCGCTCGAGAGGTCAAAGGAGGCGCTTCTTCATGCCGTTGCAGACTAGGCCGTTGGCCTTTTTTTGACCCGAAACTGTGAGGCAACTGCCCCACAGCAATCTATTACTCATAAATCACCGAACGAATTACATAAAGTAAGAAAATACAAAAAAAAGGAAAAAAACCTACCTAAGAGTGCGATCTGTATGTACAGAATGTATAGGACAGAACATACAATGGTAAACAAACTAACACATGACCTATGGTAGGTTTGCAATCCATGCCAACAAAGCAACTCTGTGTTTTGCCTTAATTCGATGCTGAAGTAAAGATATGTCATGTATAAACTATGCTTTCCATTTCGGAAAAGAAGGCTTTTCCTGCTTCTTCATGCCGTTGGCCTTTTCAACTTGACCATTGGTCTGGGGCTGTGCCACAGAAGCATAGCTGATGTTGATGCAAAGGTTTTTGCAGAAATCCTGGAACTCATTCGAGGTAAAGTTTGTTCTATTCTTGGTGATGATGTTGTGCAGCACCCCAAATCTGAAGACAATGGACTCGAAGAACTTGATGGCAGTGGCACTAGTTTGGTTGGTGATGGGCATGGCCTTGATCCACTTGGTAAAATATTTGGCTGCAACAAGGAGGTAAACGTATCCTCCGGGCAAAGACTTTTGCAGCTTGCCGACCATGTCGAGTCCCCACTATGCGAAGGTCCAGGCTATGGGTATTGGCCTGAGTTCTGCTCCTAGTGCATGAAACTTATCTGCGAATCTTTGATAGGCATTGCACCTCTCGACGATGCTTTTAGCATCACGCATCATGGTTGGCCAATAGAAACTGGCTCGTAGATCCTTGGCGACGAGGGCGTGACTATCGGCGTGATGTCTGTATGTTCCTTCATGGATTTTGAGGGGGATGCCCTTGCCGTCACTATTGGTGATGCATCGTTGAAGGACACCCGTTATGCTTCGCTTGTACAACTCGCCATTGATGATGGTGAAGGCCTTGGATCACTGAGCGATATGCCGTGCGTCCGTCGGGTCATCTGATAGTTTCTTGGTGAGCTGGTACATGATGTACGACTGGGTCTAGGATGGCTCGATGAGCATGACCTCCATGGGTCCTTCGGATGTAGAGCCTTTCTCTGCTTCTGTCGATCCTTCGTCTTCTTCGGGTGGTGCAGCCCCCGAGTGCGTTGCTGCTTCTGGTGGGCCTTTGGTAGGCTTCATCTTTATGGACCGTTCACATATTTTCTTCAGGAATACGCCTGGTGGCACCGGGGCACATGTGGATCCTATGTTGGCGAGTGTGTCGGTCTCCTCATTGTTTTGTGGCCGACGTGTTACAGTTCGCAGCCATCGAAGTATCCTTCGAGTGTGTTGTAGAGATTGCAGTACGTGATCATGTTGTCATTTACGGCGTCGCGCTTGTTCATGGTCTACTGTACCACGAGGTTGGAGTCGCCGTAAATTGCGAGTCATGTTGCACCACTGGCTTTGGACATTCGCATCCCATAGAGAAGAGCCTCGTACTCCACTTCATTGTTGGATGCACGGAACTTCATCCGTAGTATGTACCGCATTTTTTCACCATGTGGAGATGTCAGGATGACGCCGACACCAGCTCCCTCTCGATACTTGGATCCGTCGAAGTGCATTGTCCATAGATTGGACATATCTGGTGTATCTGGGAGTTGGTTCTTCATCTAGAGGACGAGGAAGTCCGGCTGTACTTGTGACTTGATCGCTGTCCGCCGCTCGTATGTGATGTCTTGTGGGGATAGTTCGATGCCCTAGAGGGTGACCCGCCCCATTGCATCGGGGTTGTTGAGGATGTGGTTCAACGGGGCATTGTTCACCACAACTATCGGGTGCTCTTATAAGTAGTGGCATAGCCGTCATGCGGTTCAAGACACCGTAGGCTAGCTTCTGGTAATGCGGGTACCACTATTTTGTCGGTGTGAGCACCTCGTTGAGGTAGTACATAGGACGTCTTACCCCATGGACCTTGTTTTATTTGGCTCGTTCGACCACAAGCATTGTAGTGCCACCTGGTTAGTGGTAGCTATGTATAGCAGCATTGGCTCCTTTTTCTTGGGGGTCACTAGGACAAGCGAGGTGGAGAGTAGGTGCTTGATATCTTCGAATGCTTCTTGCGCCTTGTTTGTCCACTCGAACTGGTCCGCTGATGACCCACAAGTATAGGGGGCGTATCGCAGTATTTTCGAGGGAAGTGAAACCCAATTTATTGATTCGACACAAGGGGAGCCAAAGAATATTTATAAGCCTTAACAACTGAGTTGTCAATTCAGTTGCACCTGAAAACAATCTTGCCCACAGCAATTTATCAGTAGCAACAGTTTTGTAGTACGAATAGTAAAGTAACAGCAGTAGTAAAACAAAGACAGCAGTAACAAAAGCAGTAAACAATGGGATTCGAGTGTGATAGGCATAGGGACAGATGGACGGGCGTTGCATGGACAAGACAATTCACATAGCAATCAGAACATAGGGCAATTGCAGATAAATAAGATAAAGCTTCCAAGCACTAGCCAATCCTAGGCATGTGTTCCATATATAGTCATACGTGCTCGCAATGAGAACTTGCACAACATCTTTTGTCCTGCCAGCCTGTTTGCAGCGGGGCCTCTAGGAAACTACTGGCAATTAAGATGCTCCTTTTAATAGAGAACCAGAGCAAAGCATTAACACTCCGTGAACACATGTGATCCTCACATCAAAGCCTTTCCCTTCCGGTTATCCCGATTTCTGTCACTTCGGGCCATAAGTTCCGGACAACAAAGTGTGTATACAAATTGCAGATAAGACCATAAATAATATTATCATAATGAATCAATAACATGTTCAGATCTGAAATCATGGCACTCGGGCCCTAGTGACAAGCATTAAGCACAACAAGTTGCAACAAAGTTATAAAGCACTAATAAAAGATACTAGGCACCATGCCCTAACAATCTGATGCCATTACATGAACGATCTCATCCAATCCCTACCATCCCCATAGCCTACAGCAGGGGATTACTCACTCATAAATAGGGGAAACATGGATGGTCGATGGAGATAATGGTGGAGATCGATGGAGATGGCTCCGGGGGAACTTCCCCGTCCTGGCAAGGTGTCGGAACAGAGACTTTCTGTCCTCTGAATCTCCCCTTCGGTGGTGGCAGCTCTACGGAACTTCTTCTGGAAAAACGTCGAACCCCCCCAAGTTTTTAGGTCAGAAGGCTTCTTATAGGTGAAGAGGGTGACCAAGGGGGTGCCTGGGGCCACCACACCATGCCCTGGTGCGGCCAGGCCTAGCCCGCGCCTGGGGGGTGTGGCCAGCCCTTGGCCCTCCTCCGTCTCGTATTCTGGCTCCTGGAGTCTACTGGAAAAATAGGCACTTTGGCTTTTGTCCCATCCAATTCCAAGAATATTCATTTTCTGAATTTCCTAGAACCAAAAACAGCAGAAAACAAGTAGCTGGCACTATGGCTCTTGTTAATAGGTTAATCCAAGAAATCATATGAAAAGTACTCCAAAGTGTGGACAAAACACAAGAAAGTGGATAAAACCAAGCATGGAGCTTCAAAAATTATAGATTCATTTGCAATGTATCAACATCCCCAAGCTTAACTCCTGCTCGTCCTCGAGTAGGTAAGTGATAAAAAGAAAGAAAAGTTTTCAGGTGACATGCACCATCAAAGACTTGATCAAAGTATTTGTAAAACATTCAAAGCTGGGATCATAGTACTTCAATCATAACATGAAAGACAAAGTTCTAGCAATAAGACAAAGAAACTATGATCCAACATGAAAAGGCACAAACAAAAGATTCATGAATAACAATGCTTTGCAAGACGTTTGTTTGTTTCCCGTAAACAAAACATAGCATAGTAGTATTCAGCTTGTCCCTCATAGAGTAGCAAACATAAATGCATAGGACACCTTCAACGTTCACAAGAGTGACTAGATACAAATAGTTTAAAACAAGCAATATCAAGGTATGCATCAATCAACAATTCTTGGAACAATGCACATAGAACTAAGAATGGCCACTACGCTCTCAAGAAAATGCTCATAGAATGTGTGGAGACTCAATAAGGAAATGAACAGGTTTTGAAAAGTTTGAAAGGCTTCCAAATACTAAAAGTATGGTACTCATTAGCTTTGAGCTCTCATTGCCCCTATCATAAGCATCTTTAAATGGTTAAGGTTAAAGTGACACAACTAAGAGGATATGCTTGACAAGTTATAAATCGAAGTCTCATTCCCCTTACTTACGAAGACCGATCCTCATGCTACTCAACTTCAGTCACGAGTAAGCTCTTGTCATTGTAAGTATATACGTATCATAGAGAACCGCCAACGGGGTACCCCTTGCACATGACATAGGAGCTATCCCATAATCAAAATGACAAGGAAAGAAGACAATGAGCATCTCGGCGATCTTTTTATTTACTATGTGCATAGATTTTTATTGAGGATGCTTCATAGAATGCTCATTACGGTTATGCTACAAGTTTCCACCATGATTAGGAATGGCTTAGGCTAGCGGCCTAGGCGTTTCTCTAACATACATACAAACTCCATGATCTTACAAGTTCCACTTTTATTTCACACCGTCGGGATCCATAAGCAAAAGAACATGATATCAACTAGGTACAAAGTACCAATGAAGTGTTGAAAACGTTCCCCATGAAACATGGTTCTGCTAACTTCAACTTATAAAGCACAAGCATATATGCAACAAAGAAGGACGCAATGGTTCAGGTTGATTAAGTGCAAGAAAATAAAGTGTGCCATCAAGTTCGTGAGAGCTTTACTAACTAACTTTCTCATAACAAACAAACATTTTATGGAAGAAAACAAGGCATATTGAATATGCACGAAAGTAGGAAATGATGCTAATAGGTAGGTATGGTAAACAATTTGGCAATATTTGGTTTAGGGAGTTGGAAACATGAGTAAAACATACTCAGTGAAAGTGAAGGCTAGCAATAGTAAGGGAGCGACAAACGAGAGAGCAATAATGGCCATAATCATGCAGAGCGACAAAACATTATTGATCAAAGCATAAAGTGATACTACAAGTTGAAAACTAAAGGATAATAAAGGCTTATGGTGACTTGGGATAGTCATAACATGGTGTGAGCATGTGCCAAGTCAACCCAAATAAAGCATCAAAGGAGAATACCACTATACTATGCTTTAATATGCTAAAACAACTGATTCATCCAAGGCACATTAAGCAATCTCAATTGTTTATAACAAGTCATGCTATAGCAAATAATACTAAGCATAAAGCCAAAACAATATCAAGCATGGCATGACAAAGCATAGGCCATAGTCAAAAACAAGCTCTCTTTACCACTTAGGCATGAGCTTTCCTACTCTTTTCCAAACCAAACCAAACATTTTGAACACCAATGTATCAAAGAGGGGGTCCAACCAATTTATTCAAGCAAACTAAGCGAACAAAACAAACAAAAACCAAAACTAAAACGAAAAAGAAGACGCTCCAAGAACAACACAACTATGGATGAAACAATAAAAATGAAGCGTTTGGAAGAAACCTGGGATTTTTATTGATGAAGAGGGGGATGCCATGGGCATCCCCAAGCATTGACGCTTGTACTTCTTGGATATTTCCTGGGGTGACATGCGTGGCATCCCCAAGCTTGAACTTTACTCCATCCTTCATCTCATTACTTATTCCTTCCATACACCTGAAAAATTTCCTTCATACAAAACTTCGCACAATTTTTATTAGCAACATTAGTGCACTCAAGATAATAGGTCTTAAGGTTCAGTTCTAACACCAAATAAACTTCCATTAGAACACTAGCTACTGTAACACTTCCCTCAAAAATCTCAATTCCCCAAAAGAACTCAAAAAGGAACCAACAAGAAGCAAATGCAGAAAATGGCAGAAATCTGTCAAAACAGACCAGCAGGTAAAGACGATTTTTTTCGAAGATCTTCTGTTGCTCAAATCAAAAAGTGTTGCACTAATTAAAGTTATATAACAACCTGGGGCAGAAGTACAAAAATTCACGCCTCAAAAATACGTTCAGACATTTTACACGAATTTTTATGGTGAAGCACAAAAATCTGTTTCGGGACAGCAACTTTCCCAATTATTACTTTTCTCTCATTAGAGGTTACTCTTGGCACACAAAGCAAATAAAAAGGATAAGGAGCGGTTATTACAGAGGTAATAACTCCCAAGACTCATCTAAAACTTTTGGGTTATCTCCCAATAAGTACTTTTCTTTAATGCCTTTAAGTTAGGCATAAGCAAAAACTAAAATGGATAGAATAGAAGTAAGCAGAGATAATCATGGTGAAAACATTGTTTTTTTCAATGAAATTCTTTTGTTAACAAGTTTGATCAGGTCTTGTTTCCAAAAAAATTCCATATGAGACAAAACTTTGTATCCCACTAATGATTATGTTACCTCAGCCTTGATAGCAATGGTCCCAGTCATAATAGTTTCAATTTTTCCTCTTTGTATGGGACAATATATTTCTCCAACTTGAATGCCCTCAACATGTTCAAGTGAATTCAAAACCATAAGTCCTATCAATCTTCTTGGGGAAATAGATAGTATGTTCCTTGTAATTAACATTGAAGGTCACCTTCCCTTGATTACAATTAATAACAGCTCCTGCAGTATTTAAGAAAAGGTCTCCCAAGAATAATAGACATATTATCATCTTCAGGCATATAAGTTTGAGAGGATGCTCACATAAGAAATAAGAGTTGAAGTAAAAGAGACCATCAAGAAGCAAAATCAAAACACATTTAAGTCTAACACACTTCCTATGCATAGGAATCATGTATGCAAATAAATTAGCAAATAACAAAGTGACAGGCATAGGAAGGTAAAACAAGAGTAACTTCAAAATTTCCAGCACATATAGAGGTGTTTCAATGTCATGAAAGCTTCTACAACCATAGTTTCCTATCTCATAATAATTTTCAGTAGCCTCATGAATAAACTCAACAATATAACTATCACATAAAGCATGCTTTTCATGATCTAAAAGCACTTGAGCTTTATTATAAACATCTTCAAAAGAATCCTCAGGAATATAACATTCATCCTTCTTTAATAAGCATGGGGACAATCAAATAATGTAAGGGATAAAGAGTTACTCTCATTAGAAGGTAGGCATGGGTAGCTAATCCATTCTTCCTCCTTTTGTTCATCACTCTCCTCCTTTTTTTCATCTAATGAGATTTCAGGTTCATCAATTTCTTCTTCCATAGGATCCTTCAAGACTTTAGTCTCTTCCATTTGTGGAAAGCATCTAAAATATTCAAGAATATAGCCATTTTCATCCTTGTAATTATCAAAGCAAAATTTAAGTATACCATAAACCTCACATTTGTAAGGTGAATCATCAATATTTTCAAACAAACTAGCAAGTTCAAAAGCACCCTTCCAAGCAATAAATTCTTCAATTTGTTCCACATCATAAAAGTCATAAATTCCTTTAGCATAGGAAGATATGGTATCATTATCATTATACTCACATTGAAAAGAGAGGTGTTTATACCTCTTTCTGCAACAAGACTCATCACAGCAATAAGTAACATTATAAGTAGAGCACACGTTTCTAGCAATGGTATACAATCTATCAATTTGTTCACATAAGTGTTTCCATTTTTGTGACAAGCGGTGTTCCTTATAATAATATTTTTGATCTTCCGTGCACCCACCTTGCCAATAAGCTTCAGTTTCAAAGAAACCAACCATTGACAACAAGCATGATAAGGAAAGACAATAACAGACCAACGAAAATAACAACTAGAGTAGGAACTATTTTTTTGTATTTTTGATAAAGAAACAAGCAAACAAGGAGAAAATAAACTTACCTTGAACAATAGTGAATCCAAGTGAACTTGATAAATAAAGCTATGCTCCCCGGCAACAGCGCCAGAAAATAGTCTTGATGACCCACAAGTATAGGGGGTGTATCGCAGTATTTTCGAGGGAACTGAAACCCAATTTATTGATTCGACACAAGGGGAGCCAAAGAATATTTATAAGCCTTAACAACTGAGTTGTCAATTCAGCTACACCTGGAAACCATCTTGCTCATAGCAGTTTATCAGTAGCAACTGTTTTGTAGTAGGAATAGTAAAGTAACAGCAGTAGTAAAGCAAAGACAGTAGTAACAAAAGCAGGAAACAGTGGGATTCGAGTGCGGTAGGCATAGGGACGGATGGACGGGAGTTGCATGGACAAGACAATTCACATAGCAATCAGAACATAGGGCAATTGCAAATAAATAAGAGAAAGCATCCAAGTAGTAGACAATCCTAGGCATGTGTTCCATTTAGTCATACGTGCTCGCAATGAGAACTTGCACAACATATTTTGTCCTGCCAGCCCGTTTGCAGCGGGGCCTCTAGGGAACTACTGGCAATTAAGGTGCTCCTTTTAATAGAGCACCAGAGCAAAGCATTAATACTCCGTGAACACATGTGATCCTCACATCAAAGCCTTTCCCTTCCGGTTATCCCGATTTCTGTCACTTCGGGGCCATAGGTTCTGGACAACAACGTGTGTATACAACTTGCAGATAAGATCATAAACAATACTATCATAATGAATCAATAACATGTTCAGATCTGAAATCATGGCACTCGGGCCCTAGTGACAAGCATTAAGCACAACAAGTTGCAACAAAGTCATAAAGCACTAATAAAAGATACTAGGCACCATGCCCTAACAATCTGATGCCATTACCTGAACGATCTCATCCAATCCCTACCATCCCCATAGCCTGCAGCGGGGGATTACTCACTCATAGATGGGGGAAACATGGATGGTCGATGGAGATGATGGTGGAGATCGATGGAGATGGCTCCGGGGGCACTTCCCCATCCCGGCAGGGTGCCGGAACAGAGACTTTCTATCCCTCAAATCTCCCCTTTGGTGGTGGCGGCGCTACGGAACTTCTTCTGGAAAAACGTCGAACCCCCCAAGTTTTTAGGTCAGAGGGCTTCTTATAGGCGAAGAGGGAGACCGAGGGGGTGCCTGGGGCCACCACATCATGTCCTGGCGCGGCCAGGCCCAGCCTGCGCTTGGGAGGGTGTGGCCAGCCCCTGGCCCTCCTCTGTCTCGTATTCTGGCTCTTGGAGTCTTCTGAAAAAATAGGCACTTTGGCTTTTGTCCCGTCCAATTTCGAGAATATTCATTTTCTAACTTTCCTGGAACCAAAAACAGCAGAAAACAGGCAGCTGGCACTGTGGCTCTTGTTAATAGGTTAATCCAAGAAATCAAATGAAAAGTACTCCAAAGTGTGGACAAAACACAAGAAAGTGGATAAAACCAAGCATGGAGCATCAAAAATTATAGATACATTTGCAATGTATCATCCGCCTTGCGGAGGAGTTGGAAGAACGGTAGTGCCTTATCGCCATCCAATTGATGAATCGGTTGAGCGCGATGATTCGCTCGACTAGCTGTTGGACGCCTTGATGTTCTTCGACTTCTCCATGGACCGTATGGCCTTTATCTTTTTTGGATTTTCCTCAATTCCCCTTGCGGAGATAAGGTACCTGAGTAGTTGCCCGAACGGGGCGCGGAAGGCACACTTTTCTGGGTTCAGCTTGATCCTGTAGCGATCAAGGTTGTCGAAGGTCTCGCGGAGATCATAGAAAAGTGTAGCTTCCTCTTTTGTCTTGACCACTATGTCGTCGACATAGACCTGGACGTTGCGGCTAAGCTGGTTGTTTAGGCAGGCCTGCATACATCGTCGGTAGGTGGCAACTGCGTTATTCAGCCCGAAGGGCATCGTGGTGTAGAAGTATACACCAAAGGCATGATGAACGCCGTCTTTTCTTGGTCCTCCACTTTCATTTGGATATGGTGATAGCCTGAGTAGGCGTCGAGGAAGCATAGGCGCTTGCATCCTGTGGTGGAGATGGTTATTTTGTCGATCTGCAGTAATGGGAAGTGATCCTTCGGGCATTTTTTGTTGAGGCAGGAGAAGTCCATGCACATCCGCGGGATATTCGTGTCCTTTTTTGGAACGAGAATGGGGTTAGCGACCCAAGTGCTTTCCTTGATCTCGTGCATGAAGTCGGTGTCAGGTTGTCTGTTGACTTCCAGGCCGACCGCTTTTGCCCTTGGTTCTAATAGTCGACACATCGACTGCTTGACGGGTCTTGCATCTCGGGACACGTTGAGTGCATGCTCGGCAAATTCCCTGGGAACTCCTGGCATGTCCGCAAGACACCAGGCGAATATGTCCAAGCGCTCATGGAGGAATTCGACGAGCGCGAGTTCCTATGCAGAAATCAGGTTGTTAGGGTCATCTTGGTCGGGTCCGTCGGGTGGACCTGGACTACCTTGGTGTTCACCGTGGAGTTGAAGGACTGATCCAATGCGTTCTGCTTGCTCACGGGAGGAAGATTGTTGTCTATCAACTCCTTAAATCTTGTCAGCTCCTATTGCATGCCGAAGGACTGGTAGATTATGTTCAATTCCCTATCACAATTGTCAGATCTGGTGAAGCTTCCATGGACAGTGATGATGCCATTCGGTCCTTGCATGTTCATCGGGAGATATGCGTACTGGGGCATCACCATGAACCTTGCAAATGCCACGCGTCCAAGGATGGCATGGTACTGAGATGGCCACTCGACCACCTCAAACTCGAGGGGCTCACGTCGGAAGTTTTTGGGTGTGCCAAAGATTATGTCCAACCAGATTTTGCCCAGGGGGTAGATTCCCTTCCCTGGTATGATGTTGTGGAAGGTCATCTCGGATGCTTCTAGGCTCGAGATGGGGATTCGCATGGCGCGCAGGGTACTGGTGAACATGAGGTTGATGCCACTGCCACCATCCATGAAGACTTTGCTCATCTCAAAGCCGCCGATCTTTGCCTGAAGCACCAGGGCAGAATGGCCCAGGCGAGGGACCTGATGCGGGTGATCGGTCCTATCGAAGGTGATGTAGGACTCTGACCCACTGAGGTATTCAGGGGTTATGGGTGGAGCGGTTACCACCAAGTTAATTTGGCGAGTGATTGTCTTCTAGGACCTGTTGGAGGGGCATCCTTTTTGGATCATACCTATGTTCCCTAGAACGTGCGGGTATTGCTATCCTCCAGTGTTCGGCACCTATGCAGCCGTACGTTATGCAGGTCCTCCAAGAGGTGGTGGTGGCACCACGTATGCTATGGCACCTGGTGCAGCTCTGTACCCCTGATTTGTCGCGTCGCGATGCAGTTGGTTGTATGCCTCTTGGAGCTTCTAGAACTCGCGGGAGTCTTTGAGGAGGTGGATGGACTTCTTCTTGCCATTATGTTTGTCGATGTAGAAGTGGACGTTGCAAGGTGCCGGCAACCTTTCCATGGCGTTGGAAGTGCTGGGTATGTCATCGCATGTACGACTTAGCCACACTTGCATTGTTTTGCTGTTGTCGCGGTAGCTATTGCGGTTTCCATCATCGCGCTTGTCAGCGTAGCCGGCTATGACCATGTTGACATCTTCACGGTACTCGTAGTCGGACATCCGACGCTTCCCTCAGTGGTCACGCCTACGGCTGAGGTCATCCTCGTCGTATGAGTGGGCACGGTTGTTGTTGATAGAGTCTTCACCATCTGCCCATCGATTCGCGATATCCATCAAGTGGTTGATGGTTTTGGGCTTGGTGGTGACCCAAATCCTCCCTTACCTCTCAACGGCGTATGCCGCCATTGAACGTGTTGATTGCTTGCTCCTCAGAGAGGTCTTCTGCTGAGTTCTTGATGATGGACCACCACTAGATGTAGTGGAGGGACTCGCTGGTTTTTGGCAGCAAGTGTGGAGATTTTCGATTGATGCAGGCCACTTGTAGGTGCCCTTGAAGTTGCGAACGAAGCTGTATATTAGCTCCTCCTAGCTGCGAATTGAACCGCAAGGAAGATTGTTGATCTAGGCTTGGGCGTCGCCCTTCAGCTGTAGCTGGCGGCATTGCATGGTTGCATCCTTGCTTCCACCATGCAATTTGACTAAGGAGATGTGGTCGTCCAACCAGATCTTTGGCTCTTGGAGTCCGTCGAACTTTAGGTTGTCGGAATGGAGCTTGAAGCCTTTCGGCATCCGAGTTTTCTGTATGGCTCTGTTGAAGCAACTAGCATCGTAGAGCTCTGTTTCTTTGTCCTCCAACTTTGTCGAGTAGGCGCGCTTGGCATGCATCTTGTCGACTTTGTGCTACATGATTTCGTCACGCGTGTCATAGTTGCGGATTTGTCGTCATGGGTAGTGGCGTCACCGTGACAGATCATGTTCCTACTTGCTGGAGGATGGCGAGCGATGCCTTGCGAATGTCAGCATTTTCTTCGGCTCCAGAGTTGGGTACTTGGCCAGTGCGTCTTCTACCAGTCTGATCCCAGCGATGGAGGATTGGTGTACAATAGATTGGGGATCTCCAGCCGGAGGCTGATTAGTTAGCAGGTACATAGTAGTTGCGATTACCGCGGCTTGCGATGTTTCGGGGATCATGTGACCCCGAGAGTCGATCAACATGAACAAGAAGTTGAGGGCCTTGGTGGCCTCTTGTTGATCTTTGTTGTCAAGGTGGTCAAGTCGAGAGTGTCGGTGGCTGTGGTGCCGTTGCCCTTTGAGGAGGATCCACCGACGGAGGAGAGTGCCGCCCGTCGGGCGCTTGACTCGTCAGCTCATTCCTTGCACGCGGGAAGTTCAGCGTTTACCGCCTGTTGGCGGTAGAGTTCCTTGATGAGGAGCTAGTGGTAGCCCATCAGCATGTCTCGCGATGTGTTGCCTGGAAGGGGGTTGCCCCGCAGAGCTTCTCTGACTCGCTCCCATCCTTCTTCGGATAGGTGTATATGTGGTCTACCCGAACCATTGTTGGTGTTCACACCATGGGTGTCGGGGTTGGGAGAGTTTGGAGGATCACCCTTGGCGGGGCCATTGGTGGGGGCTCTATTGGTTGGCCCTCTATTGCCGGTGTTTCCTTGAGTGCCTCCACCGCCATTGGTGATGACGGCGCACGTGTAGCGGTTGTGGAAGCTACTACTCCCAGAGCCGCAGATGCTGTGCTCCGACAATAGATCGCACAGATCGGAGTCGAAACTATTGTTTCTATCCATGTCGTAGGTTGATGTCGAAGCGTTGAGCTCTCTCATGGTGCTAATCGGTGGTGGAAACCACGAGGCAGGCGCAATCAAAGGTGTTGGCGAATGATCGGAGAAGTGAAGCGTGCCGATCTTGCCGACCTGGAAGCATAGGCTCCCGGTCGTCATGTTGATTTTTTCTCTGATACCTTCGATCTAGATTACAGATGTAGTGTAGCTTCTTTTTCCCTAGTAGACCTAGGTTATCGAATCCTCGGGAAGCGAATGCGTAGTGAAGTTACTTTAATGGACCTTCGGGAGTTTTAGAATTCCTTTGTGTTTTTACCGGACCAATAGCATGCGTCTTTTTGTTGTTGTCGATGATGGAGAGAGAGAGAGGGCCTAGGGCGTTTGGTTTCACCTGTAGCTGTGCAAAACATCTTATGGGAATAAAACATAGAAATAAAGTATGCATGTTCTTGTAGAGCAAGATAAATTATATGTGCGTAGTGCATCCATAAATGCTATTGCCTCTGCAACCTCTTATAGCAATAGCCTACTAGTCTAATCCGTAGAAGAAAGAGAACTAATGATATACATAGTGATGTCACCGTTAATCCCAAGTAAATCCCTCACATACAGCCGTACTACCCCTTCTGTCAATGAGGTTCCCAACCTGCAGATCAGTCATTACTCATACTCCCTATACCTAGATCAACCCTTGGGGTCTTAGGTACCTGACAAATCCTTGGATTGAGGCAAGAGAGGAGACAATAATCATCATGTCATACAAACTAATACATGATCCCATCTATGATAAATAACATGCACAATTTCTACATGGCTAGGCCAAAGCACTTAGCCCAAGGAGAATTACTCACACATAGAGATGATATAAACAATCACAAACATTGTAATGAAAATCATGAGATTGATAGCAATAGTCTTACAATGTCGCCAATCAAAGAAGAAATCTACTATTACAAGTGGTGGAATATGGCTATGGACATGGAGAAGGGTTCTAAGATCTGGAGGTGACTAGAGATCTGTGTCAGAGACTGTTTGGCGAGGTCTGGCTTGTTTTCTCGTCGCCTGAGACTTCTTTATATAGGGATCCCTTCACGAAAGTTGTTCTATTTGACCTAACGGTGGCGGCGCCAACTATAGGGCCGGAGCTATACGGCCGAAATTTTTTCTCCGGTCATATAGTTGGTCGTTAAAGGGTCTGCCTCCATCTTACGGCTCCTGGTTTCTTCTGGTAGTTGTAAATCTTGTATCTTTGACTTTAATGTAGTGATTCCCTCCTTTAGACGACATTATCTACGCAGGAAAAATATAAAAGAAAGGATTGCATACTCCTCTAAATATTAGCATTAGTGGCACGGTTTAGAGAGATATTTCATCAAAATTATAAATAATATCCAGTTTAATTGTGGACGTAGATGGCTATATTTCAGAGCCATCAACCTCCCCAAGCTTAACTTGATCATCCCCGAGCAAGAAAACCAAAATCAAAAAGGAACTAGCATTTAAACTGAAATAACGAGATGGTGATCTTACTCGTGATTAGTAGTCTCATGTTTCCTCCACTTCATAAATCTGACAAACTTCATCATAGATAGAGTAATGGCAAGCATATCATAAGGATTTCATGCTTCCTTATAATGCAGCAAAATTATTGTTAACATGGATGATTCAAATGAGTAAACTTTATTCCATGTCAAGTAATCAACTCATATGATTGCCTTTGAATAAAGTATAATCATGTAAATTAAGAATGTGGGAGTTGTCATGAAAAGCGTATACACTAGAGTATCTCAATTATCCCACATCAATAAATCAAGACTTTTCAAGCACTACTTTTCTATTCATTGTCCTTCACGAATTTTAGTTTTTAAGTAATTAAGAGCATGCCAAAGATTTTTATTAGTTTATCAGGCTATGATGGACACTCGTGGCATCACTAAGGTTATTGTTCCTTTTGCATAATGATTACTCATAATAGCCAGAGGAGTGATTCCATCATGATTACATCTACCCGGGAGTGCCAAGAATCTTACCCACTATAGCATTGCTGCTACAAGTGTTTAATCAACTCATAGCCGAAATCTAGGAGTTTCCTCCATGAAGATCGTTTGTAGGCCAGCGGAGTTGTTGCCATCCCATGAAGTTTGACACACATAAAGTGTAGGGGTTTTGCGTATGAAAAACAATAATTTTTACCCTACGCCCCTGAACCCCTGATGTTGCCAGGACCTATCTATTAGTAATACGGTAACATGAGGGGATTTTCGCGAACTTACCCTTGAAGACCGAAAAGCATTGTCAACGCTCAGGAGAGCATGGTTGATGTAGACGAGCCGAAGCCGACCTCAAGGTCGTGATGAAGTCCTTGCGCTCTAGTGGCTCCAATGACTTGAGTGCCTCAAGTGTGACACCTCGCGGGGACTTACACACGCCGGTGCCTGACGATGACTCCCGCTTCCCCGATCCAATATCAGTTGCAGAAGTAGAGCTCCTCGATCCGAATCGCGCAGCGTGATGGCGCTCCGCGGTGAAGATGTCTCTCGTTCGCGAAGTCCAAACTTGGGACCACGGTCACGAGAGAGAGAGAGAGAGAGAGAGAGAGAGAGAGAGAGAGAGAGAGAGAGAGAGAGAGAGAGTATTTCCCAAAAAAGAGAAGACCTTTATTGAATATTGTGTGTATTTATCTGGCCAAATACCCCTACTATATATAGGGGGAGGGGAGGTACCACCTCCCTCAAAGTCTCAGGGTGGGACTAAAGGAGAGGAGAGGGGGAGGGGTGGCACCGCCGTCCACCCTCATGGGCCCCGCGCGGGGGGCTGGCCCACTAGGGTGTCGGCCACCCCCTCTGGCCCTTCTCCCTCTCACCTTTCCCTAATGGGCCCTCTTCCCTCCGGAATTGGCCCATTAAGCCTTTTGACCTTTTAATTGATTTTCACTTTATTAAATAATTACGAATAAATGATTAACTTAATATTTAACATTCATTCATATATTATTCAATCTCCGTGGTTATGGAACACCTTCCACCTCCACTCCGGACATCCTCTAGACTTACCGAAACCCTTCCGGTTTTCTCTCTACTATTCTTCGGTGATTCTTATGATCCTATAAACACTCTCTAAGCATCATCAAAACCTTAAGCGTGATACCCTATGATTCGGGAACACTCCAAACATAGTCGGGACACTCCCGGACCAATGATCGACAGAGGGTCCTGGATGGCCATGTGAACCCTGTGCATTCCACGAAGATCTTTCGTCGTTTGAACCAGGACGGTCGTGTCTTATTCCCTTTGTCTCTCGATACTTGCATTGCCCGAGACTAATCAATGACATCACCATGCCGTGTTCACTCTCATTAATTAACAATGCTACTTGACTCGTTCCGACAAGTGATATCCCTGTGATCAAATCACATGCTGCGTAGCTATTGGATATAACTTCTCCGAATGGGAGTATCTTTCCGTCACGTGGACGGACAAATTCCACTCTTGACATATATTGCATCTACGGTTTCCTCCGAGTACCTGAACACACCTTTATAACCATTGTATTACCAAGTGGCGCTTGATGCTATCTAAGCACTCTTGGGAGATAGTGATTGATATAGCCTCACATTCTAAGGAATAGTCTACGAGGATCCATTTCTAATCATCGTAACTTGAACTTCGTGACATTATGGGGTCATGATGTTTACGTTGGCTATTGGTTCATTATCTCATTCTCAGAATGAGTTGACTCCATTTCCAACTAGTATAAATGACACATGATCAAGAAACTTGATCATCTATTGACCAATGAACCAGTGACTAGAGTTTCACTTGGAACCCCTGGTTGTTTATATATTACACGTGTATTGATGTTTCCACTCAATACAGTTATAGCATGATATAAAACTTAATCATAAACTGTATGAAATATGATAATACTCCTTATTACTATTTGTCTCTAGGGCATATTTCCAACAGTCTCCCATTTGCACTAGAGTACAAATAAACTAGTTGCATTTGTTCTTAATCATTGGCACTATATATCTGGTACCCTAAACATGCTTTCTCGTGGAAGAGGTTGAGTCTTGGGTCTGTACTTTACAGTCCCAAATCCTTTGCAACTTACTAATGTCACCTTGATTGACATTAATATTTTATCATCACATGATAACATCTGTGTGTATGCATCGCCACTATGGCAGTAGAACGAGACCTGATTCTAGGAGCCTAAAATGACTTTAGATAAACCTCGAGGGCTTTCTCATGGGCACTATGCCCTGGGACACATCATTCCACGTTAAAAGCGAACTAACCCCGCCATAACATTATACAACACTTTAGATGGTACCCTTATCTATTATTATAAATGTATTCATCAAAACACTAGTGCACTATGTGTATCTTTCGATGTTTTTGTTCAACCCCGCTTCCTACTTGACTTTAATCGGTATTTACAGGAGTTTCCCACATATTCCCTTATAACATAACCCTTTATGTGTTAAGATATGTCATCTTTTATGGATTTGAAAATATGTCTATAGTTCTCTATTAGACACTATGGACAAACTTAGCTCAATGTTCTGTGATTCAAACTTAATCACCTTTTTAAACGTTCCTTATTGGATCATATATTATGTTAAGTTATCATCATGGTTTTCTAATATAGAACCTATGTCTCAACATAGTGGATGATGATCATCCTTTTCTTTCTTTCAACCATTGATGTTAAACTTAATACTATTCCTAACTTGTGTTATTAAGGACCAGTTCCTTAATTAACTACTATTCTGACAACCCTTTTTAGAATCCCTTAAGGAATACTACATAATATCATAATACACTTATTATCAACTTCTACACCTTATAAATCATTCTTTATTGGTATTTGCGCTTTTATTATTAACACACTTAAGAATTACTCTATAAGCTCCCACTCAAAATATGTTCCTAACATATTTGGGTATGAGTCACTACTCTTACTCAAACTATGTTCCTACATATTTGAATTTGCCACTTATATTGCTCCCACTCAAAAATATGTCATTCACATATTGTTTTAGGAAGACTTTCATAGCTCCCACTAAATTTCATGCAAATTGCATATCTACTCGCTATTTTGAACAACTTCAAAATCCTTTGATCAAATATCTAACTTGGAGATTTACTATGAGATACTAGTACTTTTACTAGTTTTAAATCCACTAGACATTTAGCACACTTGAATCAAATTCATTTGATGTAACTACCTCGGTGAATTACGCTCTTAGTTAATGCCTGGATGAACGAAAGTGGTTAAAATAGTACGGTGGGGCCCAGGGCCACTCACGGTAGAACTTTCGGCCGTCCTAACCACTTTCAGACAACGGGACAAGAACGAGCGGCGTAATCGGCAGGCGAAGGGATCAACTACATACACAAGTGAGTATGTATGCAAGCCACATACAACAGTACATCAGAGCCATTCCATCTAAAATAAATAGAAATATTGCAACGCCATACGGCAAGATCCAAATGTCCTAGATGGATATAATAATTTAGGATAGCTCCTCATACATCACACATCAGAGTATCAGGCGGAAGCGGAAAACAAGATCCGAGTACGGATAAGAAGCAAATTGGCATAAGATGCCCCATAAATAAACACATCCCGCCCACAGATCACACGGATCCCCGTTCCCGGAATCTCTACACCGAATGATCGTTGCCAACATCATCTGTCTCCTCCACCTAGTATCCATCTTGCGGGTACACATGTTCATCTGAATCAAACAATTTATCGTGTGAGACCCTAGGGGTACTCAACAATTCTTTATGCCACTAAAGGGGACACAACCTGGGGTGATGCAATTGCAGCAAAAGAGAATACCTAACAATTCTACCGATACTCGCTAACCTTCCACCTAACCAATGATAGACGGAAGTCCGTGAATTAAGAACAACAGTTATAACAGTATAATTAACAGATCCATCCTCCTCCTCGCTTACCAACGAGGAAGCGGACGAACAACCCCCATCATCCGTTGGCAGTTTGATTAACCATTCCATGAGTATTGCGCTATTTACTAGTCAAGTACTTAGTCAATTTAAAGACGGTACTTTAGTTGTACTTGTCTATGATCGAGAAACTGTGCTCCAAGTCGTCCATAACCGCGGACACGGCTTTCAGAAAGATTTACCCTGCAGGGGTGCACGAATAGCAACACACACTCGATCAACCTCGGAAAAACCAAATCAAAACCCAACGAGGCATTCACGACAAAGCAATCACAGGATTCAGAAAGATTTCAGGGGGCCACCCCATTAAGCTACCCGCAACGAAGTTGGCCGGCTCCGAGACGGACCCAAGGTTTGTGTCAATGGCTGTAAACGACTGGGAACCCGAAAGTGTGACTGGGCTTGTCGATACCGCGAAAACATTCCACGATCCAAAACAGTACAGGTGCTCCTCGCACAATCTTAAATAAAGCAGTAACATGGCATAAGTACAGGATAGTAATAAAGCCCCAAACTACTTGTGGCCCCAAGAAATAAGAAGGAATCAAGCTCTGGCTCAAGGGGGTCCATAAGGCCTCCCGGATGTGGATAGTGCGAATAGTCAAGGAACAGGAATCAAGTACTCGGGGTCCTACGGGACACAAGTGAGCATGAAAAACCAAATAGCAGATATTGCTCACTGGTGCCTCTTTCATTAGTTATCACATTACTACTCAGGTTATGTTGTTTAGGTACCTCGTGATTCATCAGACAGTCACATACCCTACTCATGCTTTTCTACGACTCGCATGGCTCAAACAACTCCTGTAGTAATGGCTCATGGGACCGGAACAGGCTTAATGTGGTTTAAAAGTAAAGGCTATGCAGTACTTGGGATTCAATTTAATGCAATCGCGACTCAAGGATGCAAGAATAAGATAGAGGCAATAGGTACTGTATGTATGCAAGCATGTGGTAGTGCTTGCCTGGCAGCTCAGTTGAAGCGAGAGATGGATCTTGGTAATACTCATGTGATTCCTGGTAATTCTCCTGATGGGCGTCTATTTGAAGAAGAACCAAACAAACAAGTGCCAACATAAATAGAGTGCACAAGCATATGAATTAAAATGCGACAAGCAAACAAGCATGCCATGATGAATGATGCACAAGTTGCATGGCATTTAAGTAGCATGGCAAAGGGAAGGGGTGGATACAAGAAATAAAGCACTTTATTATTTATTTGCCCAAGTTTTATTGTCATAAACAGTTCAGATTTTAAATGACAACATGATGCATGCTTCAATTCAGAACAAGGAATGCATAGATACATCGGGCTCGTCGCGCTGATCGATTTAAACATATTATTTGTTAAATTTGGAATTATAAAACAAAAGTTATTAATTTATTAAGTAAAGGGCATTTTCTTGTAATTTTAATCAACTCGAAATTTAAAGTGTTCAAAATATATTTTGAAGGGCATATTTGAATTCCTCTCATTTTTCTGATTCCAAAACATATATTATATGTATTATTTGGATTTGTATTTTAAAAATTATTTGAATTTGAAAAGAATTTGAATTTAAATTAATTTGGAAAAGATTTGAATAAAAACAGACTCAGGAAATTACTTTTCTCACCCAGGCAAAACTACCCACAGTCACTGACAGGTGGGGCTGCGCTGACTGGGCCACTCGTGCACGAAAACGCTTTTGCACCGCAGGCTGGGCTAGCCCACAGAGACCGACAGGGTGGGGCCAGCGGCTGAAGGCCCACGTGCCAGCGGAAAACCCCCAGCGGCTGACTGGTGGGGCGCCAGATGGACCGCGGGTTATGGCCGAGAAAACAGGAGGGAGTCTCTGCAAGATGGCCAGGCGACGGACAGGTGGGGCCGTTTGGAGCGCGGGTTGCAGTAATTAAAAAGGGGAGGGGCTTTTTGCAAATCGACCACGGTCCCGGTACTGTTTATCTTCTCCTCGCGTCTGACGCGAATCTGGCGCACTGCGCGGGGCGGGGGTTCGATCCGGGGACGTGTGAGTGCGCGCTGGGGTGGCTAACCAGTGCGGCGTGCTAGGGGAGCTGACAAGAGGGTAGCGGAGGACTAGGTAGGGCTTGCGTGGCGCGGAAAAGCTGCAGACGCCGGCGAGCTCTGGCGCGCGGAGGATGCTCGACGAAACGCACGGCGAGGCTAAACAACGACGGAGACGAGGAGGTTGTCCGGGAGAGGGAGGGGCTCACCGCGGTTTGCCTGGCGGTGTTGGATCGGCGTGAGGGGCTGCGGAACGGCGAGGTCGCTGGCGCTCCGACGAACTAGGGTTTCGGGGACGGCGAGGTACTGGCGACGCGGGGGAGCTTCTCGTCCACGTTGGCGTGTACGGGGCGTCGCAGGGGGCGTGCTCGATCTTCTCCGCCACTTCACAGTCGCGCTGCACGGCTGGTTCGTCAGGGCGGGGTGGCACCAGGCGACGACCGGCGGCGGCTGCTGGTGGACGGAGAGGGAGAAGGGGAAGGAGGAGGACGTCTCGGCCAGATCCAGGGAGGCCAGAGAGGCGTGGAGAGGAAGAAAAAGAGGGAGAGAGGGAGGAGGCAGCTGGGACACGGCAGAGATAAAGGTGGCCTCGTGCCACCTTTTTCCTCCTCCTCGAGCACGTGCTCGGCCGGCTAGGCTGGCTGGGGCTGGTCCAGGGCGAGGTAGTGAGGCTGCAGGGTGGGGCTGGCATGAGGGAGAGAAGAGAGGGAGGGACTAGCTCGGGTTAGGTCAGATGGTGGCCTCGGGTTAGGTTTAGCTAGGGTTAGGGTTTTGGGTGAGCTAGGTTAGAGAGAGGAGAGGCTGGTGGAGAGAGGGGCTTGGCATGGAGGCCAAGCTAGAGAGAGAGAGAGAGAGAGGGTTAGTAGAAATTAGGGTTATGGGAGAATAAAGGAATTTATTAAGTTTGATTATTTTTAAGTATTTAGATTGGAATTTTGGTGTAGGAGGCTAATCCAAGAAGAACTAAAAGGGCTTGGTCTAGCATGGACTAATGTAGAGAAGAAACTAGAAAGAAAGAAGAAGAAAAGAATTAGGTGGAATAAGGCTTATACATGTAGAAAATAAATAAAATTAAAAATAGAAGAAAAGAAGGGGGATAATACCATCCCAAGTGGACATGGAGAGGGCTTGAGCTAACAAGAGGTGGAGGTGGAAATAATTCCAAGAAAAGAAAAAGAAAAGAATTGTGAAAATAGGCCTCATGTGGTTCATGTATGAGGGGAAAATAAAATAAAAGAAATAGATATAGATGAGGATTTGGAATGGTGGAAGGAAAAGAGATGACCCATGAAGTAAAGATCCACTTAAAATACAGGAAAACCAAAGGAGCAAAAAGGTGCTGGAGAAATGTGCATGTCCCATGCAAAAATAATAATGCCATGATTTATTATGTGAAAACAATAATAATATGATGGCATTAATCTTATGCATTTCCAAGAAGTGGAAAAGAGCCAAGCAAAGAATTGGAAAGGTTTGATCCACCCCAACCCACATGAGCTAGAACAAAAATAGCAAAAGAAAGATAAACAAGCTCATGGTTAATGGGATGGTGGGATTATAAAGTGATGGAAAAGAAAGGTGATGGAAATGAAATAAAAGATATGCCCCCAACTCAACTTGGGCATTAAACAAGATATCAATAGCCAAATACAATATCAAGAGGCAAATACAATTAATAATGCATGTGAGAGAAGAACCATAAGAAAAGGAGTTTTATATGATGCTCAAATGCAAGGTGGCATGATGACATGAGCATGATATCATTATGATGCAACAATAATATATATGAGGTAGCCAATATCTTACTAGGACAAGTAGCATTACAATTGTTAGACAATTGGGATGCTACATTTGAATTCGTCCAATACTTGACAAATTATGCTTTTGTCATTCACCCCCTTTTCCACTATGGATTTGCAGGCATTTGGGAAAATTCAAGTAACCCCTTTTACTTGTGAGATTTAGCAACGAATTGCTTTCTAATCTCAAGGGAATTTTGCTATGGGATTTCACATAACTCTAGCTTACCATTATTTCCTTAATAGTTCGTAGGTATGTCATCTTCCAAGAATCATGACAAATGATTCACAAATGTCTCCATATAAGATATGGGTTACATTTTGAATCCTACTTCATGTAGTGAAAACACCAGTGGGGAAAACACAATGATCATTATCTTTGATTCTTTCCTTCGTGAAGAGAATTGTTCAGGAACGTTGTCCGTTGCGCTTCTCAACACTCTGATGCAGGGATTTCAATCCCCATCGTGTTTCACACTATCTTCCATTTGCTCCATAATCGAGAAATATCATTGAATGTGAACTTTCTCAAGAATGCACCAAAAGCCAAGCAATACAATTTTTGCTTCCCTTTTGGTTTTAGTTATGGATTTCGTATTCAAAGTTTCCAATGAGTACTCTACAAGGACTTATTCACTATTGTTTTGGTTATATCGAATAACCCCAAAACTTTCACGGCGATCCATACTAGATATGGAGCCGATCTCACGAATCCAGATGGTTCACTATATATTCTAATTGAGTGCTAACTATTTCTAACTAATGGTCTCTACATCTACAATTCACCCACATTGATATCTAATATCACATTGTGATGCTTTGCATTTTGACGTTTCAAAACGCTTTGCATTCCACAATTGTTTTATGCCATTCTTATAAAGTCGAATTTCATTACTATTGATAAAATCGTAGTAATTAGATTCTCTTTTATCTTTATACCCTTTGTTGATGAAACTCTTTGATCATATCAATTAGTTTCATACTTATGTTTCTTTGGTAAACTTCTTTACACATTCAAACAATCATATACTGATAATTACCATTTGTCAAAACACAATACATCGAATATGTATTAACTTTTAACAATTCATTAAACACTCTGTATTCAAGTAATACATGGTGTTCAAGTTATTTTGCCAAACTTAGGCATGATTCATATGTGATAAGAAATCAAATGACTTTCACATATTATCATATAACTTTGAATTTAAACAATGGTTTCATTAAGTAATGAACATATCATTAAGTTGGGTATTTTTTTAAAGGCATTTTAATATTTTACAAATGTTCATGCATTATCAGTTACTTTCGAACAACAAGGATAATTCACATATAATCAAACAAGATATGAACACAAATAGAAATCATTCATAAAAGTGGAACAACTGTTTGTTACAAACACATATGGATAACCGTCTCACAAAATGTGAGATACACTAAAGAAGTTCACAACCTTTTGATTACAATAATAATCCTAAACATAAACTAAATGTTAAATGTTGAGGGAGAGTATCGTTGGCCATCATATTCATGCTCGCCATCAGCACGCAATGTCACCTCTTCTCCAGCAAGCACCCCTCATGCAGAAGGACCTGTTTTCAGTAAAACAGAACAAGTATCAAATAAACTTAACACTGCAAATGTGTTTGCAAGATTATAACATTTATAAAACTGCATATCAAATATATACCTTTGACATTGATGACCTCAGCGACAACGGGTTCAACCATCACATTCCTGAGATGTGATACGAACCTGTGAAATTCCATTGATTCCGCGTCACCTCTCATAATGCAAGTCCTGACTTGTGCTTGGTAGCTTGGTGGCAGCGATCGTAGCACAACGCCATTTGCTAAATATCCCGTCACCCAGCTATCCAGGAAGTATGCGGGCCTCATGTACGCATTATGCATGCGCTCCAAGTGGTCTTCAAGCGATGAGTTCTCCTCCATCTTAATGGAGAGGAAGTATCCCATCAGCTCATGCTCCCATATGCGTGTTTGTTCCACGAAATGTGTCCTAAGTTGTAGCATTACCGTACGAGGGTTAACATTACCCACGACAGGCCACAGCTCGTCCACCATTCCAAAACGCATTGTAACTGAAATGAAGGAGGCCATCTCTCGATGGTGATAGCGGTCTTCCCACTACTCTGGGGTCTCTAGGTCAATGGGCTGATCCAAATCCATCTCGTCAAGTATGTAGTCGACCACGTCATTCTCGCTAAGGAGAACGTGGAGACGCGCAACCCACATAGAGAAGTTTGATCCATCTAGTCTGAGCTTCTCTCCTTCTAACCAATCAATCGTCAACAAGAAAGGTGACATCGGGGAGAACCCTTTCTACATTTATAATTGCAAAATGAATTTAGACTAAGTTTATAATTAAATGAGTTAATAATAACTACACTTAGAAACACCTATCCCCTAAAGGGTTCCTAGTGATAACACGACCCCTTTTCCCCACATCTCCCCCAATCATCATGGCCATCAATGTGGGTTCAAGGGTGGATGCTAAACGTTGGTCACATCATTCATGCGACTCGTGCTCGATCTTTTGACCATCCGCGTTTTGAGGTCACGTCTCTGTAATGTGCTAGGCTCGCCAACTCAACCTTAGTGTATTCGATGTGCAACGTGGCTTACACCCACTGTATGCGAACGTAGATTGTCTGACACCCACTCACCGTGGGTCGCCTCATACCGAAGAACTTTCTTGGTGGTGAAAACTAAGGGGGAACACAATCATTGGTAATTTTAACAGGGATCATCTTATTAGGCTACCGTAGAGTATCTAATACTAGCACAAAATAATATATACAAACAATAACATTGAATGTAAATGCGATGTGATATGGTCCTTCATGTCGTGATCTCCATCCGTCGTCACTAGATTCCGGCGCCAGAGTTCCGGTGCTGTAGACACCAGGGTACTTGTGTCTTTCCGGCGTGGTAGTCTGTCACCTCCGTGACTATCTACTACTATGTAACATAAGGTAATCACTTTACCTTGGCCACAACCATATCACAAAGCAACGCCCCCTACAAAACAAAGTTAGACGCCTCTACTTTATCTTTGCATGTTTTACGTGGCTGAATGGGCTTTCGCACAAGAACCATTCTTACCTACGAACTTTCAGCACAACGCTAATCAAGTAGTTGTCTCTACTACACCCCTTTCAGGGCCCTCAGTTGCAAATGGCATAGCAACTAATGCGAGAGAGACAGACACCCCCTAAGCCACTTTATACGGTACAAGCCGTATGTCAAGCGTGGATCAGTCTCGCGAATGAACGCGTAAAGTCGGTTGGGGGCCGCTTCATCAAGCATTACTATGGTATACACAAGTACACGTGGGAGGGTAACAACTAAAATATCAACACCCACACGCTACATCTCGTGTGTTCTACCCATACTAGCATTACTACGCATAGATCTATCTCTGATAATACTATAGGGGTTACATGTATGAAAAACAATAATTTTTACCCTACGCCCCTAAACCCCTGATGTTGCCAGGACCTATCTATTAGTAATATAGTAACGGGAGGGAATTTTCGCAAACTTGCCCTTGAATAATGAAAAGCATTGTCAACGCTCAGGAGAGCGTGGTTGATGTAGACGAGCCAAAGCCGACCTCAAGGTCGTGATGAAGTCCTTGTGCTCCAGTGGCTCCAACGACTTGTGTGCCTCAAGTGTGACACCTCGCGGGGAGTTACACACGGCCGGTGCCTGATGATGACTCCCGCTTCCCCGATCCAGCAGCAGTTGCGGAAGTAGAGCTCCTGGACCCGAATCCCGCAGCGCGACGGTGCTCCGCGGTGAAGATGTGTCTCGTTCACGCAGTCCGAACTTGGGACCACGGTCACGAGAGAGAGAGAGAGAGAGAGAGAGAGAGAATATCAATTGGAGGTCTTCCCAAAAGTGAGAAGACCTTTATTGAATATTTTGTGTATTTATCTAGCCAAATACCCCCACTATATATAGGGGGAGGGGAGCTACTACCTCCCTCAAAGTCCCGGGTGAGACTAAAGGAGAGGAGAGCAGGAGGGATGGCGCCGCCGGCCACCCCCATGGGCCCCGCGTGGGAGGCCTGGCCCACTAGGGCACCGGCCACCCCCTCTGGCCCTTCTCCCTCTCACCTTTCCCTAATGGGCCCTCTTCCCTCCTGAATTGGCCCATTAAGCCTTTTGACCTTTTAATTGATTTTCTCTTTATTAAATAATTATGAATAAATGATTAAATCAATATTTAGCATTCATTCACATATTATTCAATCTCCGTGGTTATGGAACACCTTCCACCTCCACTCAAGACATCCTCCGGACTTACTGAAACACTTCCGGTTTTCTCTCTACTATTCTTCGGTGATTCTTCCGATCCTATAAACACTCTATAAGCATCATCAAACCCTTAAGCGTGATACCCTATGGTTCGGGAACACTCCAGACATGGTCGGGACACTCCCGTATTAATGATCGACAGAGGGACCAGGATGGCCATGTGACCCTTGTGCGTTCCACGAAGATCTTTTGTCGTTTGAACCGGGACGGTCGTGTATTATTCGCTTTGTCTCTCGATACTTGCATTGCCCGAGATCTGATCAATGGCATCACCATGTCGTGTTCAGTCTCGTTACTGAACAATGCTACTTGACTCGTTCCGACAAGTGATATCCCTGTGATCAAATCACACGTTGCACAGCTATTGGATATAACTTCTTCGAGTGGGCCCTTGAGTATCTTTCCGTCACGTGGACGGACAAATCCCGCTCTTGACATATATTGCCTCTATGGTTTCCTCCGAGTACCTTAACCATCTTTATAACCACTGTATTACCAAGTGGCGCTTGATGCTATCTAAGCACTCTCGGGAGACAGTGATTGATATAGCCTCACGGTCTAAGGAATAGTCTATGAGGATCCATTTATAATCATCATAACTTGAACTTCGTGACATTATCGGGTCATGATGTTTAGGTTGGGTATTGGTTCATCATCTCATTCTCAGAATGAGTTGACTCCATTTCCAACTAGCATAAATGCCACATGATCAGGAAACTTGATCGTCTGTTGACCAATGAACCAGTGACTAGAGTTTCACTTTGAACCCCTGGTTGTTTATATATTACACGTGTATTGATGTTTCCAGTCAATACAGTTATAGCATGATATTAAACTTAATCATAAACTTTATGAAATATGATAATAGTCCTTATTACTATTTGTCTCTAGGGCATATTTCCAACATAAAGCTATATCATTCTTATGATTAACAAGTCAAACTTTGGCATGCTCACAAAAACCGCTAAACATTAATTCAATCGAACAAATCCTTTCAAAGACAGCTATCAAGTCAACCAACATTTTCAATCGAACAAATCCTTTCAAAGAGAGCTATCAAGTCAACCAACATTTTCAGTGGTGTCGAGTGTCTCTAGAAATAAGCCTTCAAGACTAAGCACTACAACAACCAAGCCTTCAATTGTGAGACTTTTTTTATTACAATTGTTTAGCAATTTTTAGGCAAGACTCGGTTAATTAAGAGAGTTGGAAGCCAATTAAATACCCCATGCAAATGAAAAATCTTACTACGATAAAAAGACTCACTCCACCTATATAATATCTTAACATTTACTACTAACTAGCATGGGTTTCTCAAACTTCAAAAGTGGGGAGTCATAAGGCATACCTCTCATGTTTGGTTCCACTTCTCTCTTCCTTTTTTATTTGCTTCTTGCAAACTCGAAGTAGATCACTCTCCTGTAAATATATATGAGGACCTCGAGGCAGAAAGAAAAGAAAGAGGGAAAATAAAGATCAATGGAGAAATCATTTTATTATTTTTGAGAGAGGGAATTAAATAATAGAAAATTAGCGGCAAAGCTCGGCTAGAAAATATCAAAAACAAATCGAAATAACTAAAGATAAAGTGTTGGGGAAACCAACACGAGTTCTCATAAACTCAAATAAATACGCAACCTCAAAATAAATAAATAAATAAATAAATAACAAATAAACAGCAAATAAAGATACATGAGGAAACTTCCCTAGGCTTAGGCTTTTGCAAGCCCTTCAAGTCATTGTGGTGGCAGGAACAAGTCGTTACTCCAGTTTGCAAATTGAGTTGAGAGGTTACTAGTTGATTCTCGGAGGTTCAAAGAGAGGCTATGCATCCTCTCCATAGTCCCTCCAAGTCCTTGGAAATCTTGGTATGTGGCGAACCGAGTTTGTGGATGCTCCTCTTGATAAGGAACTTCTTGCTCCTCCTCTTGGTCCTCATCCTCTTCTGGAATCTCTTCCTCGGGTTGGTGTTGCTCAACCTGCAAGTCATATAGCAAGTGTCCTTCCTCGATAGAGAAAAGACCACTAGGCATAGGAGCGGGGTATAGACGCCCAGCTCCAACAATATGCAGATAATAAACACCACTCTCCTAGTGAGCATTTCACGGGATCTCAAGGTGGAGAAACCAACATGTGTCTCACCTAGCATGGGTTGCAACTCATCTAGGTTGATATCTAGGGCATGGGCAAGCATGGTGATCACGCCTCCTCCTGTGATTGGCCCTTGGCTTTGGGAGGCTTGGTGATCCAGGTAGCGCACAAGGATGGCGCCCAAGTTGAGTGACAGGTTGCAATTGATGTAAGCAGCCTTTGTGAGGACTAGGATGTCCTCCTCATTGAGTCTCGTGAACTCATTACATGCCTGCAAGTTGTTAGCAATAACATAGAACAAATAAGGAATTGCAGGATGTTGAATATTCTTCCCCTTGTTCACTCTAGTGGTGAAGCTCATTCCATTATAGTATTGTTTAGGGCAAGGATTTAAGCCAGTAAAGGATGCACATAAAGCCTGAACATCATTGTTTGGCCAATTAAAGCATGCGCATCATTTATCTAATGTTAAAGTGTAGTTGTTGTTCATTATACGGAAAGAAATAGTGTTCTCTCCTTGCCATTGTTTAACGGTGCTATGCAACGAATTTAGGAATTCAATGGTTAAGCGGAGATAAGTAGGCACATAATTGTACACAAAGTTTTGCAGTCCAGCTCTATTGCAAAGTAAATTAAAGTCATCAGAAATACTGAGTTGGTTCAGTATAATAGGGCAAGCCCACTTGGTGGCCTTCACTTCACGGTTCTTGATCCTATTGAAGCATTCGCAATGGGCCTCATCCCTGAACTGTATCCCCATGTGTTCCTGAGCGACAGCCCGAGAAGCACTAGCGGTGGCATGAGCATGAGTTTGGCTCTTGTGTTCATCATCTAAAACATTGAAGAAAGGAAAAATAAATTTTTTTGATCCAACAACAGTAAATACAATATATTCCTCATCATAGCATACTAAGAATCTCCTCAAGATAATAATCTAGGCAAGAAAATTATGGATATTGGTTCATAGTTGGTCTCACCTTAGAATGATATTAACAATAGATCCAAGATGAATTTGCAAAAAGTAATTGGGGGATCGGGGGAGAAACATATCGTAGATCACTCGTGTGCGAGGAAATCGAACGAAATTGAATGGAGATGAAGATCTCTTGAGGTGTTGAGAGAGTTTGGAGGTACAAGAGAGGAAAAAGATTGAAGTTTTGGAGTTGGAGGTACCTTCCCGTGCAATTTTGTGGTCGGACGCAACTATACTGGCGGAACATGTGTTTCCGCCGTATAGTTGGCGTTCTGTCAAAATATTAGGGTTTCCTCCTGACTGCGCAGCTATACGGACACAACTATATGGCCAGAACAAAATGTTCCCGCCATATAGTTGGTCGTTAAACTGTCTTTCCCTGCGAAAGAAAACATACAAAGGCATCGATATCTATACAGCGAGAACTATATGGCCGGAATTTTTATTCCCACCGTATAGTTGGTCGTTGAACTCCCACTACATTAGAAAAGAAATTATATAGAGGAACTAATATCTATATGACCAGAGCTATATGGCCGGAATTTTTGTTCCTGCCGTATAGTTGGTCGTTAAACTCCCAGTACATATGAAAAGAAAATTGTCGATGACAAAGATATCTATACGACCAGAACTATATGGCCAGAATTTTTATTCCCGCCGTATAGTTGGTCGTTAAACTCTCTGTATTCATGAAAAGAAAATTGTCGAAGGAAAAGATATCTATACGTCCGGAGCTATACGGCTAGAATTTTTATTCCCGCCGTATAGTTCGTCGTTAAACTCTCTGCATGCATCAAAAAAAATATGTTTCCTCGAGAATTACTTATTTTCCTGTAACTTAGTGATAAAAATTGACAGTAAATATTGTCGACCAACAATAACATGAATAAAGCAGAATTTCAAGTACGACCAAACTTCTTCTCCTCAACTGGATTTGCTAGCACTATTTATTAAACATGAACTCAAACTAAAACTAAAACTTAATTCAAACATTTATTTAACATGGGTTGCCTCTCATGGAGCGCTCTTTTATTGTCAATAGCTTGACCTTAATGCTACTCACTTGGGCCAGATGAGTGGAACATCCACTCCAAAGTAATTGTCCTTCAAAGTGATGGCCTCGTTCTCGTCATGTTTGGCTTCCTTTTTCCTGGGGAATGGATAACAAAGGATCCCGCGAAGGAAATTGTAACTTCATGTTCCCTTCATGAAGGTTAATTAAATCCTTTATATTTCTTAAGAAAGGACTGCCTAGTATTATAGGAGCAACAATATCTTCAGGCATGTCAACCATAACAAAGTCAATTAGAGCATGGTAGCCTTTGATGTAAACTAAAGTGTTCTCCTTAATTCCTACAGCTTGTTTGTAGGTCGAATCTGCTAGATGCAATTTTAACTTAGTAATTTCAAAAGAGCCAGACTTGTTAAAAAGACTCTTCGGAATTGTTGAGATGCTTGCACCTAGATCACAAAGTGCAGCTATCTCATTGGTTCCAATCTTTATCTTAATAGTAGGATCAAATATGTCATCTAGCTTAACACGTAACTTTTCAGCAATTTTCTTGTATTCCTCTTCAAGCTCGTGTACCTTAATTGCTACTTGATCAACAAAGTGTTGAAACATGGCTTCATCGTTACCTTCATTACCACAATTTTGACGTTGATCCTCTTTACGAGGTCTTCGATGGTGTAGCTTGGTGAAGGGGCATTACTATAATCAAGTTCTTCAGGCTCCTCCCTTTGGATCCTCATCATTTTGAGTTCTTCAAAAGGACTGGGCTCAGCTTTACCTGAAAATTTAGCTAGAATGAGAGTTTGACTCTTGGTTATCGTACCTAGCTGTGCCTCAACGATCCTCGTTCTTTCTTGAAGGGCCTGCAAATCATTTCTCAAACTAACAGCTTGGTTAGATAATTTACCAAGCATGGAATCATGATTCTCCATTATTTTAAAAAGAATATTGTTTTGTTCATTTTGTGAGTCTATAAAAGACTTAAGTGTTTCTTGGAGACTACCATTTCTAGTTCCCATATTATTAGAATTACCTGAAGGACTAGAATAATGTTTCTGAAAGTTAGGGTTGCAACTCTTCTTCCAAGCAGGGTTTTACGAGCTACAAAGTCTATGTCTTCAATATTTGTTTTAGGGGTGGCTCTTACCTAGGTTTCCTTACCTTTTACGGCTAGTATGAGCTCAGCCAACTTGGCATTGAGTTCTTCGTTTTCTTGTGGTGAAATAGCGTTCACCTTCTTCGTGTTTGATCTTTCCACATGCCATTGGGCATGGTTGTCTTGCATATTGTCTAGCAGCTGCTTTGCTTCGGTAATATGTTTACCCATAAATGTTCCTCCAGCTGCAGTATCAAGCATAGACTTAGATATAGGATTAAGAGCATGATAAAATAAATGGAGGATTAACCAATCTTCCATCCCATGACTAGGACAGTTTCTTAGGCATTGTTTTATCCTCCATGCAAGTGCTAGTGGCTCATGCTCTTCCTATCTAAAACCAGTAATATTAGATCGGAGTTGCATAGTCTTTGCAGGTGGGAAAATTTTAGTCATAAATAAAGAAGTACATCCCACCCATGATGTAATAGTATTTCTAGGAAAAGATAGCAACCATTCTTTTGCTCTCCCTCTTAGAGAGAAAGGAAATAGACATAATTTGACTACATCAGGGTCAACATATTTTATACGCAACATATCACATATTTCAGTGAAAGTATTTAAGTGCATACCTGCGTCTTCAACAGCAGAGCCTCCAAATAAAATCTGTTGAACCAAACTTAAATAATAGGGCTTAATTTCATAGTCATCAGCAGCGATTGTTGGCTGAGTAATAGGAGTACGTAAATAATCATTGTTGCGAGTAGCAAACTCCCCAAGCTTCTTTTTAGCCATATTTCGTATGTTTTTGGGTTTTCTTAATCAAAGAATTATAATAGCAAAAACAAGAATTTAAAGGCTAACTAAATTTTTTGGTTTATCAAATAAAAACTAAAAGCAAACTAAAAAATTAAAAACAAGAATTAAAACTAGCAAGGTTCCGAATAACCTCACCAGGGTAGCTATTGCTTCCACGGCAACAGCGCTAGAAAAAGGGTTAATACCTTCGATCTGGATTACAAATGCGTAGTGACTTTACTTTAACGAACCTTTAGGAGTTTTAGAATTCCTTTGTGTTTTTACCGGACCAATAGCTTGTGTCTTATTGTTGTTGTCGATGATGGCAAGAGAGAGGGCCTAGGGCGTTTGGTTTCACCTGTAGATGTGCAAAACATCTGATGGGAATAAAAGATGGAAATAAAGTATGCATGTTCTTGTTAGAGCAAGATAAATTATATGTGGGCAGTGCATCCATAATTGCTATTGCCTCCGCAATCACTTATAGCAATAACCTACTTGTCTCATCCGTAGAAGAAAGAGAACTAATGATATGCATAGTGATGTCACCGTTAATCCCAAGTAAATTCCTCACATACAGCCGTACTACCCCTTCTGTCACTAGGGTTCCCAACCTACAGATCAGTCATTACTCATACTCCCTATACCTAGATCAACCCTCAGGGTCTTGGGTACCTGATAAGTCCTTGGATTGAGGCAAGAGAGGATACAATAATCATCATGTCATACAAACTAATACATGATCCCATCTATGATAAATAACATGCACAATTGCTACATGGCTAGGCCAAAGCCCTTATCCCAAGGAGAATTACTCACACATAGAGATGAGATTAACAATCACAAACATTGTAATGAAAATCATGAGATTGATAGCAATAGTCTGCCAATGTCGCCAATTGAAGAAGAGATCTACTATTACAAGTAGTGGAATATGGCCATGGACATGGAGAAGGCTTTTGAGATCTAGAGGCGGCTAGAGATATGTGGCAGAGATTTTTTGGCGAGGTATGGCTTGTTTTCTCGTCACCCGAGGCTTCTTTATATAGGGGTCCCTTCACGAAAGTTGTTCTGTTTGACCTAACGATGGCGGTGCCAACTATATGGCCGAAGCTATACGGTCGGAATTTTTGGTCCGGTCGTATAGTTGGTCGTTAAAGCGTCTGCCTCCGTCTTACGGCTCCTGGTTTCTTCTAGTAGTTGGAAATCTCGTATCTTTGACTTTAATGTAGTGATTCCCTCCTTTAGACGATATTATCTGTGCAGGGAAAATATAAAAGAAAGGATTGCATACCCTTCTGAATATTAGCATTAGTGGCAGGGTTTAGAGAGATATTTCATCAAAATTATGAACAATATCCAGTTTAAATGTGGACGTAGATGGCTATATTTCAGAGCCATCAGTCTCCCACAGACTCAAAGGCTGGGTGAGTTGTCGGCGTGTGGATGGCGAAGTTGAAGGTGTCGAAGAGGAGACGGTTCTCCGTTGGAGTGGAGTTGTAGATCGCGGGTGCTGGGGTCGTCGACGCCGCAACATAAATGCTCCCAGTTCCCATAGACGATGCTAATTAACAAGGGGTTAACTCATCAATTCCCATTGGTAATGGACTTGGGCTTTACAAAGTGGGGAGCACTAGAGGGATCGATCGGCTAACAAACAAACACATTGAGGACATGAAGTTTACCCAGGTTCAGGTCCTCGAAAGGAACCCTACTCATGCTTGTCTACTCTGGATTATTGATGGAATCAAGGATTATAGGGGTGCGTAGATGCAATCTGGCGATGTATGAACTAGGGTTGATGATGTACCCCAACATATAGCAATCACCATTGGTCCACATCATTCTACACCAACTATCACTACTAAGGTGAATTCTTTCCATCTCTTGCCTTCCTTCGGTTATCATGTGAATGGGATCCTACTTGAGACGAATTCCTATTTTATGACTAGGCCCATCACCATGACGCCAAGAGGAGGAAACAAGGATGCACAAGGAGCCAAGACCCTCAAGAACGAAGCCTAGAAGATAAGAAAGAAGAAGCAGGCGAAGCAACCCTGGAGTCTCCAGCGAGCGCATCCTAGACTCTCCGTCATGAGCACCACGAAGGCTCTGCGCTGCGTCTCCGTCCTAGTCTCCAGCCAAGCTTCTAGGAGCTCTAGAGATATGCCCGAAGTCTACCCCGTAGATGACCCAGGAGTCTCTATCCCCCGCACCCCGGAGTCTTCGGCCTGAGTGACACAGGCCTTCGCGCCTTGATTTGGGCCTGGCCCATGTAACACCCCCAAACTCCCTTTTATGCCTAAAATACCCCTAGCTCATGGATGGCCTATATATATGCCCCCACTCCCACCTTGAAACCCTAGAATGGAATGCATGATGAATTGAGGCATGTGTCAAGCCCTGGATGGGATCCCCCTGTCTATAGTTTATCTATGAGTTGTACAAGGCCTTCTTAATTGAAGTTGTCAAGGCGCTCTTCTAGTTCTTGGTCTCTCCCATGTATCGATTGTAGTAGTGCTAGGTCTCTCCCCATTGGGATTCTACTTGGTTGATACTCTCTCCCTACGTGTGATTCTATCAAGAGCTAGCCAATCTCTCTCAAGGGATTCTACCTTTGATCTCTCCCTTGAGATTCTATTGGGTTGGTGGTTCAGGCCAACGAGAGCAAACCGGATTGTATCGGGTGTGGTGTGTGATTGTATCGATTTCTCCTTGCGTTTTCATCGTGTTCTTCGCTCCCTCCCCCAAATCCCCTCGAATCTATGAAGATCGGGCCACCCCAAGGGTAAATCCACAAGGGAACCCATAATAGTTGCGATGATCCTTCTCGCTGCTCCTTCCTGGCCTTTATATGGGAGGCCAGGTCTCAAGATAACAGGCTGAGTGGGTTGCAGATTTAGGGTTTTTCCTCTTTTAAGTTTTCTATCTACATCTTGTCGTGTCCTCCAAGGAGTTGCATCTCCTTAGACTTTGGGCCACCCAAAACTTCCTGGGCCCCGGTTTCACCGTGGGCTTCTCTTGGGCCAGACCATATAGGCTAATCTTGGGTACCAGTAGGGAATACGCATGTCACTTACCATTGAATATCGATGCCATGTATCCTTGTTGTCCTACAAGCTCAAAGTAAGATAGAACACAATCATACAAGGCAACACAAGCCCAGTTAATTCAAACCATTAGAGATCAATCAGAACTTCTATGCCCCATGTCAAAAGCAAATCTAGCTTGAAATAAAACTCGTGATCCTCGTATTGCACCTTTTATATTTTTGTATCCTAAATTTTGTAAGGTAAAAACTTAACACAAACAGGTGTCGAATATAAATGAAAATAAAGTAGATCTACCCAATCATGTGATCTAGTCAAGGCTTTCAAGTGCAAACTTTAGTTACTGAGCTCTCATAATCTCTATACCTTAGTAATGATACAATGCGAAAAGAGTGCAAGACCATGTCTAAAGAATCATAGCATTGGAGCATCTCATTAGAACACACACATCAATAAATCATGGCTACCAAACACTTCTTTTCCATTATTTGCTTTTCTAGAGCTTCAGTACTTTAGTAACAAAATCATGCCAAAACTTAATGTAAAATTTGGTGTATCATGAGTGCCAATACTCTTATATATCATAGAATTACTACTATAGATGTTTAATCAACTCGTAGACGAAATCTAGAGGTTTCCCCCATAAGGATCGTTTGTAGGCCAATGGAGTTGTTAGCATCCCATGGTGTGTGACAGTGTTATAGACACGCATAGAGCAATGTCATTTTTTATTAACAAGTAAAATTTTGGCATGCTTGTCAATCACCATTGAACATTAGCTCCTTCAAACAAATCCTATCAAGTGTATCATCAAGCCAATCATTAAATATGTGGGGTTGAGTATCTATAAGGCTAAGATCTTAAGACAGTTAAACTTATCTCTTTTGGCATATACCTCAAAACTTTGAAACATCAATTCCAATTCACAACTCCCTCTATAATCAAACTATTAAGTCTATTAGTTTAAATATGATGATTTTGAGCTACTCATAACTATCAGAGTAATAATAGCGCTAGATTGTTTTGGCTCAAACTGATATCCATGTCATCCTGATTCTTTTTGGTCCTAAGATGGATGCCGAAAAGAACATGCGGTGAGGTTGCAATAGAGCCCTGCTATCCCATGAGGCAGGACCCATAGGGGGTCAGGGTGAAAGATTCTAGTCTGTGGGTTGGTGTTGTGTGCTCCGTCATACCCCGCGTTGTAGGAAGGTTGGCTGTGACACGACATGGGCCCGCCGTCAGCGTACGAGTGAAGGATTGTGCTCTATGAGAGGCATTCTCGGTGCGACATGCCTTCGCACCCTCCGGGTGGCGAGGCCCGCAGAGATCTGACGTGGCGCCACAAGCCCATGCCAGCCACAGTTTCTCGCAGTCATGGGAGCCGCCGAGAGCCAACGTGGCACCATGAGCCTAGCCCAGAGGCAGTCTCTTGTTGACATGGGGCCTGACTAGAGAAGACGTGGATCCGTATGTCCATGTCGTCCGCGGTTTCTCCTGGATGTGGGTCTATCCGCAAGCCCATGCCATCTCTCAACGTATACATTAGATGACACGGATTCTCGCAGGCGAAGATACGAGACACTATAGATCGTATACGTTTGTGGGTTATCACACCTATATTGTACCGTGGGTCCCGTCCATAGCCGAGCTGGCAGCTTTAGATCGTACGTGTACGTGGGTTCTCATGGTGACTACATGCATCGTATTGCATCTCGCAACATTAGCTCTCACCATCTTCGGGTTCTCGCGGTGAGGTCATGCGTAGCCTATAAGAGACACCTTCTTCTTCATGATTTCTTGAGTCACATTTCCTACTCTCTCCCCTTTGTCCATCTTGCATTTCCTGAATGATGTCCTAGAAGAGACGCAACGATCCACCGGCTACCGTATATCTTCATTCGTTGTTCGTCCACACACTCGGTTTCTTCTTGGTATTCGATTAGACCTGCACGGTATTGTTGGGTTTGCAACATAGAAACCAAAAAAATTCTATGATAGGGACAACTAATAACAAAGATCTATCTATCTAAATACAAGCAATGGGTGGATATACATCCATAGAGATCTTACCCTCGTATACCGAAAAAACTTTGTTAACGAAATCTGATTTTGTCAATAATGTAGCCGTACACTTGCCGATCTCAAGATCAAGTTGAAGTATAGGGCCTCAAAGTATCAGCGCATCCGTGATTGCTCACACGTCCAGCACCTCGACAACCTCTGTGTCCTTGCTCTAGCAAAGCAGTGGAAGCAACAGATACTTCCAGAGAAACCACCATGAACATTTACTTCGCTAATCTGAAGCCATGGAAAATTTACTAAAGAGGGAGAGAGATCCTTCATGATGAGGTTTGTTTGAAGAGGAGGAGGAGCCATCCTTTTATAGGTGAGGGGGCATCCCCAAAATCCATGGTGGTGCCCCACCTCTCCCATATTAATGGTGAGTGGAGATTCCACTAAGCCCACTCCCTTTAAAATCAACTCCACTCAACTTGCATTTATTTTCCACCAAATTAATGCAATCTCTCATTAAATAAAAACAATTATTATTTATTTTATTCAAACAAAATTAATTACTTTAATTAACAAACATCTGCATAAAACCCCTTAGAGCATATCTAGTAGTAACCGTAAAAGAGGTCAAATCTGAACATTTCTGGCAACATACGAGCCATTCTTGGTTTTTGGCGCAGATCAAAGCCCGTAAACCTCACTCGGCCTGTAAATGTTTTTCGGTGGCCCATTAAATGCATGATGAGACCAGTATATCTAGTGGTCAGAGAGGGCGGACCAAGTGAAACCCTATCCCTCTTTGCCGCGTGCCCTCTCCCTCTCCGCTGCCGCCGGGAACCTCTCCAGCAATCAAATCTAGCTCGTCACCGCCACCATTCCCTACACCGTCGCCACCAAACGCTATGCCTCGCCACCATGCATCCCGAAAGCTCGTCACCGCCACCATTCCCTGCATCGGCTTGCGTGGCCAGCTCCTCAAGGCCGAGGAGGAGCTCTCCGCAGTCGTACCGTCGGCGCCAAGAAGCACACCGTGCTCTGGTGGGTGCATTCGCCGCACATGTCAGCGTTGCTCCTCCCCTATGCCCCCGCGTGGTATAGGTAACCTCATCGGAGGCAAGCTCGTCACGGCAACGCCCGTTATCTCCATCGAGCTCAATCTCCTCCAGGTAACATTATTACGTGATACCTGGAGAGAGCGATAGCTCCGATGACAGCGATGGAGGGTCACTGGTCCCGCGCGATTTCGTGGACTCCGACGAGGCGAAGCAGCACGCGCTCCTGCGCCTTTGTCGCTGATCGGAGCGCGCACACCAACGCGCCATCGCCACAGAGGCGAGGGAGCCTTCCGAAACGCTCTGGCTTATCAAGCACCAGGAGGCGGAGGAGCGTGAGGTGGAACGCCTCCAGCACCAGGAGGCGGAGAATGCCAAGGAGGCGGAGGAGCCTCCAGTGATCAACCTCGACTAGAGCGGCAACACTGTCTCTGCCACCATCCGGCAACACGCAAGGCTTGGAGAGCCACATTTTTGTGTAGAATGTATGCGTTGTCTTCCTTTTGTTGCTTTTGTTTGTAATTAGTATGTAAATTATGCTCATCTCTGAACTAAAATTGAACTGAAATTTGTGGTGTTCATCCTCTGAATTTTGCCGCGAAGGATGTTCTTCCTCTGTTCGCAAATTCAAATTGTTCAGTTTAGGTTTTACACGCACTGCTCGGCGCCGCTTCTCGCGAAGTGAGTAACAGATTCAGTGCCCCGTACTCCGGCATTTACGGTTTGCTATTTACGGTTACTGCTAGAGATGCTCTTACAATACTTTGATATCACATCTGAAACCATTTTCTGCAATTTGACCCGAGTCAATTCCGGTGTCCATCGAAATAATCCCAGCGCTTTCAAATCCTTTCTCTGGTATTATATCTGCTCCATTTGGTGACGGTATACCTTAAGTGTGTTACCCTATGATTCACAAATAATGCAGGCATGATTGAGACCCTCTCTGATCAATAATTAGCAGTGGGACCTAGAGATCCATACTGACTCCCACATATTCAACGATGACTCTAGTGATTGTGAGAATCTTTGATGTCGTAACTAAACCCCTTTGTGTCGCGATATATTACATATTCGAGATTCGATTATCAGTATACACATACCTAGTTTGATCTTGTTATTGACAAGTACTCCTTTTCTCGTTCCTATGATATAACATTCTTTGTGATCTTATCACTTGCTTGCAAGCTATGTTGATGTGATATCACCGATATGTCCCTAGGTATATCTCTCCATCATCGGGATGGACAAATCCCACTCTTTATACATTAGCCTCTACATAACACTTTAGGAGTATCTAAACCCACCTTTATTGTCACCCTATTATAGTGTGACATTTGATGTTATCAAGTTACTTTCCTGGTATTAGTGATTGACATGATCTCATGGTCTAAGGATTGGGATCACTTCGCATGATGTTATAGCAATGTATAGATAATGACTTGGATCGTATTACTATACTTCGGATGAATGTTCATCACATCATTCCACCAATGTTGTGACTTTGTTATTAACAACATCGAATGTCCATGATCAGGAAACCTTGATCATCTTGTTAATCAACGAGCTAATTTAAATGAGAGGCATAAATAGGAACTCTTATTTGTTTATTAAACACACATGTATTAATTTTTCCTATTAACACAATTATAGCATGAGAAATAAACATTTATCATAAACATGGAATAACATAATAACCACTTTATTATTGCCTCTTGGGTATATTCCCTTCAGTCTCCCACTTGCACTAGAGTCAATAATCTAGTTCGAAACTTGCACATTCTATCATCTATGGCTTTCTGGTGGTGTATATACGTGTTGCTTGTGGTAAACCTAATATTCAGATCTGACACTTTCAGGTATGCATGTCTTTGCATCTCTATGCATCATTCATTCTCAAATGAGATGGCATTGTATAAATTCAGTCCTTTGGTGAGACCTCGGTTCCTTGGAGTTTAAAACATGTGGATAATATTGTCTTACAATATATATTCATAGCACTAGCCTATTGTGAACCACACCTAGTTTGATAATAAACTACTTGAGACAAATGCCCTCCTTTGCTGCTACTAGAGAAGTCATATACTCATCCTTTGTTGTACTATCCGTCACAATGTCTTAACTTTGGAACTCATCCAAATCCATCGTGGTACTTCCTTTCCATTACAGTGTGCCACCCATAGTCTAAATTGAGACAAACTTAATTTTCATCTTGTGACAAACTAGTATCAATGTATCATTTTACAATGAACTATTTTTAACTATTTACAATGAACTATTTGTCACCTCTACATAAATAACATATTCTTAGTTCTTCCAAAGCTCAAAATAATATCCTTACTATTATCCAATGATCACCTTATGAGTCATTCTGGTATATGCTAATAACATTTAGAGCATAGGACATATATGGATATGTACATATCACGGTATACATGATTGGTCAAAATATTCATGTGATTTCACTCACCAAGTGTCAAAACACTTGAATCATGTTTCACTCGCCAAGTGTCGATACACTAGAATCTTGATACAACCCTTTCCATGTGGTAAGAACCTTTCTTGTCGTTTCCATATTGAACTCAGTCAATATCCCATCTATGTACATTTCGAACAACCATATTAGTGTCTCAATCTATCCATATAGATATTGATGCGTAATATTCTGGTTTTTCCCAATCTTTCATCGAAATATAATTTTAATGAAATTCTTAACTTGTGTTAACAAAAGATACATCATTTCCAATCAACAACATGTCTTCTACATAATGTATTACAAATATGTCTCAGTGCTCCAACTTAATTTCTTGCAAATGAAAGCATCTTCATCATCTCTGATGAAATTAAACATTTTAAGAGTTTCATCACGGTGAATATTCCAACTCCGCTATGCTTACTTCAACCATTGAAGTTTGCATGCCCTTTTAGCATCCTTTTAATAAACAAAACCCTTCGGACCGTGTCATGTACTCATCCTAGGTAACCATTTTATTAGAAGAACTTTGTTCTATTTGTTCCACTACCATATACCAAAATTGACATATGTAGTGGTTACTATAATAATCCGTCCAGACTAAATATTGCTACAAAATATAAAATCATGTCATAGTAAACTCCGTGAACATTATCGTAAACTCTTTTTCGACGTGTCTACTATTTCATAGATGTGAAACATCCATGTCTATTATTTTATATATCCAAATTCGACCAATAGGCTTCACACCTTTCCGGAGGGTCTTCGAAGTTCAAAAACTTGATTTCTAATGTATGGAAACTATCATGGATTTCATGACTTCTAATCACTGATAGCTGTGAGATTCAACACATTTTGTATGGTTTTTATTGATGTTTTTCTCCCGGATTTGATCGTTTTCTAGCTTTACCTAACACTAATACTTCGGTAGTGAAGAAAACTTGGTTTTTAATGTGTGTTTTAGGTTCTGAACATCAATAGAAGGTTTTAACTAGAGAAACACAATATTCAGGCAAAAACAAGCAAGTCTCTCTTTGAAAGTAACCGAGGGAAGCGTATAGAGGATTTAACGAGCAACTATACGACGGGAACAATTTTCTGGCCGTATAGTTCCCTCGGTATAGCTACCGCCACCTCCTTCTTGTCAAAAGGGACAACTTCTGTGAAGAGGTTGAGGATGAAAACACAACACAGTAGTCGCCTTCCCATCTAGAAGGGAGAAACAAGAGATCCGGAGAAGAAGGGGAAGACGTTCTTCATCTCGATCCATGATCTTCGACCTCCTAGCCAATACACCCCCATAGCCATTACTTGTACTTGAGAGAGAGAGAGAGATCTTCACCTTGCAAGACTAGGGTTTGAGATTGTTTCTTCCCATGTTGAATTGTGTTGGATTACTTTTCTATTCTTACTGTGGATCTCCAAGGTAATATCGAGAAGAACTCCCTTTATTTAATTATATTGATGATGATTTCTTCTCTCATGTGTGTGTAAGTTCCTTGGGAGTGGGAGATGTAAGGGATTGGTGAGATGTGATGTGCCTCTATATATTTTCCATTACTTTGTGATTTATTCTAATTACTATATTATGTGTGCTTGACTATTTGTGGGATGCCTAATGCTTGGTGTCAAATTAAGGGCCCAGACAACATGATGCTTTGTTCTACATAGATAGGATCCTGTTCGCTAGCAAACCGGCGACCCCCGAGTGACACGAGGATATCAATGGAAAACTACTATACTCAAGGATAACGAGGAACCACCGTGCTTATTGCATTAGTCCGATCCAAGGAGCTTAATCGCTAAGCGACCTGAAGGGACTTAATCATCTAGTGTCTGATCATGATTTTGGTAACAGACTAGTAGGATTATTGAAGTTGGGATGAAATCTACCAAGAGGAGTTTCGGATAATTATGGGTTGCTCACCTACACATATACTTATAAGATTATAATTGTTACACTCATTATTCGTCCACCCGGCACAGTCACTATCACCATGAACTGAATATCCCCGCGCCTTCTTTCGTCATCTGTAGAAAACAACAAACAACTTAATCGTTCTTTACTTTTATGATTTTTATTTCTGAAGTTTACATTTAGTTTTATTTAATACAACCAGTTTAATCCAAATTCAATTCTCATTTCTACACTTGCAGTTAATTCACTCGAAGACCTCTGACAACTTTGGGTGTGACAGAGACTTCACTATAAACTCTTACATTTGGGCTTCTTGTGGGATCGATATCTATACTTTGAAACTAGCTACAAACGATCGGTGTACTTGCAGACATCAAGCTATTTTCTAGCGCCATTGTTGGGGTGCTAAGGCTAAGTGTTTGTCTCTTGACATTTCAGGTGTTACTACTACAAAATGTTCTCCCTAGGAGACAAAGGGTCTTCACGCTCTGGTAGGACCTAGTTACCAGATAATATTGATCGCGTGCCTGCTCAGAGACGTGAGGAAATTATTGAAAAACTTTTAAGATCGAATAAAGTTGAAGTTGAAAACTTGAGTGATATAATGGAAATCATGTCTATTTACAGGAAAACTCCCAAGAAACCTGAGAAAACTCTTAGAGAATACAATGCTCCAAGTTCTGAATTTCTTAAACAACCAATAGAATTCCCTAATCCTGGAGTTAGAGAATATTGATTTGATGGTGGAATTATTAAAATTTGGCAGGAAAAAGCTTTTAGTGGAAGGGAAGATGAAGACCCAAGAAGACATCTTAGAGAGTTTGACAATGTCGTAACATCACTTGGACCAAAAGGTTTGCCAAGAGACTTCTCCTTTAAAATTATTTCGTTGGTCTCTTAAAGGTAAGGCTCTAGACTGGTTATATTCCCTCCCTCGCCATTACATTAAATGTTGGGAAAATTTCTTTTTCAAATTCATAAATGGGTTTAATCATTTTAAAAAGGTAACTGAACTAAGAAAGAATATAGGCAACTTTAGTCAGAACGTGGGAGAAAACTACCCACAACCCTAGGATAGATTCTTTGGAATGATCAATAGTATTCCTAATCATGGTTATTCCGAATCAACTATTTGCCATTTATTTTACCACAGTCTTAATACTCAATGTAGAGAGTTCCTTGACTTCTCAGCAGGAGGATCGATAAATACTTTAACTATTAAAGAATATTTGGAATTGATGTCTACTAGGGCTAAGAATGATTCTTTATATAATCCTAATTTTGGCAGTAAGCTAGAAAAAGGGATACTTCAGATAAGTCTTGATCTTCTGCCTGAAGTAAGCAAAAAAATGAAAGAAAAAGGTATAGCTTCTGAACTTGTTAAGGAAAATAAAGTATACTTGTTACAAGTTTTAACTGAAAAAGATGAAACTAGGAAAGTTTTTCAAGAATTAAAACATCGACAAGAAAATCTCATAATAACCTACATAAGCACTTTCAAAAACATAAAAAGATTTTGGCGGAACTCACGTAAAATTATGATGAGATCGGCCAAGTAATAAAATTATTTCACAAGTATCTTAGTACGATCGAAACCCAGTGTGAACAAATAGCATCTGGTTATCAAAGTTTTATTCAAGATGATATACATATTCTTGTTCCTACAAATGTTGCTACAAGAAGAGGTGTAGTTGTTACAAGACCATTAGGACCACCATAATATGAAGCTGAAAAAGAGAAAAAGGAAAAAGCCTTGCTCGAAGCAAGCTAAGAAGATGATACACTGGTGGATCCTCAAGATGAAACTACTCAAGAAACACAAGATCAAACCAAGGAGGGCCAAGATGATGCACATGATCACTGTTATGACTCTGATGCAGAGACGGTTGATCCAAGAGAAGAAAATAAATAAGCAATGAAGATGAAGTTGTTGTAGTAGAAAAGAAGAAAAGTGATAAGCAACAACAAAAGAAAGCAACAAAAGAGCCTGACCCCCATCAAATGTAAAATACAAGAATAAGAAAGGTGAGAAAAAGCTTCCTTATCCAGATCGAAAAAATAAAGCGCCCGATCAGGTAATCTATGATTCTTTTACAAAGGCACTTGGTGACCTCCGTCTAGAAATTCTATTTGCAGATGCAATCAAAGTTCCTACCTATTCTAAATTCCTCTATGATATTCTTAGTAGAAAGAAAGAAATAACTGAAACCGTTGACATGGTGACTAGTTATCCTGCTAATGGGAAGCTATTGTCTAAATCAGGAGATCCCAGAATACCAAATATTTCATGCTCAATAGGAAAAACTGATACTCACAATGCCATGTGTGATTTAGGTGCAGGAGTTAGTGTAATGCCATACTCCCTCTATAAAAGGTTAGGATTAGGGGAGTATTCCCTTACTACTATCACTTTATAGATGGCTGACAAGTCCACTAAACAAGCCATTGGTATGATTGAGGATGTTCTACTTAGAATAGATGAGCATGTTATTCCCACTGATTTTATTATTCTTGAGATGCCAGAAGATGAAAATTATCTATAATACTTGCAAGACCTTTCCTTAGTACTACAGGAGCATCAGTTGATCGTGCCGAGGAAAAAAATAATCTTCAATGTTTATGATGTTGAAGTCATCCGGTATTTTCCCAAGAAGCTAGAAGCAGGAAAAAGATATATTCCACCGGCAAAACGAGTTCATGTGGTAAGTGTCTTTGATAAGGGGAAACCCAAGGTAATAATTCAAGAATAGAGAAGGGGTTGAGTTATTCAACAATTCTTAATAAAATGCTTAATGGGAATAAACCAATCACATCAATAAAATAAAATAAAGAATAAAAAGTTTATCACATTCCTACCACTTTTTCACAGACATTTTTGCGGAAGCGCTCCCGTGAAGACGCAGCTGTCAAAAAGTAGTAGAAACATCAATTGAATGAATGTAGAATAAGTATAAAAATATAATTTTGAGTTTTATTTACAACGGTTAAAATTCTGCTCTTTACATGTTGATGTTGGTCGACAGTTTCTACTGTCATTTTTCTGTTAAAATAAGGTATTTCGTTAAGTTTCGGGATAAGTAGGTATTCTTGAAGAAATAGAAATTTTTTGTTCAGTACTGATGGTTTAACGACCCACTATACAGCGGGAATAAAAATTCTGGCCGTATAGTTTGGTCGTATAGATATCTTTGCCATCAACAAATTTTCTTTCGAAGGAACAGAGAATTTAACGATCAACTATACTGTGGGAATGTAAATTCCGGTTGTATAGCTCCGGTCGTATAGATATCGATGCCTTTGTACAATTTATTCTCAAAGGTACTGACTATTTAACGACCAACTATACGGTGGGAATAAAAATTCCGGGCGTCTAGTTCCGGTCGTATAGATATTGATGCCTGTTTTAGAAATTTATCTCGAGGGTACACAAGGTTTAACGACCAACTATATGGCGTCATCATTGTGAACCAGCCGTATAGTTGCGTCCGTATAGTTGCATTCTGCATAAAGAAACCCTAGTTCGCGACAGCACCGCAACTATACGGGCGGAACAACATATCCCGCTCGTATAGTTCCGGCCGTATAGTTCGGCATGACTACAAAATTGGGCCTGGGCGGCTAGGTTTCTTCTCCTTCCTTATTATTTTTCTCATATTCTCTCTCCAAACCTCTCAAAACCCACCTAGAACTCTAGATTCTTCATGGATTTCGTTCGTTTGAGTGGAGAAATCAACAGATTGGTATGTTTCTCTCCCTATCCATGCTTTATTTTTAGATTTCCATGGTTGAAACTCTCACATTGATCTAGTGGATGAACTCAATGTTGTTTAGCTTTCCCTATTGATTTCTCACGTTAGGATTGAATTTTTCCACGTAGGATCATTCGTATATCATGTAGAAACTATATGCCTAAGGTTTTATGGTGAATTTTTTCAGTGCATCAAGGTGAACAAAATCGGTAACATTTTTCGCAAGAGCAAGCGCCAACATGGCGAGAGCTCGGGGTCCCAAGCAGAGCGCAACCCCAAGTTGGTCGTAGTTTCATCGAGGAGGGTGCTTCCCACACGTTGGGTCAACCATAGCTTTCTCACCGCAGCAGGGTTGAAGCGGACTTTGACCTCATGTTTAACAAGGTCGGGCTAACAGTACTCGACTTCGCAAGCCACGACACCTACGCCGAGCTTACCTATGAGTTCCTTGCCTCCCTCTATGAAGACCATAGGGAGAAAGGTAATGCATGCCTGGTAAGCTTCACCATGAACCGGCATCACTATGTACTAACTTTTGATCAATTTTGCGATGCTTTCGGCTTCCCTCATGTTGGCGAGCCCACTGTTACTAACCTCTATAGCGTCACAAGTGGAGAAACTTGGGAGGCTATTTCTGTTAATGGTGGCACCAAAAATCTACCAGAAGAAGATGTCCACCATTTAAAACCCAACAATTCACTACTACGCATTGTTCCTCGCCAACACACTATTGGGAAGAGGTGATACCGGCTCCATGGCCAATGCGGACATGGCAATGATCACCAAGGCTCTCTTTCCCACTACAGCGCAAAGCCCCAATCCTGTAGCTCTACTCATTCAGCACTTTTGCCACCAAAGCAACAAGATGAAAGGTGATATTCGCATTGGTGGATTGGCAACCCACCTTGCCCAAGCATTAAATATTACATTACCTATTATGCAATCTGTTGACGGCTCCAAACTTATGGATGTCAAGTACTTTACTACTTGTGGCTTCCTTGGTGTTTACCAAGCTAACCGAAGGCTCCGAGCATATCAGTTTGGTTATCTTGGTGATGCACAGGGTGAGAAGGTTCCGTTGCCCTGTCCCCAAGCCTTCTCGATTGTGGAGATGGACACTTGGATCCCCGCGCCTTCTTTTGTCTTCTGCAGAAAACAACAAACAATCGAATCGCTCTTTACTTTTATTCTTTTTATTTCTGAAGTTTACATTTTAGTTTTATTTAATACAACTAGTTTAATCCAAATTCAATTCTCATTTCTACACTTGCAGTCAATTCACTCGAAGACCTGTGACAACTTTGGGTGTGACAGAGACTTCACTATAAACACTTACCTTTAGGCTCCATGTGGGATCGATATATATACTTTGAAACTAGCTACAAACAATCTATGCACTTGCGGACATCAGTCACTTGATGGAGTCAGGTCCCATCATCGCTTCTTTGCATGCAGTCGATTCATCAGTGTTGAAAACAATAATGACTTGTTTATCAAATATCACTATTTGATTGTTACCCGACCCATACAGTTCAATAGGAACTCTAATCTCCAAAATCACAACCTTTGTATTCACGGGAGCCATGAGCATTGTGGCCGCCTCCGGGACACTTCCTGGAGCTGCACTACTTAGCAAATGTTGCTTAGGTTCATCAACCTAATCAAAGTTCTATTCTCCTCCCACTTTACTTTTTAGAAAATTCCTTCTCAAGAAACTTGACGTTCTAAGCAACAAACTCTTTTGTCCTTGGTGTTATGGAGGAATATCCAACAATTTCTTTTTGATAACCTACAAAGACGTGCTTATCAGACATTGGTTGTAAACATTTTACTCATGCCTAGCATACCAAAATTTAAGAAAAGACAACTCGGGTTTTTTCCCAAGCCATAACTCATATTGTGTCATTTCAACGGATCATGATAGTGCTCTTTTTAGTGTAAAAGAGGTAGTCTATAAAGCTTTAATCCTCAAAGCATAATGGTAGTTTTAGAAATGACACCTTTGATCTTACCACGTCAAACAAGGTTTGATTTAATTTCATGAACACTACATACTCTTATGGTTTATCGAGAAACGAAAATCCATGGAACGATTCCTCAAATCTCAGGTGTTTTTCTAAACTTGTAACTCAGATATCTTCCTTTATGATCCAATCATAAATTATTTATTTTATTTTTACAATGATCTTCTACTTCATCTTGAAAGTCTTTGAAGAAATTTCAAATGTTTCATAATTCTTCCTTATTAAGTACATAAACACATATATCCACTCAAATTTTCAGAGAAAGTGTATGAAGTTGAAAGATCCATTGCACATGGCTACACATAATGGACTACATACATCAACATGCACAATATCCAATAAGTTAGCCGTCCGTTCTTCTTTGGCCTATGAACGGCGTTTCAATTATCTCCAGGAAAGTCTCACAAGCGTCATTTGATCAAAATCAAAAGACTCCAAAATTCCATCAACATGGAGTTTCTTCATGTTTTCTTTCCAATATAATTTCAACAGCGATGTCACTCATAAGTGATCTTTTAATCATTTGTCTTGCAACATTTTAGCATTAGGGTTTATGGATGTGATTTCTCCAACTATACATGTAAGAGTTCATCCATCTTCTATGGAATACGATAATTATTTGAACAACCATTGTTCTCATAATACCAAAACAATTGAACAGTTATTAAAAACAAATCTTGAAGGCAAGCTTTGATGTCAATGAAATCCACAACATAACTTCATTTGTTTTCGATAAACATCATCCTGTATTCTCTTGCTAGTTACTTAGGACATTGCATTTCATGAATTGAGTTGTTATGTATGACATTTGACACCAACCAATTCAGTATCCAATACCCGAGAACCACATTGTCTAACAAGCAAAGAATACACCCCTAACATGTATATTATCTATATACCTAAGCTGGATTTCCAGACTTTTCCTTTCCTGCCAAATATCATCTAGATTCTCTTTAAACATTTACTTTTCCTTTTTAAAGAATCTATCAACATTAATAGTGGCACCATACACATGACACAATGTCCCAAAGCTTGTTAGTCAACTACTAATACCTTGGACTTGCACTTGTGAAGTAGATCACCATCATCAAATGTTTGGCATTCTTTCAAATTCCATTCTTTTGTAATATTTTAGTGTAGTAAACATTTTACCTACATCTTTTATTCATCCTATCATGACAACTTTCATGATGAAGCTACTATAGCCTATAAAGGTTAATTGTGAGTATAATGTTAGTTCCCAAAATATTTTTGTGAGATCATGATGCCTAGCTTCTCCAACCTTCGCAAATTCTCATACAATACGAAAACATGTATTTTACTAAATTATACTCTATCATATTGCAACCAAGACATTGTTTCAGATTTCACAATATCTTCGACACATGACGGTTTCTGAAACAATTCTTTTAGCTCCTAGATAACCTTGATACTAAAACAAATTTCGAATATCAAGAATCATGGAGTCAAGCATGATACTTAGATACTAACACTAGAATTGTCACTCTTCATTTAATACTACTTATTAGACTTCATAGAGTAAATGGAGTTTGCTGAAAGTTTGCAATAGGACTTCTAAACTTTAGATTGACACTCAAAACAATACGATACCAGTTCATAAAGTAAAAATCTAGAATTCTACAGTTCTGTTATCTCAATTATAACTAGGCATAAGGTAGTAAACGGATGCCATTACCTACAACAAAGTATGCAAATTCACTTTTATTTAGTTTATGATAAATTGAGTTCAACTTTAATCATATTATTACATGAACACCCACTCAAAACCAACATCCCTTGAGTCGTTTTAGTGATTACATGAACCAAATTCACTACACCAAGACCAATCATCACGTGAATTGGTGGAGTTGCAAAGGCGATCATCTATATGGTCATCATATCAACTATATGACTCATGCTTTACCTTTAGGTTCGTGTCCTGAGGCCATGTATGTACATGCTAGGCTTGCCATGTAAGAACCTTAGTACCCACATGTGTAAACTATCTTACACCCATTGTATGTGCACGTAGAGTCTACCACACCCAATAATCACGTGGTGTCTCGAAATGATAAACTTTCTAAATGGTGCATACTAAAGGAAGAACATAATTTTATATTGATATTTAAATGAGGGATCATCTTATAATGCTTGTAAGCTCTATTCAAGAAAAATAAGATGCAAACAAACATCAGATGAAAAAAATGGTATGATATAGTTCTTGCACTTGATCACTATCTTATGCATCTTGGTATGATCTCTATCATTCCATTCGTGTAATACCAAGTTCTTTGGTGTCTACATTTTGGTTTGTTATAGTTTTCCAAGAGTATCCAATTATACTTAAAATCATAACATTATCATATCATCACAATTACCCATCAAAAATAAAATTAGATGCTTCAAATTTATCTTTTGCATAATTTTGCATGGTTTAGGGCTTGTGGAGATAGAACCATTCTTACCTATGAAAATGGAACCACAATGATGATAACCAAATTATTAGCAACCCATTGTAAATTAGATATAAACTATAGTGAGAGAGACAGACACCTGCAAGCCACTTATGCAAAACTAGTTGCATATCAAGCGTGGAACATGTCTCATGTGCGAGGAGCTGTAAAGTTAGTTCGGGCCACTTCATCCCACTATGCCTCTAATATCCAAAATATGAAATGATGCACTAGCATGATCATCAGTGCCCATATATTCATATGTGTTCTACCCTCACAAAGCATCTACGCATAGATCCGGCTCTGATACCACTATTGGGTTCACAACATAGAAAACAAAAAATCCTACAATATGAATAACTAAGAACCAAGATATAACTATCTCGATACAAGCAACGGGTGGATATACATCTAGAGAGATCTTACCCTCGAAGACCAAAAAACTTTGTTAACAAAATCTGATTTCGTGGATGATGTAGTCATACACTTACCGATCTCAAGATCGAGTTGAAGTCTAGTGCCTCAAAGTAGTAGTGAATCCGTGATTGCTCACACATCTATAACCCGACAACCTCTGAGTGATCACTCCAGGAAAGCAGCAGAAGTAGCAGATCCTTCTAGAAAAACCACTGTGAACATGTATACTTCACTAATCCGAAGCCATGGGGAATTTACTAGAGGGGAGAGAGATCCTTCACGAGGAGGTGTGTTTGGAGAGGAGGATCCCTACTTTTATAGGTGAGGGTGCAGCCCCAAAGGCCATAGTCGGCGGCCACGGTGGTGCCCCCACCTCTCCCCTCTTAATGGTGAGTGGAGCCTCCACTAAGCCCACTACCATTAAAATCATCTCCACTCAACTTGAATTTATTTACCACCAAAATTAATGCAATCTCTCATTAATAAAAACAATTATTAATTATTTTATTCAGAATTTTTTAATTACTTTAATTAGGAAACATTTGCATAAAACCCCTTACACTACTTAGATATCACATCTGAAACCATTTTCAGCAATTTGACCCGAAACAATTTCGGTGTGCATCAAAATAATCCCAGTGCTTTGAAATCCTTTCTCTAGTATTTTATCTGCTCCATTTAGTGTCGGTATACCTTAAGTGTGTTACCGTATGATTCACGAATAATGCATACATGATCGATACCCTCTCTGATGAATAATCAGCAGCGGGGCCTAGAGATCCATACTGACTCCCACATATTCAACGATGACTCTAGTGATCGTGAGAACCTTTGATGTCGTAGCTAAATCCCTTTTGTCTTGCGATATATTACATGTCTGAGATTCGATCATCGGTATACCCATACCTAGTCTGGTCTTGTTACTCACAAGTACTCTTTTTCTCATTCCCGTGATATAACATTCTTTTTGATCTTATCACTTGCTTACAAGCTGTGTCAATGTGATATTACCGAGAGGGCCCTGGGTATATCTCTCCATCATTGGTGTGGACAAATACCACTCTTTGTCCATGAGTCTCTATATAACACTTTCGGAGTATCTAAACCCACCTTTATAGTCACCCTGTTACGGTGTAAGATTTGATGTTATCAAGTTACTCTTCTGGTGTTAGTAATTGACATGATATCATTGTCTAAGGATTAGGATCACTTTGCATGATGTTATAGCAATGTAAACATAATGACTTGGATCGTATTACTATATGATACGTCCATAAGGTATCTATAATTTTTGATGGTTTTATTCTAATAATATGTTTTTGATACTCCTTTTTATATAAAGTTTATGATTTATTTGGACTAACCTACTAATAGTTGCAAAAGTGCACAATGTTCTTGTTTTACACTTTGATGTGTAGGAATTACCAAGAATACAAGTGGAAACCTTGTTGGAGTCAAATTGGGATTTTCCAGAAATCCGTCTCAGAACTCTTTTTGAAGATGGTCACGTTTCGGGTCGAAGACGGCGTCAAACGGAAACTCTTCAACTACAAAGTTGTTGGAAATTTCACGACAAACATTCTGGACATAAAATTTAGCTGATTCCGAGTCCGAACGGACCCGATAGACCCGATTTACTGCAGCCCAAGATGGGGTGATGGAAATCCGAGAAGCTATATAAAGGGAGGAAACCTAATTCGTGGGAGACACCTGCACCCACGAATTTGTAGTCACCAAAGCCATGTTTTTGCCTCCCCCATAGATCTCATCTCCATGGGGAAGGGCTCCCAAGAAGCCATGAAGGAAGGGTGCTAAGGGGCGGTGCTCCCCTGTGATACCGGCGGCGGGGAAGGAGTCTTCTGCGCCGCTGCCGCCGGAGCCATCTCTATCGATCTCCACCACCATCTCTATCGCCGTTGTTGATTCCCATGATGATGAGGGAGTAGTTCTTCCTCGAGGCTGAGGGTTCTACCGGTAGCTATGTGTTCATCTCTCTATCTATGCATGATCATATTGTGATCATGAGCTTTGTAATCAAGTAGATCTACCTCGCTACTCAAGTTCTTTAATAGATCTCTGCTCTGCCCATGTGTGTGAAAGTGACAGCGTGCACACCATGGTGGCACTTAGGCTAGAGATTACAATTACTTGTTATGAGTTATATTTGGAGTTGGATGTTTCTATAAAATTGTGGTGTTTGTTGGAACCATCTAGAGCTCAAGGTGATAGTGTGGGGTTATCTAGATGGGAAAGGCTTACTTTGAGGTGTGCTGTTATAGCCCTACCATCGATTAGAGTGTTCAACCGGAGAGTAGTTAAGAGTAGTATCATGAAGAGAAGATATTTATATGAGAGTGTTCAATAGTGAAAGTATGATCCCTAGGCCTTGTTTCTAATCATTGATACACCGTTTGCAATTAGATCTGTTACATGTTTGCTTGCTTCCATCTTTATTTCAGTTTGCCTTTAGTGTTTTCCCACGTCAACCACACGCTAGCAAGCTATTTTCTATCACCATTATCACTTATAATTATCCATACCACTTGTATTTCACTATCTCTTCGCCGAACTAGTGCACCTATACACCAAACAAGTGTACTGGGTGTGTTGGGGACACAAGAGACTTCTTGTATTTTGATTGCAGGGTTGCTTGAGAGGGGATACCTTTGACCACTTCCTCCCTGAGTTCGATAAACTTTGGGTGATCCACTTAAGGGAAAACTTGTTGTTGTTCTACAAACCTCTGCACTTGGAGGCCCAACAACTGTCTACAAGAATAGAAGTGTGTAGACATCACTATACTTTGGGTGAATGTTTATCATGATGGCCACACGTATTACTATACTTCTCAAGAATCTCTAGGATTATGATGGCTACGCGTCGTCATTGCTTACTCCTCGTGAAAATTCCATAAGTTCATGATGAATAGGAATACCATCATGTTACCATGTTTGTCTCTTGCTATATGTTATCTATATTATCGAAACCTGTAAATTTAGCTACTTGATGAATCTAAATGTCTCACTTGTCTTTCCATTTATCTTTTGCTATGAAATCTTGCTCTTTTCATACTCTTTGGCTCTGTCTCCATTTGTAAAATTGTGTTACCTATGCCTTACTTAGGGTGCATAAAAAATTTATAGATCTTCGCTCTCAGGTACATGTGTTGATTACACAACGCTGTTTCTTCTTTGTGTGTATGTACGCCCGTACGTGTTTCTTTTACGCAGACATTTGAAAGGTTGTGCACTCGTGATTTGCACTCGAGATTGAATAGGGTAACGTTAGATTTGGGATTTAAAGGTAGTTTCCTAGGTCGTGCTGTTGGTATCCAACGATATTGGCTCTTATATCTGTGTACCTGTTTTTTCGGACATATGGTGCTGTATGGTGAACGCGTGCGAGGTTGCCTCTAACATCTTTGTATGATTCTTTTCGGACATGCACCCGTTGTATGTTTTGTTTGACGGTTTGAAATGATTTGGTCATAAACTATTTTTTCATCGATGTGTTTACCGTGTTTTCCTTCTCATTTTGGTGGTTCCGTCTTTTCTCTTGGAGGTAGATGTATCGTGATTATATCATAAAGAGTTATGTCTAACATCTGCTCCCCGGGGGGTGCAAGGAGGAGTATAGTTTATTTAAGAAAATTCTAGTAGTGATGACAAATAGGTTTCATAGAACTTCTTCATTATATTTTGATCTTATCAATTTAAGAAATATTTGGAATTATTCTGGAGGATCACAATATTTTTCTCAAGGTGGATGAAGGTTCTGAACAAAGTGCATCAAAGCTCTAAATCACCTCTTATGGGGCCTAACAAAAGCAATTGTATCCCTTATATACATATGAAAAAAAAGTTACCTAAGAAAGCGTACGAAAAGAACAGGGTATATAGTTCCACGAAAACCTTTTAGATATAGAGAACATTGCACAAGACTCTACACAAGCAAAAGTAACTTCCCCAAGCTTAAAACTTTGCAAGAATGAAATTTGAGTAGATAACCAAACGAAAAGATAAAATGCAGTTATCAAAAGAGAGAGTGAGAAGTGGTTACCTCCTCAAGCTTAAATAAAAGCAAGGGTGACACACTTTATTATTGAGGTAAGGATAACCTCTCATATGATGGACATGGACCTTTAGTTTAATGAATTCTTCCTGATGTGATCTGATGGTCGCCTTACTAGATAATCTATCTTCTATTGAGACAGGTTCGAGTTGGAAGGTTTTACCGGACACTTGTTCTTGAAGATTGAGTTCAAACAACCAAATGGCTTATGCGAGTATTTGCATGATTGACACAAACCGTGTAGGTAATCACACAAGGTTCAAGTCCCAACGAAAACAACACATGAAATAAAGTGAATGATTCGGTGTAAGAATGGAGTTCATTCACCTAACCGACAAACAAAAAAATAAAAGTAAAACATGAAACACTACAGATAATTATAGGCTAGGGACTTTCATATGTGGATAAAAGATAGTGGAGTACAATAGAACAAGTAGAAGGTAACCCAATGACCTTAGACCATTGAAATAATTTGGGGGGAGTTATGGACTTTTTATGTGTCCCTGATCCTTGCTACGTCGTGCTGCTCTTCGGTACGGGCGGAGTGCCGCCGTACTACACCTCGCCTCCTTTTTATTTTTGTTTTTTTCATGGTAAAGAAGTTAGTACGGACGGGTGGTATGGGTGCTCGTTCAAACTTTTGTACCTTTTCCTAGTTCCCTCCATCTCAAAAAAAGGTCAGTACAAGCGTGAAGTACGGTCGCGTGTGCCCGTACCGACACTCGTGAAGCTTTTAGTAACTTCCTCTATTTTCTCCCATCGTAGAACTGAGCTAGTATAGGCACACGGTATGGGTGTGTCTTCCCATACTGTTGTTTGTTAAAACTTTTAAACCCCGAAACATATTTTCCAAGAAATTTACTGAGGACCTGAAACGTTAGTCTAGCATCCAAACAAAGTATACATATATTTTTGTAGAGAAGATTTGAACAATTCTACTTTTGAAGACTAGTCCCAAGCTAACTCTAACAGGAATCATCCAAAGAAACATGTGCCAATTTAGCATGAATGCAACTAATCTCATGACACAAAATTAAGAAATACACCTACGAACTTCATGGTAGCCTCCAAGGAAGTGCTTTCTTTAAAGCTATATAGCCAGGCTTTGATGCTCCATTATTATCCATCTAGATCCCAAAGGATATCAACCCGAGGTGTAATTATACTTACCTCTAGTTGAGAATGGGAGCATCTCATAGAAGAGTATGGTTGGAGTCGTACCCTCTTGCAGTGCATCGGCATCATATAGATGAATAGTTTTATTCCTTTCATGCGAGTGTTGATGCACGAATTGTGATGGCCATGCCTCCTTATGTAGCTGCAATGATAGGATTAGAGTTTCAAATATAATATTTAAATTTTTACCTTGGTTACCATTGTAGGGGAACACTTCATAGTATTATTCCTTTGCAACAGGGAGTAACTCATGTTCCTTCATATTAGCATCGAAATATGCATAGCAAGGTTCTATCTCTAGTTCATCATTATTAATGCTCTCCCCATAAGTTTTTAGGCACAAGGCCTCCACAGATAAATTATTATTAGTTTTTAGCATCATAGTAATTATTACTAAAGAGAGAGGCATCATTAACAAACTTAGTATTTGTAGTGTACGCTCTTTTTCAACCTCACCTTCTTGGTGCTCCACCTCTTTATCTTATGGTTCCTACAAATGGTAATCTTCGGGAACTTTGGTTTTACACCGCGCCTTACTCTCTACCACAAGTGGATTTCCACTAAGACATTCTTAACAATAAGATTCTAACATCGGTAACAACTTGGTAAGTTTCATATGAAACATATTATCACTACTCTTACATTATGGATCTTTTTAAGAGTAGATCATGGAAACCTTTATAAACCAAATACTCTAAAACTTCAACTCTAATGTAAGATACTAGGGATTCTTTAAGAGTAATGAAATATTGAAAACTAAAGTCCCCAACTGCCACATTTATCAAAAGTTTCCCAATATGAATTACAAAATGATTTTGCACAACCATCTAACAGATCATACAATTTAAACAAATCCATACCAACAGCAGTAGTATGTTCACTATGGTGTACATCCTCTTATTCTTCTTTCTACTATGAGTCCTGAAAAAGGTTAGGCTATTCCACGACGGTAGAGATCCGCTCATGATAAGTGATCACTAATGCATTACTACTAAAGTTATCATAGCAATAAGAGTATATAGGATATACTACTCCACAGATTCTATCTAGTGCATAATCTTCTTCATTTATATTTCTCATGCGAGCTAGTAACTCACAACAACCGGTAAAAAGCACATATTCTAAAACCTCCAGATCAACATATCATTCATCACTTTTATTATAAGATGCTAATATGGTATCAATGTTATACTCACATTGATAATTAATATGACCTTTGGATCCGTAGTTTTCACAAGAAAATTTGTATGAGGCGCATAATATGGATGAATAATCATTAAACCAATTCAACCATTCTTGTAATGTCTTTTGCCTCAAACTTCTTCTCCTCCATTGCTAGCTTCATCTATTCAAAAAGAGTATTCTCAAAACACATGATTAGTAGCAAAAGTTTTTATGGGTTTTTGTTTTATTATTATTTTGTTCTTTTCAATATACATGAAAATAGTAAGATAATAGTAACAAATGAAAATAAACTATGTGTGTGTGGGAACGTAATAACCAAACGCTATGCTCCTCGGCAACGGCGCTAATTTAATGACCGTGTTCCTATATCAACCAAGGTTATTGAAGTACTTGTAGCAGGAAATATTGTTCCATGGAAGCTTTGCAGATGGAAACAACACGACGTTGTAGCCATATTCTCACTGCAGCCATGTTCGCACCCAAAATGGTGTTTGGAATCGTATACTCTATATATTACTAGAATAATGATAATTGAGAGAGATTTAATTAACTAAAAACAAAGTAAATAATAAAAGTAGACTAAATCAAGTGAGTGTTGATGGAAGGAGTAGATATGACTAAGGAGTTCTCAGGGAGTGTAGGTTCCCCCACTATCATTGATTATATTTATGATTAGGATGAGTCTATATCGTTTTTAATGGTATGTGTGGGAAGAGATCCATAATAAGATGATCATAGAAAGCCATTTGTTCTCTCATCCCTAATAACCACGACAGTGATCGTGAGCAAGCCACTCGGATCCCTTACAATTAAGGGTTTCTCCATGGATAATGGTATGAGCTTCGTGAATCCCTTCTTATCCCCGTTACCCATACAAATAGCACGCCGACACGTTATGTCAGTTAGCACCGTACGCACTAACATATGACCAACAATAGTTCCCATTCTAGTCCCAAAGGGAAATATTACATGGTGCACTTCATATAATATCTAGAGAGAAAACTAACACATGTTCATGAATGAAATTATAAATCATCTTTATTTCACAACATAATATTACTAGGGTTTCTCCATATCTCCCCAAAAACAAGGGAACCACTCATACAAGAAGGGGGTCAATATCATGGAAATAATATGGATGAAAGCACAATTGAATACAAGTGCAAATCCACAAGGGTTTGGATTACAATCAAGTAAACAAAGGGGATCGGTGTTGGAGATGGTGTTGTTGATGATGAAGAAGATCGATACAAAGCCCTTAAAGATCCAAGTCCCCTCTTCCTATTGAGTGGTGGTGATGTAGAAGATATTGTGTGTGGTGGCTATGGAGGTAGAGGAGCATCAGGGCTCCGCCCCTCAGGTGTGTGTGGATTGATGCTCTCATAGGCTAGGGTTTCCCCTCTTTAAATAGGCTACTGGAGGCTGAAGAGGAGGTTATGGGAGGATCTGCACCAAATATGCCCGTATCCCTTCACAAATGATGTTCATTTTTATAAAACGGGGTCATCGGAGGGTGGTATGGGCAGACGTTACGACTAGGCCTCGACCGTACCGATGGTCGTTAAGCTTGCAAATGCGTGTAGTGTTTTGTCCGTCATTTTTTCATACGGACTCGGATTGAGGTGTTCTTCGGCTTGTTGGACTCGTATGGACAAGAGATACTTTACCATAGCTTTGGATATTTCATATGAGATGATGAAATATATGAATTTTCCACACCTCATGTGGCTAAGTATGGTGCCTACATCCTCTCCATATTCCCCTCTCTTGGTTCCTCTTGCCTCTCTTTATCCATAATTGTCCATAACACCTACACATATGTCAAATACAAGGAAAAGTAATAAAATCCTAATAAAAACTAATAGTTGCGCAAGGCTCACTTGAAAAATGGAAAGAAACAGTAATCACGCAAAATAGGCATAGTTGTAGCAAGATGGAGCATGAGATGGGTGACAATATCAATGTTTTGTTTGCTTAAATATGCCTCATATTTGCACGCATCATCCAAAAACATTTTCACATATCCACAGTTAAAATTCAAACAAGACAATAAATCAATTAAAACCACATGGAGGAATAAGAAGAAGAATTCCCTATCCACATGTCATACAAAGGTGGACATGCATCCTACCATACAACAAATTGTGAAAACAACATAAACAAGTATAGAAGCATATAGAGATGGCATATTCCATTTAAAATGGGTCATTGCAAAAGAAGAAGATAAATCCACATGGGACCATATGGACATCATGGCTTGCATCAAACCAAACAAACAACACCTCATGGACATGTCGAATATATTGGAACCATCCAAATAGCACGTGAGCATGAATAAGATCCAATTTAATAAAAGAAGATGGCATGGTATTTAAATGGTGGAATGTCCACAATATCATCTTGACAAGGTTTATTTGGACAAAGGTGGCAAGTATCCACATATAGTATATGGGCATGAAATAAATACAAGCAAACAGGTAGAAGCCACATATACATGCATGGTAGAATTATTGAGCAAGACAGCATCACAAGGATCCAATAGCAATACACATGTAGAATGAATTAAAGAGACATGTCCTCAACTTAACTTGGGCATTATATCATTAATCAAATGCCAAGACTCGAAAATAAACATTAGACATTAGGGTTCCATCAAGTATGGCACGAACTAGAATGAGAATTGGTAGCAGGAAAATAGAGGGAGGCAAATACATGATATCAAAAGGAAAATGCATTTAATAAGAAGCAAATACAAGGGACATGTATAATACAACAAGAAGCATGTATAGATGATAAGAACCAAATAGAAGACATAAATATAATGTAATAATTTAAATATTATACTTAAAAGTAAGGTGGCATGATGACATGAGCATGTATATTATGCAATGCACAACAAGTAGCAAGTATACAAGTAGCATAACTAGGTAAACATGTAGCATTACAAGACTTTAGAACCTTGGAATGCTAGTCACATCCCAAAATTTTCCAAATTTTGAAATGTGGAAAAACTAAACAAACAAAGAAAATAAAGGATGAAATTTAGGGGGAAAATAAACTTTTTGTTCCTCTAATGGAAATATCAAAACCGTACTTAAACAAAATGAAATTTGTATGAGGAAGTTACACATAATTTTTCAAAAGATCAAACACTACAACACAGAGTCTGAGCGCTGGTGCTTATAGATGCCGAGGCACAATGTTAGTCACCGCGGTCGCGCAGGTGCGTCAAAAAAAGCCGTCAGGGATCACTACGTAGGGGATTCTGAAATAGCGGCGATTTTTTTAGCGTGACACAATGTGATCCGCCGAGCTAGCGCTTCTGTGGCGCAGCAGACGATGCACATTGTTACTTTATGGAAGACAACGTGACTTTAGTGCCGTGTAACCGCAAGGTGAGGCGCATTACTCTGCTGCGTTTGGTACCTTCCAGCAGCACACTAGTTAATAACAATTAGCGCTTAACAAATATGATTTCTCCCTAATATCGAAATGTACTAAATACTCATTAAGATATAAAACTATATTTATTTACACAATAAAGCATGTCACATACATTTACGTGATACTAAATTAACTATCTCAATTGCTACTAATTTTATAATGCAAAAGGTTGCATGCAAACCGGTTGCCTTTTCTAGACAAAATTTTCTAATTCTCTTTATCTTCAACCTATCTACTTCTGTCAGTCTCTTATGTGCAAAGTTGATATTAGCTAGCTGCAAATCCAGCTGCATCTTATTTTCTTCTATGATTTCCTTCCCTTGTAGAATTTCAAATGCTTGTTTTCCCTTTCTAGAACGAGCTTCATGTCTTCGATGCTCGTCAAATGAACCTACAAATAAGGCAAGTAGATCGAATCAATAAAAGAAGCACTCAAATCCCAATCGACCAAACCAAAAAACAGATTAGTGGAAGAATCCTGACCATATTTTCCATCGAGGAGGGGACATATCTGGCTCTAGATCTTACGGGAGGTGAGATAGACAAATCTGACTTGAGATCTCACGGAAGGGGCACGAGGAGGGATAGGTCCAGCTTGAGATCTAATTTGGAGTGGGCTGAGGGACATATCTATGTCAAGATCTCATGGGTAGTGGAAGGAGAGACAGATCCGTGTAAGTGCAGATGCGTGTCGGCTGGACGTTGGCAGCTCCGCGAGAGTGAGGCTCATCGGCTGAAATGTGTTAGGGTTGTGCCTGAACTGGAGGTGGGTTCTTGATTGGTAGGTATATATCGAGTGCCTTGGTGGGCTCGATGGTCTTGTTGTATCATTTAGCCTTATAACCGAACCAAAAAGGAGGCATTGCACAACACATATTTCGTTATTACAAATTTGGTGAAGCAGTCGATGCAAAGCAACATTCAATTTTTGGTAGGAATCAGAAATATACATACACAGTAAACGATATAGGTATTACTTATTACATATGCTCACCTAAGTCGGTTAGTTCACTCCTAATCGATAGTATATCTTTGATAATACTGCTACACTCCATAAACAAGCTTACATCTTTCTTCTCAAAACATCTTTTCTTTCATATTTCTTCTCGTGACATGTTCAAATCTTCATTATCTTTGACCTCGCACCACAGATGAATTAACGTGTGCTGAACTACTATGGATTCATGCTCTTCATCAACCCATGCCATGAAATTGCAGGCAATTTTCTCATGGCTGCACACGTATAACTTGCGACGGGTGTCCTTTGGCCTCGTCCTATCACACACCATATAGCGACACGGTGGTAAACCACAATTGCAACTCCAGTCTGTCTGCGAGTCAACTCCGTTCAAATCCGGGTCATAGATATCCACAGGTACACTAGGGTGGATCTTTAAAAGGAAAACGGCCATGTGTGATATCAAAAAATTCCCAAATCATATCTGGATCAAACAAACGGCAAGCATGGTGTAATCTAATTATAAACGGAGGAAGTATAATCGATGCACGTACCGGCATATCGCAATCAAGCTCTCTACCCGACATCCAATGAAGCTATCACTAGGTGCCTCCACACTCTCCGTTGCCGTTGGTCGCAAGCTGAAGATTTGTCTCGAGGGAGGTTTCAGAGAGGAGAGCCAGATATGAAGACAAGGATCGACTCGGTGGTGGCCCAGCCAAGTCAGCGACACAGACGAAACCAGTCCCCACGATGTGTTTGACCATTTTCCACTGTTAGACCACCAATTAACGATGCTTGTAATGGGCGGTGCATATCGCAATGCCTTTATCCATCTACTACGGCATTAAAATGCGCCGGCCAACTTATACACCAACCACGACACCGAAATCCACCGGTACCCTATGTGCCATGTTGTCTAATTGGCGACCAGGACAAAATGGTGTCGTGACAGCCCATCCGCTGCGTAACCAACTATTGCCGGTTATTTTAGCTTATGCCACATCAAAAACCCGCCAGGTATGCGGGGGTATGTTTGTAGTGAAATGCATTCATGTTTGGCATGTATCACTAACCATTTGCATTTTAAAACTGGGAAAAGGAATAAAACCCAAAACCTAAATCCTAATAAGAAAATAATCACATCAAGTTCAATTCAAGTCTATGGCTATGTCCCATAAAAAATTGATCAAAAGCATTCATAAATGATCTATAATTTTTTTTAAAATATAACCATAGGAATTGGTTTCACTATATTTGGAGCCATGGATAAAAAGGTATGATTTATATAAGATAAAATAAAATATTCCAAAGTCAATAAAATCTCATAGCTAAAATCAATAATTAAATGCATACAAAAGTATTTTAAGTTTTCTAAGGAATTACTCAATAGAACTATACAGAATTGAAAAAATGTTTTTTGAAATTTTAAATCAAAAGATTATGGATCCATATTTATAGGGAACCAAAGTATTCTTAAATTATTTAAATGGTAAATAATTATTAAATAAAATTATGGAAATTAGTTTGACCCTTTTTGGAGTTTTGAATCAAAAGACATAAAATATAAAAGGAAAAGGGAAAATGGAAAATATAATAACCATATGAACCATTGTCCAACAATATAAAATATAAATATTTTTTGAATTATAAAACAGTACAAAATGTTCTATTTGGAATAAATTATCCAGAAATATTTATTATAAATTTTTGAAAAAAGAAGAAGAAAGAAATTACAAATACTATATGGGTTGTGCGATATTAAAATAGTTGTTAAATCACTATTAGTATTGTTGTTATATAAAAATAGTGCCATGATATCCTATAATGAATGAATTATCCACTGATTATTATTCAATTTTCATCTAAAAAGATTTGGTTCAAATATTAGTCCAAATAGTAATTTAAATCAATTAACAAAAATAAAATAGGGAAAGAGAAAGAGAAAATACTTCAAAAAAAGAGAAGACATAGAAGGCTAGCTAGCGAGCCCAAGTCCACCTCCCGGCACAGCTTTCTCCAGAGCAAATCCCACCCCGGCACCTCTCCCTAACCCTCCCGTTAAAAAAGAAAAGAAACACTGACTTCCTGACCCCACGTCCTACCACATCATTGTTGTCTTCACTACGACTGCGATGGAGGAACCTCTCCCTCTCACGTCCCTTACCATGATGATGCCAGAGTAAATTCTCGCATTATATCCCATCAATCCCCCACTCCAGTAGTGCCTCTTAAACTCCCACTACTCCCTCTCCATTTCCCCTAACCTACCACCCAAGACCGTGCCACCAGGCTGCCGAATTTCTTCGCCGAAGTCTGCCAGCACTATCGTCGTCCGTCATTGATTCCAACACGCCAGGACGCCTTGATCCCTCCCTTTGGTATCTGTATCATCCTCTCTTTCTTGCGCATCTCCTGATATGTTTATCCAAATTTGAATAATAATATGTCCATGGATTCGGTAAAATGCGTAGAATATAATGGACCAAAAATTTAGTAACTTTTTTCTACAAAAATCACTTTTTATACAAAACCATTTTGTTGGGTATTTTGACTATAGAAAATGTTCTAAAAAATATTTTTGAGTGAAACATTTTGCAAATGGTTGTATAATGAACCCTCTAACGAGAGACATAAATAAAAAAATTAAACTTATAATTTAAATGTTAGTAGTAATTATCCTCTAGAATAAGGCTTTACTAATAATATAAAAATACTTTAATATATTTAATTTTACTAAAAAATTACAATTAGCATCCCACTTACATAAAAGTACTAGTAGGTGGTTGTAGTTATCAAAACCTTGTTGGAACAACTTGTTCAATTGTTGCGTGTTTGCATGCATTTTGTGCCTTTTGTTAAGCTAGTTTTGAGAGTGTGCATGTTGCTTAATTGTATTATTGAAGACTTTGAGGAGTATAATCTTTGCAAGATCAAGGAGAGTACCTAGATATTATACTATCAAGTCAAGTAATACTTTGGTCATCAAAAGTCCTACTTTTCTATATTGCATTAGTGATACTTGTGCAGTATGCATGTTAGGCCTATTATGATATATTACTATGATATGATATTCCTATATTATATACCTTGTAGTATTCATAAGATAGTATACATCATAATAATAAAATGCTTAGACTTGCTATATAGAAATCCTGGGTGGAAATCATGATATGTTATTTATGGAAAGTATATATATTTTTAGACTAATGAAAATAATTGATGTTAATGAAACACCTAGGTAGAAATGGGATATGTATGGATTATGTTGAGTGGTTATCTAGGGTCCATGTCTATGGTTTACCCTAGTGCATCACACTTTTGGACGGCCACCCAGTAACAAAGAGATTGGAGACACTCTTATCATGAATATTCCAGTGCAACCACATGGCTATGGGCTCTGCCTTTACCGACTGAGTTGCAAGAACTCATCTAGATGGACAAAGGGTGGTAGTGATGATATTATGGAGTGTGTTTGTGGTGGTCTAAGGGATTTCTTATGAAAAGTCTCATCTGGACTATTTTATTCCCATACAACAAATGGGTTTTATGGACGGTGGAATAGTTGGGTATTGTGGGGAAATTGCACCGCCTGTTGAGAGGGTAAAACTAAGTACTTACACTACTAGGAAATAGGCTATAGACGCATGATAGCTAGTAGCGTGCCCCTATTTGCGCATGCTATAGGTATTATTTGTAGCGTTCGAAAAATCCCCACACTACAGATAAATCTTATCTGTAGTGTGGGGACAAAGGAAGAACGCTACAAATAATGTGGTTCCCACCGACCTTTCTGGTTACAAGTTCCTGTAGCGTGGAGATTATTATGCATGCTACAAGTATATTTTCTTTGATATATTCTATTCAAACACCAACTTATCATTAAAAATATATATAACAATATTTCACAGGTTCAAAAAAATCAGGGCAACAAATATTTTGTTCAAACACCATGTATCAAGTAGAAAAAAGCGTGAAGTAGAAAAATCTACTTATTTATTATAGTGCATCACACATGAGGATGCATCATCAATAGAAACAGATCACTTGTTGCTTGTTTTTCTCCTCAGTTTCCTCTCCTTCATTCTCATCTTCGGCTTCCTCTTCATCTTCCTTGCCATTATTACATTTATCCTTGGAGATCCTCCATCCAACCAAAATAGTAGCATTTGTATGCCGGTAAGATTTTGTTGTGCAATGAAATGGTTCCACTCAACACCTCTTAAAGTAGTATTTGTTCGATCTTTCTTCACTTCAATGAAATATGTTCGCCCATTCGAATAGAATGGGATAGTATTTTCGAATCTCATTAAAGTGCAATCTTACATTGCATGGTATAGTCTACATAAACAAAAGTAAAAATAATATAGTGAATGAAATAAAACTGGATAAATATGTAGTATGAAGAGAAAAATAATGTCTATTTGTTATACCAGTAAATCTTCGAAATGGACCTCTGCAATAGTGGCAAACAATCATGCGCCTGTTGAAATACGAGCATCGTGATCATGTTTGCAAACTTGGCATGGTGTCATATTCTGTGTACACCAATTAATTACCGCCTATAACAAAAAAATTCCATACACAAATTTGTATATACATATCATCACTAAATCATATATCGGAGAAAAATGGTGCACACGGACGGTGGCCAGACAAGAGACTGGGCGACATTACCTGCGGGAGGGTGGGGATCGATCAGCGAGGCGTGTCGATCATTGTTATGGTGGAGTATCTCTACGAATTGAGAGATCGATCGAGATCAATGGAGAAGAAAAATAGAGAGAGGGGGTAGTATCAAGAGGAGTAGGTAGACAGAATAGTGGATTGGAGTGGGGGTTATCGGCATGGCAGATTCGATCCCTCCTTTTTTACCCCAGTTTTTGTGATTTAAAAACAATATCCAGCATATCTGTAGCATGGGGCCAATGCTATAGATAAGTAGTTCTTGTAGAGTGGGCCCACACACTAGAGGTATAACTTACCTGTAGAATGTGGGATCACGCTATAGGTGACCTAACCCTACCATGCATAGGCCCACACACCCTCGTCCCACCCCATCGCATCCTCCTTCCAACCCCCACCAAAGCCGCCTACACCTCCTCCCACCAGCCGCCTACTCCTCCCACCAGCTGCCTCCTCCTCCTCCCGGCCAAAGCTGTCAACACCCGGATTTTTAATCCCAGATGCCTATTTTGCCATACATCGTAATCCCAAGATTACCATTTTTGCGAGACATGACAAATTGGATATCATAGTACATCATCCATTACAAACCATAATAAAGCTTACAAATAAAGGATCTCATGATCCAGTCTTAATACAAACAAGCAGCGGACTAATAAGTGTAGCAGTGGGCTCAATCTTCAGGGTCACAAGCAATGCTGACGATGGGATATGATCCTAGTTGTCGTAGCCGTCCTACTGTCCATCTTCCTGATATTCCTCCTCATAGTCTAGCCACGGGAATAGCCAGGGACAAATCCATGAGTACTCTTTAAGTACTCACAAACTATCACTAACAAGTAAGGTAGTTCTAGTAGGAATCCTAAGCTCTAAGTTTATTTACAAAAAGCCAGATTTTCTAAACTGAGTTTAGAAGTAAAGAAAACTAAGTAAATGTTCTAAATCACTTAAGTGGGAACCTAGTTTTCATAGTCACAACCCTATTGTGGTCAAGTCAAAATTATAGTTCACTTCACAAGTCATTTTGAAAACATCTGACGACGGAACAGTATAGCCACTCCAACTGTCCATGACCGCGGACACGGCTATTCGAATAGTTTGACACTCTGCAGAGGTGGTACACTTTCACCACAAAAGTTGATACATCCGTTAGGGATAACCCTCAATCATCATACCTAGTATGCGGATAATCAATCATAACCTTTCAATTACACACTCTAGTATAGGCACCTCCCCTATGAGCTTGGCCTCCCAGCCATGGCCATCTGCCATCCTGGGCACTGCATAGGTGGACATCATCAAGAGGTAGCCTCAGCTCAAATCTCTTCCGCGAGGGAACCCATACTAATGTATATAAACTTCCGGCTAATCCTTACCCAATTTAGGTATTATGGTTGTATGGTAACATTGGAATGGTATCGCATCTGAACCCAACCATCAGTTTTTTATAAAGGGCTAAGGCTCGTGCCTCAACATATTCATCATCAAATCCATTTGTGTTTCTCAACACATGTCAAAACATTTCAATAGAATGAAGCATCATTCCAAGGTTTTCATAATCATTTTCACCAAGTATTCTCATCTAAAGTGATCAAGTTTTATGCTTAGCACTAGCCACTAACTTAAGAGTGTTCACTAGTGAGGGATTGCTAATCTCGGTCTAGAATGACATCTAGTATAGGCCTAGTTTTATACTCTTTATGCTATCTATACTACTTTCCAAATCCTCACAAAGCATTAACTAAAAGTAAGAACTTTGGTAAAGTAAAATAGTAAAGCTTGCAAGTAAAACTTGGGATGGGTATAAATTAAAGTATATAACCAAAGCATGCCTAGAAATGCCCTCATAGCATTCTTTTGGTAGTAGTCCAATGTCACTGCATGCAAACCTAGATATTTTTACATATTCAGATAGATATTATCAAATGTGATTTTTGAGAGTTGGAATCAACTCAAAAGCTATTATGGTTGATTTTTTAAAAATGTTTGAAGGTGGAAAAGTCTCTGTCTTGTTATTTTTACTATAGATTATCTCTAAATCCAATTGATTTAAATCCAACGGTCTTGGATAGATAATTTAATTATATTTCTAACAAAATTTGAATCATGCAATTTGGTTCAGTGAAACTCTCTAAATTGATTTTTGAATATGTGGACACAAACTAGTTTAAACCTAAATGGAAAAACAATTATTTGAATTTCCAGGCCAGCGCAGGAAGTTAAACGGGCCGGCTCAGCTACACTACGTGGCGCAGCGGGCTGCTGACAGATGGGGTCCACCATTCAGGGGGACTAACTACGCGAAACGGTATCGGTGAATCTAGGCCGAACGATTAGAAGGAAAATCAACGACTGGGAGTCGTCGTTGACGATAAACTTCTCCGGCGAGGAACTAAACCTAGCGCAGCGGTGGGGGTCTCGCGGGGCTCACCTGGCTCTATCTAGGGTCGGCGATGGGGGCAATTGATGTGGTAGACGATGGCAAGGCGAGGCGCGGTCACGGCAGGGCTTGGGGTGGTAAAAATTGATGGCGCCCTTCTCCTCTAGCAGCGGCAGGCTCCGGCCAAATTCCGGTGAAAGAGAGAGCTCCCCTTGCTGCGGGAAGAAGTGGGGGAGGGTCAGTGAAAGGTGGTGAGTGGAATGGTGTGGATAATTGAGGCAGGGGTGGCCTCTTTTTATAGTGTGGCGAGGGGAATGAGCGGTGCGGGCGCGAGCTCGTCGGTGACGAGGCTACAGGCGGCTATCGACATGGCGGTGGCTAGTGGGCAATGCTGTGTTCCCTAGCGGTTCTTATGGGCATAATGGCGATGTGTGGGGCGGCGTGGTTCAGTAGGGAGCGTGAGGTGCTCCGCGCGGATGCAGAGGTGTTTACAGCGGCGTGCGGCAGCTACGGATCGCGCGGCGGCGAACGGGGTTGTCTGCTGGGGTGCTGTGATCATGGCGGGCATGCGTGTGCATGGTGAGGGCAAGGCGTGGTCTAGGCGAGCTGGTCAGGCGCGACGAGGTAGTGCGCTCTAGACATGGCACAGAAAGGCGGGGCGCGGCATAGCTAGGGTGGTCTAGGGCTCGGCTGGGGTTGTGGCTTGGACAAGGGGTGGCGGTGGAGCGAGGCGTGTCTGGTGCACGTCGTGGGCAAGGTTGGCAAGGCTCCTGGCGTGTTGCCCACTATCGGCCGGCGATGACCACAAACGGGTAGCGCTCCACTATGCAAACGGCAAAGGGGGACTTTGTATGGGGCTTGGTTAGACTCAGGGGAGACAGGGGAGTGAAGTGGAGACCAAATGGTTGAGGATTACTATGCACAATAGTGAAGTTAGGCAGAGGTTTAATTAGTGTAAGCAAGGTGTTTGTGGAAATGGCCGCATGAATTTTACTTTGGAATTTTTGATTCAAGATTTTTGAGTGATCTTAAGTGAAGCTTGAGAGTCTATGTTTGCTTGGAGAGGTCTAGGGGAATTGATTTGATAGGTCTTTTGAAAAAGTGGGTTCTTAACATGTGAACTAGATTTAATTTTCAATTGTCCATTAAATTGCTTTGGAAAATGTTTTTGTAAGTTTGTAAAGTGGGCCTTGATACAATTTTACTTGGTCTAGCAAGGGGTGAAAAGAAGTAGAATTGTTTCTGTTAGAATTTCACTTCTAGGAACACTCAAAGTGGCCTAGTGGTTAACTTTTGTCAAAATGTCCATTTGCTTTATTTATTCATATTTGATTTCTTTCTCTTTGGATTTAGTTTGTAAATGTCCTAGATGATGTAGCATTCACCTTTAAACCATTTCTCCTCATTTTTAGCAATCAAGCATGGCAAATTCAATCAATTCTACACTAATGCAAAACACACATGCATTCCTAATCAAATTTGTAATAAAAGTTTTTGTTAACCCTAACTTTGGGTGATTTGACCTTGATAATCTTGATTAAAAGTTTTGGGGTGTTACAAACCTTCCCTCCTTAAACAAATCTCGTCCCGAGATTTAAGAAAAACTAGGAACTAAAGGGATATGGAAACTCAGTCCTAATGTAATCTTCTCGCTCCCAAGTACCTTCTTCTTCGGTATGGTTTCTCCATTGGATTTTGAGAAACTTGATACTCCTGGTCTTGGTGGTTCTGAAGGCTTCTTCCAAGATAAAAATGGGCACTTCATGATACGTCATATCCTTGTTGATATCTATGGCTCGGTGATTGATGTTCTTGAACACTTCGGTCTTCTCCGGTACTTCTAGGCATTTGCGAAGTAACGAGATATGGAACACATTATGGATGGCTGACATCTCCTCTGGCAGTTCTAGTTGATATGATACTTCTCCTCGATGATTCAAAATCTTGAAGGGTCCAATATATCTGGGAGCTAACTTTCCTTTCAGCTGAAAACGCTACATTCCTTTCAACGGTGAAACTTTGAGATACACAAAATCTCCGACATTGAAAGTCAGGTCTCTATGTCTCTTGTCAGCATAACTCTTCTGCCTGGATTGGGCGGTCTTGAGGTGCTCACGGACTTTTTGAACCTTCTCTTCGGCTTCTCGTAGGATGTCGGGTCCGAAAATATGACTCTCTCATACTTGCGACCAATTCAAGGGGGTACGGCACTTTCTTCCATACAAAAATTCAAATGGGGCCATTTGCAAACTGGCTTGATAACTGTTGTTGTATGAGAATTCTACGAAAGGCAGACAATCTTCCCATTTCGATCCATATTCTAGCACACAAGCTCTCAACATGTCTTCTAAGATTTGGTTGACTCTTTCAGTCTGTCCATCAGTTTGCGGGTGATAAGCTGTGCTGAAATTTAACTTGGTTCCTAATCCTTCTTGGACTTTCTACCAAAATCTTGAGGTAAACTGGGTTCCTCGATCCGACACTATGGTCTTGGGGGTTCCATGCAAACTGACGATTCTAGCAATGTACAAGTCTGCTAGCTTTGAACTCTGGTAGGTTGTCATGACAGGTATAAAATGGCCTACCTTGGACAGTCTATCAACTATGACCCAAATAGAGTCATTTCCCCTACTAGAACTAGGCAAACCGGTGATAAAGTCTATTCTGACGGAATCTCATTTCCATTCCGGAATCTGCAACGGTTGCAACAGTTCCGCGGGTATCTGATGTTCTGCTTTGACTCGCTGACAGATATCACACTTAGCTATGTAGCTTCCGATTTCTCTTCATCTTGTGCCACCAAAATTGCTCCTTCAAATCCTGATACATCTTCGTTCCTCTGGGTGGATAGAATAAAGAGTATCATGAGCTTCCTGCATGATAACTTGCTTCAGCTCTGAATCTGCTGGCACACAGATACGTCCTTTGTACCACAAAACTCCTTCTTCATCTTCGGTGAATCCGGGTACCTTCCCTGTACCAATACGACGTTTGATTTCGTCGATACTTGCATTTCCTTTCTGCGCCTCCTTGATCTGACTGATCAAAGTGCGTTGAAGTTCAATGCTAGCTAAAAATCCTTTGCTAACAAGCTCAGTTCTAAACTTCTCCAACTCCTCATGCAAACTTGGCTGGGCTTCTTTGATCATGGTGTTTAATTTACACGGCAATCTGCTAAGAGCATCCGCTACCACATTGGCTTTGCCAGGGTGATAGTGAATGTCAAGGTCATAATCCTTGATTAACTCTATCCATATCCTTTGCCTCATATTCAGCTCCTTCTGGGTGAAAATATACTTTAGACTCTTGTGATCTGAATAAATCTCACAGCGGTTACCCATAAGGTAATGATGTCATGTCTTCAATGCTAAAACTACAGCTGCTAGTTCAAGATCATGGGTAGGGTAGTTTTGCTCATGTTGCTTCAGTTGTCGGGACATATATGCTATGACTTTGTCTTCTTGCATCAACACACATCCGAGACCAATCTTGGATGCATCACAATACACATCAAAAGGCTTCTTGATATCTTGCATAATCAGAATTGGGGTTGAAATCAATCTCTTCTTGAGCTCTTGAAAACTTGCTTCACATTTTTCGGTCCATTCAAACTTCTTATCTTTCTTCAACAATTGGGTCATCGGTCTTTCGATGCTCGAAAATCCTTCAACGAACTTGCGATAATATCTCGCTAATCAGAGAAATGCGCGGACTTGGGTTTGAGTGGTTGGGGCTTTCCATTCTTCAACATCTTTGATCTTGTCGGGATCAATAGCGCCTCCTCCTACCGACATAATATGTCAGAGGAATCCTACTTCTTTCAGCCAAAACTCACATTTGCTAAACTTGGCATACAACGTATGCTCTCTAAGGGTTTCAAGGATGGTTCTCAGGTGTAGTTCATGGTCTTCTTCTGACTTGGAATAGATTAGAATATCGTCGACAAAAAAACGACAAACTTATCCAGAAAGTTCATAAAATCTTATTCATGAGATTCATGAAATAAGCGGGGGAATTGGTTAATCTAAAAGACATGACCGTATACTCATACAATCCATATCTGGTGGTAAAGGCGGTCTTTGGAATCCGTTGCACGAATCTTGAGTTGATGATAACCAGTTCGAAGATCAATCTTAGAAAATATTCTGGCACCAGTCAACTAATCAAATAGATCCTCAATCTTGGGCAGTGGGTACTTGTTCTTGATGGTGACATCATTCAGCTTCTGGTAATCCGTGCACAAACGGTTACCTCCATCTTTCTTATCCACAAACAGAACAGGCGATCTCCATGGCGACGCGCTTGGTTGAATTAGACCCTTCTCCAACATAGCATCAAGTTGTTTCTCCAGCTCCACTAATTCAGATGGGTTCATACTATAAGGTCTCTGACTATGGGTCCAGTTCCAGGAATTAGTTCAATAATGAACTCGATATCCCAATATGGGGGCATACCGGGCAATTCATCTAGGAATACGTCGGGGTATTCACAGACTACTCTGACTTGGTCTATGGTTGGTTGGGCTAGACTCTGGTTGCATTTGAATTGACGGGGAAAGGTTTCAGATACATGCTCTACTGATACTCCAGAGCTACTGGTCATGGTTATGGCTTTCTTGGCACAGTCGATTAATCCTTTATGTTTCGACATCCAATCCATTCCTAGTACTACTTCCAAACCTTTAGTTCCAAGTACTATTAGATTGGCATAAAAATCTATCCCATGGATTCTGATAGGTATAGCCTTGCAAAATTTTCTAGCTTTGGTGGTTGAACCAGGTATTTGAACTATCATAACATGCTTCAGTTTTGTTGGTTGAATCTTACTAGTGCATGCAAATTCTTCTGTAACAAACGAGTGTGATGCTCCAGAATCAAACAACACTCTTGCAAGTACTGAGTTAACAGAAAACATACCCAGCACGACATCTGGCGCTTCCTGGACTTCTTCAGCATTCATGTGAAATAGACAGCCGTTGCGGTTGAGTGAATTCCCTAGGGAAAATCTCCTTCTAGGCTGAACACGGTGCTATTGTTGAGCTGGGGCATTCACATTGGTGGTGGCTGCAAGCTTCTTGGGACACTCGTTGCAGTAGTGACCCTTGACTCCACATTCAAAGCAAGTAATTTGGGACTTGTCTTTGGCTGCAACAGGCACAGCATTGCTTCTAGTCCTTGGGGAAGTATTGTTGTTGTTGTTGTTAGACTTGGGCAATGCACGGTTGAAGTTGTTGGAGTTGTCGAGGTTGTTGTTATGGTTTCCTCTAGTCTTCAAGTTTCCTCCGCTATGATTGGGGTAGCTTGGACGAGACATCGGTGGTCTATTGTTTCTTGGGGAATATCCTGCAGACGGGTTGGGGTGATACTTCTTGGTATTGTGGGACCCAGTCTGATGCATCATCTTGCGCTTGCGGTTGTCATTGGCTTGGTTGATCTTCCCTTCCATCTGGATGGCAGAGTCTACTAGCTCTTCTAGATCTTCAAAATGGATGTTGACTAACACAGTCTGCATCTCATCATGCAATCCATTCAGGAACCTTTCCTTCTTCTTGGCTTCAGTGTTGATCTCATCAGGGGCATATCTTGCTAGGGACAGAAATTTTTCACGGTACTCAACTACTGTCATCCTTCCTTGCTTCAGTTCTCTGAACTCATCTCTCATTCTGGTGACTAAACCTTGTGGCACATGGGTGTGGCTGAACTTGATCTTGAATGCTTCCCAAGTCATCACGTGACCGTGGTTCATAGTACGAGTGATATTCCACCAGGCTCTTGCATCTCCTGCCAGATAGTGAGTGGCAAACAGTACCTTCTCGTTGGTGTCAACTCCTGCGACTTCTAGATTATTCTCCATGTTTGCAGCCAGTCATCAGCATCTAAGGGATCCTCAGATTTATTAAAGATAGGGGGATTGGTATTCTAAAAGTTCTTAAGCTTGGATCCATGATGATCCTGATTTCCATGGCCTTGATTATTTTGGGCCATCTGAGCTATCTGTTGAAGAGTGGCTAGGTTGGCTTTGCGTTCGGCTCTACTAGCTTCACGATTGGAAACTAGCATTTGCATAATCTACAACATTGGGTCATGCAATGAGCTGCTTCCTCCGGGGTTTCCACGAGTCATCTGAAGATTGAGATAGATAATGAGGCAAGAGGGAAAGTTCTAAGGTTCATGGTTTTGTTTCAAAAGCTTTAAACTTTGAGTTTGAACTCAGGTTTTGCAAACTATCTTGTTCTTCTCATCATTCATTCATTCAAGCACACAATACAAACACACACCACAACATAAATGGAAAACAGATGGTTTTAAGAACCATTCTGTGAACTAAGATACAGTGGGACCGATACAACTCATTCCTACGGTAGTGATCAAGTGCATCTACTCATCATCAATGAAGTCGGAATCATCATCATTGATGTAAAAATCCGTGGCATCATCCTCCAGGTAGTCGTTGTCATCACTGAGGTACGAGTGAAGATCTCCCTGGATGTCTTCACCTTCTTCCTCTTCCTTTGCTTCAAGTTGGACTTCTTGCTCATGGATGGGATTCTTGAAAGCAGCCACCTTCTTGCGAAGACGAGCGATGGTGTGATCCTTCTTCTCGCGTTGACGACCAAGTGATTGGCGATCCTTGACGAGCATGGTGAGAGTCTGGTCCTTCTTGGCGGCAATGGCAAGGTTGTGGTTGGTGTAGGCTCGAGCATTGTCCAATTCCTTCTGCCTATCATACAGCAGGAAGTCAAGATTTTCCACCTGGCGCTTCAACTCCGGGTGACTTGGCATCTCCAATGGCATTCCCATAGAATCACGCCTTGCGAAGTGCGCAAAGCGAGTTCCCTGGATCAAGTTGATGTTTTTCCCACATAGATGGGCAAGAGCTTCATGCATAGCCCTGGTTAATCCATCTAGCCAATTGTTCTCTCGCACGGTGAATTGAATCTTCTCAGAAAGGGGTGCTTCCATCTTGCCTCTGAGTTGTGCCTCGAAGAATTCTGGATGCGGGCGCCCAAGATACTCTGATAGTGCATCAAGATCCCTCTCAAAGATCAGCTGGCCTCCGTTGACCAACTAGTAGAACTTGCAATACTGAACTTCCATCTATAAGAATTTAGGATGAGTAAGTTAGTGAGGTGATCAAGTGTGTCAAGTTTTATCTAGGAATGTAAGAATTTCTGAGGAACATGAATTTTTTTGAACGAATTAAGCATAAGAGTGGGAATATGTTTTCATAAATACTCACTTCTATGGTTTTGAAACTAAGGTTTTGTTCGGACGTCCATTCTAACTAGGGTCTCCTATGGTCAGGATGGCTCTGATACTAACTTGTCAACACCCGGATTTTTAATCCCAGATGCCTGTTATGCCATAAGTCGCAATCCCAGGATTACCATTTTTGCGAGACATAACAGATTGGATATCATAGTACATCATCCATTACAAACCATAATAAAGCTTACAAATAAAGGATCTCATGATCCAGTCTTAATACAAACAAGCAGCAGAATAATAAGTGTAGCAGTGGGCTCCATCTTCAGGGTCACAGGCAATGCTGATGATGGGAGATGATCCTAGTTGTCGTAGCCATCCTGTTGTCCATCTTCCTGATAGTCCTCCTCATAGTCTGGCCACGGGAATAGCCAGGGACAAAGCCATGAGTACTCTTTAAGTACTCGCAACTATCACTAACAAGTAAGGTAGTTCTAGTAGGAATCCTAAGCTCTAGGTTTATTTGCAAAAAGCCAGATTTATCTAAACTGAGTTTAGAAGTAAAGAAAACTAACTAAATGTTCTAAATCACTTAAGTGGGAACCTAGTTTTCATAGTCATAACCCTGTTGTGGTGAAGTCAAAATCATAGTTGACTTCACAAGTCATTTTGAAAACATCTGATGACAGAATAGTATAGCCACTCCAACTGTCCATGACCGCGGACGCGACTATTCGAATAGTTTGACACTCTACAAAGGTGGTACACTTTCACCACAAAATTCGATACATCCGTCAGGGATAACCCTCAATCATTATACTTAGTATGCGGATAATCAATCATAACCTTTCAATTACACACTCTAGTATAGGCACCTCCCCTATGAGCTTGGCCTCCCAGCCATGGCCATCTGCCATCCTGGGCACTGCATAGGTGGACATCATCAAGAGGTAGCCTCAGCTCAAACCTCTTCCACGAGGGAACCCATAATAATGTATATAAAATTCCGGCTAAGCCTTACCCAATTCAGGTATTGTGGTTGTACGGTAACATTGGAATGGTATCGCATCCGAACCCAACCATCAGTTGTTTATAAAGGACTAAGGCTCATGCCTCAACATATTCATCATCAAATCCATTTGTGTTTCTCAACACATGTCAAAACATTTCAATAGAATGAAGCATCATTCTAAGGTTTTCATAATCATTTTCACCAAGTATTCCCATCTAAAGTGATCAAGTTTTATGCTTAGCACTAGTCACTAAGTTAAGAGTGTTCACTAATGAGCGATTGCTAATCTCAATCTCATACCATAGAATGACATCTAGTATAGGCCTAGTTTTATACTCATTATGCTATCTATACTAGTTTCCAAATCCTCACAAAGCATTAACTAAAAGTAAGAACTTTGGTAAAGTAAAAGAGTAAAGCTGACAAGTAAAACTTGGGATGGGTATACATCAAAGTATGTAACCAAAGCAGGCCTAATGCATCTTGCTTAGGTTAAATCTTGCATGGTGAACTTGTATAATTCTAGATTTCCTTGATTGGTGCAGTGATTGAAGTTTTCCTCTTCTTCTTCAGGGTAGAACTCTTCCTGCTCGTAGCTTGGGTTGGTACTATCGTCTATAAATAAATACGGGGTCCAAAATCACCAAACAATACTTAACTACCTCTATTTAGCAAACTAAGGTTCACACTTGATGATCTAGTATCATCACAATCATCTCATGAAATAAAGAACTAGTTTTACTTAGTTTATTTGAGAAAAGTAATTTCTACTCATTGAAATTAATTAAGATTTAATATTCCAATTAAAATATGGGATCATGTGGACACATGTCATCACCACATATTCTAGTACATGGGAATGTGATTTAAACGGTTGATCATATTTTATTAAGTTTAAGATTATCATTTAATAGATTTAAAGTGACTAGAAATGCCCTAATATCATTCTTTTGGTACTAGTCCAATGTTACTGCATGCAAACCTAGATATTTTTACATATTCAGATAGATACTATCAAATGTGATATTTGAGAGTTGGAATAAACTCAAAATCTATTATGGTTGATTTTTGAAAAATGTTTCAAGTTGCAAAAGTCTCAGTCTTGTTTTTTTTACTATAGATTATCTCTAACTCCAAATGATTTAAATCCAACAGGCTTGGATAGATAATTTAATTATATTTCTAACAAAATTTGGATCATGCAATTTGGTTCAGTGAAACTCTCTGAATTGATTTTTGAATATGTGGATAGAAACTAGTTTAAATCTAAATGGAAAAACTATTATTTGAATTTCCAGGACAGCGCGGGAAGTTGAACGGGCCGGCCCAGATACACTACGTGGCATAGCAGGCTACTGACAGATGGGGTCCACCAGTCAGCGGGACTAACTACGTGAAACGGTATCGGTGAATCTAGGTCGTGCGATTAGAAGGCAGATCAACGACTGGGAGTCATCATCGACGACGAACTGCTCCGGCGAGGAACTAAACCTAGCGCGGCGGTGGGGGTCTCGTGGGCTCACCTGGGCTCCACCTAGGGTCGGCAACGGGGGCAATCGACATGGTAGACGACGGCGAGGCGGGGCGCGGTCACGGCAGGGCTTGGGGTGGTCAAAATTGACGGCGCCCTTCTCCTCTAGAAGCGGCGGGCTCCGGCCAAATTCCGGCTAGAGAGAGCTCACCTTACTTCGGGAAGAAGTGGGGGAGGGTCAGTGAGAGGTGGTGAGTGTAATGGTGTGGAGAACCGAGTGGTGTGGGCGAGGGGACCGAGCGGTGCAGGCGCGAGCTCGTCGGTGACAAGGCTACAAGCGGCTATCGGCATGGTGGTGGCTAGTGGGCGGTGCTGTGTTCCCTGTCGGTTCTTATGGGCGTAATGGCGACGCGTGGGGCGGCGTGGTTCGGTCGGGAGCGTGCGGTGCTCCGCGTGGACGTAGAGGTGTTTGCGGCAGCGTGCGGCAGCTGCGGGTCACGCAGCGGCGAACGGGGTTGTCTGCTAGGGTGTTGTGATCATGGCAGGCGTGTGCGTGCGCGGTGAGGGAAAGGCGTGGTCTAGGCGAGCTGGTCAGGCGCGGCGAGCTGGCGCGCTCTAGACATGGCACAGAGAGGCGGGGCGCAGCGTAGCTAGGGTGGTCCAGGGCTCGGCTGGGGTCGTGGCTTGGACAAGGGGTGGTGGTGGAGCGAGGCATGTCTGGTGCGTGTCATGGGCAAGGCTGGCGAGGCTCCTAGTGTGATGCCCACTGTCGGCCAGTGACGACCACAAATGGACGACGCTCCACTTTGCAAACGGCAAAGGAGGGACTTGGTCTGGGGCTTTGTTAGACTCAAGGGAGACAGGGGAGTGAAGTGGAGACCAAATGATCGAGGATTACTATGCACAACAGTGAAGTTAGGCAGAGGGTTAATTAGTGTAAGCAAGGTGTTTGTGGAAATGGCCGCATGAATATTACTTTGGAATTTTTGATTCAAAATTTTTGAGTGATCTTAAGTGAAGCTTGAGAGTCTATGTTTGCTTGGAGAGGTCAAGGGAAATTGATTTGATAGGTTTTTTAAAAAAGTGGGATCTTAACATATGAACTAGATTCAATTTTCAACTGTCCATTAAATTGCTTTGGAAAATGTTTTTGTAAGTTTGTAAAGTGGGCCTTGATACACTTTTACTTGGTCTAGCAAGGGGTGAAAATAAGTAGAAATGTTTCTATTAAAATTTCTCTTCTAGGAACACTCAAAGTGGCCTAGTGGTTAACTTTTGTCAAAATGACCATTTGCTTTATTTATTCATATTTGATTTCTTTATCTTTAGATTTAGTTTGTAAATGGCGTAGATGATGTAGCATTCACCTTTAAACCATTTCTCTTGATTTGTAGCAATCAAGCATGGCAAATTCAATCAATTCTATACTAATGCAAAACACACATGCATTCCTAATCAAATTTGTAATAGAATTTTTTGTTAACCCTAACTTTGGGTGATTTGAACTTGATAATCTTGATTAAAAGTTTTGGGGTGTTACAGAAACTGTTTCTGCCTCCTCCTCCCGCCCGAAGCCGCCTCCTCCTCCCGCCTAAAGCCGCTCACCGCTGCCTCCTCCTCTTCCTGCCCACCGCCTCCTCCTCCTCCCGCCACCCGAAGCCGCTCGCCGTTGCCACCTGAAGCTGCCTCCTCCTACTCCTTCCCGCCGCCTCCTCCTCCTCCTGCCACCCGAAGCCATCAGCCGCCGCCCTCAGGTAATATCCAAGCCCCTTTTTTGTTAATTAGATGCATTTTTAGATGATTTAGTGCTACCAAACCTAGAGTATTTTTATGAATTTAGGGATTATTTAGAAAGTAGAAAAGGAGAAATGAAAAATAGAAATAGAGATAGATATATAAATAGTATATAATATAGTACAAATTTGATTCATAATGTAGTACAAATACTTTAGGATGCCCATCCCGCATCCTCGTCATCAACTCGGCGACAACGATGGAGGACTGGGCTCCGCCAGGCATGTCCGAGACTGGGCTCCGCCAGGCTGGTACTGGGAGGTGCTACCTTCCGGGACACTTAGCTTGGTGAGGAATCTGAGGCCCATCGTCGACCCAGAGCTTCTTTGGTGGCGGTCGAGTGGTCCAGTATCGGTGCAGAGGGAGCCGGCCCCTGAGGAGGTGGTACAAAATCGTGTTAGGGAGAAGATCGAGCACGTTCATCGCTATATGGTTGTGTTGGACGTCAACTTCTCCAATACCTGGCAGTTTCTTCAAGGATCTCACCCGAGCTATGCTCCTGTGATGGTTACTTCTCATTGGGTGTTCACTGCCCGTGGCTCAAGACACGGAATCGACGTCCAGTTTGATTGAGCGAGATGCATTAGTGATATTATCTGATTGTAGTAGAACTATGTTGAGAACAAGATAACTAATATCTTGATTGTGGATGCTGAATATGATTCTAATATATCTTATTGTGCTACTGTTATTTATCGTTTTATTATCTAACTTTATTGTTTATCTTTTATTTTTTAGCTAACATGTTAGGTGAGCCTCGTCGATACTATGGTATTTTCCTAAAAAAGGGAACCAAGGTGCCAAAGTGGGTGGCCGCGATCACTGTCGACGGTGTTAAGATACACCTTCGCGTGTGGAGGGACCAGGAGATGGCGGCACGAGCATACGACTGGAGCATAATCATGCATTATGGTGCTAGGGCAAGACTCAACTTTCTGTAGCACCGAGCCACCGCGCAGCAGCATGCCTCGAGTGTTATTCGCACTATCACTAGGGCACAGTAGCTCGAGCACAGGCAGGCTAAGCACCATCTGTAGCTTAGGCATCACCAGGAGCGGGAGGAGGATACATTCATGCAGCCTTTTCTATAGGATCCAGATGTGATGGCGGTGCAGTACGCCTGGTTCGAAGGTGGACCCTCCACCGCGCCCCAATAGCAGGCCTAGGAGGCTGGTCCATCTAGCACCCACCAGAGGCATGCCGCTGGTCCGTCTAGCTCCTAGTAGAGGCACACCGCACCCCAGCAGTAGGAGGAGGACATGTGGTCTGATGAGGAGGAGGACATGTGGGCTGGTAGGGTTAATTGGGCTCTGCTTGCGGCAGAACCAGACATGGAGGACTATAGTAGGACGACTAGATAGCTATTTTATTATGTTTACCTATGGAGCTCTTTTATTATCATCATGCTACTTGTTTATGTGTTATGTTTAGCTAATATATGGTAATTACATCATGCTATGTTATATTGTGGTAAATGTTTAATGAAGTTCTCATGTTCATATATAGGTATAATGAATGAGCCGTGTGAACATTGTGTTTACAAAAGAGTGCAGAAACAAGAAGCATGTCATAGTGCTGCACCGTAACTTTCAATTTAAAATGGTATGTGCATTGTCAAGCAATCTAACTTGTCATAGTTCACCCATTGCTTGAACTAATTGTTGTTTTCTTATCTTATTTTACTCAGAACATACCGTACAAGTTTAGAAGTGATTTTCCTGATCATTTCGTGTGGCTCTTGTGGCAAGCAGGATAGTTCGAGGTCCATCTGGACCTGCTAAAGCAACCTGGCCCATGCTTCACGGTCCAAATCACTGACGAGCAAAACTGGACCTTCTTCTAGGGACCAAGGTGAACCGAGATGATCGAAATCTTTGGGATGGACCTCAGGGGGAAGTGTGTCTTCTATCTTGACGAAGATGGCACGACCTACTTTGACTACCTAGGCCTCAACGCCTTGTCAGACTCTGACGCTTCTTCAGATAATGAGATTCTTGCTTCTGCCATTAAGTCTAGCTAGTGCTATCTATGATGGTGGGAGTATGTAGTTAGGACTTGCTAGTAGAACTATGTCGAGAACTTGAACAAGATAACTAATATCTTGATTATGGATGCTGAATATGATTCTAATATATCTTATTGTCCTACTGATATGATGCTATTGCTTCTGGATGCTGATGATGATTCTGAATGGTGCTTGTTCGATTTAGGCATGAGCAAAAAAGCAATATCGAAATTATACCTGTAGCGTGCTTCCCACGCTACTGATAAAGGAATTGTTTGTAAGATGCGACCTGCCTGCTACTGATAGTGTGCTTACCTGTAGCGTGCTATGTCCACGCTATAGGTACAAGTTATCAGTGGCACCTTACCTATAGCGTGGGGGGACGCTACAAACCTCAAAAAACGCACGCTACATGTAGCCTATTTCCTAGTAGTGTTAGTTGTATCCCGGGTTATGGGCAACTTATGAGAATCAAGACATTGAAGCAGTTTAAGAATCTCATCATTCAAATTTCTCTAAGTTAAAACTTGTTGGGTGAACAAGGTAAGCACCTAGAGGGTATCCAGTGTGCCAAGTTTGATGAAGTGTTGATGAAAAACTATTTTATAAAGGATAAGGAAAACTTTCTTTAGGCAAAAGCCAGCCAAAAACTCCACTTAGCCATATATTCATGTAGATGTTATGTTCTATATATCAATATGGTATCACTTACCAATACAATCCAAATGTATTGAACCTTTGTGGCTATAACTTATCATGTTGCAGGTTACTTGACGATAGTGAGGTACGATGAGTAGGTATTACGAGTGTGCACTCAACATGTTTGCATGTGGCACATGAAGATGAAGGACTCCATGCATTATATTTATATTTGTTGCTTTGTAATAAGATAGCCATATGAGCTATGTAAGTTGTAATGAACTATTTTTATTCCTGAATATGCGGTGTAATATGACCTTTGTTTCTTGATATTACATCTTAAACTGCGGGTGCTAGCTATTTGATCTAGGGACTAGCACTATAAACACAGGGACCTGTACCATAACAAGTGAGGTTGCTAGAGATGGTATCATAGCTCTATGTTGCATGTAGGTTTGTAACCTTGGGATTTGGACAAAACCCCTTAGAAAATAGGAGTTGCATTTTTGATAAGTTATTTACAAACAATCTTGTAAACCCTTTCCTTAGTATTCTATTTTGTTTCTACATCTCTCCCTTTGTTAACTTCAACATCACCAAGGACTTCAAGATCACCTCCTTTGGAATGGGACTTCTTCACATCATCAGCATGCTGGATCTACCTATCTCCATCATTAAAAGAATCCAAGTGAATAATTTTTAGAAGGAAGAATGGTGCTTCAATAGTTCTAGGACTTATAATTTTTATTTAGGATATTATTGATGATAGAAGCAACCAACTACTTACGAAATAATGATCTACACGCCTCACTCAAGGAGAAGGACATTGCATTCTAGGATCAAGAAGAGAAGTCCAAGATCAATGGGGAAGTGCAAGTACAAGATGAGAGAGAAATTAGGAAAGACCTTAGGATGACAAACTTATCTATTATGGTTTTACTGGGTTATATTTTCTTTTGTTTCTTATGGAACTATCTTGATTCATATGGATAGAATCAACGAATATATCAAGGAAGACAACCACAACACAAAGGCACTTTGGATTCGACTTAGCAAGAACTGCTACATGGAGAGCCATTGAAGACCTAGAGAAAGACTTAGGCATAGACTGCACAACACTCAGAAGGCCCTCAAGGAAGAGAAGAAGAATGCTCAAGACCCAGAGAATAAGGCAAGTCAACTTAGGAGAAAAAAATTAGACATGTCCGTGGAGCTATATGACCAATATGACATAATTTCTTCCAAGGATGCCTTAATCTAATTCCTGATGCAGTAGCTATGGAGAAGGATGGAATGATCTCAAGTGATACCCTAAATTTGGACCACCATACTAAGTGTTTCGTTTAAATAATATACTTTGCGATAATTTATTGATCAAACCAACCAATATGGTACGACAATAATATTTTGTTTGCCTAAGACATGCTTGAACCTTGTTGCTTGAAGTGTTATGGATGTATGATTGATACTGCATGCATATTGCTTTGTGTGATCTATTGTGTATGAGTAGAATTCTTTCCCTAGGTATCTTTTATATAATCTAATCCCAACCCAAGCAGATGACTTTTCCATGACACCACAACTCCAACATCAACAATGATGACAATAGAAACCTTGAGATGCCTAATACCAAGCAACTGCTAGCAACCCAAACTAAGTTGACTCAAATGATAACCCAATTTTAGCCAACAACCGCAACAACATTGAGTTAGACCTAGCTATGCTAAAGTTCTTGGGATCCCAATCCCAACTGTTGCAAAGGATGACCAATCAGATGGTCCACATGAGCAACAAACCTTCCCTAAGAGATTATGACAACAATGACTTCAAGGATGATATTGTGGCCATACCACAAACCTGCAAAATCTGTCGAGACATAGGACACACTTATAAAGAGCATACTGACCAGTGTCCTAATTGTGATGGAAGCCATCCAGCTGAACAATGCCCTGCATTTCAAGTAGCATGTATCCTATATGAAGCAACTGATCATGTTCATGTCTGATGCCACATCTATCATGTAGTTCAACAAACTAAACGATTGCATCAAGTCTTTGGGAACACCCATGAAGGTACAACTTCCACCAAGAATGATGAAGCCAAAATAATATCTCAAGAGACAACCTTGTCAAATTCTAGTTAAGGGGGTAGTACCCTAGATGTCCTGAAATCCAACATCTTCTTTCTAGCCTTCCCAAATCTCGGGACAAGATTACTTTAAAGGGAGGTAGCATGTCACATCCCAAAATTTTCTAAATTTAGAAATGTGGAAAAAATAAACAAACATAGGAAATAAAGGATGAAATTTAGGAGGGAAAAGAAACTTTTTGTTCCTCTAATGGAAATATCAAAACCTTACGTAAACAAAATAGATTTTGTATGAGGAAGTTACACATAAATTTTCAAAAGAGAAAATGCATTCATACTTGGCATGGATAACTAAGCATTTTCATTTTAAACCTGGGAAAAGAATAAAACCCAAAACCTAAACCCTAATAAGAAAATCATCACATCAAATTCAATTCAATTCTATGGCTATGTTCCATATAAAAATTGAGAAAAAGCATTCATAAATGATATATAATGGTAGATAACAAAATTATAAAACTATGGGAATTGGTTTCACTATATTTGGAGCCATGTATAAAAAGTTATGATTTAATCTTTAATAAAGAGATGTGGGGCCTCCCCTAGAGTACAAAAGATTCAAAAAATATAAGCTAAAAGAAAATATTTAAGGTCAATAAAAGCTCATAGCTAAAATCAATACCTAAATGCAACAAAAGTATTTTAAAATCTATAAGGAATTACCAAATAGAACTATACAAATTGGAAAATTCCTTTTTGAAACTTTAATTCAAAACATATGATTTGTATATATAAGAGAAACGAGAAAATATTGCAAAGAAAATTTAAGCCATGGCTAAAATACATATTTAAAGTGATTTGGTTCAAGTTTAAGTCAAAACATATGATTTGTATATATAAGAGAAACGAGAAAATATTGCAAAGAAAATTTAAGCCATGGCTAAAATCCAAGATATCCTATTATGAATTAATTATCAACTAATGATTGTTCAAGTTTCATCTAAAGAGATTTGGTTCAAATCTTAGTCCGAATAGTAATTCAAATCAATTTTCAAAATGAAAAATGAAAAAAAGAAAGAGAAAACGCTATAGAAGAAAGAGAAGTCCAGCCCAGCCAGCCTAAGTCCACCTCCCATCCCAGCTTCCTCCTGATAAAATCCCACCCCGACGCCTCTCCCTCACCCTCCCGTTTAAAAAAGAAAAGAAACGTTGATAGCCCGACCCCGCGTTCTGTCACATCACCGTCCTCTTCACTATGATGGAGGAACCTTTCCCTCTCCCGTCTGTTACCGCAATGATGCCGGAGTAAATTCATGCATTATAGCCCGTCAATACGCACTCCACCAGTTCCTCTTAAACCGCCACTACTCCCTCTCCATTTCCCCTAACCTCCCACCCCAAATTATGCTGCGAGGCTGCCAAATTTCTTCACCGAAGTCCACTAGCAACTCCTCCCTCTGTCATTGATTCCAATGCTTCTAGGTCGCCTCGATCCCTCCCTCTAGTCTCTTTCTCCTCCTCTCTTCCTTGCGCATCTCCTGACAACATGAAGGCATAGTTTTCTTCAACCAAATCAAGTAGAGCGACCACGACTAGATGCCACCACCGTTGGAGCTTCTTCGACCTCTTCTATGCATCGTTCCCGGAAGCAAGAGCTAATATCGACCACACCATAGAGATCCCCTCATCATGGTGCACACCATCATCATCTCCACTTAACCTAAGGACACCAGAAACACTGTCCCGTCCACCGACTGCGCCGTCGGCCACCTCATCCACCATTGTTGACAACCTCCACCAATGAGCTATCTCCCTTTTCTTCTCGTTTATTAGATCAAGGATGGATGGTCCAGATTATATTGCTAACATTGAATCAATATAGGCCAATTAGATCGCGCCATGTCAGATCTATGTCAGCACCACGTAGCAGTCATGTGAGCTGCCAAGTCAGTTGACCTACACAGTCAGCTTTATCCAGTTTAAAATTTAAATAAAATGGGCTAAATATTATGCAAACTTCTAAAATTCATATAAAATGATTACTATCTCAAAAAATACAAATAACATATGTACAGATTCAGAAAAATATGAAACACATTTCTGTAAGACAATATAACTTTTGATGCAAATACAAATTCAAATAATATAAAGACATTTAATGGTATTTATAAAAATATCTGTTTATCCAAATTTGACAAATAATATGCCCCTGGATTCAAAAAAAGTAGAATATAATGAAACAATAATTTAGTAACTTTTCTTCTAGATAAAATTTTCTTTTTATACAAAACCATTTTGTGGGGGTATTTTGACTATAGAAAATGTTCTAAAAATTATTTTTGAGTGAAACCTTTTGAAAATGGTTATATATTAAACCCTCTGACTAGAGACATACCATGAGAAATAAAACTTATAATTTAAATGTAAGTAGTAATTATCCTGTTGAATAAGGCTTTACTAATAATACAAAAATACTTTAATTGATTTAATTGCACTAAAATTATTAAAATTAGCATCCCACATATATAAAAGGACTAGTATGTGTTTGTAGTGTTAAGAGCCTTATTGTAACAACTTGTTCGATAAAATGATCTTGTTGCACGTATTTCTTTGCATTTGTGATGCTAGTTTTGAGAGTGTCCCTTTTGCTTGATTGTATTTTTGTAGACTTTGAGAAGTGTAATCTTTGCAATATCAAGGAGACTACCTAGATATTTTACTATCAAGGCAAGTGATACTTTGGTCATCAAAAGTCCTACTTTTTCTATATTGCATTAGTGATATATTTTTATAGTATGCATGTTAGGACTATTATGAATATATATTACTATGCTATGTTATTCCTATAGTATATACCTTGGTAGTATTCCTATGATAGGAGACATCACAAGAATAGAATGCTTAGACTTACTACATAGAAAATGTGGGTGGAAATCATGATTGATGTTTTATGGAAAGTACATATATTTTTGGACTAATGAAAACAACTGATGTTAATGAAACACCTGGTTGGAAATGTGACTTGTATGAATTATGTTGAGTCTTGCCCAGGGCTCGTGTCTATGATTTACCCCGGTGTATCGCACTTGTGGACGACCACTTAGGAACAAAGAGATTGCTGACGTTCTTATCACGAAGCTTCTAGTGAAGCCACATGGCAATGGTTTATGCCTTGATCGACTAAGTTATGATAACTTGGCCAGACAGACAGAGATTGGTAGTGATGATAGGATGGATCATGTTTGTGGTGGTCTAAGGTATTTCTATTGAAAATTCTCGTCTCGACTATTTTATTGCACGTGCCATAATTAGGTTGTATGGATGGTGGAATAGTTAGGTAAAGTTCACCATCTCTCGAGGGGTGAAAACTAAATACTTAGACGTGTCCCAGTTTTGGACAACTTCTGAGCATCAAGACATTGAAGCAGTACAAGAATCTCATCATTCAAATTTCTTTAAGTTAAAACTTGTTGGGTGAACAAGGTAAGCACCTGGAGGGTATCTAGTGTGTCAAGTTTGATGAAAAACTATTTTATAAAGGATAGGGAAAACTTGATTTAGGCAAAGGCCAGCGAAAAACTCTACTTAGCGATGTTAGGTTCTCTATATCAATATGGTATCACTTGCTAATACAATTCAAATGTATTGTCCCTTTGTAGTTGTAACTTATCGTGTTTTGCAGGTTTCTTGATAATAGTGAGGTATGATGAGTAGGAATTACGAGTCTACACTCAACATATTTCCCTGTGGCACATGAAGACTAAGTACTCCATGCTTTATATTTATATTTTCTACTTTGTAATAAGGTATCCATGTAAGGTATGTAAGTTGTAATGAACTATTTTTATTCCTAGATATGTGATGTAATATGACCTTTGTTTCTTGATATTAAATCTTTAAAATGTGGGTGCTAGATTTTCGATCCAGTGACTATCACTATAAACACAGGGACATGTACCTTGATAGGTCAGGTCTCTAGAATTCTACAGTGGGCCAATGCACCATCCCCCCCTCCCGGGTTGCACTTATGTACCTTTCTCTCCTAAAAGTATACTGTCAATTTGAAACACTTCTGGTTTTCTCCTGTGAATTCACCCAATGATCCAGAACAATTCCGGAGAATATCTCACATACACATATGTTATACCTACTCTACACAACAATATCCCTTAAGAATATGACCCCACAAGTTTGGTATTGTGTGAACATGATCATGGAACACTTTCCGGACAATAATGAACATTAGGATCTTGACACCCATATTGACTCCCACACAAGAACGAAGTAATCGAGCGAAACAATTGATGTCATGTACCATCCTTTTGCATCACGGTACAGTATGATCATGAGGTAAGACAATTAGGTATCCTCACAATACAACTCTTGATTATTATACCATGTTGACCTCGTTACCATCTTATCTTTCTTTTCTCTCGTTCATATATTCTGGTATCCAGTGAATCAAATTACTCTACGTATGGACAGAATATTAGTGACACCTTAATACCGATAAGGGCCTAATAGTATCTCTCCATAAACGGAGGTTCAAATCCCATCTTGTACTATTTATAAACGGAGGACATGTTTTCCATTACGAAGGACAATTTATATCCTCATGGTCTAAGGACAAATTAATATAAAGACAATAACTATATATCAACAATGAAATGATGATGTTTATATTTTAGTAGATCGTATGACTTGGGTCAATTCAGCATTCTTGTTCAGCCAATAATACGCCATCATTGTTAAATGGTATCCTTGTTACAATAACTATACCATGATCTAGGAAACTTGATCATCTTTTACAATGATCCAGTCTTTCCCATAAGACCAAGAAAACTTGGTGTTTATAACTTTACACGCGCTTTTGAGTTTTCCTATGATTCTCACGGTCAAGACATAGAGAATTTATAGCATAAAGAATGTCGTGTCCAAGGTTTTGATACTAGGGATGGGAGGTCCCCTTTTTAGTTTGACCAGGAGCGCAAAGTACGATGAGCTTGATTGGTGGATAAGAAGAACTCACAATCACACAGAGACATATGTTTTTACCCAGGTTTAGGCCGCTTGTACAAAACCCTACGTCGTGCAACGATGATCTTTCTGGTGGATCATGAACTAGTTATAGAGATGGTTCCCAGGATGTACTCACGAGTTCTTCTCTAATTCCCCCTCCCTCCTCGACTAGCCTGGGCTTCCTTTTATAAGATTAATGGGACACCACATAGGCTGGTCACCACGCGGCGAGGTGCAACGTGCATGGTCACGATGTGGCGGGGCGTTTCAGCTTCTAGACATGCGGTCCGCTATTGTCTAAACGTGTAGAGATGTAGTGACCCTGCATTTTGGACCAATCAAAGTATAGAAATAAGTTTGTTCATCTGCATGCATGCATATGAAGACCTAGAATTTTTTTTGTAAATGTTTAAAACACAAAGTGATCAAAGTTTCTCTTAGTCTAATGACTTAGGTTTAGTTCATCAGCTAACTGTTATGGATTTTTACATGACCTCTATTGATTCCTTGCTTTTGGGGGGGAACTATTCAAATTTGAATATTCAAAACTAAACATTTAAATTCAAACTAAAAAGGAAGTGAATGACAAATAATATAGGAGTTCCATACATGAATTTTAATTAGAAATAAAGAATGGTGTTATTTATTAGCTAAATATGATTCAATCATTTACAAGCGTCGAAGAACAAGAAGAAAATTTAACTTTATTGCAACAATTAGACTTCTCTCTGCGCAACCCCAGGCATGGTCGGTATGCACTACGCTTTATGATATAATCGATCTGCATCTGTGTGCAAGAGAAAAGAACTAGTCTCGAAACGCTAAGTAATAGTGCATTGTTCTTAAATCGTTAGTCTCGTTGCGACCGAATATCATTCTCGCTCCACTAAATCCTCTAAGAGTCTTCAGAAGCACGTAGTGTACGGTTGAGTCGGTGCCAATTCGGTGCATCGCAATATTGTTTTACGTGCATCGTTGTTTACCGCGGACGATTCTTTACAGTAGCCTCTTTTATCTAGACCACATAGTAGCCACCATAGGCACGACAACAAAAGACAACTTTTTTTCTCTTCGGTGCATTCTAAGGCTATCGGCCGTGCATTCCGAGGTACACGATGCGTGTTTGCGATGGAAATAAATATTCACATCGCAGAATTGTACGTGCCTATGTGGTTCTTTTTGTAGTATAGGCGTGTTTATAACTGCAAGCCATCAAGTATAAACGTCAAGATAGAAACGCCATACAAACGTAAGTATCCAACAGACATTCATATAGTAAATGTTTATAGAACACACACGTGGCTTTCCAGTAAGACTAGACTGCAAGACGGAATGTCTAAACGTCAAGACAGAAACGTCGTACGAATGTAAGAACTAGAAAGCACACGTTGTGTAAAGTAGTACATAAACTATTTTCATTCATTATACGTATACATATTATAGACGTTTATGTGGTAAATATACATAGAACACATACACATGGCTTGTTTGTATAATTCACAGTATATATTCGCGAGCTAAATTAACATTTTGTACTGCAAATAGCAGAAACTATTCAATAAAAATAAAGGGTACAATGTTGAAAACTTGAACAGCCTTCGCATGGCATAGATGCAACAACCGCCATTCCGCCATCGACTGCAGCGAGAAGTCGCAGAAAGAACCTACTCGGCAATGCACAGTTGTCATTCATCTTGAATGCTTTATCTGGATCAACCGCGGTATTGGGGCATTCTATAAATGGTGGTGAAGCTAGCTATCACTCACGCCACCAGGTAGCTATCGTGTTCGATCATGTTTCCTCGTCATATATGTTTGTGAGATTTTTCTTATCACTTATGTTTACAAGAGTGGTACGCATGACGTTCTATAAATAGTGACAAAGCTAGCTATCATTCGTGCCACCAAGTAGCTATTATGTTCAAAACACGTTTGCACGTCATTTATATTTGCGAGATTTTGGTCGTCACTTATGTTTGCGAGAGTGCTACGTATTTATCACATTCAATCATGTTTGCTCGTCATTGATGATCGCGAGAGCATCCATTTCACTTTATAAGTGTTTTAGTTCTAATGTGTACAAAGGCGTAAGAAGCAGAAAAATTATACAAAAATTGCAAGCCAAACAAACGCAAGAAAACTACGAGTTAAAAACAAAATAATAGTAAGAAGTCTAAAAAGAAAAAGGGCAAACGAAGAAAAAAACATAGGAAAATACATAAAAGAGAAACCGAAGGCAAGAACACCAACGCCAAAAAGAAAAAAATCGAGAAGAAAAGAGAGAAAGAAGAAAACAAAATGCAAAAAATGAAAGAAGAAGGAAAACATGAAGCAAATAAAAATGCAAAAAAAAAGCAAGAACGTTAAGAAACGAAATAAAAGCTAAAAAGGAAACAGAGAAAAACAATAGTAGGAGTGCGAGAGCGCTCACTGCGCACCTAAACATGCAAACATCGTTTCCGCACATCTCATGCCGAGAGCCACCGATGGACCAGGAGAGATCACTAGCCGGACGGATAGGTATCGACATGGTGGCGGATGTAGAGTTGCCAAACGTACGCATGGAACTGAACACGCTCAGCGCATCATTACTACCTACACGCCGGTATACCTAATCTACCAAACTTTCGAATCCGACTAGCTACCCTATCTACACAGCAAACGTCGACAAATTTTAGCTCGTGGCGCTGTGTTCACCTAAAACCTATACCAAACCTATCGGTGCATTTTACGTCGGCGAGCTCTCGCTTGCAGCGCTGCTCAGCCTAAAAGCAACCAAACCGCCACCCATAACACGTCGGATATGGCTATTCCGTCATTCGGGTGATTGATCTTGGCTACCAAAAGGACGGCACGTCACCGGAGCTAAGCCGCGGTGAGGAGGAAGGAAAAAAACGATGCGAGAAGTAACGAAGAGGAAGATGTTTTATAGCCGCACGGGCGAGGCATGGACCCTATCGTGCATTCTATGCAGGGGAGATGCACTCTCCTACGCAAGCGGGGACCCACCATACTATATCGCCGTGAGAACACGCGCTAGTCTATATAGTATACTCGTCCACGTCTGATCTGTAACATCCCAATTTCAGCAATCCTGATATGTTAACCAGAATGCAAAAATCTGTGGGAACAATAACTTTTCTTGTTAAGTGTTGTAGTGTTTGCTTGATGTTTGTTTGTTCTTATTCATCTGAAAGTGTAGTAGATGATATGCTCCTTACCTCGCCCTCAATTGACAAAAGCTATTTAACAAAACTTTCTTGGCTCATCTTGCATATTCTCAAACGTTCTCGCATTTCCAAAAACCTGAGCCAAGATGCCTTTGCAAAACTAACTATTTCAGTAGCTTCTATTTTCCAAACTATGGAGAGCTATATAATATAATCTCCTTATGTTTTCAAGACAAAACATTCAACTACTCTTACCCCTAGGTTTTGCAAAATCCTTTTATAAAGCTTTTAAATTGTATTCTTGGTAGAAGTACCAAGGATCTTACCTCATTCAAACTCCAAATCTTTCAAAATACTCATCCTTATCTCAAGCTAGGCTTGATGAGAACCCTAGTAGTAGATTGAATTGTTTGGTAAGATAAATTTCCTTGATCTGCTTTTGACTTGCTTTCTTAGGAACTATAGTGAGCTACCCTAGGAGCTCATCCTCTAGGATCAAGATAAATTACAATTACAAACCCTAAGCAAGATTCCAAAGCTGGATCTGATCTCTAGCCACTACGTGATCATCTAAAACTCTTAACCAGATCACTTCTAAAACTATCCTTTTCTAGAAGCTTCCAAGTCAATGAAGACCAACCCTAAGCATAGATCCTTTCTGCTCAATCTATACTTCACCATCATCCATCTGTTGATGATTTGGAACCTTGCATCCTCTCAAAATCATCCCCTCTTATGTTATAGTCAAAAACCACAAATCTTCCAAATTTGGCTAAGTATGGGAAAAGGTTCTCAACATCATGTCTTTGAACCCCTCTCTTTCTCAACCCTTGTGCATTTTTGGAAATGCACTTGAACCATCTTGTAAACCATCCTAAGTACTACCAAGTCCCACTCTTGCCCTTGGCTTGATCATCCTATAACCCACTTGTTCTTGATGGTTTTATAGGCAAGAAAATAATCTTTTCTTCAAATCCTATGAACATGTCTACTTTGGCAGAAGCTCACACCTTCATGCTAAATCCTTTTGACCAACTCTTTGCATGATTGTGCTCTACTCATAAAGGTCTATCCATTCTTACTTCACTTGTTTCAGTTGGATCTTTGTTCTTCCTAAATCCACATGGTTTTGAAGGCTATTTGATAATCTATTTTGGCAACCTTATTTTATTCGAAGTTTGGCATCAATTCTTCGAGCACTCAAGCGTGATATAGCTCAACTCTGCGTACGAGGGTGATCTACATCACTTGGTCTATCTATCCATATAGCCCAAGACCCAAGGGGAGCTTTGATCTCCAAGATCCAATAAGGTTTTGAAGGTATAAAATTAACATTGCCCTAGATCATTTATCCCTTGTATTCTTCCAAAATCAAGTTTGTTCATCAAAACCCAAGTTTGAAAATGATAGATGCCTAAGGTGGACATCATATACCATGGATATATTAATTTATCTAGTGTTTTCCATAATTGCTTTGGCCCACAAACAATTTAATTCTTTTATTAATCAAAAACTCCAAAACTTCTTCTACAAAGGAATGTTTGTAATTCTCCAAAACCCTTGTACGTATTTAGGCACAATTGAGGCCTACTTATCATACCCTATCTCCCCATTTTTAAAAATTAATATTTTTGAAGAGTTTTAATAATTCTTTTTGCCTAATTTCTTAAATGGCAAAAACAAGAAAATAAATGTTTTAAATAGTTTTCTGCCACAAACAATTCTGAGAAAATTCTCTAGTGTTTGAATTGATGTTTAGGACAATCTCAAACCAAAAAAATACTCCTTATACAATTCAAAAATATCAAATAAAATCTATAAAACAAATTCAACACTTTTTGAAGATTGGAGATTAAAATGATCTAAAATATTCAGAAAATAACCAAATAAATATGAAACGTGTATCTTGAGTTTACCCATCTCCCAGCACTCTTATTCCACTTGGTCAAGATCAAAAATAAAGAAGTAACCCATGATCTTCAGTTAAGGAAAATTTGAGTATAACACCAAAAACCATTTCCAAACCCCTCCTACCCCTTTCATACCTTGCCAAACACTACTCCTCAGCACAGGGTACATCCTGGTCGACCATCACTATAGCCTTCACTGTAGAATCCATCTCTCCCTTGTCCTTTGTGCTTGTACATGAAGGAGACAAGGAGCTACTCCCGTTTCTAGCCATTAAACCCACTGCTTGCAGCTACTGTCCTACTCCCCTATGCCCCTTTACACGACCATAGGCACCCCACACTCCCTCTCCACCGCCCATAGGCACCAATGGGTAGGCCATGGACCATCCCTAGCTTCCCCTTGGACATAGTCCACGTTGGACCATCCTCATTCAAATAAAAGAGCACCAACCCTTCTAGAGCTCCTCACCCCCCCCCCCCCCCCTCCCATTTCACTCTCTGGCCACCACCACACCGTCCCACGAGCTCCCACTCACCTCCTCTACCCTCCCATGCCATGGAAAGAGAGAAAGCCCTCCTCTCGGTTTTGCTCTAAGAAGGCAAGCATGCATTGAACCAGGCCACCTCCTTCCTTCTTCTCTACTGTTACTCACTCCTATCACTCAGATCTACTCTCCTTGTCCCCCTTTCCTTGCAGGGACGCCAGAGATGACCAAACCCTTGTCATGCCTGAAGGGAGCCTCCCCCATGAACCTCACCCGTTCAAGAACCTGTAGGCATGCATACAATTTCCCTTGACCAAGGAGAGCCTCCAGAACCTTCCTCGAGCACCCCTCGACGACATGCATGCACCCTTGGACCCACTCTGACGAGCTCCGCCTTAGTGGTTCGAGTGACAATGCGCGAGCTGCTCCCCAAGGTCAAATTGGACCTTCTCGTCCCTCTCCGGACTCGCTGTGGTGTCCTCCAATGACCTACACCCTCGCCTCCTCCTCTCCACCCCCGGTAAGCTCTCCCCCAGCATGCTCCCCGGCTATTAGGATTTCCGCCGCCGCTCCCTTCGCGAGGTAGAAGATGGCGTCGCGGTCATCAATCTCCAATAGATCTAATGGCCAGCAAAAATCCATATCGCTTCAGCGCCCCTCTCCCTCTGGCTAGCGGCCCCGCCCGAGGGTTTGAATATCCATTTCCTGCATGCGTAGTGACGCCCCTATGGGCCTGCTTCTCCCTTGTGCGGCCCAACACCGTCAAGATCTGGCCTAGTCTGATGTTTCCTTTTTAATAAATTTTCACAGATCTGCAAATAGTATTTTCGAATAATTCAAATAAAAAATAGAAAGCACCATATTTTGGCTAGATTCAATTTTCTACATGCTCCCAGATGTTTTGTAAAACATGCAGAACTAGTCCTTTGCCAAAAATAATTTGTATTATTTACTGGCATTCAATCTTCTAAAAAGTGCATTTTTCCATCAATAAATCCCTTACGGAGATTCACATCTCCAAATGGAACAAATCCAATTTGCTCTAGAATATATTGGACATACATATCTTGTGCCACTAGGCTCATGCTAAGTGGACCTGTGGTTTATCTTTAGCAAAAATGGCAAAAACAATTCATTTTTGACTTTAGACATTTCTCTAGGCCAAAGAAAAATGATTCTATACCAAAATCCAACTCTCGGAGATGTTTTACTCCAATACCTACTAAAACCAAGGACCCATTAATTGTTAAGCTTCTGAGGAATTTTAATAAATTAAAAACTTCTCTATGTGGTATTTCCACTAGGAACATCATTCCAGAAGCTTGGTAAATCCAAAATTGATGATTCCAATTTTTAATGGAAGGTACTTCTAATACCTATCCACTGCCTTTGGTCTCATACCATTTGGACCTGTAGAATAAATCAGGTTAAAAAGACAAATTTCATGTAGAACTAACTTTGGGAATTTCCCAAGGGCATTCTGGTAATTATTTTGGAGTGATTCCAACCCTCAAAAATCACAAATCCAAATAAGTACCAAATCCACTAAGCACAAATTTATTTGAGATATAGATCTATTCTAGTGATTTATTCACCTAAACTAGGGTTATTTCCACTAAAATAATCATAACTAATTAAAGAAAATTGATAAAATCATCTTTTGGTGGCCTTGTTTTATCAATACATATATGTTTATATCATATTTTGGTGGCCTTGTTTTATCAATACCTATATGTTTATATCATCTTTGTACTTTGATATCACACAAACCCAGCCTTAGTTAAAATCCCTTCGTTAGGTGGTATTTGACAATTAAATCATTAAAGAAGTTCCCCAAATGCAATTCCAATCATTCCAACTGCTATAAACTCAAGTTATCAAAACCTATTTAAGTGAGTAGGGTGTTTCATATTTGTTTATTGTATTGCATTGCTATTTGTATGCCTTGTGTTGATTGTCGCAATTGCTTGCTTGCATGTATTCCCTTTGACGATGATAGTTGCGATTATATTGAAGACCTGAAGAAGATGGTTATTATTGGTTATAATGGTATTCTAAGAAGAAGTCCAGGGACATATTGCCATATTGCTGATCACAGGCAAGCCACCTTTTTGTTCATAAGCCTCATCCTATTTTGTTTCAATTATGCATATCTTGTTTTAACTGCTTATACAAATGCATTGTTTTACCTATCTATGTTTTATATCATGTATTGGCTTGGATCCTCCAAACCATTACACATTGGTACTACTAAGTACCACTCCATTGATATCACCTACTTGCCCCTAGTATTGTAGATGGTGTACAACATCATACCCCTTTGGAGACCCCATTTAAGCCGAAGAAAAACTATAGGATGCGAAGACCCCAAAAAGTTCTACAAAATGTTTTATGGTAAAACCTTGGTGAGGTTTGACCTACCAATAGAAGTTTGAGAAAAGAAAAAGGGTTTTGTTTTACAAAAGAAAGTAGAGGAAAATGTTTTCAAAAACGCACCCGGTTCTTTGTAGTTTGCTAGAACAATTAACCCATGCAACCACATCACTCCTATATGGGAAGGGGATGGACTGGAAGTTTGTTCACTCTGGTATAAGCTGTCTCACAACTACTATAGGGGATTTCGATCCCTGGAGGGTGGGACTTCTCCGGGTCCCTGTAATGTAACTCGGCACCTAGGATAAGGAACAAAGGGTCTACGGGCGTCCATGTGTTTACTATGAATAGCTCATTGGGTAGGCTCTTATACTAGAGTGGGATTCTGAAGGTCTTATTTGATTATCTGAGACCCGCATACTTTCATATGACAATCCGTGTATGATCCCGATGGATCTATCAAATCTTGTGGGTAAAATGTACAACCTCTACAGAGTGTAAATATATTCGAATAGCATGTCCACGGTCATGGACGGTTGGGAAGGTTGCTGTAGAGCGGTGCTAGTTTTGTTTTCAAAAAGGATTTCGAAAAAGCAAAGGCTTTGGAAATGTTTTGACCATGAGATGGTCGGAAAGTAAGGAAGGGAGTTTGGTCATGAGATGACCGAAGGAATAAACAAATGGGTCACCCAATTCTAGTGTTATCCAAAACTTTTCAAAAACGTTTTTTAACGTTTTACGAAAGTTTTCAACAAAGATATGTAGATGTTATATCTACAAGAGAAAATATTTGAGAAAAGAACCTCTTTTGGAGCCCTCCTACTACCATAGCCATATTGCATGTCCTCTTGTATTATTATTCTCTTAAGGTGGTTTGCGAGTACATTCAAAGTACTCATTAGCATTGTCCCTAGCTATTAACTTGGTCAGATATCAAGAAGAAGGTGATATTGCAACTATGCGAGCTAGGACGTTCTCCCAGTCAGTTACCTATAGGTTAAGGCATGGCTCAGGCTCTACACTTAATGAAGTTCCACTAATGATGATTGATATAGTCGTAACAGCAAATAAGGTATGACATGTATCCACTTAAGTAATGGATGTTTACTTTGATACTTTTTGGTTATGTGCCACGACACATTGATCATGGGATCGTGGTGTATGCATAACAGGGATTCTCGGAGGATTAATCCAGGGGCCCCCCATAGGATCTCCGCCGCGAGCAACCGTGGATGCATAAATTGTAGGCTGTCAGCTCGTCCGTCTGGCGTGTAGAAACGCTACCAGCGAGACTCCATGCCGCCAAGTCACCAGCATCCACGTAAACCCTCATATGTCAGTAACCTATGCACCTAGCTTGGATATATCCCGCCCACGAGGACCGCTTATGTCTATACCCTACGGTACCATCTCGTCTGTCTACCACGAAATAATGCGTTCTGAATGTGCCCATAGTGCCACGTCACCGGTGTACGCATATGTCTACAGCCTATGGTCGAAGCTCACCTATACGCCAGCCGCGAAAACCCACGGACGTCTACGGTCTATGCTTCAAAGACAGCTCTCCACCCCAGAAACTGATCCCATCCATGCCCACGCCATGTCGGCTCTCAGCGGGCCCCGCAACCCGGTGGGTGTGGAGCGTTGTCATGCAGGAACATTTTTCACCGCGAGTGTTGGAACCCGCCTATGCTGATGGCGGTCCAATGGTACACGTGCAGTCAATCGTCCAGCGACTATAGGTACGACTATGAGCAGTACACATGTCCACGGTCTGGAATCTTTCGACTTGGCCCAATGTGGGGACCACCTCACGGGGTAGCAGGGCTCCGTTGTGACATTGCCCCATGTCCTTCTCGGCCTTCATCCCACGGCCAAAAAGAATCGGGACGAAATGGATAGCAGTTTGAGCCAAAACAATCTAGTGTTATTATTTACTCTGATATTAAATTACATTGTGTTTACACTTATCCAAATAGAAAACAAAATTATAACAAAATAATAAAAAATAAAGTCTAAATTAAATGCTATACTATTTCATCGTCTTATATTTTATTTCTTCTTCACTTTAATCCTGCCAAAACAGCATAAAAGAAATAACCAAAAAGAAAATAAAAGAGGAGTTATTGTTAGTGTTTTACTCTTAGATTCCAGCAATTTAAGGCATTGATTTGTCTCCTTATTGAGTAATTCAAAAAGGGACCTAAATAGTAAATATGTTCTTATCTGTGCATTTTTGTCTCAGCCTTTTTGCATCATTGTATAGGACAGAAATCACATTTGGCAACTAAAGATAAGGGCCAGATCAACATAATGTCAACACGAGTCGATCCAATCCATAGTCAAAATATCTGTGAGGTTTAAACTTGAACCAAAGAGAGAGTCCAGCAAGCAATCAACTCACAAGAAGCTTGCACAACCATGCATGAGTGTGTTGTCGGCTCAGCAAGTAGAGCATCAGGAAGTAAAACAGGAGATGACAGCCACAACACCACACTAGCACATAACTAGTTCACCTCACCACCACCCCATTATCCACAACACATCCACATCCACACAAACCAGAACACCACTAGTTCATAACCAAGATTCACAACAACACCTCACAGCTACCATGGTAAGCTAGAGAAAATCTAGAAGTAGATCAAGAAGGAGGACAACACTAAGAGAAAGAGGGCTAGGAGCAGTCCAACAGTACAAGGAGGAACAGGTTATGATGGTCAGGAGCTAAGAAGAGCAGGCAAGGATGAGAAAGCCACAAGATCAAGGAGAAACTGATCAATATCAACATAAGAAGTAGCCAACATCAACTACAAACTAGCAACAGGTTGCTACACTAAGATACACAGTAGAAAATGTTCTTATCATTTCTTCTATTTAAGAAGATACATTGGAGGGGAACAAGAACTCTCAACATATCATAGAGGAGCTATGATAAAATCATCCTAGAGTTTAATTTTAGGCAAACATAATATATATTCTTTGGTTTCAGGAGAGCCTCGGCATTTGCATCATTGGTAGGGGCAAACGCAGCAGATCAAACTCATTATCATCTTATTACTATGCACACTATAAAGAGGCACCACAGTAATAAGAATACAATAAGTTAAGCCACTATTTGTAACTATATCATGCTTGCATTAGCTTGATAGAGTACAAAATTATTTGGAAGCAACCAAATTAAATTTCAAAACATTTTCCTAACTATGCAGAAAGGAACTGTTCTAGTATCTAAGCACTGGCATAATTGATAGATACACATTTATCCAACATACCTAAATCCTAAAATTGAGTTACTGGAACTGAATCAAAGTTCAGTAACCACACAATAGTAGATCCAAAGGATCACTTTACACACAACAAGCACAAATGTATTCATGATCATGTATGCACATGATCTAGTGGTCACTAGCATCCACTAGCAGATAAACAAGCATTAAAGCCACAAAGTAAAGTATTTAGTATGCATATATTCTTATCAAATGGCTATAATACAGCACCTCACCAACTTATATAACACATTACAAAGCAGCTACTAGATCATGAGATCACTTGAAATATAAGAGATCATAAGCTTAGACCATAAACATAATCAGTCTTTCCTTTACTTTAGTTGAGATCCATTTGAACTCAGTTATATATGTCCATACAAAAATGACCATTTGGAACCCCAATAAATGAACAAAAATGACCATTTGGAACCCCAATAAATGAAGCAATGCATTATAATGCTTGTAACTAAATGTTCTTCACTTAACAGTTTAGCATAAATTCAGTTTCGACAGAGTTAAGAACCACAGCAAGTCACACATGTTGAGGATGGCTAAATCATCTAAATTGAAGTAGTACATCTAGGGTATACTAAATATAGATTGATCAGTACTAGAAAAATTCAAACAACCCACCTGGGGGCATCCTAGTTTAGCATGCCATGGATTAGTAGCCAGGCCACCAACAACTGTGCAGTGGATGATCTACACAGTGTTGGAAGGAAGACATAGGACTAACAGAGACTAGTGGGATGATAGAAGAAGTGAGAGAGAGAAGGTAAGGAGAGGAGAGAGGGGAGGAGGTTACTTACCCGTGGTCCTCTCTTAGAATCAAGAAGAGGAAGCAGTGGATACCAAGGGGGTAGCCACGGCACGACGGCATGGAGGGCGCCATGGCCCCTGAACCGCGCCAAGTCGCTCCTGCAGCAGCGCCTTTTTGATGAGGAGTAGAGGTGGGAAAAGACCATCATCGCACCACCAATCCACCATGACCTCATGAGCTCATCACTGGAGGCCATCATCAGTGAGAAACCTTGTTGTAACCCAAAACCCTAGCTTTAGTAAGGAGAGGGGTGGAAAAAGGGGGTGAGAATCCCAAATCGATTGGGATAGAGAGGTAAATATCATCTTGGCGCATCATTTAGGTCCGATGGCAGCCACCATGGCGGTCGAAGGTGGTCAGTAAAAGCAAGCGATGGCACTGGAGACATGGAATCACCAAAGAGGAAGGAGAAGGGGCTCGGGGTAGAGCAGACGAGAAATGGGTCGGGTTGGGTCAACTGACCCAATCCAGTAGGTTAGTTGGTTTGGTTCAACTCGTGGGCCATAATGATTGGCGGACCCTGGGTTTTTCCTAAACAAAAATTAAGAAAAAGATAAATAATATTTATCCATTGAAAACAAGCTCTAGAAAAATACAGAAAAATAAAGAAAAATCCTAAAAATGCACATGATATATTAAAATGTTCAAAAATAAGATATATCTAGGAAAAATATAAATTTCTTGTTTGAGTTAAATAAAATGCAACTAAAAATTACAACCATTAAGTCCCTCAATGAACTAATAAAACATTAGGATAACATCTTAAACATAACAAAAATCACTTTTGTTTATAAAAATCATCTACTATCCCAGTAAAAATGATAAATACCCCTAAAAAGCTAAATATGAAATTCTAAGTCATTTTTGAATTTCTATAAAGAAGTGTTATAAAAGGGTTCTAAATCCTTTTCTTGTATCAAAATAAAAGGAATTTATTTTAGTTTATCATCTATAGATCAAAATAAATCGTTTTTATCTTTATTAAACTACTTAAGATTTATTGTAATATAGAAATGTAATTCTTGTCTTTAAATTAAAATAAAATGCTTTTAATACTTTAAAACATTTTAATATATGAGAAATTTACTATTACCATAATGACTTGGGTAAAACACATAAAGAAGGATAAATAACTTAAACCGTTAATTTGATTGCATTATTATGCACAATTAACTCAATTGTTTCTTTAAAACTAAGTCAAGTAGAATTTATTATAAAATATTTTCCTTAAGCAACAATATAAATTCTCAACTTCATCTAAATGCTTTAAACTATAACATACTATTCAAGTCATATATTTATACAATCATAAATAAAGTCAACCTTATCCTTAGGATAGTGATATCAAACTAAGTCGTAAACCTTGAATTATACCAATGGTAAACCCTAAGCTTAACATCATGATGTCAAACCAAGTCATCATTTGACATCATCACTCTTTAACTCCACTGAGTTGTTACTACTTGGTAATATTATCCTCCTAGAGGATTAGTTCCATATACCATATACCTAAGTCCATAACCGTAGCTTATAATCGAACCTAAATGATTATTGTTGATCAAGTAATACTCTTTCAAAACCCTATACCAATTGTAAATCGACTTACTGGTTAACTTGAGCACATCATTTAGTTACGTTGATACTAGATGATCACACATCCTTAACCATGCCTAATGAAACCCTAGAACTTGGTGATACCATAAAACACTATTTATTAAGGTCACTTCTAATTTATAGTTAAATTTGGTCATCGATTAGATATTAAGAGACATACTAGCTCAAGATCGTTAGGGTTATGCAAATACCTATGGATTACATTCTGATAACCTTATGGGTTGCTTAACTTAGTATAAGAAACATTTTCATCAAAGTTATTTTTTGCCACTTCAAACAAAAACATTAGCATTTGTATTAAGTCTCGCCAACTTAAAACATGACTTTTCATGAAAGATAAATGATATTAATCAACATCAATCATCTAATGTCATTGTACTTTACTTATATACCTTGTGTGTTAATTCTTCAAGTCTTAGAGCAAAACCTTTGGTTGTGAAGTAAAATTGAAGATAAACAAAACCTTTACGAAATCACCCAAACTCAACCCATAATCAAACATGGGGATTTACTTTGGGATTTATACAAGATGCATATAATTATTTATGTATAATAGCATATTTGTTGTTTAAAAATTAGTCCTTATCAGACCAATGATGTTATTTCAGATACTACAGTTTATATCGACTAGAAGCCCTTGGTTGCATAATCTTGCAGTCAAAAAGACAAGTTCATACTTGCTCATGTACGTTGATTATTTTCTATCAAGTATTTTCAATCTACTATTATTATCACCTATATTTAGAAAAGGATGGTAGAAAATACTATTTTCATAATAATATGACTAATTGGTTATCGGCCCGAGTGGTGGTAACCTAGTATGGTGGGAAAATGGAACCATTGTATGATATATGTAGTTGGTGGAGGTTCCATTTGCATGGGTAAGTATCATCTAGGATTAATAACACATGATGCCAGTGATTCTTGCGTCGCATATTACGTGTTAACCATGAGATCTATATGGCTCTAGGAAAGTTAGCAAAATCTTCTTCCTTTCGCATGTTGACGGACAACCTTATCATGATGTTGTAGAATCCTTGTGGAGGATCCAGCATATGTGTGGGACCCCTTAGTGCTCCACGATATTTAGTGTCTACGAGGTTCTGAAAGGGGACTATCAGAGTTATTGTTGCCCGTAGGAGGGTAGAGTAGAGATAGTGTTGCTTACAGAATTGGGTGGGCATGCAGGGTTGTGGAGAAGGGAAAGGATTGGCTTGGGTCCTTATACTGGGCCTCGTACCAAGGAAGTGTAAACGGGTTAGCCGCTCGGTTGTGCAGCATGGATAAGGATATCGCATGGGTAAAGCAAAACACCTCTATAGAGTGTTCAAAACTATGACTCCATGTTCCAGGAAAGGAACTCCATGAAGTTCTAATCAACTTGTGAAGGCTGACGGACATAGATCTTCATAATAAAAGGAATCTTTGAAGAAATGTTTATGAAAACTTGCATAGCTTATGGCCTATGGTCTATGGCTATAGATAGTGCATCAAATGGTCATTTTTAGTGAACTTTCTAAGTACACTCATACTCAGCCGTACCTTCTTAACCCTTGCTAGATTTTTGGGCAACTTATGACATCATCAAGAAGGTAACTACTTTGAGGATCTGAACGTATCTAGTGGAACAGATGAGGTCAATGTCTACATCAGATGCAATAAAAGTGAAGCTAAAGAGTAGACAATAGATAAATCCCTAGATACTAGAACCTACATATGTAGAGCATTGCTATAATAGAAATCGCAAGCCAAATAAATATTATTAGTAGACTTAATTATAGAATCGCCTTCGAGTTGCTATCTCTGGTTTTCTTTTGTAAGTATAATTTCCACACTGTATCGAGGAGGTTCTCTAGATCTTTTGCAACGTGCCATGCTATAATCTGTAGTCATGCCGTGGACCTATGATGTTTCTGTTGTACCACTCTAGGGGATGAAATAATTGCAGAACAGTGTTCCATGAGTGTTATGCCAACGACTTGCACACTACAACATGCAGTGGTATGCTGGGTCACCGCAGCTGGTATCAGAGCAAACTCTTTGACCTTTGGATTAAAAAACCTTTAAAGGAGACATGTAAGTTGGGTAGCGACTATAGGTAGCCATATTATCTAAACCACATCTTCTTGTAATTTGTGAAGGATAATCACTAGATAATAACCATATCACATTTTAGTTGAAGTCTTCTTACTTACCTTTGTTATAGAATAGTTCACGGTTTGATCTCCTTATGTGAAGTTATCTATCTAGTATCTCTCTAGGTATGTATTATACCTTTTTGCAAGACTATTTTATTCTAATCTAGGTGAAATGTCATCAAGTTAGAGTTATCTTAAGAAGTAGTATGAATGGTGGTATCCTATAAAGAGAAGCCATACAAGGTTGTAGCACCTTATCATTATAATAGTGGTAAATACCACGGAAGTACACCCCAAACCTTTTAACAACATATTATAGTAGGGTAAATAAAACATGTTCGACTTACTTTAAAGTTGCTACCTGAAGGAATATAACTTTATTGAGAGTTAAGAATAACATTATGCTCATTTAACCCCCAGGAGTATGCCAAATCCATAGTGGTAAGTTCCAAAAAGGAAGTATTCTTGGAGTACAGGTAGACCTATATAGATTATGAAGCTTGTTAAAGCTTGATATCCATTGTTATAGTATAAAGGTCCCTTGAGAAGCTAAGATTAGCAACCAAGAGTGGAAATGTGAGGATAATATTAAGTATAGCGTAAATGATAAGTATGTATTGACGGGTTGTAGGGAAAACTAACCAGAATATTGTTAGAGTTGGAGCAATTTGTCAAAAGTTATCCCTTTTCAAATGGGAAAATGGTGTAACTATTGAGGCAAATAATATTATGATACATATATATGGTATAAACTGTAGAGATCCATACACTATCTAAATTGTAGTGTATAACATCAAAGCCTGAGTATAAAGGATGTTTTACTTGAAGTACTGTTTTTACAGGTTTCTGATGTATGTTTGCTAAAAGTAACATTTGGATTTCTTGGATTTTATTGTGTGACTAGGTTCGTGCATGAAGTTTGAACTTGATGGGCATATGCATGATGATAAATGAAGTTATTACTTTATATACAGGTCTAGAGGGGGAAATAGGTTGGCGTGAGGAAGAGACGATTTACCACCATGGTGAGGCAAATATGAAGGCTCATGGGACGATGAAGACAAAACAAAAGGAGGTTATCGATGAAATTCCAAAGTAATGATTAATTTAAACACCACTTTCAACCATCAATGAAGGATTTCTTCAGTATATGTTGGAAATGGAGGAAAGAACAAAGGTGGAACAAGAGAAGCAGAACCATCTTTTTAGTGAAGTGTTGAAGGAGATGCAGAAGAAGACACCAGAGGAACGACCTCCAAAAATTAAATTAGTTGAATTCTTATAAACCAAGCACTGGAATTTTTCCATGGTAGAAGAACCTATGGATGCAGAGAATTGGTTAATGGATACATCACGTCATCTCAAAAGCATGGTATGTAAGGATGAAGATAAGGTGCCATATGGAACCTATTTATTGATAGGAATGCAGCCTCATGGTGGGAGAAATCAAGGTTTGTAGCATCGGGAGAAGGTGTTAGTACCTGGACGGAGTTCAAGGAGAAGTTTCGTGAAGAATTTGTTCATAGGAACATTGTGAAAAGGAAGGATGATTAAGCCTTAGAGAAATAGAATCTTCCAGTCCTGAAACATGTGTGGGACTTTAATTGTTTATCCAAGTACAATAGTGTCAAAGTAAACATGGAGGCGAAACGGAAAAGGAAGTTCATGAAAGGATTGCAGGGAATTATGAGGATACAACTCAGAATTGTGCGTACTAAGGAGTTCCAAGAAGTAATGGACAGTGCACATATTTTGAAGGTTGATGATAAGGAGATCTTAAATACAAGGAGACATTAAATTACATCAAGATTTTATTGAGCCATTATCAACAATTAGCACTCTCCAGAACAAAATCTAAGTCAATTGTACCATCTCTAGTTGGTGAGGCCACAGAAAGTAGCATTGTTATGAGGTGTCTGAACTGTAAGCTCACAGGACACAAGGCTAAGGATTGTGAGGACCCCACAATAACAAGTTATGAATGTGGACATACTGGACAAAAAAAGCATGAGTGTCTGAATCTTCAAGAAGGCACTACGTTACCTACTGCTCCAATCAACATTAAGTGTGGAAGTACCATGCATCTCCAGAAGGATTGTTGGAAGTCAAATGCTATATGTTACAATTGTGGAGAGAGTGGACAAATACAAAACAAGTTCCCAGATCTGTATCTATCCCAAGTCGAACAAACAGAAGGAATGGAACCAATAATGGGGCTACTAACTAACCAGAACCTCCAGCTTAAACCAAAGAAAGTACGCAATGCATGAGGATCCTTGGAAAAATGTAACAAATGTGGAATCCTAAGAGACAATAAATCATGTTGTCTAGAGAGTCATGGAGAGTACGTAATATCGGCAAGAGGAGACACAACATCCACAAGACTACCACCAAAGGAGGGTGTAAATAAAGAAGCCACATATTCTGGAAAGCGGAAGTGATGGGGGAATACCAATCGGGGTATACCCATGAAACGGAGTCGCTAGCTGGAGCGAGCCGACTGAAGCCAAGCTAGAGTGGATCGACTCGCCGAATACGGCGACTGGCACGTACTCGACCTAGATACCGCGCTGACTGGAGGCCCAAGACGGCGATTCCAATACAAAGTCTATTAGTGCACTTGTAAACCCTAACTGGCTGCATATATAAAGCCACCAGGGGCACCCCTTTTGGGGGATCTCTCTCACAGGCCGCCTCTCCCACGTCATATTAGATCTACTCTCTCCCTCCGCCTATGGCGACCCCCATGTAAACCAATATATGATCATATACTGGATTGATAGCAGGACGTAGCGATCCTCCACCGAGGGGACGTGAACCTGGGTACATCGTGGGCCAATCTCGCTCCCGGATTCTCCTACGTCGCCTTGCCCTTTTCTCTACGTAAGCTATCCTGTAGCATCTGTCGTGGTTAATTCCACGACAGTTGGCGCCCACCGTGGGGCAGCGGTGCTTGAAGATGATGATCCGGACAGGATTCCTTAGCATCAACAACTGCCAGATTACGTCTAGTTTGTTCTTCCACGCGACGCGCTACGCTCAACCGCACGTGGCCGTGGCGGCTGATGATTTCCAACGCAATCTCACCCTTCCCCCTGATTGATTATTTGTTCAATTGATTATTCCAGTTAATCTAACGTTCGAGAGATTAAATCCATGCATGCAAAAATAGGTGAAAAGGTCCAATACGATCCGTTTTTGGTGGTTGCTGCTGCGAACAGAGACTACACTGGACACGTCCCTATTCGTCTCATCTTTTGATACGATTGATTACTCTGTCTATTACTTATTTTATTTGAATCTAATCTCCTGTTCCGTGTGTAACATGTACCTGTCGCTTGGAAAAATCATGGAGGCAAAAATCGGATCGGTCTTCTTACATCTAATCCGTCAGTGTCAAGGCTAGAAGAAACAACACCGAAAGATTGTATTTTAGTCGCACGCGTGTTACAGATTGCTGTCATGAGCGCCAAACAAATCAATCCATGCACGTTATGCCTAGGATCCACCGCTTCAAGCACAGCAGCCAGACTTGCACCATCGCTTCAAGCACAACAGCCAGACCTGCACTACACTCGATCGCATGCGATAGGTATTGATGGGTTTTCACCTTTTGTATTCAATCTCATATTTTGTTACGTTGATTACTCTGCCTATTGGATATTTTATTTGCATCTAATACTTTACCGATTATCCTTTTTGAATACATCTACATATGTGATTTCTCACATGCATACCGCGAGAGAATTAATCTACGGAGAAGATGAGGCGATCTGGCGACTATCCCACTGCCCGGCCGAGCTCGACTCCATCCGCCTATCTTCGAAAGATGGTTCACGACCATGCTCGGGACTTGCTGCCGTGAACTCGCCAACGCGAACCCCTCCTCGGGGACTCGCCCGTCGCGGACTCGCCCATTGTGGATTCGCGATGGTCGCGGACTCGCCACGTTCGGCGGCTCACCCATCTCGGACTCGCCATTCTACCGGCTAAACGCCGCGCGACACCGCCACAGCGCGACTCCATCCGCCACGTGACCTTCGCCCACCGTGTCGATATCGCCATAGCATGACCTCCGTCCACCGGGTCGACCATGTGTCCACCGCGTCGACTTCGCCATAGCGCGACCTACGTCCGCCGCGTCGACCCCCGTGTCCGCCGCGTCAACTTCGTCATAGCGCGGCCCCGCGTCGACCCCCGTGTCCGTCGCGTCGACTTCGCCATAGCGCGACCTCCGTCCGCCGCGTCGTCCCCGTGTCCGCCGTGTCGACTTCGCCCGAGCGCGACCTCTGTCCGCCGCGTCGACCCCGTGTCTGCCACGTTGACTTCGCGGAAGCGCGACCTCTGTCCGTCGCGTCGACCCCGTGTCCGCCGCATCGACTTCGCCCTAGCGCAACCTCCGCCCGCCGCGTCGACCCCGTGTCTGCCGCATCGACTCCGTGTCCACCGCGTCGACTTCGTCCTAGCGCAACCTCCGTCCGCCGCATCGACCCCGTGTCCGCCGCGTCGACTTCGCCATAGCGCGACCTACATCTATGGCGTCGACTTCGCCGAAGCGCGACCTTTGTCAGCCGCGTCGACCCCGTGTCTGCCACGTCAACTTCGCCTTAGCGCAACCTCCGTATGTCGCGTCGACCCCGTGTCTGCCGCGTCGACTTCGCCAAAGCGCGACCATACCTCCGCTGCATCAATTCTTTCTAGCTACGTCAAATGCGTACTCCACGCCTACTAAGGGACCTTCATCGTCCGAGTCGCCAGAGAGGGTCGCATGCCATGCTGCATGGACTCACCACTGGGCGTCTCTTCCCCCCGAGAAAATCAGTCTGCCTTTGTCAACCTATGAAAGAGTGACTCGCAATGCCAAGTAGTGCGGACGAGGACTCGCAAAGCGAGCCTCGGATCGTCCACGAAAAACGCTAACCGAGAGCCATCATTGGAGTCGCGTTGCTCGACTGGCCTTCCAGGCCAAGACAAATGGCAGTGCTACACAAACAACACCATGTCCTCCTCAACCTTAGACAGTGCGACTCACACGGCCAAGTACTGCGGACGAGGACCCGCAAATCGAGCTTCGGATCGTCTAGGAAGAACGCTAAGCCGAGAGCCATCTTTGGAGTCACCATGCGACTGGCCCCCCGGGCCAAGATGAGAGACTCACTAACAAAAACAACAAAATCAACGTCATCGCGGACTCGCAATCATCACGGACTCGCCACACTCGGGGACTCTCCCCTCGCGGACTCGCAATCATCACGGACTCGCCACACTCGGGGACTCTCCCCTCGCGGACTCGCAATCATCACGGACACTCCACCGCGGACTCTCCCTCACGGACTCGCCATGCTCGGCAACAACCACTACTATTTTCAGAATATGCATCTCTAAAGAGCCTCAAGTCGCCTCTACAAGCCAACTCGAGCCTTGGGGACTACTCCTAGGCATACTGTGTGTGCGCATGGTTCCACGACCGTGGCTCACCATGCTCGGGGACTCACCACCGCCGACTCGCCCTCGCGTACTCAACACGCTCGGGGACTCGCCACCGCGGCTCGCCCTCACCCTCGCATACTCAACAGTCTCGGGGACTCGCCACCTCGCCATCGCCCTCACGTACTCAACACGCTCGGGGACTCGCCACGCGGCTCGCCCTCGCCCTCGCGTATTCAACACGCTCGTGGACTCGCCACCGCGGACTCGCCCTCGCGTATTCAACACGCTCAGGGACTCACCACCACGGACTCGCCCTCGCATACTCGCCACGCTCGGGGACTCGCCACCGTGGACTCGCCCTCGCGCACTCGCCATGCTCGGAGACTCGCCGCCGTGGGCTCGCCCTCGCGTACTCGCCGCGCTCCAGACAGCAGCACTCGCCGGTCGCACTACCTCGCCACTCGCCGCGCTCGGGGACTCATTGCGCTCCAGACAGCGGCACTCGCTGGTCGCACTACCTCGCCACTTGCCATGCTCGAGGACTCATTGCGCTCTAGACAGCGGCACTCGCCGGTCGCCCGACCTCACCACTCACCGTGCTCCAGACAGCGGCACTCGCCAGTCGCCCGACCTCGCCACTCGCCGCACTCAGGGACTTGGTGCGCTACAGACAGCGCCACTCGCCGGTCGCCCGACCTCACCACTCACCGCGCTCAGGGACTCGGCGCGCTACAGACGGCGCCACTCGCCGTGCTCGGGGACTCGGCACGCTCCATGGTCGAGGACTCGCCGCAACTGGCGGCTTCACCAACTCCCTGCACCTTTCGCCAACTGGCCCTCACCGACTGGCTTTTGTCGATTGGTTTTCACCAACTGGTTCTTGCGGACTAGCCCACGCCGACAAGCTATCGCCAACTGGTTATCACCAACTGGCTCACGCCGATCGCCGACCGCCTCCCGCTTCACGGGTTCTTTCCTCTGTTTAGGAGCTCATCGCCGATTCGCCACGATCCATCGCCAAGACTCTCCGCGCCCTGCCTCAAGCCCGCATCGAATCCACGACGCGCTCGAGGACTACTGATGGGGGAATACCAATCGGGGTATACCCATGAAGCGGAGTCACTAGCTGGAGCGAGCCGACTGAAGCCAAGCTAGAGCGGATCGACTCGCCGAATACGGCGACTGGCACGTACTCGACCCAGACACCGCGCTGACTGGAGGCTCAAGACGGCGACTCCAATACAAAGTCCATTAGTGCACTTGTAAATCCTAACTGGCTGCATATATAAAGACACCAGGGGCACCCCTTTGGGGGGATCTCTCTCACAGGCCGCCTCTCCCATGTCATATTAGATCTACTCTCTCTCTCCGCCTACGGCGACCCCCATGTAAACCAATCTATGATCATATACCGGATTGATAGCAGGACGTAGCGATCCTCCACCGAGGGGACGTGAACCTGGGTACATCGTGGGTCAATCTCGCTCCCGAATTCTCCTACGTCGCCTTGCCCTTTCCTCTACGTAAGCTACACTGTAGCATCTGCCGTGGTTAATTCCACGACAGGAAGTATGAGACTATGAATCAAGTCAACAACAATTCCAACCACAGCATAGCAAGTGGTAAGTCAATACATTATTAGTCGTACAAGTTGCTTTGTGTACGTGCTTAAGGAGTCGGAGAATTCACACTAGTCTCCACAAATGTGTGGGTATACCATATGTTTCTTCATAAGACCATTAGAAAAAACCTAAGAGGGAGAGTGAAGAGTACGTTGGACCTCAGGATCCAACAGGTAAATTGGGTCGAAGTAGTTGGCCAAAATCATTTAAGGGTGTTAAGACTTCTTATGTTAACCATGGTATTAGAGGTATATCACAACCGCAGATGATATGAATGAAAAGGACCTAGGAAGTCATAGTAAACCTAGTTTTATCAACATCAAGAAAAGTATGGATTTACACTAGCAATGTTTGCAACCGGGAAATTAGTCTAATGACTCTAATAGGAAGCTTTATCGGGACACCAGTAAAGGACATAAAACTTAGGTTTGTGAAGAGGTTTGAATCAGATAACCTTAGAGAGATAGGGTAAAGTATAGAAATCATCACAAGAGGCCAAGAGAAGGATAAGGACAGTAGATCATCAATAATGGAGATTCAAGTAGAAGTTTTTTCCACACTCGTATAAGAGAGGGATCCGTAAACTGAAGGAAGAAGTTTATTTTAATGGGAGAGACTGTAATGACCCAGCATTTAGGACCAATCAAAGTCTACAAGTGAGTTTGTGCATCTACATGCATGCATCTGAAAACCTGGGGATTTTTTCTCAAATGTTTAAAACACAAAGTGATCAAATTTTCTCTTAGTCCGGTGACTTAGGTTTAGTTCATTAGGTAAGTGATATGAATTTTGACATGAACTTTGTTGATTCCTTGCTTTTGGGGGGACTATTCAAATTTGAATATTCAAAACTAAACATTTGAATTCAAACTAAAACGGAAATGAATGACAAATAATATAGGAGTTCCATAAATGAATTTCCATTACAAATAAAGAATGTTTTATTTATTACATAAATATGATTCAATCATTTACAAATTTTGGAGAATAAGAAGAAATTTTAACTTTATCACAATAATAATAAATTACATTGTATTTACAATTATCCAAATAGAAAAGAAAATTACAACAAAATAATAAAAAGAAAGTCTTAACTAATCCTATATTATTTCTTCATCTTATATTTTCTTTCTTCTTCACTTTAATCCCATGCAACATAGCATAAAAGAAAACAACCAAAAAGAAAACAAAAAGAGGACTTAATTTTAATGTTTTACTCTCAGATCCTAGCAATGTAAGGCATTGCTTTGTCTCCTCATTGAGTAATTAAAAAGGGGGCCTAAATAGTAAATATGTTCTTATCAGTAATTTTTGCCTCTTCCTTTTTGCATCATTGTCTAGGATAGAAATCACACTTGGCAACCAAACATAAGGTCAGATCAAGATAATATCAATACCAGTCAATCCAATCCATAGTAAAAATATCTCTGAGGTTCAAACTTGAACCAAAGAGAGGGTCTAGCAAGCAAGTAGCTTAAACAACCATGCATAAGTTTGTGCTGTCAGCTCAACAAGTAGAGCATCAGGAAGTAAAAAGTAGGAGATGATAGCCGTAGCACCACACAAGCATATCACCAGTTCACCTCACCACCACCCCATTATCCACATCCACAGCAACCAGAATGTCACTAGTTCATCATCAAGATTCACACCAACAACTCACAGCTACCATGATAAGATAGAGCAGATCTAGAAGTAGATCGAGAAGGAGGACACCACCAAGAGCAAGAGGGCCAAATGCAGTCCAACAGTACAAGGAGGAACATGTTATGCTGGTTAGGAGCTAAGAGGAGTAGGCAAGGAGGAGAATTCACAAGATCAAAGGACCAATTGATCAAGACCAACATCAGAAGTAGCCACCATAAACTACCAACTAGCAACGGGTTGCTACACTAAGATACATAGTAGAAATTGTTCTTATCATTACTTCTACTATTTGAGAAGATACATTGGAGGGTAACAAGAACTCTCTACATTTGGAGGCGAACCATAATATCCATCTTCTTGTTATGGAGCATTTGGAGATCTCATCATGGCAGCGACAATCTTTGATGCTTCATCAATCATATTAGACACAACCACATATGTCTCAACATTGTAGCAACCATCCCATGCCAGGTCATTCATCTTTCTGCAAAGGGAGTTGAAATTGAGAGTATTGGTCCCCGGAACCCCAGATATGATGGTATTTGTCCCAGTATCAAGTGCAAGCATTGTTGCTACGGTAGACCACCATCAAATCATGTATCGGTCTGTTTTTTGTTGCACATTAAGATGCACCATCACCCTGATGATATGCGGGCATATCAGCCCACACATCTCAAACATGTTATAGCCACACTTGTATAACTCATCATCAAGAATGACTTGGACTTGATACATTTTAACACCATAACCGAGGTTCAGAGAAAGGTCAAAACACAGTCTATCACCTGCCCCAAAGTGAGGTTGTTGTCGTATCCAAAGTGAATCCTGCATTATCTTACCGGTCAAGCATTAAATTCTAGCATAGCTCATATTGCTGCACAAAATTCCACACTAGGTCACTTCAACGAACTAATGTTTTGAAGTACAAGTTGAGGCCTTCAGATCTTCCTATTGTGCCGGTAAAGGGAAAGAAGCAGTGCCTAGAGTAGACGGGTGCCCAATTTTTCCTATTCTTCCACATATTCTGTAGATGTGCGTTCTCAGACATCGCGAATGTTTGAAGAATATGCTGCCAATAGCTCTCAAATTCTGCTACAGATTTAGTGTCGGATGTGCACGAGTAGAATGTAGCAACAAAAGGGTTACCCTCTGCCAAGTGAGGTCCAGGCTTTGTTCTCGCTAGGCGCAACACATGGAAGATGCATCATTTGCAGATTAATTCAGGGAAGATGTTTGAAATTGTTGTCGCCATAGCTTGGTCCCGATCTATCATGATATGGTCAGGACCCTCGCCATTCATTGCTACCTTCACTTGTTTGAATACCTAGCTAAAGGTCTCAATCATTTCATCTAGTACTAGAGGGCATCCCAACACAGTTGTGTGTGTATGGTTATTGATGCCCACGATTGGAGCAAAAGGCATGCTATATTTGTGTGCAAAAATGTCATGTCGAAAAACATGTAGTCCTTGTATTTGGGATAAAGCACCCTTGTCCTGCCATCCACCCAAAAGAGAGCTCGGACATTGTTGTCGTTATCCAACTGCTTTTCAAAAAAGAACCGCGGGCTTTGAGCCTTTCTCCTCTCAAAGTAATCTATTATCATGCTCATATATTGGTGCGACACTTCTTCACATAGCATAGTTATATGTTGGAGACATCATGGTTTACATAACCAACACACCTCGAGTCGCCACCATGCACACTTCCAAGGCATCCTATCATGTGAGCAGCTGCTATGTTCTAGTTGTGCAAAGTTCTGATAAACTAAAAATCCTCCTCAGAGACTTTCCTGCAAGACCAGTAATACCTAATTCGTCTACCAATTTGCTTCACCATTGGGTCGGTGTGCTCTTATTTGAAAAATTGACAGTCCAGCGATTGTCCCGCATCCCAATGAGCATTTTTTTGCTTTGTAGTCATGCTACAACACCTTGTTCCTCTACCTTCTATCAGTCACATCCTTTTATATACTAGATTTATTGTTACGTGGCTTCTAGCAAGTGAAGTTGGTCATGTAGATGGTGTCATGTATTCCTTTCTTAGCAACACCAGTTGCACTACGCTCATCTTTCGCTTCATCTGGTTTTCTAGTATGAACATGATAGAATACCCTACTCAAAATTGTCCCCTTTGTCGCATCTCTCCTTGTGTTGCACTTGATGTTTCAAATGTGTGTGCCGAACCAAAGCTTGAAACCATAGTCGTTATACACTTGCTGCGCTACTTCTAGGTCATCAAAGGTCATACCAACAAAAGGAACAAGTGGATGTGAGCATATCTCTTCCCCACCTTCTTCAGCAACAAAGATAGCATTGCCACTTGCTTTGCTTTCTAGCCCTATTTCATATCCTGGTGCTGCATAACCTTCTTGTGTAACATAATCTTCTTGAGAAAAACTGACATTCTTGTGTAGCATAATCTTCTTGTGCAGCATAACCTTCTTGAGCAATTCAGTATTAAAGCATAAGAACCGTGAAGTATCAATCTATCATATAACAAGTTTTTAGTAGAAAATTACATGAGAATTCTACCTTGAATCAAAACTTACTCTACACTACTATAGAGCTTGTTACATGAACCTATCATCCTCTACTTAAATACTCTACCTAGATTTTGCTGCAATTTAATAGATTTCCTAGAAGCAATCCAATTTTGCAATATGCACAAGATAATGCAACAAGCCTCCGCCACATTATCGTGCCACCTATAAGGAACAACATACAAGCATATTTGCTAGGAATTACTTGCAGGCTAACTATCTACATGCATCACCACAATTTTTTGAAGTTGTATATCTATCTAGTAGCAAATTTCTAAAACTAAAACACACTTCCAAAGTTTTTCTACCACACTTTCAGTGGTTGTAGCACATCTAGTGGAGCATATCTACCTACAATCAGTTCTTGTTAAGCATCCCCGAGTCAAGAAACAGAAAAAGATACTTGCACCAGAAAAAGTTGGGAAGATTTTTGAATCACCGATGCATGAGCCTCTTCAATCTCTGGATTCTAGTTGAAAAACAATGGGTGGTTGTTGTATAGGCCATGAACTCCTTGCTGCAAAGGACCTCGCGTTCTAGTGCTCGCCAAATCCAAGCCATGTTGTCGGTGGTCTACAATGTTCGAACTAGATGTGAAAGATATGATAGGTGGTGGCTTGAGGTGCTCAGGATGGCCAAGAGGTGGGTAGAGGATGGATCCGTGCAGGTAAGCCATGGCCACGCCGCTATTAGCTGCGAGGTGCTCCGTCGCGTCCAGTGTTACCATCCACTGTGAGGGCCTGTCAGGGATCCGTCCACTGTGGGGGTATGTACAAACTTTCGATATGTTTCTATTTTTGCTAAATCCAATCGTTTTTAATCCCTTGTAGAAAAAGCAGGCGGAAGTGGACCAGCTGGTCGATCAGATGGTCCAGGACGATCCGATCAAACAGTTGTTGATCGGGACGATGGGAAGTCTCGATCGTCCGGGGGACGCCTAGCATAGTCCCAAATACTTTGTGATGTAATTGTACCAACATCTATGAATAGACCTAGGCTCTGATACCACTGATGGGTCTGTTACACGGAAAAAACAAAAAATCATGTGGAAGAAACCCAACAAGATCTGATCTATGACATGATAGTAACAAGGGATAGATCTGATCTACTTACCCTCAAAGTTACACATTTGTTTAACCATCATGGGATCATGGGTGATGTAGGCGTACACGTGTGTGGGATCAGTCCGATGAAGTCCTACATTTAGGTAGCACTTCCATGGTATCCACATGTTCTAGCTTGATCCCACAAGCAGGGAAGAAGAGCTCCATGAGATTTCAGCAGCATGACGGCATGTGTGGTATGGTGTATGAGAGCAGTAGGGCTTCACTAAAGAAATACGACAGAGGGAGGAGTCTAGGATAGAGAGGGGTGGTGGATAGAAATGGATGAGGTTGGCACCACCAGCCTCCTCTTTATATAGGCCAAGGAGGGATGACCATCCCTAGGCCCTCCTCCAAGGGATGGGGCAACGGCCAAGGAGGGGGAATCCCTCCCCTTCCCCTTAGGGTTTAGGGCGGGTAGGGTTTAGGGGAAGGGCAGGGCACATGGGCTAGTAGGGCTAGGTGCCTTGGCCCATGTAGGACAGGAAGCCCTCCCACAAAGGCCTATACACTCCTCTAGATAGGTCGCACCCTTCTAGAACATTCCCAAGCCTTCTAGAACCTTCCTAGACAAAACCGACAATATTGAATATTATCCTAGAACCCAAAACCATCACCCATATACTATTACACTACCTTTGGAAAAATCCGGAACTCTGATGACCCACAAGTATAGGGGGTGTATCGCAGTATTTTCGAAAAGTAAGAGTGTCAAACCCAACAAGGAGCAGAAGGTGCTGGCTAGTGGTATGGATCAGGAATTCTCTGCAAATACTTAACAAACGGATTTTTAGGGGTTTTTGATAAAACAAGTAAACAAAGTACGAGTAAATAAAAGACAGTAGGAATAAATGCAGCAAGTGGCCCAATCCTTTATGCAGCAAAGGACGAGCCGGTTGTATTACTTAAGATGACCAAACGTTCTCGAGGACACATGGGAAGACTGTCAAGTGCTTTCGCTTCATATAGTTGATTAATCTTCTTTAGCTTGCTAAGTGTTGTGTGGGTGAACCTGTGCTAATGTACCGACCTTCCTAGGACTAATACATACTTGTGATTATACCCCTTACAAACATCCGTAAGTACAAGAAAGTAATTAAGATAGAAACCTAACCACAGCTTTAAACTCTAAGACCCTTACGTCCCTTGTGCAATGGTTTCCTAACGGGGGTTCAGGTTTCTGTCACTCCGGCAACCCCTATGATTAGTAGCCAAATACACAATGCATTCCCCTAGGCCCATATAGGTGAAGTGTCATGTAGTCGACGTTCACATGACACCACTAGAAGAAGTACACCACAACTTAAATATCAAACTATTGAATCTTTCTCAACACAACTCCACTACTAACAACATGACTTATCCCATGTCCTCAATAACAAAACGAACTACTCACAAGCCATCATATGGATCATGATCAGAGATGGAATAATGATGTATAACAATCTGAACATAAACAATAATTCAATGGTTCACTCAATAGCATCAACTACAAAGAGTAATCAACATCGGGAAAGTTTCCCCTATGAACTATGCAAGATTCAACGCAATTGTTACAGCAATATGGAGATGGTGATGAGGGTGCTGATGGTGATGTTGGTGGCGATGATCCCGATGAAGTCCAGCTTGATGGTGGTGTTGATGGCGATGATCTCCCCTCTCCGGGAAGGAATTCCCCCAGCAGAAATCTGTTTGCCGGAGAGATCTTTCTCTCTCGGTGTTTTCTGCCCTACAGAGGCGGCGGAATCTTTCTGTGGTCGCTCCCCGAGTCTTAGGGTTTCGGGAGGATGATATATGCCAGAGGGGAGTGCCTGGAGTGGGCCAGGGCGGCCACCTGCTGGCGTGGCCTAGGGCTGCCCGCGCCAGGGGGTGGTGTGGGCCCCTTGTGGCCCATCTCCAGCCCCCCTTCTGGCTTCCTTCGTCTTCTGGAAAAATAGCATTTTTCGTATATTTTCCCGCATTTTCTAATCTTCGTGAATTTTGCCTCCAAACAGCACCTTTTCCATCAGAATCCTGACTGCAGCGGTCCATGCTCCAAAAGTCATCAACCATGCAAAAACAGATGAAATAACATAAGTATCACCTCTCAGTACGAAATATATCAATGAATAATAGTGAATTAAGACATAGAATAGTGATGCAAAATGGACGTATCAAACTCCTCATGATTTCCAGGATCACATCTGAGACTACAGATCACCATTCGTTTGCACCATCTATTATCTTGACGAAACCTAGCGACACTAAAGCATTAAGTGTGTGACCCTACGGGTTCGAGAACATGCGGACATGATCGAGAGACCTCATTGATCAATAACCAGTAGCAGGACCGGTGATATCCATAGTGGTTCCTACATATTTGACGAAGTTATTTTATCGGTTGAAACACGATGTTGAGGATTCAATTAATATGGTTTTTGATTCCCTTTGTTTCGTGATATATTACTTGCCCAAGATTTGATTATCGGTATTAGTATACCTAGTTCAATCTCGTTACCAAAAAGTTCTATTTACTTGTTCCATGGTATAGGATCTCCGTGACTAAACACATTAGTCACATGCTTGCAAGCTTTAGGGTGCTAAACTACCGAGAGGGCCTAGAGATATCTCTCTATCACATGGAGGACCAAATTCCAGTCTTGATTCATGCAACTCAACAAGCACCACCGGAGATACCTGAAATCCACCTATATAATCACCTAGTTATGAAATGACGTCTGAGGTCCACAAAGTATTCCTCTGATGCTAGGGTGTAATACAAATTCATGGTCTAAGGAAACAATACTTGACATATACAAAAGTGATAGAAATCAAACTAAGTGACGTGATCAATGACTATGCTTATTAATGCGTCTATCCATCACATAATTCTCCTAATGATGTGATCCCATTTGCAAGTGACATGACATGCATGATCAGGAAACCTTAACCAACACTTGACTAACGAACTAAGGCTCACTCGGGAAACTGTGGTGTTTATTTATCCACACATGTATTTAGTTTCCGGTTCATACAATTATATTATAGAGTATAACCACTTATCATGAATAACGAATATAATAATAACAACTTTATTATTGCCACTTGGGCATCTTTCCAATGGGACCGCCCGCCTTACATGTAGATCTAGGTTAGCCCCGTCAAATTGTCCAGACGCGGGTGTTGTGAACTTGTAATCTCGCTGCACCAATATGTTATTTTGTGTGAAATGGATGTTTGCAATGTTATTGCTTCTTGGTTGGTTTAGAGTGATATTGAACAAATATATTTTCTAAATTCTTTATCCAAAACTATGATCAATAACTTTGATTTTATCAATATTTTGGCCGCTATTACAAATTATTCTACTATTCTAAAACCAATTAAAATAAGGTAATATACTCTCTCTTCCGCCCATGATGCATGCTTGCCTTCTGGGTAAGCTTGGCGGGTTGACAACGGTTTCCATGCGTCCATATACTCGTGGGGCCTATAACCTTAGTTAGAGAAGAATGGAAAGTAGCACTCTGCTGGAACAGGCAATCCCTAAGAGCAACTCCAATAGATGCGCAATATCATGATGGCACTATAAAAATGGCTTTTATTGGGCGCGGGCGTCGAAAAAGACCGGTAAAAAATTTAGGGCATGCGGGATATTTGGCGCACGCGGTACATCGCGCGGTAAAACTCGAGGCTGCATGTGAACGCCAACCGCTAAGCTCATTCGTCTTCCGAGCATTCAATTTCGCCTATGTCGCGCCGACGAGATTCTGATGATGGATGGCTGCTCCACCCTTCCCCAAACCAATTTCTCCATGCCCGAGGCCAATTTACCTTTCCGTTGCCCTCCCCCGTTCCTGTCGCGCCGATGGTAAACCCTAGCGGCGGTCTAGCACGGCACCTCTTCGTCGCGCCCTAGCCAAACTCGGTGGTGACGACCGACACTAATGCCCTAACGCCAGCGAAGCCATCAAAGAAGGTCGCGCTGAAGCGCTCTGCCACCGCTGCGGTGCAAAACAAGGGGAAGGGGACCTCAACCAAGAAGACGAAGTTAGCTACCGTGGCGGCTGCGGCAGTGGCTGCCCAATTCCAGCCTCCTCCACTGCCACCGCAAGTGCCACAGGGGCCCTTCCAACCGAAATATTGCATGGGCTCATCTATGGTCAACCCGCTCGACAATATGACCGCAAGGTATGACCAATTCGCCAATCCTTTTAACTTGCATTGGACAAAGAAGAGTAGGCATTGATAGATCATTTTGTTGCTATGTAGTGTTGATGATGACACATACTACTCATATATGAATGTTGGGTCCAACTACTTGCAAGAATATGTGTCTCAACAAAATAATGGTGAGTATGAAGTGGATGAACAAGGGGAGGTTATGATCGATGTTCCTAGGGGAAGGTCGGGTAACTACACTGCCGAAGATGATGTCTTGCTATGCAGAACATGGTGCAAGGTGGGCATGGATCTGGCCACCGGCATAGACCAAATTAAAGATACATATTGGGCAAGAATCACGGATTTGTTCAACAAAACTTACAATAGAGGATGTGAGCGCTCTGATAGATCTATTCATTCTGGTTGGTCCACTATCAATACAGATTGTGCAAAATGGTCGGTGGTGTTGACAAAATAAATCCAAGTGGCACCAATGATAAATATGGGGTAAGTTCAAGTACTTTTGTGAATATGCTTTTGTACATTTGCATACATATGTGTTCTTATCTGGTCACTCTTTTTTGTTCTTGTGGAATGAAATTTCTCAAAACTTGTTCAAAGGTGATCCTAAGAAGAACAAGAAGGGCAAGATGGTGGAAGGGAAGCCATTTATGTTGGACCATTATTGGACCGAGTGAAAAATGAAGAGAAGTGGAGAAACGGTGATGGCCTGGAAGTGCCAATGAAGATAAGAAAAGGAATCAAGGAAACCACGAAAGGTGCCATTGCACTTGATGGTGATTATTATATTGAAGAAACTCCTAACTCGGTTGCGAGAACCATAAGAGGAAGACCCATTGGAAAGAAACAAGCTAAATCAAAGGGTAAGAATGGGGATAATGAGTTCAAGAATTCCCTAGATGCTATGGTGCAAGCAAGAAATGAGGGGACAAAGGAGAGGAAGTTGGAGGAGAAGAGGAGGGCCGCGGTGGATGAGAGGAGGGCGGTGGCCAAGGAGAGAAGGGTGGCGTTGAAGGAGAAGAAGATAGCCATTCAACAAAACCAGCGCCTTATTGAGCAAGAGAAGAATTTCTTCTTCATGGACACATCCAACCTTGATGAAACACAAAAAGAGTATGTCAACCTTATGCGAGCTCAAATCTTGGCTCAAAAGAGGGTGATGGTCTATGGTGGCATTGGACGCATGGGAGGAATGGGAGCACCAATGTATGCCTTTGGCGCCATGGGGGGAATGGGAGTAAACATGGGGGGTATGGAGGCATGGAAAGCTTTGGAACCATGGGAAGGATGAGTTCAAACATGGGTGGCTATGGAGGCTACGGTGGCATGGGTGGTTTGGGAGCTTGATAGCTATGAGATTCGACATATTTTTGATGGTTTTCTTCTAGATTTGATTGTTTTCTAGCTTTACCTAACGCTAATACTTCGGTAGCGAAGAAAACTTGGTTTTTAATGTGTGTTTTAGGTTTTGAACATCAACAAAAGGTTTTAACAACAGAAACATAATATTCAGGCAAAAACAAGCAAGTCTCTTTTTGGAAGCAATCAAGGGAGGCGTACAGAAGCTTTGACGAGCAACTATACAGCGGGAATATTTTCTGGCCATATAGTTGCCGCCGCCTCCGCCTTGTCAAAAGGGACAACTTTCATGAAGAGGCCAGCCGCGAAATCATAACACAGTAGCTGCCATCCCATCCAGAGAGGAGAAAGAAGAGATCCAGAGAAGAAGGGGAAGATGTTCTTCATCTCGCTCCACGATCTTCGACCTCCTAGCCATCACACCAACATAGCCATTACGTGTACTTGAGAGAGAGAGAGAGATCTTCACTTTGCAAGATTATGGTTTGAGATTCTTTCTTCCAATCTTGAATTGTGTTGGATTACTTTTCTATTCTTATTGTGGATCTCCATGGTAATATCAAGAAGAACTCCCATTATTTAATTATATCGATGATGCTTTGTTCTCTCATGTGTGAGTAAGTTCCTTGGGCGTGCGAGATGTAAGGGATTGGTGAGATGTGATGTGCCTCCATATATTTTCCATTAGTTTGTGATTGATTTTAATTATTATATTATGTGTGCTTGACTATTTGTGGGATGCCTAATGCTTGTTGTCCAATTAAGGGCCCAAACAACATGATGCTTTGTTCTACATAGATAGGATCTTGTTTGCTAGCAGACCGGCGACCCCCGAGTGACACGGGGATATCAATGGAAAACTAGTTTGACTCGAGCATCACGAGGAACCACTGTGCTTATTGCATTAGTTCGATCCAAGGAGCTTAATTGCTAAGCAAACCGAAGGATCTTAATCGTCTAGTGACTGACCATGGTTTTGGTAATAGGCTAGTAGGATTATTGAAGTTGGGATGAAATCTACCAAGAGCAGTTCTGGCTAATTATGGGTTTCTCGCCTACACATATACTTAAAAGTTTATAATTGTTACACTTATCATTCGTCCACCTGGCATAGTCACTATCACCATGAACTGTATCTCCCCGCGTTTTCTTTGTCATCTGCAGAAAACAACAAACAACCAGATCATTCTTTCCATTTATGCTTTTTATTATTGAAGTTTATATTTTAGTTTTACTTAAATACATCCAGTTTAATACAAATTTCATTCTTATTTCCACACTTGCAGTCAATTCACTCGAACACATGTGACAACTTTGAGTGTGACAGAGACTTCATTCATAAACACTTACCTTTGGGCTCCCTGTGGGATCGATATCAATACTTTGAAACTAACTACAAACGATCTATGCACTTGCAAACATCAAGCTATTTTCTGGCGCCGTTGCCGGGAAGCTAAGCGCTAAGTGTTTGTCTCTTGACATTTCAGGTGTTACTACTAGAAAATAGTCTCCCTAGGAGACAAAGGGTCTACACGATCTGGTAGGACCTATTTACCAGATTATTTTGAGCGCGTGCCTATTCAAAGGCGTGAGGAAATTATTGAAAAACTTTTAAGATCACATAAGGTTGAAGTTGAAAACCTGAGTGATTTTATCAAAATCATGTACATTTACAGGACAGCTCCCAAGAAACCTGAGAAAACTCTCAGAGAATACAGTGCTCCAAACTCTGCTTTCCTTAAACAACCAATAGAATTTCCTAATCCTGGAGTTAGAGAATATCGATTTGATGGTGGAATTATTAAAATTTTGCAGGAAAAAGCTTTCAGTGGAAGGGAAGATGAAGACTTGGGAAGACATATTAGAGAGTTTTGCCAAGACCCGGGAAGATGAATACGATGTGATGTCAACACTTGGACCAAAAGGTTTGCCAAGAGACTTCTCTCATCTAATTTTTTTTCATTGGTCTCTTAAAGGTAAGGCTCTAGACTGGTTATATTCTCTCCCTCGTCATTACATTAAATGTTGGAAAAACTGTATTGTTAAATTCATAAACAGGTTCAATCCTTTTTAAAAGGTAACTGAAACTAGAAAGAATATAGGCAACTTTAGTTAGAACATGGGAGAAAACTACCCACAAGCCTGGGATAGATTCTTTGGAATGATCAATAGTATTCCTAATCATGGCCATTCTGAATCAACTATTTGCCATTTATTTTACCATGGTCTTAATACTCAATGCAGAGAGTTTCTTGACATATCAGCAGGAGGATCAATAAATACTTTAACTAATAAAGCATGTTTGTAATTGATGTCTACTAGGGCTAAGAATGATTCTTTATATAATCCTGGTTTTGGCACTAAGCTAGAAAAAGGGATACTTCTTATAACTCCAGATCTTATGCCTGAAGTATGCAAATCAATGAAATAAAAGGTATACCTTATGAACTTGTTAAGGAAAACGAAGTAGACTTGTTACAAGTTTTTACTAAACAAGATGAAACTAGAAAATATTTTCAAGAATTAAAACATCGACAATCAAAATCTCATAATAACATGCATAAGCATTTTCAAAGACATAAAAAGATTTTGGTGGCACTCACAGAAAATTATGATGAGATTAGCCAAGAAATAAAATTATTTCACAAGTATCTTAGTATGATTGAAACCCAATGTGAACAAATAGCATTTGGTTATCAAATTTTTCTTCTAGATGATATGGATATTCATGTTTGTACTAATGTTGTTACAAGGAGAGGTCCAGTTGTTACAGGACCATTAGGACCACCAAAATATGAAGCTGAAAAGATCGAAAGGAAAAGGCCCTACTCAAAGCAAGCCAAGAAAATGATACACTGGTGGATCCTCAAGATGAAACTGCTCAAGAAACACAAGATCAAAACATGGAGGACCAAAATGATGCACAGGATGACCGTTATGACTCTGATGCAGAGACAGTTGATCGAAGAGAGGAAAAAGAGACAAGCAATGAAGATGAAGTTGTTGTAGTAGAAAAGAAGAAGAGTGATAAGCAGCAACAAAAGAAAGCAAAAAAAGAACTTGATCCCCCACAAGAGGAAAAAGACAAGAATAAGAAAGGTGAGAAAAATCTTCCTTATCCAGATCAAAAAAGAAAGCACCGGATCAGGTAATCTATGATTCTTTCGAAAAGACACTTGGTGATCTTCGTCTAGAAATTCCATTTGCGGATGCAATAAAAGTTCCTACCTATTCTAAATTCCTCCATGATATTCTTAGTAGAAAGAAAGAAATAATTGAAACCGTTGCCATGGTGACTAGTTATCCTGCTAATGGGAAGTTATTGTCTAAATCAGGAGATCCCGGAATACCAACTATTTCATGCTCAATTGGAAAAACAGATATTCATAATGCCTTGTGTGATTTAGGTGCAGGGGTTAGTGTAATGCCATATTCCCTCTATAGAAGGTTAGGATTAGGGGAGTATTCCCCTACTACTATCACTTTACAGATGGCTAACAAGTCCACTAAACAACCCATTGGTATGATTGAGGATGTTCTACTTAGAATAGATGAGCATGTTATTCCCACTGTTTTTATTATTCTTGAAATGCCAGAGGATGAAAAATTATCTATAATACGTGGAAGACCTTTCCTTAGTACTACAGGAGCGTTAGTTGATTGTGCTGAGGGAAAATAATCTTCAATGTTTATGATGCTGAAATCATCTGGTATTTTCCGAAGAAGCTGGAAGCAGGAGAAAGATATATTCTACCGGCAAAACAAGTTCATGTGGTAAGTGCCTTGGAAAAAGGGCAACCCAAGGTAACAATTCGAGAATAGAGAAGGGGTTGAGTTATTCTTAATAAAATGCTTAATGGGAGTCAACCATCACATTAATAAAATAAACTAAAGAATAAAATGTTCATCGCATTCCTACAACTTTTTCACAGACATTCTTGCAGAAGCATGCCCGTGAAGATGCAGCTGTCAAAAAGTAGTAGAAATATCGATTGAACAAACATAGAATAAGTATAAAAAATAAAAGTTTGAGTTTTATCTACAAAAACTAGCTTAATCATTTTGTCCAGATTAAGAAGTGAATCTCCAGTTGAGGAGAACAAGTTCAATAGTACTAAAAATCCTACTCTATATATGTTGTTGTTGGTCGACAGTTTGTACTGTCATTTTTCTGCCAAAAACGAGGTGTTTCGCTAAGTTTCAGGATAATAAAGAATTCTCAAAGAAATACAAATTTATTGATGACTACTGAAGGTTTAACGACCAACTATACGGCGGGAATAAAAATTTTGGCCGTATAGATATCTTTGTCATCAACAAATTCTCTTTCGTGGGCACCGAAGATTTAACGACCAACTATACGGTGGGAATAAAAATTCCAGCAGTATAGTTCCGGCCATATAGATATCGATGCCTTCGTCAAATTTCTTTCTAGGGTACTGATGGTTTGACGACCAACTATACGGCAGGAATAAAAAATTCGGCCGTATAGTTATCGATGCCTATCGGAAAAAAAATATCTCGAGGACACAAAATATTTGACGACCAACTATACGGCGGGGTCATTTTGATCCGGCCGTATAGTTGCGCTCGTATAGCTGTGATCTGGCATAAAGAAACCCTAATTGTTAATACCGTCACAACTATATGGCGGGAACTACATATCTCGCCTGTATAGTTGCGCCCGTATAGTTCGGCGCCACCACTTAATCGTGCCGGGGCGGCTAGGGTTCTTCCTCCTCCTCACTTTTTCTCTCATATTCTCTCTCCAAACCCCTCAAAACCCACCTAGAATTCTTGATTCTTAGCAGATTTTGTTCGTTTGAGTTGGCGAATCAACAGATCGGTATATTTCTCTCCCTATCCATGCTTTATTTTCAAGATTCCATGGTTGAAACTCTCACAATGATCTAGTGGATGAACTCAAGCTTACTTTGTTTTTCCTTTTGATTTCTCACGTTAGGATTAAATTTTTCCACGTAGAATCATTCGTATATCATGTAGAAACTATATGCCTAAGGTTTCATGCTGAAATTTTTTAGTGCATCAAGATGAACAAAATTGGTAGCATTTTTCGCACGAGTAAGCGCCAACATGGTGAGATCTCGGGGCTCCGGGCCGAGCCCAGCAGCAAGTTGTCCATGGTTTCATCAAGGAGGGTGATGCCCACACGTTGGGCCGATGATAGCTTTCTCATCGCGGCAGGGTTGAGGGCGGACTTCGACCTCCTCTGTGAAAATCAAAGGCTATCTCTACTCGTCTACGCAAGCCACAATACCTACACCGAGCTCACATATGATTTCCTTGCCTCTTTCTATGATGACCCCAAGGAGAAAGGTAATGCGTGCACGGTCAGCTTCAGCATGAACCAGGAACATTATGAAATAACTTTCGAACAATTTTGTGATGCTTTTGGCTTCCCTCGTGATGGGGAGTCAACTGTTACAAATTTATATAGCGTCTCAAGTGGAGAAACTTGGGAGGTTATTTCTGTTAACGGTGGCAGGGACTTCTACCAGAAGAAGATGTCCACCATTCAGAACCCAACAATTCGCTACTTCGCCTTGTTCCTCGCCAATACACTGTTGGTAAGAGGAGATACCGGTTCCATGGCCAATGCGGATATGGCCATGGTCACCAAGGAACTCTTCCCCAATGCACCACAAAGCCCCAGTCCTGTGGCTCTACTCATCTAGCACTTTCGCCACCAGAGCAACAAAAGGAAAGGTGGCATTCGCATTGGTGGATTGGTAACCCACCTTGCCCTAGCATTGAACATTACATTACCTATTATGCAACATGTTAATGGCTCCAAACTTATGGATGTCAAATATTTAACTGCTTGTGGTTTCCTCAATGTTTATCGAGCTAACAAGAGGCTCCAAGCATATCGGTTTGGTTATCTTGGTGATGCATAGGTTGAGCAGGTTCAGTTGCCGTGTCCACAAGCCTTCAAGATTGTGGAGAAGGACAACTAGATCCTCACCAAGGATCAAGTGGTGGAGATCATGGCTGAATTCCAGCCTGATCAAGTAGAAGATGAAGAAGGAGATCAGCAAGATGAGGATGAGAATGAGTAGGATCAGGAGCAAGAGCAGGAATACAATCCTGCTTGGGAGGGATAGCAGCAGCGACAAGGGGGATCCTGGGATCCATGACCCAATCAGCCGCAGCAAGGGTTCAACTACGTCCCCTATCAAGAATTTCAACAGCTCAACCAGCGCGTTGGGGAGATTGATCACACTCTACAAGGAGTCAATGAAGATGTGAGTGCCTTAACTCACAACTTCAGTCACTTCATGACCCACTTCCTCGACTACTACCAGCAGTATCCGCACCAACCGCTGAATGACAGCAACAACTGAGCCTGGCAATAGCCTAAGCTTGGGGGAGGTTTGAAAACCTACAAACCTTGCATTCATATTTTTATTTCTTATTTCGATTTATTTGACTTGTTCAAAATTGCATGTTTACTTTCAGTTTGCATTCCTAAACCAAAAACACAAAAAAATAGTTGTAACTTTTATTGCAAATTTGTTTCTTTGTTTCTCTCGGAGATTGCTCAATTTCAGGTGACTTGGCAAAAGGGAAATATAGAGGGGTTCGACTCAAGTACGAGAACGAAGCAAGCAAGACAGGGTATCACATTCCTTTCATCACCTTTTCTATAACTTTAAATTGATCATACAATTATTTACTCGCTTGCACTTGAGCCACTCCCCACTTACCTCGCTATCCTATAAATTCTATTCCTTTGCTAGTGTCTCCTTTTTAGCTTTGAAATAATGAGCAATCAACTTGGTTAAAAATATTTCCAAAAATTTTACAACAAGAAAAGCATCCAAAAGATGACTTGAGTCCATGTTTAGCCCAAAGGATTTGATTTTAGAACTACTCAGCCCCATTTAAGCTTAATGTAAATAGACTCGATAGCACCCTTGAATGAAATTGTCTGATAAAATGGATGCTTCGAAGTAGTAGAGATTATGCCACTTCTTTTCTAATAATTACCATAAGATATTTCTTTACGCGTGTCATTACAGCACTGTCGTGCTCCATGGGGAACTAATAACTCCGCTGGCCAACGAACGATCTAAATGTGGGAAACCACTTTTTCGGCTATTGAGTTATGTATGCGTCTGTAGCTACAATGCTATGACGGGTAAAATTTTAGTCTCCTCGTGGTTTCACATTCCAAGTGAAGTTGTAATACTCCTCTGACTCAATATTACTCAATAGTTATATATTGGCATGGTCACGAGTGTGCAACACAGTCCAATTAACATGTTAAAAATAGTGGCATGATTGCTCTATGAAAGAGCTGAAGTTTTTTAAAAATAAGGAAAGGAAAAAAGGTGTTTTGAGAGTCTTGAAATTTTGACGTGGGAATAGATGAGTTGTTCTTAAATTGAATGTTTTTTGTGCCAACTTGAGTACTCTTAATTGATTAAAGAAAGAAGAGCTAAAAGTTTTCATCTCTCAACAAGGAGAGACACCAAAAGAAATTGTTTCACTTTCTTAGCTAAACTTTTCACACTTGCTCGGGCATATGATTTATTTGCTAGAAAGATATACATGGTTAGGAAGTGGGCTCAGTGCAATATTGTGAATACTTGTATGATCATGTTTAAGGTTGCAGGAATTATGAAGAAAAGAATTTGACACCAATTCGATCATGTAAGTTATTTTATTTCAGTCTCGAATCTTTGCTATTCTTCTTTATTTTCTTGTCACTCGAGGGCGAGCAATATCTAAGCTTCGGGGAGTTGATAGTTGTGAGATTCGACATATTTTTGATGATTTTATTGATGGTTTTCTTTTGGATTTGATTGTTTTCTAGCTTTACCTAACACTAATACTTTGGTAGCAAAGAAAACTTGGTTTTTAATGTGTGTTTCAGGTTCTGAACATCAACGGAAGGTTTTAACAAGAGAAACACAATATTCGAGCGAAAACAAGAAAGTCTCTTTTTGGAAGCAATCAAGGGAGGCGTACAGAAGCTTTGACGAGCAACTATACGGCGGAAATATTTTTTTGGCCGTATAGTTGCCACCGCCTCTGCCTTGTCCAAAGGGACAACTTTCATGAAGAGGCCAGATGCGAAATCATAACACAGCAGCCGCCATCCCATCCATAGAGGAGCAAGAAGAGATCCGGAGAAGAAGGGGAAGACGTTCTTCATCTCGCTCCATGATCTTCGACCTCCTAGCCATCACACCCTCATAGCCATTACTTGTACTTTAGAGAGAGAGATCTTCACTTTGAAAGATTAGGGTTTGAGATTGTTTCTTCCTATCTTGAATTGTGTTGGATTACTTTTCTATTCTTATTGTGGATCTCCACGGTAATATCAAGAAGAACTCCCTTTATTTAATTATATCGATTATGCTTTCTTCTCTCATGCGTGAGTAAGTTCCTTGGGCATGGGAGATGTAAGGGATTGGTGAGATGTGATGTGCCTCCATATATTTTCCATTAGTTTGTGATTGATTTTAATTATTATATTATGTGTGCTTGACTATCTGTGGGATGCGTAATGCTTGTTGTCCAATTAAGGGCCCAGATAACATGATGCTTTGTTCTACATCGATAGGATCTTCTTCGCTAGCAGACTGGCAACCCCCGAGTGACACGGAGATATCAATGGGAAACTAGTTTGACTCGAGGATCACGAAGAACCACTGTCATTATTGCATTAGTCCGGTCTAAGGAGCTTAATTGCTAAGCAACCTTAAGGATCTTAATCGTCTAGTGACTGATCATGGTTTTGGTAACAGGTTAGTAGGATTATCGAAGTTGGGATGAAATCTACCAAGAGGAGTTCCGGCTAATTATGGGTTGCTCGCCTACACATATATTATAAGTTTGTAATTGTTACACTTATCATTCGTCCACCTGGCACAGTCATTATTACCATGAATTGTATCTCCCCGTGCCTTCTTTGTCATCTGTAGAAAACAACAAACAATCGAATCGTTCTTTACTTTTATGCTTTTTATTACTGAAGTTTACATTTTAGTTTTACTTAAATACATCTAGTTGAATCCAAATTTCATTCTTATTTCCACACTTGCAGTCAATTCACTCGAAGACCTATGACAACTTTGAGTGTGATAGAGACTTCATTCATAAACACTTACCTTTGGGCTTCCTGTGGGATCGATATCTATACTTCAAAACTAGCTACAAACGATATGTACACTTGCAGACATTAGAGCTCCTCCAGGTGGTTTCATGGCTTCAATGGTTGCTTCATACGTCCATTTTGCATCACTATTCTATGTCATAATTCACTATTATTCATTGATATATTTCATATTGAGAGGTGATACTTATGTTATTTCATCTGTTTTTGCATGCTTGATGACTTTTGGAGCATGAACCGCTGCAGTTAGGATTCTGATGGAAAAGGTGCTGTTTGGAGGCAAAATTCGCGAAGATCAGAAAATCCGGGAAAATATACGAAAAATCCTATTTTTCTAGAAAATGAAGGATGCGAGAAGGAGGAGTGGAGATGGGCCACAGGGGGCCCACACCACCCCCTGGCGCGGTCCACCCTAGGCCGCACCACCAGGTGGTGTGGCCGCCCTGGCCCACCTCTGGCTCTCCCCTCTGGCGTATATATTCCTCCCGAAACCCTAAGACTCGGGGGCGACCACAGAAATATTCCGCCGCCTCTGCGGGGCGGAAAACACCGAGAGAGAAAGATCTTTGTGCTTTCCATTAGAACTAAAAATGCTAGTGTCTCTGTGCTTTCCGTTAGCATTGGTGATCATTGCTATTATGGTTTATGTGATATTGGTGCAAGTTCCAGTGCTATTCCTTATGAGCTTTACAGAGAAATTGTGCATGAAATCAGTCCCTGCGAATTGGAAGAGATTGATGTGGTTATTCACCTTGCTAATAGAGAGACCATTTCTCCAATTGGTTCAGCTGCTAGTAAAACTTATCCTATCATTTTTGGTAGACCTTTCTTGAGTACTTGTGGAGGTATTATAGATTGCAAGAGGGAGAAAATCTTGACTAAGTTTGATGGGGAATCTTATGAGTTTAATTTTTCAAAATTTACTAAAGAACCTTGTGAAGAGGAAACACATAATGAGGATTTTAGAGTTGAACAACTTGCTTCTATTTCTCTTGCTCCTAACAATGCTTTGCAGCAATTTATGGAAGATCACGAAAGTGAGATCTTCATGGAAGAAAGGAATGAGATTGACGAGATTCTCCATCGTCAACCCAAGATGCTTAAGCATAACTTACCTGTAGAAGACTTGGGTACCACGTTGCCACCTAAAAAGGATCTGGTCTTCGATCTAAAACCTCTCCCTGATGATCTTAAATATGCTTATATTGATAATAGAAAGATATATCCTGTTATTATTAGCTCTAAACTTTCAGGGAAGGAAGAAGAAAGGTTATTGAAGGTTTTGAAGAAACACCAAGGAGCTATGGGTTATACTCTAGATGATTTAAAAGGGATTTCACCTACTATATGTCAGCATTCTATCAATATAGGACCAGATGCAAAGCCAGTAGTAGAGCACCAACGACTTTTAAATCCTAAGATGAAGGAAGTGGTAAGAAATGAGGTATTGAAACTCCTTGACGCTGGTATTATTTACCCTATTGCTGATAGTGAATGGGTTAGTCATGTTCATTGTGTTCCTAAAAAGGAGGAATTGCCATTGTTCCTAATGATAATGATGAGCTTATTCCCCAAAGAGTAGTAGTAGGCTATAGGATGTGCATTGATTTTAGGAAAGTCAACAAAGTTACTAAGAAAGGTCATTACTCGCTTCCTTTTATTGATCAAATGTTGGAAAGGTTGTCTAAAAAGACCCTTTTTTGTTTTCTTGATGGTTATTCTGGTTTCTCTCAAATTGCTATTAAACAACAAGATCAAGAAAAAACTACTTTTACTTGCCCTTACAGAACTTATGCTTATAGACGTATGCCTTTTGGTTTATGTAATGCTCCTGCTACTTTTCAAAGATGCATGTCTGCTATCTTTCACGGTTTCTGTGAGGAAATTGTGGAAGTGTTCATGGATGACTTTTTTGTCTATGGAACTTCTTTTGATAATTGTCTGCACAACCTTGATAAAGTTTTGCAGAGGTGTGAAGAAACTAATCTTGTTCTTAATTGGAGAAATGCCACTTCATGGTTAATGAAGGGATTGTCCTTTGGCATAAGGTTTCTGAAAGAGGCATAGAAGTTGATAGAGCTAAGGTTGAGGCACTTGAGAAAATGCCATGTCCAAGAGACATCAAAGGTATTCGTAGTATCCTTGGTCATGCTTGTTTCTATAGAAAGTTTATTAAAGATTTTTCTAGGATATCAAAACCCCTCACTAATCTTCTTCAAAAAGATGTACCCTTTGTTTTTGATGATGATTGTAAGGAAGCTTTTGAAACTCTTAAGAAGGCTTTAACCACAGCTCCTATCGTTCAACCACCTGATTGGAGTTTACCCTTTGAAATAATGTGTGATGCTAGTGATTTTTCTATAGGTGATGTCCTTGGGCAATGAATTGATAAAAAAGCTAAACATTATTCATTATGCTCATAAGACTCTAGACGCTGCTCAAATTATGCTACTACTAAAAAAGAATTGCTAGCTGTCGTCTTCGCTTGTGATAAGTTTAGACCCTATATTGTAGACTCAAAAGTCACCATTCATACTGATCATGCTGCTATTAAGTACCTTATGACGAAGAAGGATGCTAAGCCTAGGCTTATTAGATGGGTGCTTCTTTTACAAGAGTTTGATCTACATATAGTAGATAGGAAAGGTGCTGAAAACCCTGTAGCTGATAATTTATCTCGATTGGAAAACATCTCTTTTGACCCTATGCCTGTTAATGATAGTTTCCCAAATGAATAGTTGGCCGCGGTAGGGGTAAACTCGCGAAGGACCCCTTGGTACGTTGATTATGCTAACTTTATTATCTCCAAGTATTTGCTCCAACTTTTACAGCTCAGCAAAGAAGGAAGTTATTTTATGATTTGAGGCATTATTTTTGGGATGACCCACACTTATATAAAGAAGGAGTGGATGGTATTATGCGAAGATGTGTTCTAGAATATGAACAAAAGGAGATATTGTGTAAATGTCATGGTAGTGCTTATGGAGGACATCATGCAGGAGATGGAACTACGCAAAAGGTGCTACAATCAGGTTTCTACTGTCCTACCCTTTTTAAAGATGCAAGAAAATTTGTTTTATCTTGTGATGAATGTCAGCGTGTTGGTAATATTTCTAGACGCAATGAAATGCCTATGAACTACTCTCTAGCTATTGAACCCTTTGATTGCTGGGGATTTGACTTTATGGGTCCTTTTCCACCCTTGAAGGTTATACTCATATTCTTGTTACCGTTGATTATGTTACTAAGTGGGTAGAAGCTATTCCTACGAAGAGTGCTGACGGGGAGACTTCTCTAAAAATGCTTAAGGATGTTATCTTTCCTAGGTTTGGAGTGCCTAGGTATCTCATGACTGATGGGGGTTCTCATTTCATTCATGGTGGTTTTAGAAAGACCCTTGCTAAATATGATGGTAATCATAGAATTGCTTCAACTTATCACCCCCAAACTAGTGGGCAAGTGGAGTTATCAAATAGAGAAATTAAATCCATCTTGCAAAAGACTATTAATAGATCTAGAAAAAACTGGGCTAAAAAGTTGAATGATGCTTTATGGGCTTATAGGACTGCCTACAAAAACCCTATGGGGATGTCTCCTTATAAAATGGTTTATGGGAAAGCTTGTCACCTACCTTTAGAACTAGAACACAAAGCTTATTGGGCATTTAAAGAACTAAATAGAGATTGTAAGCTCGCTGGTGAGAAAAGATTATTTGACTTAAGTTCTTTAGATGAATGGAGGAGTGAAGCCTATGAAAATGCTAGCCTCTTTAAGGAAAAAGTTAAAAGATGGCATGACAAGCGAATACTTAAGAGAGAATTTCATGTTGGTGAGAAAGTTCTATTGTATAGGTATCGTCTCAGATTTTTTGCAGGAAAACTACTGTCAAAATGGGAAGGACCTTTCATTATTGAAGAAGTGTACCGTTCGGGAGAAATAAAAATTTCTTCTTTAAAAGATAATACTATACAAGTGGTGAATGGGCAGCGACTCAAGCACTATATTTCTGGAGATTCTTACAATGAAGATGTTGATGCCTTTCAAGTTATAACTCCGGAAAAATTTCTCAAGGACCAAATTCAGAGACCTACAGAATCCATTTCCAAATAGGTAATAGTTCTGGTAAGAAAAGTTCCGCGAAAATACTATCCAAATATATTTTTGCAGTTTTCAGTCAATAAGGAAAGCTACGAAGCGAAAGAGGGACGGAAATGGAGCCAGGGTGGCTCACAACACCCTATGGCGCGGGCCCACCCCTGGCCGCGCCACCTGGTGGTGTGGCCACTCCGGACACCGTCTCTGACCCGTTTTCTCCCAGTACCTTCCTTTTGATGTGAAACTTCGTAATATAATCCCCCGGATCTCCCGAGGTTCGTATATCGTGTTCTCGTCGTGTTTTTGTTTCGATCTGTTTCTATCAGGAACTATCTTTCAAAGCTTAGGAGCACAATGGTGTCCGCCAAGGATAAGGGAAAGAGCCTATGGAGGAAGATCTCCAAGACCTCGGGCAGGAGAAGGAGATCAAGAGTGAAGATGAAGAGGAGGCAAAGCACACCGGTACTACCATTGCATGCATTGGAGTGGTGGCGTACCCTGCCAGGATCAGAAGGACTGTACGGATGTCAACTGGAGGGAAGCCTTTGCGTCACTGTTTGGCACCACGGGCAACTTCTCCAAGCACCAAGAGTCCGTTCCATGCCTTTATCCATAACCATGCAGGAAAAGAAGACCGCAAGGAAGAAGAGCGGAAAAACAATCACAAGAGCTAGGATCCACAATCTGACATGATCATGCACCGCATCGAGCACAACTTGGAGTTGATTCGTACTCTCGCCTTCTTGGGGAAATTGGTCAAGAAGCTCATCGAGAGGATACCACCACCACCACCAAAGGAGTAATTCGTCATCAGGTTTGGCATCCCCTTGGTTTGTTCCAAGCTTGGGGGAGTGCCGCGGTATCACATCACCATCTTCTATCTATTTACCTTTTTAGTAGAGTCATAGCATGAATAGAGAAGTTATCATGTAGGATGGTTTGCATTATGGAAGTGTCCCCTCTGTCGTTAGATATGTATCCCTTGGTGTGATTTGCCGTTATGGAATATTAATGAGAAGTTCTATCATTTACTCTTTTGCATAGCTTATATTAGTTTTCAATTCGTGGTTATATGATTGATCTTGTTGTTAGTATTGGTAGCACTTTGGGATCCTTGAGTTAATTTAGTTGGTTTTGGCAAACCTGGCTCGGTCAGTAGCAACACTATTTTTGAGAGTTGAATGAAAAAGATAAAAGTACTCTAAAGAAAATAATTTCATCATCTTTCTTTCTTGATTTTCTCATAAGTTTAGTATTCTCTAGTTAAGATATTTTGTGCTTCCAAGGAAGATTGCATGTTTTTCTTTATCACTTATATGTTTGTTTGTTTCCTTCAACTCTTATACTTGCTACCCAGCCTTGCTAGCCAAAAACCTGTACTGAGAGGGAATTTCTTCTCGTGCATCCACCTCCTTTAAACCAAACCCATGCCATTTGTGTCCACCATACCTACCTATTAGCACTATTGCTATTCCAAGTAAATTCTTGTTTTTATCTACCTTCCAAATTAAATTTGTTATGTGAAAATTAGTGATTAAAGCTCTCACGAACTTGATGGCACACTTTACTTTTTTTTGCACTTAATAAACTTGAACCATTAGGTCCTCCTTTGTTGCGTATATGCTTGCGCTTTATGAGTTGAAGTTAGCAGAACCATGTATCATGGGGAACGCTTTCAACACTGCCATGGTACTTTGTACCTAGTTGATATCATGATTCTTTTGCCTATGGATCCCGGCGGTGTGAAATAAAAGGGGAACTTGTAAGATCATGGAGTTCATATGTGTGTTATAAAAACGCCTAGGCTGCTAGCCTAAGCCATGCCTAATCATGGTGGAAACTTGCAGCATAACTATAGTGAGCATTCTATGAAGCATCATCAATAAAAACCTATGCAAATAGCAAATAAAAAGATCGCTGAGATGCTCATTGTCTGCTTGCCTTGTCATTTTGATTACGGGATAGCTCCTGTATCATGTGCAAGGGGTACCCCGTTGGCGGTTCTCAATGATACACATGTATTTACAATGACAAGAGCTTACTCGTGACTGAAGTTGAGTAGCATGAGGTTCAGTACTCATAAGTAAGGGGCATGATATTTCAACTTATAACTTGTCAAGCATATCCTATTAGTTGTGTCACTTTAACCTTAATCACCTAAAGATGCTTATGATAGGGGCAATGAGAGCTGAAAGCTAATAAGTATCATAATTTTTGGGAGCTCTGTATGAAACTTGAAATCCCTTCTTCCCTCTGTGAAGAGCCTTCCTTTTACTTTTTAGTTGAGTCAGTAAACCTATTCCCTTCTATCTCAACAAGTATTTTTGAGTTCTTGTGTTTCATTCATTCATATGATGATTTATTCAATCATGTTTCTTATGTTCCTTGTTTTGCACATTGCTCTTATCTTGGCGTCTATTACTTTGAAAGCTATCATTGAAAAACCAGTTATTTGTGAAGTTCAGCAAATTATGAAGTATTCCTCGAACAAGAGCTAAGTTTGCCATTACCAATTATGATTCACTTTATGTATCTTTATTGTGTTTCCTTTACTTATTGCAAGTTAAGTTATATAATAGTGAGTTGTCTTCTATTATGATCTATGTATTTGATGAATGTGATGCTTCTTGTCCGTATTCTTTTATCAACTCTTCACTCCATAAACCTGAGGGCATGTCTACTGAGCTCAGTTTCGCTTGGGGACAAGCGAAGTCTAAGCTTGGGGGGAGTTGATACGTCTATTTTGCATCACTATTCTATGTCATAATTTACTGTTATTCATTGATATATTTCATATTGAGAGGTTATACTTATGTTATTTCATCTTTTTTGCATGGTTGATGAGTTTTGGAGCATGGACCGCTGTAGTCATGATTCTGATTGAAAAGGTGCTGTTTGGAGGCAAAATTTGCGAAGATCAGAAAATCCGGGAAAATATACAAAAAATCCTATTTTTCCAGAAAACGAAGGATGCCAGAAGGAGGAGTGGAGATGGTCCACAAGAGGCCCACACCACCCCTTGGCGCGGGCCACCCTAGGTCGCGCCACCAGGTGGTGTGGCCGCCCTGGCCCACCTCTGGCTCTCCCCTCTGGCGTATATATTCCTCCCAAAACCCTAAGACTCGGGGGGCGACCACAGAAAGATTTCGCCGCCTCTGTAGGGCGGAAAACACCGAGAGAGAAAGATCTCTCCGGCTGACAGATTTCTGCCGGGGGAATTCCTTCCTGGAGAGGGGAGATCATCTCCATCAACACTACCATCAAGCTGGACTTCATCGGGATCATCATCATCATCATCACCATCAGCACCCTGATCACTATCTCCATATCGCTGTAACAATTGGGTTGAATCTTGCATAGTTCTTAGGGGAAACTTTCCCGGTGTTGATAACTCCTTGTAGTTGATGCTATTGAGTGAACCATTGAATTATTGTTTATGTTCAGATTGTTATACATCATTATTCCATCTCTGATCATGATCCATATGATGTCTTGTGAGTAGTTTATTTTGTTCTTGAGGGCATGGGAGAAGTCATGTTGTTAGTAGTGGAATTGTATTGAGAAAGATTCAATAGTTTGATATTTAAGTTATGGTGTACTTCTTCTAGTGGTGTCATGTGAACGTCGACTATATGACACTTCACCTATATGGGCCTAGGGGAATGCATTGTGTATTTGGCTACTAATCGTAGGGGTTGCCGGAAGGACAGAAACCTGAACCCCCGTTAGAAAACCATTGCACAAGGGACGTAAGGGTCTTAGAGTTTAAAGTTATGGTTAGGTTTGTACCTTAATTACTTTCTTGTACTTACGGATGTTTGCAAGGGATATAATTACAAGTATGTATTAGTCCTAGGAAGGTCGGTACATTAACACAGGTTTACCCACACAACACTTAGCAAGCTAAAGAAGATTAATCAACTATATGAAGCGAAAGCACTTGACAGTCTTCGTATGTGTCCTCGAGAACGTTTGGTCATATTAAGTAATACAACCGGCTTGTCCTTTGCTGAATAAAGGATTGGGCCACTTGCTGCATTTGTTCTTATTGTTTTTTATTTACTCATACTCTGTTTACTTGCTTTATCAAAAAACCCCTAAAAATCCGTTTGCTAAGTATTTGCAGAGAATTCATGATCCATACCACTAGCCAGCACCTTCTGCTCCTCGTTGGGTTCGACACTCTTACTTATCGAAAATACTGCGATACACCCGCTATACTTGTGGGTCATCATTGCTCCAATGCCATCTATGCCTACTAGCAATGAAGACGTCATACCATCACCGGTTGATTCTAGTTAAGCACAAGATGGAGCTACAAAAGATGATGTCGAAGAAGATGATGGTGAAGAAAAATGATTGTTGATTTACTTGTGTTTGCATGAACTATGTTTGTCCTTTGGTTGTGTTGAACTATGGCCTATGTTCTAGATTTTAATTGGTATGTTGATCAATCGCCAAACAGTTGCATTTTTTGCGCCTCTGGAGTAGTTGTACAATCCGCGAGCCCAAAATTATACAGCGCCTCGAATAGCAGCTCGCAAGCGCGCGCAAAAGAGGAAAAACTAGCGTTGTAGCGCGTGGTGGAATACATCGCCTATTAAAGTTGCTCTAACGCCCGCTCATCGCAGGCGTTAATACATCCTGCATGTGCGCGCTCACAGTTTGGACTCGCCCATTATAAGCTTATTTGGTTAGCTAGCCGGTGATTTTGTCTGCTTTGTCTTGTTTTTTTAGTCCTTTCTAGTTCGGCTCATTTTGATGGTTTTCTCGCGGTTTTAATCTTATTTTATTTGTTTTATTTTATGTTTATTCCTTTTTACTTTAAAATTTGAACAAATATCAAATTTTAATATTTTTCAAAACTGAACAAATTTTAATTTTGAACTTTTTCAATTTGTTTGTTCAAAATCTAAAAAATCCAAATCTGAACAATTTTCTAATTCAAACATTTTCTAAATTTAAATTTTTTAAAATTTGAACATTCTTCAAATTTGAACATTTTTTAAACTAGATATTTTCAAATTCTGAACTATTTAAAATCGGAATGTTTTTTCAAAAAATAATTTTAAATCACTCAGGCGACCCGGAAGCGACTCGACCCTTCCTCTCGCGACCCGCGCCGCCCCCGCCACGGCCAGGCCGCGCCTCAGCTTCCCTCCCCTCTTCCCCGCCGTCACTAGCGTGCGGCCCCGGCCCTTGGATGGGCGGTGCCGGTGGCGGCGGGCGCCCTGGCCTCTACCCTCTTGGTGATGTTCGGCGTAGGGGACGGCTGGTACCTGGAGGTGCTCCTCGGCGGTGTTGGTCTGGTGCGGCGGCGGGGATCCTGTTGGCGGGCTAGGTGGAGGCAGCGTGGTGGTGTCGGTGGTTGGCGGAGCTCGGCCGAAGGTGTCCTGTCAGCCTAGATCTGGGCCCTCTAGGCCGATTTGGGTCTGGGCGGGCCTGGCTCGGCCCCACCACCTCCGATGGGATTGACAAATGCCTCATGACGAGGGTGGTCGCGTCAACACCTCGCCTGCTGCAACGTGGCGGTGGGACCTTTGCGAGCCCGTTTGGGTTCGACCGGGCCTATGGTGACGACCAAGAGGGTTGTGGCGGCGGTGTTCTACGTGTTGCAGCGTGGCGGCAGGGACTTTATGGGCCCTCCGGGCCATCCTGCCCTGGTATGTCCCGATGCTGCGTCCGATCGGCACCCGCCTGGTGGTGGAGGAAGTCCTCTAGGTTGCTGCTGCTGCCAACCTCCGGATTCAATGGCCCGATGTGCTCTTGCTACTGCGTTCGGTCGGCTACCGCCATCATGGTGGAGGTTGTTCCCTCCAGCGTGGTTGTGGCGTTGCCGCTCCTTAGCTATGGCATGTTCTCAGTCCGACCGGCATCGGTGATGGTGGGTGCAGGACTGTGGTGGCGTATGTTGGTGGGTGGCGAGATTGTGGAACACTACGGTTGATGTGAGAGAAATCCTTGCCATCGTTACCCCGGCGCGGCGACGCTTTTGGGTGTGGCTGCTCCTTCCTAAAGGGCGTCGGTTGCCCCTCTTCTCCACTACCGTAGTGTACCGGGGGAAACCCTAGAACTAGTCCGGACAGCAGCATCATCGTTGTCGCTTCCTTCTTGGAGGTGCTGCTTGGTACGCGGCGAATCGTAGTGCTAGGATCGTGGTGGGACTACTCCGGAGGGCACAGCGGTTGCGAGTCACCTTCGTTTTTGTTGACCCGCTAGGGTCGACCTTTCTTCTTTTTCTTGTTTCTCTTTTTTTCTTCTTTTGGGCATGCTTGTGCTGTTTTCCCGTGTAGTGGAATCCTTGTTGTATCGTGTATTTGGTATATTGATATAGCTTGAAGAAAGCTGATTTGAGGAGAACAATTTTAAATATGAAACAGAAGAAGCATAGCGATCGGACAAACGGTCAAACCAAACATTACAGCATTCAATATTAAGTCTAGTTTACTTCTCTTGTATTTTTATCCACTAGAGTTTTGGAGATATGCATTGGATTTGATTTTCACCCAATATTCTCTAATTCCCTATAATACTCTTTCCCAAAAATACTCTATCTTAGAGGAAGGTTTTCAATGTAGACAAAAACATGAGAGATTTGTGGGATATTTTAGGATTATTCCCGCCAAACCAGGCATGGTAAACCGGCAATTTTAAGGGAATTGGAATAATCTCCGCAGATCTCCGCGAATACACCAGCGAATACGAGAGAAACAAGGCCTAGATGGGCCAGCCCATCAGACAGGATAACTAACATCCTGCGTGCAGCGCAGCCGTACCGCCCGTAGCGGGCGATCTATAGGATCTCTTGCTTGGGCGAGCTGAATAGGTTGTGATGCACCATCCTGTGATCCAAGACATGGGCGAACGAGCAGTTAAAACTTTGAAGTATGAGATTATGTGGGAAACACATCTGATTTCAAATTAGTTTTGCAGCAAATTTGGGAGAATGAGGATGATGCAAATACTCTAGAGGATGTTCAGCATAAATTAAATATTCTATTAGTATCAAAAACCCCCACGGACTGGGACAGGAGTACTATCGGTAATGTGAGAACGGAAACGAGATCTCTAAAATTACGTATGGAGACTCTTCGAGTTGTACCTGATCAGCTTGTCCCTAGCAGAGAATAAATATATTCAAGATAGAATAGTAAAGCTTAATCACCGGGCGGAGGTGGTGTGGAGGCAAAGGGCTAGGGTACAATGGTTCTCTGAAATAATAAAAACACTAGCTTTGTTCATCAGAAGATTCAGAAGGATAGTGGAAGGAAAAGGAAACCGAATTTCTAGATTGGAGAAACTAGATGGATCAGTCACGAAAGATATTGATGAGACGAAGGAATTAACATGTGACTTCTACAAGGGTTTGTATACTTTGGAAGGGGTGATGAATATGCAGGATATTCTTGAGTGCTTTCCTGTTGAAGTCACTGAGGAGATGAACATTGAAGGCACCGGGCCGGATGTGTGACCCTGCTGATTTTTCAGAAACGTTGGGAGTTTTGTGGAGCTGAGATCATTAGAGCAGTAAGTCGTATCCTTAAGGGTGATGATGGTGTGGATAAATTAAATGAAACACCGGTTGTGTTGATTCTGAAAGTGCCCAGTCCACAGATGCTCACACAATTTTGCCCAATCAGTTTATGTAATGTGTTCTTTAGAATTGCATCAAAGGATCTCACTAATAGGCTAAAAACAATATTGCCTGATATAATATCTCCTAGGCATCCGCTTTTGTTCCGGGAAGTTTAATTACTGATAATACATCCTATAAATGCTTTCATTTCAGGAAGGAGAAAGTTCACAACGGATGTTTTGGGGCGCTGACATTGGATATGGTGAAAGCATATGATCGAGTTGAGTGAGAGTACTTGGAGGCCATTATGTTGAAATTGGATTTTAAAGCAACAATGGGTAGATATTGTTATGAGAGGAGTTAAATCAGTGGGATTAGTGACCCAGCGACATTGGAAGCAATTGCTGTTCAGAAGACCGTGGCCTGCGGCACATTGTGCTCATCCAACTGTTTGGAGGTGATAAACAGTTTAAACACTATGAACTTGGGTCGGTTCGATAGAGCGTGAAGCTTTGATGAAGTCGTTTTCAAATGAAGGCGGATAAAGCTGTGGGGAGCCACACAACAGGCCTAGGAATTCTTTAGTTATTTCGTTTGGCCAGCGTGTATGGGTTTTTTTTTTTTTGAGATGGTGTATGGTTTGTTGATCCCCGGATTGTATTCCTGTATGCGCCATGGTTGAATAAAGCCTTCATGATCCCTCAAAAAAAATCCTGCTTAAATGATATAGACTACTGAGTTGCATACAGAATTTGGAATGAACGAGAAGTGTAAAACGGAAAGCACCAAACCACTGGAGGTTTTCCTTCGAAGAGGGAACACCCTTCTGCACAAATTGATGCACGCAGCAATTCATTGGTTAGAAAGAACAACAAGGATCTAAGAGATGCGACAAACAATTTGAGGAGGTGGTTATAAAATAAGCAAAGACTCCTACTTGATAGAAATGTAAATGAACAGCACAAAACCAAAATAGTTCTCCATAACTAGCTCACAAGAAGGGAGAAATGGTAGTACTATCTTCTCGAAGCTCACACAATAAACATGTGGAAAACCAAAAATCTAGGACTACATCTGTAAAATAACTCGTACAGCCCTTAAGTGATAGAAATCGAAGCCGATGGCAGGCAAAGAACTGTGGTGCCACACCTTGTGCTTGCTAAACCAGGACAATACAACAAAGCCCTGCTTCATGGTAAAAGATGAGCTATCGTGAAGATTACCCAAATTGAGTACAGACGATAAACATGACAAACACACCCATGGGACTAATCCACAATTCACTCATTACAACAAAGAACACTGTCCCCTCGTGAAACAAAGTCCTTTTCCCCTCGTGGAAAGGACTAACAAATAACCATTGCTACCAAAGATTCGAAGAAGGATTACAAAATGAGGTGCGTAGAACACTACGAAAATCTGCCGTAACAACTGCTTCAACTCTGCCCCGAGTGAGATCGTCATGGATGCCTCTTGTGATGCCTGGAACTTCCAACTACCTGGCAATGGACTTTATCACACAAAATGACTACGAAAACACACGTCTTCTTTGTTCCAGCACTTACCTCTTTTATTGCGTGTAGCATATCCAAAACCTCTGCAAAGGTTGGTCTTAGAGCTGGATCTCTGTGCCAACATTTCTGGAGTAGACCCACGAGCATAGGATGAGTATCAGCAGGAATGGTAGGCCTCAGATCCTGCAAGACAGAATAGGATTAGCTGATCATGTTCTCGAATTTCCTACTCACTCCATCCTTAGGTGGCACATGTGCTTTTCAAGGTCTAAGTTTGACCACCGATTTGACCAAAGAAACATAGATTATATGTGGCAAAAATTATACTGTTGAATTCGTATTCGAATAAAGTTTCAAATTGTATATTTTTTATAACATGTGGCACATGTATTATTAATCAAATTAATGGTCAAAATTAAAACAAGGAAATCGAGAAGGCCATATGCATTGGGACAGAGGGAGTATTTGATTGCATGAGATCTCCCAGTCAGCCCTGTGTTCTTCCTTTGTTTTCCTTGGGAAAATGAAGATTGGTGTAGTCTTGTAGACTCGTAGTAACAATTGGCAGGTAATAGTGTAATATACCTTTTGAACAACAGCTACAGCTGCTTGAAGAGGTGTCATGTCTTCATAAGGAAGCTGAGAACAGGATTCGGCAACAATTAGTAAAATAACAGTAAAGCACAACTGTTGTACAATATATCTGCAAAAAAGACAAGAACCTTTCCGGTCATCAGCTCCCAAAGGACTATCCCAAAACTGAAAACATCTGCCCTGTGGTCGTAGGGCGAGTGTTCAATGACCTGCAAGCAATTAGTCAGAAAAATAACTCAAAAGAGAAGTAGTCTTGCTCTTAAGAGGCAAAATGGTCAACCACACAGTGAATATGACACATGTATGGAATAGCTATTACGAAAATTGTATACCCCAACAAGGAAAGGAGCTTGAGGTCTTTGCACAGATGCAACCATCTGATATGTTTTACTTTAGTAGTACGAACATACTCAAAGGAGCTCGAACATACTTTCGGAAACAATGGGCTCAATCCCAGAAAAGGCGATTTGGTTTTTTTCCTGACTACTTTCAGATATTACAAGGATTTAATTCTAGATTCTTTAATCGACCTTAGATGGGAAATAAATACATACTGCAGACCAAGCAAACACACAATATTATGCCATTATAAAAGTGAAACGAGGACTTGCATCATATGCCATCCATACATCATAATATGCAATCAACTGAACTGAAAATAGCTAAATTTTAAGCAATGGGGTCACAATTGATGGAAGGTTCTTTCATAGAAAAGGCAAATTAACCTCGGGAGCCATCCATCGGTAGGTTCCTGTTTCTGCAGTCATAACTCCCGACTGGTCTTTGACCCTTGCTACCCCAAAGTCTGCAACCTTAACAACCTGCAAGTATATGAGCAGTTTGTATGAAAGAATGCAGGTCCAACAAACCATAAAAAATCATTAAAGGGTCGAAGTATTTCGAATTAACTTAACTTTTAGTTGAGTAAAGCTAACAATACCATAGGTTTTGAGGTTGCAGTTGCAGAAAACCCAGAGGTTTTATGCCTTGTAGGCTTATCCATGGTTCTGCACCATATAGTTTAAGCTAATCCCAATTCCCACCCATGCTGACATGCAGCTAATGAGCAGTTTTGTGCTTGTTGTGGTTGTGCCAATGTTGTCAACACTACAGAGTGGTGCAGCAGGTGAGACCAACATGATAACTCGGATGGGAATTGGTTAGAGTGGGGTCTCCAGGGACCATACGTCATCAAAACCTTGGATCAAGTGGCAAAAGTGATAACTCATAAGTTTTCTGCAACTATAACAATAACAGCTGAATTTCTAGAATTTACTCATTTATTTTCTTGTAATATATATAAATATTAAGGGCAACGAACACAACCACTTCAACTTGGTCATGAATCGTGCCCAAAATAGTATCACGCTAAACACTACAGATTCAGGGATCCATGATTAGGTTCATCACAGTATGCAGCTTGGCGAAGTATTTGCTTGTGAGTGTCAGCTTACATCTGTACCAGTAACAAAATGAACCGGCTGTCTAATTCATCAGCAACCAGGAGGAAAGAACATAGGATATTCAGGGCATACACCTTCACATGAACATTTCATATATGTAAGGTCTTAGACCAAATATAGTATCCGCGTATCACCAGTATGAGAATAGTAAACACTAAGCCGTCCATGATTTCTTTCAAAGTATCTTCACACTGTCAGGATATCAGTACCAAAATAGTTGACATTGACAAATAAAAGATTCTTAACTATATCGAGAAACTGGGAGGTGCAGTCGAATTTTAATTTATTGACAATGATGTTCACATTGTTACAGTTACATTTACCATGGCCTTTGGCCTGCTTCATATTGGCCTTTGGCCTCCTCATTGTACATGTATATATGATGGCCTTAGGCCTCCTATTAGTCTGAGTTGCTTTTCCTAACATGGTATCAGAGAATTAGGATTTTTTTTCCGAATGCCCAACTCCTGCCGTTCCTATTCTCTCACGCGCTGCCGTGACTTTTCAGTCGCCGCTGCTGCTCCGACATGTCTGCGTCTGCTGTTGATTAGCTGCCACTAGCTCCGCTCGCCGCTGGATTCTTCACTTCGTTTGCATGATATGCAGTATGGATTGATTAGAGCGCGTTCTGTGATCTGCCCATGTTGTGCTCTGTCCACCGGAATCAGCCGGAATCGAGCCGCCGGAATTGATCTGCCCATGTTGTGCTCTGTCCACCGGAATCAGCCGGAATCGAGCCGCCGGAATTGGGCCGCTCGTGCTGTGCTCTCTGTCCGCCAGAATCAGCCGGAATCGAGTCGCCGCCTTGTCTCCTCCGGCCTGGCCACCGCCGGTTACCTGCCGAAGATCCGGCCGTGAGGAACCGGCTGCTGCTACCTCTGCCAAGATCCGTCGGGTGCCAAGCCCCATCAGCTGGACGCGGTCAAGCCTGACGAGCTCTGACTCAGTCTGCTTGTCTCCCACCGGCCGCCGGAAGTGTTGCCTAGGAGCAGTTCTGCCTCCACCTACGGCTCTGATTCCGGTCATTTTCAGTCAGTTTGCATCTAATTGATTGGTTCTGGTCGTTTTGGTGAGATCTATCTGCCTCTATAAAAAAAGGGAGGGAGGGAGGGGGGGGGGACAGTACGTCAGTACGTGGAGTAAATGGTTCTGGTAGTTTGGTCAGACTCTATTTTAGTCCGCGCAGCTGTTTTCTGGCTTGGGCCTCTGGTTTTATTGGTTGGGCCTCTACAGTCTGGTGGTTTCCGTATATATCAGATTGGTGGAATGTCTTCGTCATCAGGCTATGTGGCGATCCCACGCTGTCCAGAGATTTTTGATGGCACAAACTATACTGAGTTTGTTGGCTTTATGCATGGCATTCGTCTATGGGGTGTTCTTTCTGGTGAGGTCCCTTGTCCGCTGCGTCCAGTTCCTCCAGTGGCTCCTACCCCGCCGACGCCACCGGTTCTTGCTGCGGATGTTTCTGGGGCTGATAGGAATGCAGTCACGATTGCTCATGATGATGCGGTAGCTGCTTATGACCAACAGGTCTCGGATTATTCAGATGCTCTTTCTATTTATGGTGATGATCTGACTGCTTATACTAAGTGGCGTGATGAGGATGCTCGTGCTGCAGCTGTCCTTAGTTCCAGCGTTTTACCTCAGTTTGCTTCTGAGTTTATGAATCTCAGTACTGTCTTTCAGATGCTCTTTCTATTTGCAGTCATTCAGATGCTCTTTCTATTTATGGTGATGATCTGACTGCTTATACTAAGTGGTGTGATGAGGATGCTCGTGCTGCAGCTGTCCTTAGTTCCAGCGTTTTACCTCAGTTTGCTTCTGAGTTTATGAATCTCAGTACTGTCTTTCAAATGTGGACTCACCTTCACAATCGCTATCAGCCTTCTGGTGATACTCTCTATCTGTCTGTGCTCCATCAGGAGCATGCTCTTCAGCAGGGTGACTCCACTATTGATGAGTTTTACAGACAGTGTTCTGCTATCTGGCGCCAGCTCGACTCTCTTCCCTCAGCTGTTTGTGGTACTTGCCCGTGTTGCCAGACTGTGAGGTCAGATTTGGAGTTTCATCGCACACATGAGTTCTTGTCTCGTCTTCGTGAGGATTTTGAGCCTCGACGTGCTCATTTGTTTTCTCGTGGTCGTGTTTCTATTTCTGAGGTGCTTGACAAGTCAACAATATATCATAAGCAATAAATTACCTGATCATCCATGAGAAGATTTGCAGTCTTCAGGTCCCTGTGGATAATGTTAATCTGATGTAAGTAGTTCATTCCCTTGGACACGTCAGATGCAATTCTTAGCACATCTAAGAGCTGAAAAGTGCCTCTATGGTTGTAAATATAATCGAAGATGCTTCCCCCACGCATGAACTCTGAAAATGAAAAGATGGTAACTAAATATAACATGAATGGTGCTCCAAAGTGATGTTAACATGAGCAATTATGCATAAGTTTTATGACGTGCTAGACATGTATACCTGTAACTATACACATAACAGGTGGTCTAGTGCATGCACCAATAAATTGCACAACATTCTTGTGACGAACCTTTCTGCAAAATAGAATTAAATAAAGAAATAAATCAAGCAGAAACACTTAATGCCTTAGAAAAATTAAAAGGATACAAACATATTGATTCATCTTGAGACAGGTAAGTGTCCGGTGAATGAAGAAAACTTTTAGGCTCATATTTTTATCAATTATTGGTGCACCGTTCTTATCTACCAGTCCTGTATTCCAGTAATTATCCTCTACCTTTGATAATATTTTTACTAAGATCTACTTGTAATTTCGACCTGACTAGTGAGTCCAAATTCTGCATCTATTTCTTGCTTAAGAGTAACATCATGCTACAGCTTGGAGCCTTTGAGACGCAAATTATTACAGTGCAAGTCCAATTTTCATTTGAGTTCCTGTCAGTAGAAACGAATATAATCCTAATGTATGTATTTCTTCGCGGGAGATCAATAAGGATTGAAGTAGGTTACTTTCTGCCGAGGGACTGAAATAGGCTGTCAACAGAAAACATATAGAATACATAATCTCGTCACTCACTTCATTATATATACTTCCTGTGCAAACTCACGCAGCATATCGACGCTAACTCGCTCAGGCTTGAGTACTTTGATTGCTACATCCTGGCTACAATATGACCCATGGTATCTGATGATCAATACACAAAAATACGTTAGTAACAAACAGAGACAAAGGACAAGTTTTACATCCACAATGGAGCCTAGGCACCCAAATTGGTATGTACATTGAGATTTGCAGTTTTTGGTCTAGGTATCTTCTAATACCCATAGAAGTGTGTTTATGATATCAAGATAACCCAGCATAAATACGTGGAGTGTATAAACATCGCACACCCAAGTTTTAATCCCATATCTATCATATACATATATCAGATTTTTTTGGTGTGGATACCCAACTTTGAATCCCATATCTATCATATACATATATCAGATTTTTCTGGTGTGGGTGCCTAGGCTCCTTGGAGCTTTAAGTAATTTACCCAAAGTGGAATTGCTACTTCAGTTTATAGAACATACAGATCACCAAATGACCCAGCTGCTAATTTTCGTTCAAATTTGAGAAGCCTTGGATCAACTTCCCAAACATCAGTTGAATCAGCTGGTATCTGGACACAATCAGCTGGAGAAGAATCCTCCAGTAGCTGATGGCCCATGCTAACAGGCGTGGAATGGACCAACGGCCATGCTCTGCACTGCATTAGTAGGTACAAAAACTTAGAATGTGGACACATGCACAGCAGAAGACTTCTAATCTTAACCTGCACATAACAGCATAACCAGTGATTGTGTTTCATTGTTTCCAAAATGTACTTGCTAAAATTATGTTACATGTTTAACTATGTTACATGGATTCTGCCCTTGCTAAAATTGTTAGACCAAAACAATCAATCACCTAACAGTAACAACAATTTTTCCAATTCAGATAATGCTCGTGATTGTATGACTCTTGAAGATTTACTTAGCAGTCAGTTTCATTCTCAACTAAAAGGCCTGCTTGGCTCTGTCAGGGATATTCCCGTCTCATCAACATTTAAATGGGTTCAGAAAACAGTCTCTGACTAATTATTCCGTTTAATAAAACAAAAAAACTGTAAACAGAAGAACTAACATAGATTTACTCAATGTTACTCAACAGTATGAAGTTAAATAAACTGAACTGTGTTCCAGAAAGAGCATTACTGCATCTGCTACCTTTATTTCTTCAATTCCCCTCCTCAATGTATTTCGTAGAACGTCAACCTGGAATTTACAAGAATTGTTTCAATATAACAGCAAAATAGAAAAGGTAACATGCAGGGAGTTGTAATTAAGTGAAGACTACAATTTTAACATCTTAGCAAGCTTTGTTACAAACCATGACAAATGAAGACATTTGATTCGTTATAGTACACTAGAGGGCCCAAACACCAAAGCATTACATGTAACTAAAATATGGTAACTTTATTCGTGCTTACGTGCCTTTACGCATGCTACCATAAATACAGGATAGATACCTCATGGTGGCATGTACCAAAGAGTGATAAGAGCATTAGAATAATACGAGGAAAATATGTTTAGGTTAGCTTGCAGCTATCTTAATCATGCAATAGCTACATTCAAATATATATCCTTTTTATTAATATTTGAACTGCATTATTATCATATTATGGCGTTGTTAGAGCCAATTACAAGTCAAAGTTATGTGAATTTTTTAGAAAAAAAAACTGAAGACCAGTCCTTGTACCACATAACATTGTAGATTTTTCTCGAAATTGTTAAGTATTGTCAATAGATCACCAATTAGTCATGATCATGGAACAGCCCCTCGCATGCAGCCAAGTCTATTAGGTCTGACTGGGGCAAGGAATTGGGAGTATGCATGCATACCTTCATGGCTGGACAAATATATTAATATTCGGATGGTTTGGATATGATATTATCTTTACATGATTGGTTCCGTTAGATGTCTTTGTAGGATGACCAGCTATATAAGAACCAGAACGTCATCTGCTTGGATGCAGTAATGGAATAGCTAAGTCCTCGCTTCTTGAAGGCAAGCTCCAGTATCTCCCTCCCTTTATCCTCTTGTTCACAAATATAATGCTCAACCACAATCCCATACTACATGTGTACTCTCTTTCTGTATAATGCCCTCGGTTGGAGTTAGGTTTGATGGTGCAGCGCAGCTAATATTTGTGAACAAGAGCAACAAAAAGAAAAACACCCGACACAAGTGAACAGAGAGATAACTTCTGGTAGATTTGGATTATTGTTTCCAGAACAGATCATGGATTAGTATAAGTTCCTAGAATCCTTGCAAATTTTAAACTGTTTCAGATTCCTCAATATCATAATAGCTAAAATATTTTTTGAATGGGGAAACGCTCTCTGCTTGTATTGGTGGGTACCCATTTTCTAACCCATTGATGTTCCCTAATATCTGCCCATGTTCACATCCACATCACAGTAATCTGAACTGTGAGGGTGTGTGCATAGATCTCAGGGCATATTCAACGATTAAGGTAGTGGTATCAATGTATTGGTGGGTACCCATTTTCTAACCCATTGATGTTCCCTAATATCTGCCCATGTTCACATCCACATCACAGTAATCTGAACTGTGAGGGTGTGTGCATAGATCTCAGGGCATATTCAACGATTAAGGTAGTGGTATCAATGTACTACCCACCCAAACAAGCACAAGATCCACTCCCTTTTAGAATATGTGACATATTTATATTTGGAAAATTATTTGAATATCTCAAACATGTTACTATTTAGTACCAAATCTTTTCTGCCTCTCACTCTCTAGAATTAGTAATGTCTACTGAGGCAGGTTCCCAAAACTGCTAAATTTGGTCTGGTTAATATTAGTACAATGCACTATCTCAATGTGAATCCAATTGTACCCTCAAAATAGAAAAATCCGAACTCCTATAACTAAACAAATTAGAACATTAAATCTGAATAATATTATTTTACCCTTTGGCAACTGTTGACCATTGCCATATCAGCTTAGATTCCCTCGTGATCAAGACAACTAGACAAAAAGTTAACCGTGCTACCAAGAGCGGAAATTATTATCTTTCTTATCAAGGAAACAGCAATGCTGATCAAGGTTGCGTTACCTCATACTTCCAACCATCAACAACAAAGATATCCAAGGAATAACCATCATTTGTTGAAAATGCATGTGCTTCTTGGATATTAAGACCAAGTTCCCCAAGTAGAGATGTTAGCTGCATGAAACAATAGTATATTTCATATATTGTTCAATAAAATAACTAGCCAAAGCATATCATGATGGACCTAAGTATAAAAAACATACTGTGCTAGGAATAGAACCAACTGATCAAGTATATACTGTAGAATATAAACAGGTATGTGTTTAATTTCCATTAGTTGCATGAAGCAGAGAGAGTTTTATATAGTTATTATTTGTAGTGAGACTAACCCTATCATGCTTTCATTACCAGATGAATACATGCATGCTTTGCAACTGATGCAACAATAACTATAAGAGAGTATCGTCTGGACAGACATGTGGAGGAAGTTTCACATCTAACTGGATGTATATTATTTGTATGTTCTATATCCATGCAATAGCTGAACAAGAGGTCTGAGTTAGATATGACACAACTAAAATGTCGACAAGTGCAAATTAAAAACATTAAAATTTAATGTGAAGACAGAAACCAGTACATGTGCTATAGCACATGTCAGCTTAAGCATCATCTTTACTCGTGCACCTACTGAATCGCATGCTGAGATACTGGTATGTGGTCAAAGAAAACTGAAACTATGACAAAGTGTTTCAGCAAAAATAGTATAGATCAACCTATAACACCAACACACTGCAACACATATCAGTCCAGAAGGACCACTTGATTACTGCCTCAGAGACATTATATAGTACTCTCTCCAGTTCATGAAAAGATTCAGTAGGTTCCAAAACTTTAACTACCAATATTTTCTAAAATATTTCGACCTGAAACTGAAGCATACTTTGACAACTCAAAATTTAATTGATTGTATAAATATAATTCAATACAAATTTGCGATCAAAGTTACATTTCAGAGAGTGTCAATATCCAAAACGTCAGTTTTCGTGAACTGGAGCGAGTACACTAGCCAACGTCACTGTGAACACCAGGAGGAAGGACTAAATGCATGTTAGTGTTGTCATTCTCTAGATTCAACTGAACTCTCTATGCAAGGAGCATCCATTTAGAGCACCAGATTTGTGAGTGAATATGCATTGCACCAAAAGCATACCATGCGTAGAACAAAAAGGAAAATAAAGCTCACGAAGCGTAAGTGTACAGAACAAAGCTGGAGGCTGGTATACTAGGCAAGCAGACGCCATACTGGCTGCAAACTACAAATGCTAGCACAAATTTCGTTACTAAGCACCCCCAGTTCCACGGCAATAATGTGAATCGCCATGCATTAGCTTCACCATGCTTTGTTAATTTTACAACAATTCTGGATATACACAATTAGTTTATAACTTGTCAAGAAATTTTGAAATTCGCAGGGGCATACCATAGCACGTAAATATGCTATTGCTGTGCAAATGATAATTTCCATCTCAATAAGAAGATGATACTTTTACCTGACTAAGACGCTTTGGCTTATCATCACATGCAAATATAACTTCATACAGAGGCCTGTATTGACATTAATATCAGAAAATACTGGCCCTCTTAACTGATTGTTAGCAAAACGTAGTTAAACCAAAAAGGGCCCCACAAATAACTTGGGAGGAAATGCAGCAAATTAATTTGCTTACATACTCCGAAAAGCATGAAAAATATATGAATAGCTCAACTATATTTTTGATACAACATTAGATACATTAACAGGCATCCTTATATTGTATGATGCAACTCAGAACTAATTTGTGAACTGCACAATATTAGAGAAGCTAAAAACAAAATCACCTTTGATCATTTGATGCAAACGCTGAGCATTGAGGATCTTGTTCTTCTTTCCTGATGGAAGTTGCTGAATCAACTTCAGTGCTTCCATCAACTGTAACAATCTAAAGTAAATTTGTTAACATACAACAAGGTGTAGGTCATGAAGTTGATTTAAATAACATTCTCATAAAAGAGTAGAGACGATCAACCCCTATGTGCAGTCCAATAGATATCATTACAAGTATCTGAGAGTTTTTTTGTGCAATCTCCCTATGTTTGATCAGCAGTACAAGAGTTTTGATTCCTTAAGTGAAAGAAATTTTTAGAAATAGCTATAGAACTTTTATATCAAAAGCATCCCTTGAACAAAATAAGTCCAATATTTTCATAATAATTGCCTCAACATAATAAGTGCAGTTCATGAAGTCAATGTATGTAATACAGTTGTGAAAGATGGTGAAAAATTAAGCATAGTATGATAGATAACATTACAAGTAGGAGAAAGTTTATGCATCTAATCTCCCTATTTTGACCAGGAGACAAAAGGTTGATAATACATTTTGATTCTTCAAATGCGAGATAAGCTTAGACATAGCTAGAAAAACACGGTAGCAAGAGAAGCTACTCCCTTCATAGGCTTAATATTGATGGACAAAACGTGAGTTATGTGCTACAAAATAGTATCATGAATTTGTACTCGAACAAAGTTTTCAATGGTATATAATTTTATGACACGTGCCTCGTGTATTATTGGTCAAATTGATGGTAAAAGTTAAACCTCAGAAAACGACGCCGCCGTGAAAATAGGGACAGAGGGAGTACTACACATAAGCAAAAGAGCTAGCTGTTAACAGGTATACAGTTTAAAACCATGGCAATGTGACCTAGCGCACAGTAATTCCCATGAACGCGGTAAAAAAAAGTTGATGGTTTCCTGCGTATCATTTGTGATGGCAACAGCACAAGGTAACATACACAACACCATAACCTGGTTATGTAAATGCAAGGGGTTTAAACTTAGATAGCAGCCCGTTGAAGAACAATAAAATGAAGAACATAGATTGTTTAACGAGTTAATCACCTGTGAATGACGAACATCAACGACCAGCCCATTCATTGGTTCACGGGCCTCCTCAAGCAATCTCTTGTGCAACAGAACATCCTCAACCCGCTCAATATTCACATCCAACGCATACCTGTCCGAAGCACACAAGACCAAGCATGTATGGGATTAGATCGCAATGAGGGGGCTCATCCAAGCTAATGCTAGCTCTAAGAATATCGCTACAGCTCCCAGGGACTGAAAAGGGGAATAAATATGCAACTGTGTGGCACTTCACGAACAAGCTTACCAGTTGATTAACAATCTACAGTTTCTATTGACGAGACGAGCCCATCAAAAGTTATGGAACGATAAGACCAGCCACAAAGAAAACAAACCATGTTCCACCAAAGAGTAGTTACGATTTCCAGGTTGTATGCACCATAAGATTCATAGAAGTATACTCGCCAACCATGCGCATGATTTAATTCATACGACTCTACGAGAATTAACGAAGAATCATCCATACGAAGATGTCTGTGTGGATATACCTACTAACAACACCGAACAAGAACAAATCTTCCGCATTCCAATAAAAAAAGCATCTAATGCCCTTGCTAACTAAACAGCGTGACCTACTAATATAGCATTCTTGGTGTTGTACTACTGTTTTGTAGTACAACTGTTTGCAGGATAGCCAAACAGGCGGCACTGGTTGGGATAATCTAAAATTATTTAAACTAACAAGGTAATTAAGCCATCTAACAGATCGATAAGAAAAGCGGTATTTAGACCTAGGGATAAGCGCATGTGCAAGTTTGATCAGCGCTCAGCGGCGCAACAAAAAGAAGAGAAAGCGGGCCTAGGGTGTAGTACCAGTTAGCTACAGCAGCTACGGATAGGGATCCACTAGACCCCAAAACCAGACAACGATAAAGCGAAGGAAAAAACCAAACACGCCTTGGAAGAAATGCAAGTAAGCATTGATCCAACAAAACAATACTAGAGTAACACATAAAAAATAAAAACGGCTAGCCAGCTATCGATCATAAGTTCATAACAATCAAACAGTAACATATATAACCTCTCAACGCCTAGGCGTCAAAAATTTCGCAACAGCTACGCAGATCGCATGCCCGCACGGACAAAAGCTAGACTGGTAGTTGGTGTACTTGGGACGGAAAAAATATAAGTGAGAGAGATGGTAAGCCGAGTAGTAGCGGACCTGGCAGGGAGGCTGTGGAAATGGGCCCAGAGCTCGTCGTCGAACCCGGGGCGGGCATCGGCCGCGGGGCCTCCGCGGATCCGGCGGAGCACCTCGCGGTAGGCCTCCGCCTTCCGCCGCCTCCCGGCCGCGCCGCCGCTGGCCGAGGACGGGTGTAGAGGCGGAGGCGATGCGCCGCGGCTGCCGCAGGACTCGGCTGCCATGGACGGACGCTAGGGTTCGCGCGCGGCGGGGAGCCGGGGCGGGCGGCGTGGTGGATGGGCGACGGACTGTAGTCTACTCATGACGCGACCACGCTGCCGGGAGGCGGCGCTTTATACGATGAGAGAGAAGGGGTCCGTTTCTGATGGAGAGAGCTGTTGCTGAGTCATGAGACGGGGAAACGGGAAGCTGCTCGGGTGGGGCTAGACTCGAGGCTTCCTTTTGCCGTATAAACGCTTCATCCCATAGTACTCTTTTTGGAACCTCTGGTACCAAAGTTAAGATAAAATAATTATCCTAAAAAAATTGTAGATGAAATGCTAAGAAATCGAGAAATAGAAAACGAGTCGGATAACATGATTCTCCTAAAAAAATTGTGAATAAAATGCTAAGAGATTGAGAAATACAAACCGATCTTTCAGGTTTCTTGCAACTACCGAAGCAAGCGATCGCAGGCCAACTCCAACGCAACCGAGACACACACCGAAAGAGACTCGTGTGTGCCTCCACTATTGCCAGATCCAAAATAGAATTATCGCCAATGAGGATTTATGAGTCAATGAACATGCATGCCGCATGCAGCGATGCACATGTCGATGTGGCAACTCAGACGTCACGTGTTGTCTTGGATCAAGATCCACCGCTTTTCATCGACGAGGAACCACCCCCGGGGCAACATCCTTGCTCCATAGAAACCACCTCGTTCCTGCCGCTAGCGTCGTTGCAAATAATGACGACCAGCGACACACCGAGTAACTGATCTCGTCAGATCCCAAAATGGCGAGAAGATTAAGTTGTCGATCTAAGGGACTAACCAGCACGCATTACCATCAAGTATGCGGCGCCGCTGCAAAGGTCGCTGTCGATGCGGGAGTAGAGTTGACGTCGATTTCAAGTTTATTAAGGGAAAGAAGTGCAAGTGCAATTACCGACGACATCCATAGACAAAAGAGCATGATATCAACTAGGTACAAAGTACAAGTGCAATGTTAAAAGCGTTCCCCATGACAGCATGGTTCTGCTAATCCCCAAAAAATAAGTGCAAACATATACAACATATATGACACAATGGTTCAAGTTTATTAAGAGAAAGAAAAGTAAAGTGTGCCATCAAGTTCGTGAGAGCTTTAATCACTAGTTTTCTCATAACAAGTTTAATTCGAAAGGTAGATAAAAACATGATAGCATAAGGTAGTAGGTAGGTATGGTGGACTATTTGGAATAACTTGGTTTTAGGAGTTGGATGCATGAGTGGAACTCATACTTGGTTGTGAAGGCTAGCAAAAGACTGGGAGCGACAAACTAAGAGAGCAATAATGGTCATAATCATGCAGAGCGACAAAACATCATTGATCAAAGCATAAAGTGATCTTACAAGTCGAAAACTAAAGGATCACAAAGCCTATGATGACTTTGGATAGTCATAACATGGTGTGAGCATGCGCCAAGTCAACCCAAATAAAGCATCAAAGAAGAATACCACAATACTATGCTTTAATATGCTAAAACAACGCATGATTCTTCCAAGGCACATTAAGCGATCTCAATTGTTTATAACATGTCATGCTACAGTAAAGAATACTAAGCATAAAAGCCAAAACAATATCAAGCATGGCATGACAAAGCATATGCCACAGTCAAAAACAAGCTCTTTTTACCACTTAAGCATTAACTTTCCTACTCTTTTCCAATCTAAACCAAACTATTTGAAAACCAATGTATGAAAGAGAGGGTCCAACCAATTTATTCAGAAAACTAAGCAAACCAAGCAAACGAAAAACCAAAACCAAAATGAAAAAGAAGACGCTCCAAGAACAACACAACTGTGCATGAAGCAATAAAAATGAAGTGTTTGGAACAAACCTGAGATTTTTATTGATGAAGAAGGGGATGCCTTGGGCATCCCCAAGCTTTAACGCTTGTATTGGGGTGACACGCGTGGCATCCCCAAGCTTGAGCTTTAGTCCATTTTTCATATCATTACTCGTTCCTTCCATACACCTGGAATTTTTCCTTCATACAAAACTTCACACAATCTTTATTAGCAACATTAGTGCACTCAAGATAATATATCTTTACGGTCAAGTAGTGGCAGCACTTGTTGAACACACACTGGTCGCCCCCTCCTGGCGACCGAGGGGGCCGAACCCTAACCCCGCCGCCACCTCCTCCCCCTCCATCCTTCTCCCTCCTCGTCGCCCCTGGAGGTCCGCCAGCCTAAGTGCGCGGCGCCAGTGATGGGGGCGGCGGGGATCTGGCCTCCCGGCCCCAGCGCGGCGGTAGGGAGGAGAACGCCGACGCTAGACGGGGCCCCCTCGCCATCGACGTCTTCGCGGCTCCGACCGGTGGTGGCTTCATGGGAGCTTGGATCTGGAGGCGGCGGCCTCTACTGGCGTGGAGCGGGTGGCGATCTGGTGGAGGAGGTGCCGGTGATGGGATTCCGTTGGAAGACCTAGATCGGCTCTCTATCCCTAATTGCCTGCTCGATCCGTTCTCTGGGAACCGGCCGGTGGTGTGGGGATCGCTGCGTCGGATCTAATAAAGGAGGTGGTCCTTTGGTTTCTTTTGCACGAAGACGAAGATCTGCTTGATGTCTGCCCTCGTTGATCTGGTCTGGAGAGGCGGGTTCCGGAAGGCTCCGCTGGCAAACTCCCATGGGTGTATCATGCCTGGAGATTGCTGGATCGGAAGGTATTCGGTCGTGCACACCTTGTTTTGCTGGCCGTTTGGTTTCAGCGGGAGCGTTGCGAAGCTCTGTTGTTTGTTCCCACCAAGTGCCATTCTTTGAGCCATGGTGATGTCAGATGCAGAGAATGTCAGGAAAGTGAAAATATGAGGGTAGCGATGGTGATTTTAGTTCTTGTGGCAACGGAGAACTGGCTGCGTGATCTGGGACTCGTTGCAGTGACTGCTGGTGCGGGAAGACAACACAGGGGGAGTTCCCAGTGTTACCTTGTAGGGTGAAAATCCAAGGTCTGGCCTTAACTGGTTGTGCCTGGCAATGACCTTGTTGAAGGCATTGTTTTGTGAGCGAGGACTTTCTCCAGGGTGAAAACCTATGATCTTTGATCGGGCAACGACGACGCTTGGGCACCGTTTCCTTCTTGACGGCGTTGTTATTGGAGTGGAGGACTACCGGTGTTGTTCGGATGGTGTCAGTGTCATTGCTTTGAGGATTAGTTCTCTGTAGCGGGACTTTTCTTTTTTGTAATTCTTCTTTCTTTTTTCTGGGCTGTGTGCATCCGTAGAGCCGCTAGGGCATGCATTGTTGCAGAGCCTGGGTGTAATTGGTATCACTCTGATATTAATATATACTCTTTTCCAAAAAAAAAGATAATATATCTTTAGGTTCAGTTTCAACACCAATAAAATTTCCATTAAAACACAAGCTACTGTAGCACTTCCCTCAAAAAGCTCATTTCCCTAAAAAACTCAAAAAGGAACCAACAAGAAGCAAATGCAATTAATGGCAGAAATCTGTCAAAATAGACCAGCAGGTAAAAACCAATTTTTTCGAAGACCTTCTATTGCGAAAATCAAAAAGTGTTGAACTAACAAAACTTAGATAACAACCTGGGGCAGAAGCACAAAAATTCACGCCTTAAAGGGACGTATAGAGATTTTACATGAATTTTTATGGTGAAGCACAGAAATCTATTTCGGGACAACAACTTTCCCAATCATTACTTCTCTCTCATTAGAGGTTACTCTTGGCACAAAAAGCAAATAAAAAGGATAAGGAGCGGTTATTACTGAAGTAATAACTTCCAAGACTCATCTAAAACTTTTGGGTTATCTCCCAATAAGTACTTTTCTTTAACATCTTTAAGTTGGGCATGATAGTTTGAGAAGATGCTCACATAAGAAATATGAATTAAAGTAAAAGAGACCATCAAGAAGCAAATTCAAAACACATTTAAGTATAACCCACTTCCTATGCATAGGAATCTTGTAAAGAAACAAGTCACGAAAGCACAAAGCAACAAGCATAGTAAAGCAAAACAAGTGCAACTTCAAGACTTTCAACATAAAGAGGGGAAACTTAATATTATTGAGATGCATAAAACCATGTTTCCCTCTCTCATAATAACTTTCAGTAGCATCATGAATAAAATTAACAATATAACTATCACATAAAACATTCTTAGCATGAGTGTAACAGCCTCCAATCGGCCCTATGCAAGTTTTAGCGATTCCCGCCAAAACCCGCCTAGAAACGATTCAAGGACGCCCACCAGGCACTTTCGTGCGGGTGGAAAACGAAGTAATACCATTACACATCAGTCCTCAATGGGACCCACAGACATATTTATATACATCAACGACCCCATGAGTCAAGAATACAGATATACAATACAAAGATCCAAATCACCTTGAAATCGATACAGCGTCCGACTACGGACAAGATGCAAATGGGGCTAAGAGCCCTGAAGAATAACCAATTGCGTCCATAACCCTACCCAGGCCAAGCCGGAAGGGTAACCCTGCTAACGACGTCGATCTCAAACCTGCTAAAACAAAAGGGGTGCCGACAAAGGGCAAAGGAAAAAGAGGAGCGTCAGTACCGAGGGTAGTACACGGCGAGGCTAGAATTCGGCGGCTCTCGCCTACATAGGTATGGTGGGCTGAAGCGGCAGCGCATCGGCACTAAACAATCTATAGAGACTCGATACAACTGGCAGTTATCAGAGAGGGATAAGAAAGACCTATTCGGATCCAACCTAAAGCTAACACCAAACAAACCCATCCTGGTATTTCCCCCTCGAGACCAAACGAGGAAGTCGGACCAAGGAACTCACACAGTTGGCAATTTTACTCATTCCGTTATAGTTACAGCAATTACTAATTAGATATAGATAGCATGAGTCATCCTGATAGCATAAGTAGTTGGCAGTTTTAGTTAACATTCCGTGGTAGTTGGAACATTTACTAGTCAGATATAATTGTCCTGAGAAATCCCAAAACCCAGCAATTGTTGGCACTTTTATCACATTCCATTGGAGTTGTAATACTTACTAGGCAGATATAACAGGACACACGGAACCCCAGCTCCACCAATTGTTGGCATTTTTAATATCCATTCCGTTATAGTTGCCTCTGATTACTAGTCATATATTAAGTCAAATTTATAGCACTACTTTAGTTATGCTTGTCTATGATCGAGATACTGTGCTCCAAGTCGTCCATAACCGCGGACATGGCTTTCAGAAAGTTTTACCCTGCAGGGGTGCACAAATAGCAACACACACTCGATCAACCTCAGAAAAACCAACTCAAAACCCAACCAGGCATTCACGACAAAGCGATCACAGGATTCAGAAATATTTCAGGGGGCCACCCCACTAAGCTATCCGCAACAAAGTTGGCCGGCTCCGGAACGGACCCAGGGTTTGCGTCAATGGCTGTAAACGACTGGGAACCCGAAAGTGTGACTGGGCTTGTCGATACCGCGAAAACACTCCGCGATCCTAAAAAATACAGGTGCTCCACGCACAATCTTAAATAAAGCAGTAAACATGGCATAAGTACAGGATAGTAAATAAAACCCCAAACTAGTTTGTGGCCCCAAGAAATATAAATGAATCAAGCTCTGGCTCAGGGGGGTCCACGGCCTCCCGGATGTGGATAGTGCGAACAATCAAGGAACAGGTATCAAGTACTCGGGGTTCTACGGGACACAAGTGAGCGTGGAAGAACCAAATAACATCTATTCCCCACCGATGCCTCTGCATTAGTTATATCTAGCAATTTAATAGTTGTGTTTAAAGTCATGATCATCTCCACCATTAAGCATCTCCACCGTAAACATCTGCCAGCATTCCAACAACTAGGGTGCTCTACAACACGAGATCGCATCTGAGCAAGCAACTACGACTCGCAAGGCCAGCTATCTACCAAACAACAGGTATTAGGAGGTGTCCATGACAATATAGAGGCTGGACGGGAGATAACTGGTGCATGGAAACTAAAGCCTCGCGACACGGATAGCAATAGATCAACAGGAGGAAATAAAGACTATAAATGCAAAATAGGTTGAAGGGGGAGAGATGCTCGCCTGGGAAACACTGCCGACGGATCATATCCGGAGAAGTTGTCGATACTCGCATCCACTCATCGGCCTAATCCGCGAAGAAGCAAACACTAGAAGAAACACCGGATGCAATATTTAATACTACGGCATAAGATCCAGCATGATTATGATATGATGTAGATGCGGTGCAATTAGGCAGTATTAAGCAGAACCGAGGTCCCGACAATTAATTAAATGGTTCAAGTTGTTTAGAACCCCCGCAATTTAAATGTTGTATTAATAAGGTGAAACATGGCATCGGTTCGCTACACCAATTTAAATGGAGTCCGGAATAAGACAAAGATATCCCGCATAAACACTCCATATTTAATCATGCGGTGAATCGGCATAATGCCCCAACCCACAAACAGATATGCATGCATGCACAATTTAATATGCGGCAGGTTTTATATATAGCATTTATAAAATAGGGGCTCGGGAAAGGTTCACACATCTGGGTTCGGACGATCTTGGGGTTCGATGTGGTTCGGGGTCCGGTCTTAGGGATCTCGACGCCTTCGGCTCCGGGAGGAAACTTGGCGTGACGCCGGGAAGGAGGTCTTGGTGTTCCGGTTCGGTCTTGGACTCCGTATCGACGAACTTGTCGCTTGAGAAGGAGAACTTGGGGTTGTCGGCTTCAATTGTCGGTGTCATACTCGGTCCTCGGTGCCGGTAGATCTTGGTGTATGTCTTTGGCCACACCGGGGAAGTAGACATCGGGGATGTCCCTGCGAGGATCTTGACTACGACACATGTGTCCAGAGGCATACAACCATCCCTGTAGTGACCCAGCTGTCACAGACCACACGAATATGTCGATACTGACAAGTCTCAGGACAGCATCGCGTGACGCAACAGTAACCACAAGCACAAGAACGGTAGTCCCATACCACAAGCACGGGCAGGGGAGACACCACTGACGAGAGGCGGTGACCAGACGATGTGCGCACGTGCTGCTTGGCGATGGCCGGAGATGCGGCGCACGCAGGGGCACTGGCGTTACCGGTGCGAAGTGCGGGCAGAGGAGGCGCGCGGCTGTGGCCGGAGCAAGACGGCGCGGACGGACGTCGGCAGAGGACCGTGAGGCCCCGGCGAGGTCGTCAGGAGCGGCGGTCGGAAGAACTTGATGCGGTGCAGGACTCGGGGCTAGGGCGGCGGTTCCGGAGCGTCGAGGCGGGGGTCAAGGCGGAGGCGACGCTCACAGAGGGGAAGGTCGCAGAGGCGGGCTAACGGCGCTGGGGCTCGTGGCCGGCGCTGGAGACGGGGACCCAAGGCCGCATCGCCGGCGGGGAGGAGCAGGGCGCCAGGGGCGGAGCTTGGCTGGGAGGCGGCGACGGAGGCGCAGGGCCGGTGCAGCGACGAGGAGGCGCGGGGCCGCGCTAGGCGCAGAGGCCGACGAGGAGAGCCACGCGGGGTGTAGAGGGCGGAGCCGCAGGTCGGAGAGGCGCGGCCGGCGGTAGGGCCAAGGCGGGGCGGCGGCGACGCGACGGAGGAGGGCGGCGGCGAAGCGCGGGTCCTGGCGGCGGGGGAGGAAGACGCGAGGTTGGTAGGGGAAGGAGAGGCGCGTGGGAGAGAGAGATTGTGGGGGAAGAGAGAGAGGGACAGGCGGGGCTCGGGATTGGGCCCAGGGGTGACGCGGTCGGGGCGGCAGGTAGGGCCTGGGGCTACGGTTGGTGGGGGCGCGGGGTCGCATGGGGGCGAGTGGTGGGGCCACGCGGCGGCAGGTTTGGGCGGGAAAGGGCAGGCGTGGGGTGGGGGTTCGCTGCGGCGTGCGTGTGTGCGTGGTTATGTGTGTGTCCACCGGTGAGGTGGCGGGTGTGAGGGGAGGTGGCGGTTGGTGGTTGGCTGGAGTGAGGTGGAGATGTGAGGTGGAGGGAGGGGATTGGTCAGGGTGAGGTGGAGGGAGGCTGGGTAGGATAGGATTGGGTAGAATTAGGATTAGATATTTTAGACAAGGGTTTGGAGGTGGCCGGCCGGGCTTTCGGGCCTAGCGGACTGCCTCCAAAAAATAATATAAACTTTTATTTTAATTTAAAATAGACTTTTGTAAATAGTTTTTAGACAAATAAAAGACCCAGAAAAGACCGGAGTTTTAATTTGAAATTAAGACAGGGAATATTTAGAAAACAAAACTAGGCTTTTAGAAAATAGTTTTAGACAAACAAATGCATGATGTCATGACGATGCTCAAATGCAATGTGGCATGATGACATGAGCATGCGGTCATGATGATACAATGCATAAAAACACAGCGATTTTCTGGTAGTGATTTTAGCGGGATGCCACAATTCGACACCACTAACAATGGATCTCGCCCTCGAGATCCGCCTCATGGTACCGGGAAGAAGGTCGGCGATCTGAGCCTTCTCGCTTCGTGTCGATCCTCGCGACACCACTAACAAGAGGTCGTTGTCCGTGATCGTAGAGAGGGCACTCCGAGAACAAAGGACGAAGGTAGAGGTATCAACATATAAAGCCACCTCTAGCTTCGATAGAAGGAGAGAAACGACGCATTCTCATCCACTTCAAGGTACAAGAGCAAATAGAATGAGTAGTCGGCATGGGGGCCAATCCATCATGCACCCGAACTATTACTCCACACATTCAGTGGAAAAGCATGCAGCCATTCTCGGAATCAGACTGAAGATCTCGACAATCGAGGTTTGGAACAACGGAGTGATGCAGACTCTGCATCGGATCTAATGTAGATGATGTCGTCAGGTCAGAAAAACGCTGAAAAGCACGAGAAGGAACAAAGAGAAGTCTAACAGATAAAGGATTCCTCAGATAGGATGAAGACCGGATGTAGAAGCACCGTTACTAAAGGAGGAAGCGAAACCCTGAAGGTACGACGAAAACCCAACCACGAGAAGGACTCAAAGAAAAGATAAGAGAGAAGATTCAAACACGCTGAGGTAAGAGGATAATAACAGAGGGTAAGGAGTAAAAGCAGACCTAATCAGATCTATCCAACCGATTTTGCGAAATAGTTTTGACTCTCTACTTCGGCCGTTAGCTAGGTTATCCTATAGGCTGGACTTGTGGGGTATCGTAACTGCTGAGCTCTGATACCACTCTGGAACACCCTCCAATCGGTCCTATGCAAGTTTTAGCGATTCCCGCCAAAACCCGCATAGAAACGATTCAAGGACGCCCACCAGGCACTTTCGTGCGGGTGGAAAACGAAGTAATACCATTACACATCAGTCCTCGATGGGACCCACCGACAGATTTATATACATCAACGACTCCATGAGTCAAGAATACAGATATACAATACAAAGATCCAAATCACCTTGAAATCGATACAGCGTCCGACTACGGACAAGATGCAAATGGGGCTAAGAGCCCTGAAGAATAACCAATGGCGTCCATAACCCTGCCCAGGCCAAGCCGGAAGGGTAACCCTGCTAACGACGTCGATCTCAAACCTGCTAAAACAAAAGGGGTGCCGACAAAGGGCAAAGGAAAAAGAGGAGCGTCAGTACTGAGGCCAGTACACGGCGAGGCTAGAATTCGGCGGCTCTCGCCTACATAGGTATCGTGGGCTGAAGCGGCAGCGCAGCGGCACTAAACAACCTATAGAGACTCGATACAACTGGCGGTTATCAGAGAGGGATAAGAAAGACCTATTCGGATCCAACCTAAAGCTAACACCAAACAAACCCATCCTGGTATTTCCCCCTCGAGACCAAACGAGGAAGTCGGACCAAGGAACTCACACAGTTGGCAATTTTACTCATTCCGTTATAGTTGCAGCAATTACTAATTAGATATAGATAGCATGAGTCATCCTGATAGCATAAGTAGTGGGAAGTTTTAGTTAACTTTCCGTGGTAGTTGGAACATTTACTAGTCAGATATAATTGTCCTGAGAAATCCCAAAACCCAGCAATTGTTGGCACTTTTATCACATTCCATTGGAGTTGTAATACTTACTAGGCAGATATAATAGGACACACGGAACCCCAGCTCCACCAGTTGTTGGCATTTTTAATATCCATTCCGTTATAGTTGCCTCTGATTACTAGTCACATATTAAGTCAAATTTATAGCACTACTTTAGTTATGCTTGTCTATGATCGAGATACTGTGCTCCAAGTCGTCCATAACCGCGGACACGGCTTTCAGAAAGTTTTACCCTGCAGGGGTGCACAAATAGCAACACACACTCGATCAACCTCAGAAAAACCAACTCAAAACCCAACGAGGCATTCACGACAAAGCGATCACAAGATTCAGAAATATTTCAGGGGGCCACCCCACTAAGCTACCCGCAACGAAGTTGACCGGCTCCAGAACGGACCCAGGGTTTGCGTCAATGGTTGTAAACGACTGGGAACCCGAAAGTGTGACTGGGCTTGTCGATACCGCGAAAACACTCCGCGATCCTAAAAAGTACAGGTGCTCCACGCACAATCTTAAATAAAGCAGTAAACATGGCATAAGTACAGGATAGTAAATAAAACCCCAAACTAGTTTGTGGCCCCAAGAAATAGAAATGAATCAAGCTCTGGCTCAGGGGGGTCCACGGCCTCCCGGATGTGGATAGTGCGAACAATCAAGGAACAGGTATCAAGTACTCGGGGTCCTACGGGACACAAGTGAGCGTGGAAGAACCAAATAACATCTATTGCCCACCGATGCCTCTGCATTAGTTATATCTAGCAATTTAATAGTTGTGTTTAAAGTCATGATCATCTCCACCATTAAGCATCTCCACCGTAAACATCTGCCAGCATTCCAACAACTAGGGTGCTCTACAAAACGAGATCACACCTGAGCAAGCAACTACGACTCGCAAGGCCAGCTATCTACCAAACAACAGGTATTAGGAGGTGTCCATGGCAATATAGAGGCTGGACGGGAGATAACTGGTGCACGGAAACTAAAGCCTCGTGACACGGATAGCAATAGATCAACAGGAGGAAATAAAGACTATAAATGCAAAATAGGTTGAAGGGGGAGAGATGCTCGCCTGGGAAACACTGCCGACGGATCATATCCGGAGAAGTTGTCGATACTCGCATCCACTCATCGGCCTAATCCGCGAAGAAGCAAACACTAGAAGAAACACCGGATGCAATATTTAATACTACGACATAAGATCCTGCATGATTATGATATGATGCAGGTGCGGTGCAATTAGGCAGTATTAAGCAGAACCGGGGTCCCGACAATTCATTAAATGGTTCAAGTTGTTTAGAACCCCCGCAATTTAAATGTTGTATTAACAGGGTGAAACATGGCATCGGTTCGCTACACCAATTTAAATGGAGTCCGGAATAAGACAAAGATATCCCGCATAAACACTCCATATTTAATCATGCGATGAATCGGCATAATGCCCCAACCGACAAACAGATATGCATGCATGAACAATTTAATATGCGGCAGGTTTTATATATAGCATTTATAAAATAGGAGCTCAGGAAAGGTTCACACATCTGGGTTCGGACGATCTTGGGGTTCGATGTGGTTCGGGGTCCGGTCTTAGGGATCTCGACGCCTTCAGCTCCGGGAGGGAACTTGGCGTGACACCGGGAAGGAGGTCTTGGTATTCCGGTTCGGTCTTGGACTCCGTATCGACGAACTTATCTCTTGAGAAGGAGAACTTGGGGTTGTCGGCTTCAATTGTCGGTGTCAGACTCGGTCCTCGGTGCCGGTAGATCTTGGTGTATGTCTTTGGCCACACCGGGGAAGTAGACGTCGGGGATGTCCCTACGAGGATCTTAACTATGACACATGTGTCCAGAGGCATACAACCATCCCTGTAGTGACCTATCTGTCACAGACCACACCAATATGTCGATAATGACAAGTCTCAGGACAGCATCGCGTGACGCAACAGTAACCACAAGCACAAGAACGGCAGTCCCATACCACAAGCACGGGCAGGGGAAACACCACTGACGAGAGGCGGTGACCAGACGATGTGCGCACGTGCTGCTTGGCGATGGCCGGAGATGCGGCGCACATAGGGGCACTAGCGTTGCCGGTGCGAAGTGCGGGCAGAGGAGGCGCGCGGCTGTGGCCGGAGCAAGACGGCGCGGACGGACGTCGGCAGAGGACCGTGAGGCCCCGGCGAGGTCGTCAGGAGCGGCGGTCGGAAGAACTTGATGCGGTGCAGGACTCGGGGCTAGGGCGGCGGTTCCGGAGCGTCGAGGCGGAGGGCACCTAGCAAGCACCGCCACAGGGGTCAAGGCGGAGGCGACGCTCACAGAGGGGAAGGTCGCAGAGGCGGGCTAACGGCGCTGGGGCTCGTGGCCGGCGCTGGAGACGGGGACCCAGGGCCGCATCGCCGCCGGGGAGGAGCAGGGCGCCAAGGACGGAGCTTGGCTAGGAGGCGGCGACGGAGGCGCGGGGCCGGCGCAGCGACGAGGAGGCGCGGGGCCGCACTAGGCGCAGAGGCCGACGAGGAGAGCCGCGCGGGGTGCATAGGGCGGATCCGCAGGTTGGGGAGGCGCAGCCGGCGGTAGGGCCGAGGCAGGGCGGCGGCGACGCGACGGAGGAGGGCGGCGGCGAAGCGCGGGTCCTGGCGGCGGGGGAGGAAGACGCGAGGTTGGTAGGGGAAGGAGAGGCGTGTGGGAGAGAGAGATTGCGGGGGAAGAGAGAGAGGGACAGGCGGGGCTCGGGATTGGGCCCAGGGGCGACGCGGTCGGGGCGGCAGGTGGGGCCTGGGGCTACGGTTGGTGGGGGGCGCGGGGTCGCATGGGGGCGAGTGGTGGGGCCACGCGGCGGCAGGTTTGGTTGGGAAAGGGCAGGCGCGGGGTGGGGGTTCGCTGCGGCGTGCGTGTGTGCGTGGTTGTGTGTGTGTCCACTGGTGAGGTGGCGGGTGTGAGGGGAGGTGGCGGCTGGTGGTTGGCTGGAGTGAGGTGGAGATGTGAGGTGGAGGGAGGGGATTGGTCAGGGTGAGGTGGAGGGAGGCTGGGTAGGATAGGATTGGGTAGAATTAGGATTAGATATTTTCGACAAGGGTTTGGAGGTGGCCGGCCGGGCTTTCGGGCCTAGCGGACTGCCTCCAAAAAATAATATAAACTTTTATTTTAATTTAAAATAGACTTTTGTAAATAGTTTTTAGACAAATTAAAGACCCGGAAAAGACCGGAGTTTCGATTTGAAATTAAGACGGGGAGTATTTAGAAAACAAAACTAGGCTTTTAGAAAATAGTTTTAGACAAACAAATGCATGATGTCATGACGATGCTCAAATGCAATGTGGCATGATGACATGAGCATGCGGTCATGATGACGCAATGCATAAAAACACAGCGATTTTCTGGTAGTGATTTTAGCAGGATGCCACAATGAGCCACATGCATAAAAGAATTATTACTCTCCCTATAAGAATAGTTATTCTTATTAATTATAGTATGAGCAAATTCAACAAAATAGCTATCATTATTATTCTCATCACCATAAACATCAAATATAGGAGACATATTATAATCATAATTAATTTTCTACTCAATAGTAGGTGGACTGAAAATATCATATTCATCATTGTAATCATCATATATTGGAGGTTTAGTATCATCATAAGCAAAAGAATAGCTATCTTCCAAAGCCGGGGAACTAAAAAGATTATTTTCATAAAAACTAGATTCCCCAAGCTTAGACTTTTCCATAGCATTAGCAATAATGGTGTCCAAAGAATTCATACTAACAACATTACTATTAGCATGCAAATAAAGTTCCATAGGTTTTTTAATTTTCTCTTCAAACACTTCATGTCCTAACTCAAGATAAATACTGTAAAGCTCTCTAATTTTGTTGTTGTTTTCCATTAAGCCTAACTAGTGAAAACAAGAAACAAAAAGACAAAATTGCAGAATCTAAAGGAAATAACTTCGAGCACTCACACACCAGCAACCGCACTAGAATATAGCTTAGTAGCCAGAGGATGTGAGTACCTTTTACCTTACCTCCCTAGCAACGGCGCCAGAAAATAGCTTGATGTCTACACACTTCTATTCTTGTAGATAGTTGTTGGGCCTCCAAGTGAAGAGGTTTGTAGAACAACAGCAAGTTTTCCCTTAAGTGGATTACCCAAGGTTTATCGAACTCAGGGAGGAAGTGGTCAAAGGTATCCCCTCTCAAGCAACCCTGCAATCAAGATACAAGAAGTCTCTTGTGTCCCCAACACACCCAATACACTTGTCAGGTGTATAGGTGCACTAGTTCGACGAAGAATTAGTAAAATACAAGTGGTATGGATATAAGACAACGGTGCTAGAAAATACTTTGATGGTGTGGAAGAGACTAAAGGCAAAATGAAATAAAGATGGAAGCAAGCAAACATGTAATAGATCTAGTTGCAAACGGTGTTTCAATGCTTAGAAACAAGGCCTAGGGATCATACTTTCACTAGTGAACACTCTCATATAAATATATTATCTTCATGATACTACTCTGAACTACTCTCCGGTTGGACACTCTAATCCATGGTAGGGCTATAACAACACTCCTCAAAGTTCGCTTTCCCCATCTAAGTAACCCCACACTGTCACCTTGAGCACTAGATGGTTCCAACAAACATCACAATTTCATAGAGACATCCAACTCCAAATATAAATCATAACAAGTATTTGTAATCTCTAGCCTAAGTGCCACCATGGTATGCATACTGTCAACTTCACACACATGGGGAGAGCAGAGATCTATTAAAGCACTTGAGTAGCAATGTAGATCTACTTGATACAAAGCTCATGATCACAATATGATCATGTATATATAGAGAGATGAACACATAGCTACCGGTAGAACCCTTAGCCTCGAGGAAGAACTACTCCCTCATGATCATGGGAATCATCAACGGTGATGGAGATGGTGGTGGAGATCGATGGAGATGGCTCCGGGGGCACTTCCCCGTCCTGGCAGGGTGCCGGAACAGAGACTTTCTGTCCCCCGAATCTCCCCTTCGGTGGCGGCGGCGCTGCGGAACTTTTCGTGGCTGGAGGCTGTTCGATTTAGGATTTTTGCATCAGGAGGCATCTTATAGGCGAAGAGGCAAGGTCGGTGGGTGGCCAGGGGGCCCACACCACCTGGTGGCGCGACCAGGGCTAGCCCACGCCCCCACATGGTGTGGCCGCCCTGTGGCCCCTCTCCGTCTCGTCTTTTGGCTCCGTGAGTCTTCCGGTAAAATATCAACTTTGGCTTTTGTCCCGTCCAATTTTGAGAATATTCATTTTCTGACTTTCCTGGAACCAAAAACAGCAGAAAACAGGCAGCTGGCACTGTGGCATCTTGTTAATAGGTTAGTCCAAGAAAGTATATAAAAAGTACTCCAAAGTTGGAACAAAACATAAGAAATTAGATAAAAACCAAGCATGGAACATCAAAAATTGTAGATACGTTTGCAACGTATCAAGTAGCTAACCAGAGAAGAAGGAAAACCAACATCTTCTCTCTAGAAGGGCATGATGGCCCTACCTCTGATCAAAAAGAGATGCTAGATATTGCTACTGTTTTTTTTATAAGGAGCTTTTCAAAGCTGAGGCGGGCTTTAGGTTTTCTATCAAAGACAGTTTCTTTTCTGAGGAGGAGAAGGTCACTAGTAATGAAAATACTACTTTAGAAGCCCCTTTACTGAGGAAGAGGTCAAAAGGCTATATTTGATTCCTATTATGGGAGCACCAGGCCAGATGGTCTCTCCTTTATTTTTTACCAAAAGTTTTGGGATGTTGTGAAAGATGATGTAATGTCCCTCTTCTCTGATTTCCATAAGAGAGAATTAGATATTTTTAGGCTAATTTTTATTGTGCTCCCTTATTCCTAAATATCTTGATGCCTCTTCTATGAAGAAATTCAGGCCTATCAGCTTATTAAATTGCATTTTTAATTTTTTTTAGAAAAGTTATAACTAATATGCTTGCTTTACTGATGGGCTCTTAATCTCCCCAAATCAGACAACATTTATCAAAGGTAGGTTTATTCTTGAAAGTGTAGTGACGGTGCATGAGGTTATTCACTAAATTCCTCATGGTAAAGAAAAAGGTGTTGTCCTAAAACTAGATTATGAGAAAGCTTTTGACATAGTAGATTTAAATTTTATTGATGATCTACTCGCTAAAAGGAGCTTTGACCCAATTTTTAGGAACTTAATTCATCAATGCACTAGGGATGGATCTGTAGCTGTCAAGCTAAATAATGTGGAACAAAAATTCACCACAGGCAAAGGGCTGAGACAGGGAGATACCATGTCCCCCATTCTTTTTAATTTGGTAGTAGATGTCTTTACTAAAATGCTCATTATAACTGTTGCTAGTGGCCTAATTAGAGGACTATGTCCTCAATTCATGCCTAGTGGTGTTATCAGTTTCCGATATGTTGATGACACCATTTTATTTATTGAAAATAACCCTGAGGTTGCTAGAAACCTTAAGTGGTTGTTGACCTGTTTTGAGCAAGTCTCAGGGATGAAAAATTATTATGATAAAAGTGAATTAGTCCCCATTAATTTAGACCAAGTAGAAATAGATTCTTTTCAAAAAATTATGGGCTGCTCTGTAGTCAACTTCCCAATCAACTATCTAGGCATTCCTTTGCACTATGATAAACTGAGAAGGGAAGACGTGTAGCCTATCATATATAAAATCCTTAAGAGAATTGTAGGATGGAGGGGCAAGCTTCTCTTATTCTGCTAGAATCATTCTCATTAAAACCTGCTTGGCCAGTATTCCAATTTATTGGTTGTCCTTCTTTAAATTCCCTAAGTGGGCCATCAAATTAATTAACACTCAAATGGAACATTGCTTGTGGAATGATATGAAAGACAAAATAAAATTGCACTTGGCCAACTAGAATTTAGTTTCCATGCCCAAAGAACAAGGAGTTTTGGGGATTCCTTGCTTGAGGGATGTCAATATATCTATGCTAGCCTCTTGGCTTAAAATATATATAAATGCTCATGATAAACTTTGGAAGGAAGTGGTAGATGCCAAATATAAGACCAATAATCCTAATATATTTAGTTGTACAGACTCTAACGCCTCAAGATTCTGGAAAGGATTCCTGTGGGCAACCAGAGCTGTGCAATTTGGATATAGGTGGGTTGTTGGAGATGGCAAACACATTAGATTTTGGGAAGATATATGGTTTGGTACTTCCCCTCTCTCAGTTCAGTTCTAGGACACTTACTGCATTGTAATGAATAACTAGCTACTATAGCTCAGGTCTGGGATGGCTCCACCTTAAAATTGACTTTTAGGAGGAACTTTGGTCCTAAACTTATGGAGCTCTGGTGAACTGCAAAAAGTGGCTAGTGGTATCATTTTTAATTTGAATTGGGATTCCCTCATTTGGAAGTATAAAAGATGTGAACAATACTCCTCTAGTTCCTTTTATAGCATTATCAATCATAGGGGAGTGGTGCCAATCTTTGTTCCTTCCATTTGGTCATTGCATGTTCCTCCCAGGGTCCATGTTTTCCTCTGCTATTGTCCAATAATAAGGTAATGACCAGAGACAACCTGGCAAAGAGGAAACTAGGGAAACATGAGGATTGTGTCTTTTGCTGTGAAAAATAGTCAATAAATCACCTATTTTTTGAATGTGTTGTGGATGTCAAAATCTGGGATTATGTTTCTTCCTTCTTTGGCATAACACTAGGATCAAATTATTTATCAATAGCTAAATATTGGTTGGCTAACAAAAATCATGATACGCTTAATGCCATATGTTCTGATGTACCGTGGAGTATTTGGAAATATAGGAATGCCATGATTTTTGACAACCAAAATTGGCTTTGCATTAAACAAATCTGGTGGTTGGTGCTGAAAACAGTGAGGAAATGGAGGTTGATATTTAACGAGTACACGGTGGAGAGAATGGATCTCTTCTCACTCCCTGTCTTTGCTAGTGGCTCGTACTCCCTGTACAATTACAGTGGGGTGAAGTTGGCATCTAAAGTTGGTGTAGAGACACCTGAGCTTCGCGCCCCGTTCGGCAGCAACTGTACCCTGGTGACCACCCCCATTACTCCTTTCTGGTGTAGCTCATGGGCTCCGACCAAAGCGCAAAAGGATGTGTTGCTACCGCAGGAACAAATCAAGGCCTCTCTAGAGAACATTTACCAGTGTTACAAGGAGTAGTTGCTCTCTAGTTTTTTTTCGTTGCTGAGAGTCTTGTTTTCCTGAACCTGTAATTTTTTTAGTTCCCTAGTTTTAGCTTCGTTTATTTTCTGTTTTACTTCTTTGAAATGGCCTTTTGGTCTGAACCTGAACCTTGTCTAGTTTCGTTGATGAAATGGAACCGGAACTCTCCCTTTGTGGGAGTCCTATCAATCTAAAATCATAGGCATATAGCACTAAATCTCATGATATCTGCATCATTAGACTTGTGCAATCTTAATAAATGTATGTAGGCTATTCTCAAATGACTATCGACAATGGTAAAAGGAGACACCTTAGTGAAAACCAAAACGGATTACTGAAGAGCCTTTTAGAGAGTATATATGCGAAATTAGAATCAGACTAGTAGGAGCCGACTACCATGCATAAGAGTTTTTTACATAATAGTCCAAAAGTCCCGGTGTTAAATTAATAAAGCTCGAAAGGCGACAAGGATACAAAGTGCTGAACCCAGCTTACAACACCGAACCGCACACACCCACACAACCGGAGAGACTACAACAAAGGGAAGAAGAGTGCCTAACGGACTACTCCGGCGAGACTGAGAACTAGCAGGGCAAGCAAAGGCATCGGTCCAAAGCTCACCCTAGTAGACAGACGAGCACACCAACACATGTTGCACACCATAAACACAGGTAGAGGTGTCGGGACGAAGCTCACCCTAGAGCCCAGGTCAGCTCACCAACACAAGTTGCACACCACCGAGACACGAACAACTCAAACAGAGACCGCCACTAGGAGCACACCTTCTGCTCGGGTCGCTGAAGAACTCCAAGGTCAGCTGAAGGAGAAGGACATGATGCAACCTTTGCCGAAGAACGACCTGTAAAGATCCAAACACCAGAGGCACCGCGACTTCGCCGGACAACCATCGGAGGGCCACACGCCATGAGCTCCAAGGCAGCATTTTCAAGAAGAGCACGAACACCAAAGAGCCGCCACCGCCCGATCTGAGGATCTTGGGTTTTCACCCAGAGCCTACATGAGGTAAGAGGGGAGCCACACCGGTACCTTCAAGAAGGGAACGACGTCCGCAGGCGCCACCGCCGCGGTCTAGGACAAAGCCAAGGTGAGAGTTTCCTCTCGACAAGACCCCTCATCCTCCTACACTAGGTGAAGCACATCGCCAAGACGACGACTGCATTTCTCCCATGGGGATTTGCTCACCGGGAACCATGCCATCCACACGGCCATGTCCACCGGACAGCACCAGAGCCAGGAACACGCCCTCCAACCGCTGGCTCCCACCATTAATGTCTGCTGCCCGTGTGTCCTACCTCCCCACACCGACGAACTACAATCAGAGGCCCAACCACACCACCACCATCAAGGCCTCCCTCAGCCAGAGGGGAGCCATGTCCGGCACCCAGCCCTTTCCCACCCATATCTCACCGAAGGAGGATTCTTCTGCAAGAAGGGCCCTCCATCCCCCATGGATGAGGAAACCCTAGATCTAGGATGGAGAAGACAATGAGCAAGGGAGGTTGGGCCCCTGCCCAAGGACGTGGAGGTTGTGTCCTACCCACGGTCATGCCATCCGGCCATCTCTCCAAAGCGCCCAACTTTCTAGGGAAGAACGCCACTGTCCAGGGACACTACCGCCATGGCCTGCCTATAGGTGAGGTGCACTTCCGCTTCCTATTTGTGCCCATGGGGAGGAGGGCCTCGCCATCGCCATCGACCATGCAGGGGGAGTCTAGCGGCAACGAGGGAGGGGGCTCGTGAGAAGGGTTGGGTAACGGGAGGGTTTGGGTCATGCTCGAAATAGATAGTTGCACCAATAATTTTCTCCCACTTCTGCAATCCCTACCATGCATAAGAGTGTGGCGCATGCAAAAAACAACATGTTAGATGTGACCCTTACCATTTGTAGAAGTCAACAAATTGTTGTGATCTCTACAAACCACCACAATATCCTCACGGATAGGTTGTTCCGAAATCTATCACTATACCTTGGACTTGTTTCCCTACCGGATGCTATCGGGTTGTCAAACAGATACTAATAAACCATGAATACTCTGCCTAATAGGATGCTCTGTCTCTTCTCCCCCACCTCCCAGAGTTGAGAGTCTTCTCGAAGAGACCAGTCCGCCTCCAACCTCTCATCGTAGGATGTGCCGGCCGGAGGAAACAGAGGGATGGCACCAGAGTAGCTAGGTGTAGTTATAGGTTTGGCTTTTTGCCGAGAGTGGGTTGTTGCCTAGTAGCGGGAGCAGAGCTCTGGATCTTTCCGCCCAAATTAGTTGAGTTGTAGGGTTTCTCCTCCTCGTTCTTCTTCTCTGGTGGTCCGAGGGTGGAATACCAGGCAATCCGAAACTCTCTTAACTAATATTCAAGAGAAAATGATTCTAGAAACATGTAACATCCCAAAATTTTCTTTAAAAATCTTCATCATTGCATTCAAATCATCATGGCATGTACTACATTGCATTAGACTTGTCCTCCAAAAATTTGGTGAAATTTTGAGACTTTTTGGAGCACTTTTGCTAAATTCAAACAAAACTAGAAAAGAAATTCAAAAAGAAAAAGAAAAAAGGAGGGAAAAGGTTTTTAAACCGCAACAGCAGTTCTGGCCCTTTTGGCCCAACCGGCCCAGCTAGCCCACCCGGCCTCCCTCTCCCCCTCTCTGTCTTTTCTCACGCCCCCTCAACCCACCCCCTCCCACTTACCACTGGGCCCTGTGCCACGTCATCGCCACCTCGTCGTCTTCAACCCAGGCGACGAACAGCCCCACTCCCCTCTGCCGTTTCTAAACCCGGCTCAAATTCAAGTGTTTCTCGCATTAATCCTCCACGACGATCACTCCTTCTTAATCCCCTCTCACTCCCCTTCCATTTCCCCTCAGCCACTTCCCCCGGAGAGCCCCCAGGCTCCCCAATTACTAGCTCGAACCGCCGCTGTCCGACGCTACTCCAGCGACGATTCTAGTGAGCTCCGGCCGGGCTGCGCCCTCTTCTCTGCCCTATCTCCTTTGCCATGTCCTGGCATGTCTTTTAACTCCGGCCGCGTGCTTTCTCTTGCCCCAGGTCGACGACACGGTCTACTCTGGCGAAACTCCCTCTGCCGCCGCCGTCCGTCGAGTTCTCCGGTGAGGTTAAGGTTCCCGCCGCCCCTTTTTAGCCTCTGCTAGATCATGCTGACCCGGGCGCCCCTCACTAACCCCTCTCCTTGCCTGTTCGAGCCCCAGATCATCGTCACCGCCGCGGGGACACGAGCTCCGCCATCGACAGAGCTCCGACGAGGAATCAGGATCGAGGCAGAGCACCCCTCCCTCTACCGTGACCTCCATGGAGACCGCCACGACCGCCTCGACCTCTGGTACGTTTCCACGGTCTCCTTGCCCCTGTAGAACCGCCGGACCACCATCGGCCGACGCTCCGCCGCCGCGTGCAGCTGGTCAGCGCCGCCCATCTCCGGCCAGGCTACTAGGGACCGTTAGATCTCGCGTCTGCGGCTAAGCTTAGAACGTAGACGAAGCGGTACGGGCTAATCAGATCCGTCCGTAGTCACTTAAGATCGAACGGCCCGCAGCAGCCGATCCAACCGAACCGGTACGGGCCAATCAGATTGCGCCACGTCGGCTAGGGTATCTGTTTAATTAGAAAAATAGACAGATTATATATTAAACTTAGAAAATTCATAACTTTTGTTCCACAATTCAGAAAAATGCAAATTTGGTGTCTATGGATTCAGAAAAATAAGACCTTTATTATGGAGGCCTTGTTTCACACTTTTGCCTCTGAAAAATTTGAATTATAGGCATAACCTTTTTAGGAGTTTTTGCTCACAAAAATTGTTCTACAAATTATTTTGGGGTATTTCTTCTGCATTTAGATGAGGTATTTTACCCTCTGTACGGTAGACTCTGTAAATTATAGAGTTGTGATCATATCATTGCATTTTGCATGCAATCATGTTTTTGTAATGTTTTATTGATTGAATTGTTGTTGTTGTATTGATCTTGTGTAGATTGTGTGGATTGTGAAGTTTGTTACTGTGAGGATTGTACCTATTCCCCTAGATACCAAGGCAAGTGATATTTCATCTTATGTCCTATTATTTTCACGGTTGCACTAGTGTTATTTTGGTAGATCTTAGCATGGCATGATTATTTATATGTTACTATGTTATGCTATCCTATAGATTATATCTTGGTAGTATCTCCTAGTTTAAAGACTTCGTATGCTAGGGTGCTTAGCCATGCTATTAGAATTCGTGGGTGGATTATACACATAAGATAGTATGGAAAGATATTATTTTGTTTAATTAAGAAAACAACTAATATTAATGAAATACCTGGGTGGAATGGGACTTGCTTGGATTATGTTGAGTGGTTACTCAGGGGCCATGTCTATGGTCAGCTGGTGTATCACACTTGTGGATGGCCACCCAGGAACAAAGAGATTGGAGACATTCTTGTCATGAAGCTTCTAGTGCAGCCACATGGCATATGGGCTCTGCCTTGACCAACTAAGTTGCAAGAACTCAGCCAGACGGACAGAAGGTGGTTGATATGATAGGATGGAACGCGTCCATGGTGGTCTGAGGGATTGCTTCTGAAAAGTCTCGTCTCGATGCATGTCGAGTCTTGTGGGAAAAGTGCACCACCTCTCGAGAGAGTAAAACTAAGTACTTAGCCGTGTCCCCGGTTATGGACAATTTCTGAGCCTCAAGACAGTGAAGTAGTTCAATAATCTGCTCATCCAAATTTCTCTAAGTTAAAAACTTGTGGGTGAACATGGGTAGAGGTTCAGTGATGTCTATCATTGGTACCTTAGAGTTTGAATGAGAAAAACTTACTCTTCAAAAACTATAACTTAAACTAGCTTTTGCAAAGCTAGCCATAACCCCCACTTAGCCATATATTCATGTAGTTGTTGGATTACACTAAGTATCTATGGTATCACTTGCCAATACAATTCCAAATGTATTGACCCTTGTGGTTGTAACTTATTATGTTGCAGGATACTCTGATGATGAGTAGGGTTGCGGGTCTACACTCGACATGCTTGCCTGTGGCACATGAAGACTAAAGACTCCATTATTATTATGCTATGTAATGTGAACTTGTGTCTTAGCCTTGGGCTAAGTGAGTTGTAAGAACCATTATATTCCTGGTTATGCGATGTAATAATGACCTTTGTTTCTGTGTACTTCATCTTAAATTGTGGGTGCTAGCATTTCGATCCAGGGACTAGCACTGCAATCACAGGGATCTTACCTTATTATGGTGAGATCTTACAAAACATTCATAGAATTAGAAGAACTTTCTCTCTTAGATTGGGAACTACCCGAGGAGGAGTTAGGAGCAGGAACAAGGAGAAGCAAGAACCACTTAACTGGAGTTCTTATGAATATACCTCTCTCGAGTCGAAACTCCCGAGGAGGGCACAAGGTATAGGCCTAATGAATGCAACTAGTAGTACAATCTCTTTTTCTTTTTGGGCCCAAGCATAGGTATGGGGGTATGGCTCAATCTCTTTGGGGGTGGAGGGGAGGACCGACGCCTCCCTGAATAAATCGGTGGTGGTGACCTACTTGCACGTTCTTGAGAGTTGAAACATGTGCTCTTCCTGGCTGGCCGTGGAGAAGAGGGAGAGAGCTGCTACTTTGCGACGTGTTGTGTGGCTGCGTGATTCTTGGCCATCCGTGGAGGCGGGGAGGAGCTGAGTTGTGATGTGTACGCACTTCTATTCTTGTAGACAGTTGTTGGGCCTCCAAGTGCAGAGGTTTGTAGAACAGTAGCAAGTTTCCCTTAAGTGGATCACCCAAGGTTTATTGAACTCAGGGAGGAAGTGGTCAAAGGTATCCCTCTCAAGCAATCCTGCAATCAAGATACAAGAAGTCTCTTGTGTCCCCAACACACCCAATACACTTGTCAGGTGTATAGGTGCACTAGTTCGGCGAAGAGATAGTGAAATACAAGTGGTATGAATATCAAACAACAGTGCCAGAAATAGCTTAATGGCGTGGAAGAGACTAAAGGCAAACTGAAATAAAGATGGCAGCAAGCAAACATGTAACAGATCTAGTTGCAAATGAAGTTTCAATGCTTAGAAATGAGGCCTAGGGTCATACTTTTGTAGGGGTTCCGCGTATGAAAACAATAAATTTTAACCTACACCCCTGAACCCCTGAAGCTGCCAGGACCTATCTATTAGTAATACAGTAACGGGAGGGGCTTTTCGCGAACTTACCCTCGAAGACCGAAAAGCGTTGTCAACGCTTAGGAGAGCGTGGTTGATGTAGACGAGCTGAAGCCGACCTCAAGGTCGTGATGAAGTCCTTGCGCTCCTTCTGGCTCCAACAACTTGAGTGCCTCAAGTGCGACACATCACGGGGAGTTACACACGTCCGGTGCCTGACGATGACTCCTGCTTCCCCGATCCAGCAGCAGTTGTGAAAGTAGAGCTCCCAGATCCAAATCCCACAACACGACGGCGCTCCGCGGTGAAGATGTCTCTCGCTCGCGCAGTCCAGACTTGGGACCACGGTCACGAGAGAGAGAGAGAGAGGGGAGAGAGAAAATATCAATTAGAGGTCCTCCCAAAAGTGGGGTGACCTTTATTGATTATTGGTGTATTTATCTTGGCCAAATACCCCCACTATATATAGGGGAGGAGGGGGTACACCCTCCCTCAAAGTCCCGGGGTGGGACTAAAGGAGAGGAAGGGGGAGGGGTGGCGGCACCAGCCACCCCCTCATGGGCCCCACGTGGGGGCTGGCCCAATAGGGCCGCCAGCCACCCCTTGGCCCTTCTCCCCTCTTGTCTTTCCCTAATGGGCCCTCTCTCCTCTAGGAATTGGCCCATTAAGCCGTTGACCATTAAATTGATTTTTCTCTTTATTAAATAATTATGAATAAATGATTAAATCAACATTTAACATTCATTCACATATTATTCAACCTCCGTGGATATGGAACACCTTCCACCTCCACTCAGGACATCCTCCGGACTTACCGAAACCCTTCCGGTTTTCTCCCTTCTCTTCTTCGATGATTCTACCAATCCTATAAACACTCTCTAAGCATTATCAAGCCCTTAAGCGTGATACCCTACGGTTCGGGAACACTCCAGACATGGTCGGGACACTCCCGCACCAATAATCGACAGAGGGACTTGGATGGCCATGTAACCCCTGTGCGTTCCACGAAGTTCTTTCATCGTTTGAACCGAGACAGTCATGTATTATTCCCTTTGTCACTCGATACTTGCATTGCCCGAGATCTGATCAATGACATCACCATGTCATGTTCAATCTCGTTACTGAACAATGCTACTTGACTCGTTCCGACAAGTGATATCCCCGTGATCAAAATCACACGTTGCGCAGCTATTGGATATAACTTCTCCGAGTGGGCCCTTGAGTATCTTCCCGTCACATGGACGGAAAAATCCTACTCTTGACATATATTGCCTCTACGGTTTCCTCCAAGTACCTGAACACACCTTTATAACCACCGTATTACCAGATGGTGTTTGATGCTATCTAAGCACTCTCGGGAGACAGTGATTGATATAGCCTCATGGTCTAAGGAATAGTCTACGAGGATTCTTTTCTAATCATCGTAACTTGAAATTCGTGACATGATTGGGTCACGATGTTTAGGTTGGGTATTGGTTCATCATCTCATTCTCAGAATGAGATGACCTCATTTCCAACTGGCATAAATGCCACATGATCAAGAGACATGATCATCTATTGACCAATGAACCAGTGACTAGAGTTTCACTGGGAACCCCTGGTTGTTTGTATATCACACGTGTATTGATGTTTCTGCTCAGTACAGTTATAGCATGATATAAAACTTAATCATAAACTATATGAAATATGATAATAGTCCTTACTACTATTTGACTCTAGGGCATATTTCCAACAGTCTCCCACTTGTACTAGAGTACAAATACACTAGCTGCATTTGTTTTCAATTATTGGCACCAATTTCCCGGTACCTTGAACATGCTTGCTCATGGAAGAGGTTGAGTCTATACTTTACAGTCCCAAATCCCTTGCAACTTACTGATGTCACCTTAATTGACATTAATACTTTATTATCACATGATAGCATCTGTGTGTATGTATCGTCGCTATGGCAGCAGAACGAGGCCTGATTCCAAGAGCCTACAGTGATGTTAGATCAACCTCGAGGCCTTTCTGATGGGCACTGTGCCCTGGGACACATCATTCTATGTTAAAAGCGAACTAGCCCTGCCATAACATTATACAACACCTTAGATGGTACCCTTATCTATTATTATAAATGTATTCATCAAAACACTAGTGCACTCTATGTAACTTTCGATGTTTTTGTTCACCTTGCTTCCTACTTGACTTTAATTGGCATCTACATGAGTTTCCAACATATTCCCTTACAACATAACTCTTTATGCTTTAAGATATGTCATCCTTTATGGATTTGGAAAATGTGTCCATAGTTCTCTACTAGACATTGCGGACAAACTTAGCTCAACATTCTGTGATTCGAACTTAATCACTTTCAAACGTTCCTTATTTGGATCACATATTATGCTAAGTTATCATCATGGTTTACTAAGATAGAACCTATGTCTCAACATAGTGGATGACGATCATCCTTTTTCTTTCTTTCAACCATTGATGTTAAACTTAATGCTATTCCTAATTTGAGTCATCAAGGATCAGTTCCTTAATTAACTTCTATTCTGAAACCCCTTTTAGAATCCCTTAAGGAATACTACATAATATCATAATACAATTTATTATCAACTTCTACATCTTATAAATCATTATTTATAAGTATTTGCGCCTTTCATTCTTAACATACTTAAGAATTACTCCTATAAGCTCCCACTCAAAATATGTTCCTACATATTTGAATTTGAGACTTATATTGCTCCCACTCAAAAATATGTCAATCACATATTGTTTCAGGAAGACTTTCATAGCTCCCACTCAATTTTATGCAAATTGCATATCTCCTTACTATTTTGAATAACTTCAAAAACTTTGATCAAATATCAAATTTTGAGATTTACCATGAGATACTAGTACTCTACTAGTTTTAAATCCTCTAGACATTCAGCACACTTGAATCAAATTCATTTGAATTTGTCCAATACCTGACAAATTGTGCTTTTGTCATTTACCCCTTTTTCCTACTATGGCTTTGCAGTCATTTGGGAAAATTCCAAGTAACTCCTTCTACTCGTGAGATTCAGCAACTAATTGCTTTCTAATCTCAAGGGAATTTTACTTCTAGGATTTCTCATAATTTAGTTTACCATTATTTCCTTTGTAGTTTGTAGGTATGTCACATTCCAAGAATCATGACAAATGATTCACAAATGTCTCCATACAAGATATGAATCATATTTTGAATCCTACTTCATATAGTGAAAACATTAGTGGGGAAAACACAATGATCAAAATCATTGATTCTTTCCTTCTATGAAGAGAATCGTTCAGGAACATTGGCCGTTGCGCTTCTCAACATTCTGATGCAGGGTTTTGAATCCTCATCGTGTTTTACACTAATTTCCATTTGCTCCATAATCGAGAAATATCACTAAAAGTGAGCTTTCTCAAGAATGCACCAAAATCCAAGCAATACCAGTTTTGCTTCTCTTTTGGTTTCAGCTATGGATTTCGTATTCAAAGTTTCCAATGAATACGCTACAAGGAATTATTCGCTATTGTTTTGGTTATATCGAATAACCCCAAAACTTTCACGAACTCAAATGGTTCACTACCTTCTAATTGAGTGCTAACTATTTCTAAGCTAATAGTCCCAACATCTACACTACAACAATTTATTTGGTGCCTTCTATTCAATCCCTTTGATATCTAATATCACATTGTGATGCTTTGCATTTTGACGTTTCAAAACACTTTGCATTTCACAATTACTTTTATGCCATTCTTATAAAGTTGAACTTCATTACTATTGATCAAATCATAGTATTTGGATTCTCTTTTATATTTATACCCTTTGTTAATGAAACACTTTGATCAAATCAAATAGTTTCATATTCATGTTTCCTTTGGTAAACTACTTTACACATTTAAACAATCATTTAATGATAATTACTATTTTGTTAAAACACAATACATTGAATATGTATTTACTTTTAACATTTCATTAAACACTTTGTATTCAAGTAATACACGGTGTTCAAGTTATTTTGCCGAACTTAGGCACGATATATATGCGAGAAGAAATCGAATGACTTTCACATATTATCACATAACTTTGAATTTAAACAATGGTTTCATTCATTAATGAACATATCATTAAGTTTGGTATTTTAAACAAGGCATTTTTTAATGTTTTACAAATGTTCATGCATTATCAATTAGTTTCAAACAACAAGGATAATTCACACATAATCAAACAAGATATGAACACGAATAGAAATTATTCATAAAAGCAGAACAACTGTTTGTTACAAACTCATATGAATAACCGTCTCATAAAGTGTGAGACACACTAAAGAAGTTCACAATATCTTGATTACAATAATCATCCTAAAACATAAACTAAATGATAAATGTCGAGGGAGAGTGTCGTCGGCCGTCATCATCATGCTCGCCATCAACATGCAACGTCACCTCCTCTCCAGCAAGCACCTCTCATGTAGAAGGATCTGTTTTCAGCAAAACAGAACAAGTATCAGATATACTTAACACTGCAAACGTGTTTGCAAGATTATAACATTTATAAGACTGTATATCAAATATATACCTTCGTCATCGATGACCTCTCCGGTGATTGGTTCAACCTTTACATTCCTGAAACGTAATATGAACTCATAGAAATCCAATGTTTTCGTATCACCACTCATGATGCTACTCCGGGCATGTCCTTCGTAGCTGGGAGGTAACGGCCAAAGCAGTACGTCTATTGCAAATGGATCAGCCATCCTGTAATCCACGAAATGAACCAGTTTTGTGTGTGCATTAATCATGCGCTCCAAGTGACCCTTCAGACATGTGTGCTCCTCCATCTGTATGGAAAGGAACTCTCCAAGCATCTCGTTCTTCCACATGTGCACATGGCCTATGAACTCTGCTCTCAGCTGATCCACCATCGAATATGGATCAAGATCACCCATGAGCAGATGTAGTTCATCCACCATCCCGTAACGCATTATTATCTGAATGTAGGTGGACATCTCTTGACGATAGTAGCGGTCTGCCAGCTCTTGTGGGGTCTCATAGTAGTCTGGCTCAGTCAAATCCATCATGCGACGTATGTAGTCTACCACATGATTCCTAGTAAGGAGATCATCTAGGCGCACAAGCCAACTAGGGAAGTTGGGTCCATCAAGTCTAAGTTTCCCACCCTTTACCCAATCCTCAATGTCAATGTAAGCTTCACGGTGAGCCAACTACATTTATAATTGCAAAAGGAATTTAGACTAAGTTTATAATTAAATGAGTTAATAATAACTCCACTCAGAAACACCTACCCCCAAAAGGGTTCCTAGTAATAACACGACCCCTATCAGCCACATCTCCCCCGATTGTCACAACCATCAATGTGGGTTCAAGGGTGGACGCTAAACGTCGGTCACATCATTCATGCGACTCGTGCTCGATCTTTCGACCATCCATGTTCTGAGGCCACGCTTCTCTATCGTGCTAGGCTCGCCAACTCAACCTTAGTGTATTCGCTGTGCAACATGGCTTACACCCACTGTATGCGAACGTAGATATGTCTGACACCCAGGCCTGTAACCCTGGATCGCCTCATATCGAAGAACTTTCTTGGTGGTGCACACTAAGGGGGAACACAATTGTTGGTAATTTTAACAGGGATCATCTTATTAGGCTACCGTCGAGTATCTAATACTAGCACACAATAAGACATACAAACAATAACATTGAATGTAAATGCTATGTGATATGGTCCTTCACGTCGTGATCTCCATCTGCCGTCACCGGGTTCCGGCACCGTAGACACCAGGGTACCGGTGTCTTCCCGGCGTGGTAGTCCGTCATCTTCGTGACTATCTACTACTACATAACAAAAGGTAATCACTTTACCTTTGCCACAACCATATCACAAAGCAACGCCCCCTGCAAAACAAAGTTAGACGCCTCTACTTTATCTTTGCATGTTTTACGTGGCTGAATGGGCTTTCGCACAAGAACCATTCTTACCTACGAACTTTCAGCACAACGCTGATCAAGTAGTTATCTCTACTACACCCCTTTCGGGGCCCTCCGTTGCAAATGGTATACTAACTAATGCGAGAGAGACAGACACCCCCCTAATCCACTTTATACGGTACAAGCCGTATGTCAAACGTGGACCAGTCTCGCGAGTGAATGCGTAAAGTCGGTTGGGGGGGCTTCATCAAGAATTACTACGGTATACACAAGTACACGTGGGAGGGTAGCAACTGAAATATCAACGCCCACACGCTACATCTCGTGTGTTCTACCCGTACTAGCATTACTACGCATAGATCTAGCTCTGGTACCACTGTAGGGGTTCTGCGTAAGAAAACAATAAATTTTAACCTACGCCCCTGAACCCCTGAAGCTGCCAGGACCTATCTATTAGTAATACAGTAACGGGAGGGGCTTTTCGCGAACTTACCCTCGAAGACCGAAAAGCGTTGTCAACGCTCAGAAGAGCGTGGTTGATGTAGACGAGCCGAAGCCGACCTCAAGGTCGTGATGAAGTCCTTGTGCTCCTTCTGGCTCCAATGACTTGAGTGCCTCAAGTGCGACACCTCGTGGGGAGTTACACACGTCCGGTGCCTGACGATGACTCCCACTTCCCCGATCCAATAGCAGTTGCGGAAGTAGAGCTCCCAGATCCGAATCTCGCAGCACGACGGTGCTCCGCAGTGAAGATGTCTCTCGCTCACGCAGTCCAGAGTTGGGACCACAGTCACGAGAGAGAGAGGGGGAGAGAGAAAATATCAATTAGAGGTCCTCCCAAAAGTGGGGAGACCTTTATTGATTATTGGTGTATTTATCTTGGCTAAATACCCCCACTATATATAGGGGGAGGAGGGGGTACACCCTCCCTCAAAGTCCCGGGGTGGGACTAAAGGAGAGGAAAGGGGGAGGGGTGGCGCCGCCGGCCACCCCCTCATGGGCCCCACATGGGGGGCTGGCCCAATAGGACCGCCGACCACCCCTTGGCCCTTCTCCCCTCTTGCCTTTCCCTAATGGGCCCTCTCCCCTCCGGGAATTGGCCCATTAAGCCTTTGACCATTAAATTGATTTTTCTATTTATTAAATAATTATGAATAAATGATTAAATCAACATTTAACATTCATTCACATAGTATTCAACCTCCATGGCTATGGAACACCTTCCACCTCCACTCCGGACATCCTCCGGACTTATCGAAACCCTTCCGGTTTTCTCCCTTCTCTTCTTCGGGGATTCTACCGATCCTATAAACACTCCCTAAGCATCATCAAGCCCTTAAGCATGATACCCCACGGTTCGGGAACACTCTAGACATGGTCAGGACACTCCCGCACCAATGATCGACAGAGGGACCTGGATGGCCATGTGACCCCTGTGCGTTCCACGAAGATCTTTCGTCGTTTGAACCGGGACAGTCATGTCTTATTCCTTTTGTCACTCGATACTTGCATTGCCCGAGATCTGATCAATGACATCACCATGTCATGTTCAATCTCATTACTGAACAATGCTACTTGACTCGTTCCGACAAGTGATATCCCTGTGATCAAAATCACACGCTGTGCAGCTATTGGATATAACTTCTCCGAGTGGGCCCTTGAGTATCTTCCCGTCACATGGACGGACAGATCCCGCTCTTGACATATACTGCCTCTACGGTTTCCTCCAAGTACCTGAACACACCTTTATAACCACCATATTACCAGATGGCGTTTGATGCTATCTAATCACTCTCGGGAGACAGTGATTGATATAGCCTCACGGTCTAAGGAATAGTCTACGAGGATCCTTTTCTAATCATCGTAACTTGAGTGTGACATGATTGGGTCACGATGTTTAGGTTGGGTATTGGTTCATCATATCATTCTCAGAATGAGATGACCTCATTTCCAACTGGCATAAATGCCACATGATCAGGAAACATGATCATCTGTTGACCAATGAACCAATGACTAGAGTTTCACTGGGAACCCCTGGTTGTTTGTATATCTCACGTGTATTGATGTTTCCGCTCAATATAGTTATAACATGATATAAAACTTAATCATAAACTATATGAAATATGATAATAGTCCTTACTACTATTTGACTCTAGGGCATATTTCCAACAACTTTCACTAGTGAACACTCTCATATAAATATCTTCTCTTTATGATACTACTCTGAACTACTCTCCGGTTAGACACTCTAATCCATGGTAGGGCTATAATAGCACACCTCAAAGTTCGCTTTCCCCATCTAGATAACCCCACACTATCACCTCTAGCACTAGATGGTTCCAACAAACACCACAATTTCATAGAGACATCGAACTCCAAATATAACTCATAACAAGTATTTATGTAACCTTAGCGAAAGTGCCACACGGTGTGCATACTATCAACTTCACACACGTGGGGATAAGTAGGATTCATTAAAGGACTTGAGTAGAAATGTGTATCTATTTGATTACAAAGCTCATGATCACAGTATGATCATGCATAGAGAGAGAGATGAACACATAGCTATTGGTAGAGCCCTTAGCCTCAAGAAAAAACTACTCCATCCTCATCATGGGAATCAGGAACGGCGATGGAGATGGTGGTGGAGATCGATGGAGATGGCTCCGGGGACACTTCCCTGTCCCGGTAGGGTGCCGGAACAGAGACTTTCTGTCCCCTGAATCTCCCATTGGTGGCGGCGACGCTGTGGAACTTTTCGTGGCTGGAGGCTAGATTCTTTAGGATTTCTGCATTGGAGGCTTCTTATAGGCGAAAGGGCGATGTCAGAGGGTGGACCAGGGGACCACACCACCTGGTGGTGCGGCCAGGGGGATCCGTGCCACCATATGGTGTGGCCAGCCCCCGGCCCCTCTCCATCTCGTCTTCTAGCTTTGTGAGTCTTCCGGTAAAATATCAACTTTGGCTTTTGTCCCGTCCAATTCCGAGAATCTTCATTTTCTGGAACCAAAAATAGAAGAAAATAGGCAACTGGCACTATGGCATCTTTTTAATAGGTTAGTTCCAGAAAATGTGTAAAAATACTCCAAAGTGTGGACAAAACATAAGAAAGTAGATATAAAACAAGCATGGAACATCAAAAATTATAGATACATTAGCAACGTATCAACATTCCCAAGCTTAACTCCTGCTCGTCCTCGAGTAGGTAAGTGATAAAAAAGAAAAAATAATTTTTGAGGTGACATGCACCATCATAAACTTGATCAAAGTATTTGTAAAACATTGATAGTTGGGATCATAGTACTTTAACATAGCATGAAAGATATAGTTCTAACAATAAGACATAGCAACTATGTTGTAACATGAAAATGCACAAACAAAAGATTCATGAATAACAATGCTTTGCAAGACGTTTGTTTGTTTCACATATAGAAAGCAACAATGAGAATGGTATTCAGCTTGTCCTTCATAGTGTAGCAAAACATAAATGCATAGGACACCTTCAAAGTTCATAAGGGTGACTAGATACAAATAGTTTAAGAACAAGCAATATCAAAGTTATGCATCAACAAGTCTTGGGACAATGCACATTAAACTAAGATGGCAACTATGCTTTCTCAATAGGTGCATAAAGATAGAAGATGGAGACTCAACATAAAAGTAAAAGAAAGGCCTTCATAGAAGGAAGGAGGGATTCAAGTCTCATAAAGAGCTTCCAAAAATTATGGTACTTATTAGCTTTCAGCTCTCATTGCCCCTATCATAAGCATCTTGAAGTGATTAAGGTTAAAGTGAACAAACCATGGAGTATATACTTGACAAAGTATAAGTTGGAAATCTCAGTCCCTCGAATACGAGGGCCGCTCCTCATGTTACTCAAGTTTAGTTACCGAAAAGTTCTTGTCATAGTAAGTACATGTGTATCATAGAGAACCGCCAACTGGGTACCCCTTGCCCGATGATACGGAAGAATCCCCATATCAAAATGACAAGGCAAGCAGACAACAAGCATCTCAGCAATCTTCTTATTTACCATGGGAAATGGTGCTTTTTTCTCTCTTTCCTCTTTTCCCATCCTCTTTTTTTCCTTTATCTTTTTCTCAATCTCTATGTGGCGCCCCGCAAAAACCACTACTAGAAAATCGCTGTGTTTTTGTGCATTGCATCATCATGACCGCATGCTCATGTCATCATGCCACATTGCATTTGAGCATCGTCATCATCATGCATGTGTTGGTACAAAACTATGTTCTGAAAGCCTAGTTTTGTTTTCTAAATATCTTCCCGTCTTTATTCAAATTAAAACCCGGGTCTCCGGAATATTTTGTTTTGTCTACCAACAGTTTTCAAACGCCCCGTTTTAAACAAGTAAAATTATTCATTTATTTTTGGGAGGCAGCCCGCTAGGCCCGGAAGCCTAGCCGGCCGCCTCCAAACCCTAGTCTAAAAATATCTAATCCTAATTCTACCTAATCCTATCCTACCCAGGCTTCCTCCACCTCACCCTGACCAATCCCCTCCCTCCACCTCACACCTCCACCTCACTCCAGCCAACCAGCCGCCACCTGCGCCTCCTGCTCCCAACCACGCGCGCACGCAACCATCCACACACGCGCGTCGCGTTCCCAGCCCCAGCGATTGACACGCTCCCGCTCCACCCCTGCACGCGCGCGGCCATGACCCTGGCCCTACCCCGCGGTACACCGCCCGTGCACGCTAACCTCCACCCTCCACTCGCGCGCCCATCCCCCCTGGCCCACCACCTGCCCGTTCCCCCACCCACCTGGGCGCGATCCCCGCGCACCAACCACGCGTCCGCCGCAACTCCCCACCAACCCCGCTCGCTCGCCGTGCCTCCTCCCGCTCAGGTCGCCAACCCCCGCCCCGCGTCCCGCGTGACGCGCCACCCCTTCCCCGCTGTCGCCATCGCTCCCTGTTGCTCCCTCTCTCGAACCGTGCCGCCGGCCTGACCTCGCCACCGACATGGTCGATCTCCGGCTTGGCACCGCCCCATCGCGGCCCTCCACGCCCCGGATCTCCAGCAGCGCCGCCCGACCTGGCCTCCGCCTCGGCCATCTCGCAGAGTTCCCTGCCGCTCCAGGGGTCGGCCTCCTCCTACGCGTGTCTGCCGCCGTGGCCTTTTCACCCAGCTCCGCCCTGTCTCGAGGCCGCTCCCGGTCAATCCCCGCCAGGAAGCGCCTCCTCGCCGCCCATGCGCGCCGGCGCCGCCCTCACCACATCATCCCCCGTCCTCTACCTCGTCAACACCATCAGCAAGCACCGTCGCCCCGCCTCCTCACCATCGACCTCGGGCACGCTGCAGTGCGTCGTCTTCCTCTGCTTCGCCTCGCGTCCCTATCCCGCGAGCACGCTTCCTGCTGCTGTCTTTGCAAGCACTGCGGCGCCACCGAGCTGCATCACACGCCTCTCCTGCAGGTCTAGGCCATCACCAGGATCTCCGGACTTCGACCTGTCCTCTACCGCGCTCAAGCCCACACCATCCTTGGCTCGGATGCGTCGTCCTGTGGGTGATCTCCTCTGTTTTGTTCGGCATGTGGGCCTGTGTTTGTCGAGCAAGTCCCACGTTGACAATACCCGAGACCTCCGCAATGACAAGTAGTACTAGTTTGGCTATAACTCGATGCAGATGCTAGGAGAGAAGATCTACATCGACAAGATCGACCTCGACAAGATCTATGTTCGCCGCATGCGCCACCTAACGCCAATCACTTCTTCTCGGAGCCGAACCCCAAGGTCGTCGTGGTGGAACACCAAGGACTTCCACACGGACCATATGGTGCCACACCCCAAGATCTTCGATAAGGTACGACAAGTACTTCACCCCGGACGCCAGGGTCGCCGACACGGAACGCCAAGTTCTTCTTCCCAAACGCCAAGACCGACTCGAAGGCGCGGACCCGACAAGTTCTTCGCGATGACAACATCGACACCGACCAGGGCGAATCCGATGCGCCCCGACGCCAAACCAAGTCCTTCTTCCCGGAACACCAAGCTCTCCTTCCATTGTCCGAGAACGATCCCGTCGATCCGAACCCTAGACCCGAATCCTCGGAACCCAAGGTCTCCCGAACCCAGATGTGTGAACCTTTTCCCGAGCCCCTATTTTATAAATGCTATATATAAAACTTGTTGCATATTAATTGTTCATCTCGCATGCATATCATGTGGGTTGGGAGCATTATGCCAATTCACCTCATAATTAAATATGGAGTCTATAAGCCGGATATCTTTGTTTTATTCCGGACTCCATTTAAATTGGTGTAGCGAACCGATGCCATGTTTCACCCTATTAATACAACCTTTAAATTGCGGGGGTTCTAAATAACTTGAACCGCTTAATTAATTGTCGGGACCCCGGTTCCGCTTAATATTGCCTAATTGCACCGCATCTGCATCATATCATAATCATGCCGGATCTTCTGCCGTAGTATTAAATATTGCATCCGGTGTTTCTTCTAGTGTTTGCTTCTTCGCGGATTAGGCCGATGAGTTGATGCGAGTATCGACAAGTTCTCTGGATATGATCTGTCGGCAGTGTTTCCCAGGCGAGCATTCTCCCCCTTTCTACCTATTTTGCATTTATAGTCTTTACTTCCTCCTGTTGATCTATTGCTATCCGTATTGCGATGCTTTAGATTCCGTGCACCTTTTATATTCCCTGCAGCCTCTATATCGCCTTGGACACACCCTATAGCCTGTTGTTTGATAGATAGTTGGCCTTTGCGTGTCGTAGTCGCTTGCTTAAGTGCTGCTTCACGTCGTTGTTGTTCCACCGTTGTTGGGAGGTTGGCACATGCTTAATGGTGGAGATGCTTAACGGTGGAGATGATCATGGCTTACATCTTTACTTTTTAATTAAAATGCTGGAAATAGATATAATGCAGAGGCACCGGTGGGTAATAGTCAATATTTGGTTTTTAATCGCCCACTTGTGTCCACCTAGGACCCGAGTTCTAGACACCTGTTCCGAGATCAAGCGCGCTAACCACAGGTGGGGTGTGTGGGCACCCCCATCGTCTTACTACCTAATTTCAAAGTATTATACCGGGGGGCCACAAGTAGTTTGGGGCTTTATTACTATCCTGTACTTATGCCATGTTTTACTGCTTTATTTAAGATTGTGCGTGGAGCACTTGTATTGTTTAGGATGTGGAATGTTTTCGTGGTATCGACAAGCCTAGTCACACTTTCGGGTTCCCAGTCGTTCATAGCCATTGGCACAAACCCTGGGTCTGTTCCGGAGCCGGCCAACTTTGTTGCGGGTAGCTTAGTGGGGTGGTCCCCTTGTACTTGCTTTGGGTCTGGGAAACGTCATGACTTAGGCCCCGCCGACATACCGATGGGTGTATGTTAATTGATCTGGCAAAAAAGGTCGAAGTGCGTGTGGATACTTTGGTGCACCCCTGCAGGGTTAAATCTTTTCGAAAAGCCGTGTCCGCGGTTATGGACGACTTGGAGCACAGTTTCTCGATCATAGACAACTATAACTAAAGTTTTCTGTTATAATTTGACCTGTATCCGAGATGAATAGCAAGTTGGATAACTGCCATGGAAAGATTAAATAAAATAGCCAACCGTGTGAGTTTTCTCGGCTCGACTTCCTCGTTTGGTCTCGAGGGGGAATACCAGGATGGCTATGTTTGGTGTTAGTTTCAGGTTGGATCCGGATAGGTCTTTCTCATCCCCCTCTGATAGTCGCCAGTGACACCGAGTTTCTATAGGTTGTTTAGTGCCGCTGCGCTGCCGCTTCAGTCCACCATACCTATGTAGGCGAGAGCCGCCGAATTCTAGCCTTGCCGTGTACTGGCCTCAGTACTGATGCTCCTCTTTGTCCTTTGCCCTTTGCCGGCATCCCTTTTGTTTTAGCAGGTTTGAGATCAACGTCGTTAGCAGGGTTACCCTTCTGGCTTGGCTTGGGTAGGGTTATGGACGCCATTCGTTATTCTTCAGGGCTCTTAGCCCCATTTGCATCTGGTCCGTACTCGGACGCTGTAACGTTTTCAAGGTGATTTGGATCTTTGTATTGTATATCTGTACTCTTGACTCGTTGAGTCGCTGTTGTATATATATCTGTTATGTGGGTTCCATCGAGGACTGTTGTGTAATGGTATTACTTCGTTTTCCACCCGCACGAAAGTGCCTGGTGGGCGTCCTTGAATCGTTTCTATGCGGGTTTTGGCAGAAAGGGCTAAAACTTGCATCGGGCCGATTCGAGGGTGTTACACTCTATCTCTTTTTTTATAAGAAGAATACTTCACAGATTGCACATTATGGTTACGCTGCTGGTTTCGACCATGATTAGGCATGGATTAGACCAGCGGCCCAGGCATTTCTCTAACACACATACATAACTCCATGGACTGATGACCCACAAGTATAGGGGGTGTATCGCAGTATTTTCGATAAGTAAGAGTGTCAAACCCAACGAGGAGCAGAAGGTGCTGGCTAGTGGTATGGATCAGGAATTCTCTGCAAATACTTAGCAAATTGATTTTTAGGGTTTTTTGCTAATGCAAGTAAATAAAGTACGAGTAAATAAAAGACAATAAGAATAAATGCAGCAACTGGTCCAATCCTTTCTTTAGCAAAGGACAAGTCGGTTGTATTACTTAAGATGACCAAACGTTCTCGAGGACACATGGGAATATCGTCAAGTGCTTTTGCATCATATAGTTGATTAATCTTGTTTAGCTTGCTAAGTGTTGTGTGGGTGAACCTGTGCTAATGTACCGACCTTCCTAGGACTAATACATACTTGTGATTATACCCCTTGCAAACATCCATAAGTACAAGAAAGTAATTAAGGTAGAAACCTAACCACAACTTTAAACTCTAAGACCCTGACGTCCCTTGTGCAATGGTTTCCTAACGGGGGTTCAGGTTTCTGTCACTCCGGCAACCCCTATGATTAGTAGCCAAATACACAATGCATTCCCCTAGGCCCATATATGTGAAGTGTCATGTAGTTGATGTTCACATGAAACCACTAGAAGAAGTACACCACAACTTAATTAACAAACAATTGAATCTTTCTCAACACAATTCCACTACTAATAATCCCATGTCCTTAAGAACTAAACGAACTACTCACAAGACATCATATGGATCATGATCAGAGATGGAATAGTGATATATAACAATCTGAACATAAACTATGATTCAATGGTTCCACTCAATAGCATCAACTACAAAGAGTAATCAACACCGGGAAAGTTTCCCCTAAGAACTATGCAAGATTCAACCCAATTGTTACAGCGAGATGATGGTGGTGCTGATGGTGCTGATGGTGCTGATGGTGGTGATGATGATGATGATCCCGATGAAGTCCAGCTTGATGGTGGTGTTGATGGCGACGATCTCCCCTCTCCGGGAAGGAATTCCCCCGGCAGAATTCTGTCTGCCGGAGAGATCTTTCTCTCTCGGTGTTTTCCGCCCTGTGATCCGTCCATTTTGCATCACTATTCTATATCATAATCTACTGTTATTCATTGATATATTTCATATGAAGAGATGATACTTATGTTATTTCATCTTTTTTTGCATGGTTGGTAACTTTTGGAGCATGGACCGCTGCAGTCAGGATTCTGATGGAAAAGGTGTTGTTTGGAGGAGAAATTAGCGAAGATGAGAAAATCCAGAAAAATACATGGAAAATCCAATTTTCCAGAAGACGAAGATAGCCAGAAGGAGGAGTGGAGATGGGCCACAGGGGGCCCACACCACCCCCTGGCGCGGGCCACCCCGGGTCGCGCCACCAGGTGGTGTGGCCGCCTTGGTCCACCTCCAGCTCTCCCCTCTAGCGTATATTATCTCCACGGAACCCTAATACCTAGGGAGCGACCACAAAAAGATTCCGCTGCCTCTGCGGGGCGGAAAACACCGAGAGAGAAAGATCTCTCCGGCAGATAGAATTCTGCCGGGGGAATTCCTTCCCGGAGAGGGGAGATTGTCGCCATCAACACCACTATCAAGATGGACTTCATCGGGATCATCATCATCATCACCATCTTTACCATTAGCACCATCATCACCACCATCATCTCGCTGTAACAGTTGGGTTGAATCTTGCATAGTTCTTAGGGGAAACTTTCCCGGTGTTGATTACTCTTTGTAGTTGATGCTATTGAGTGGAACCATTGAATCATAGTTTATGTTCATATTGTTATATATCATTATTCCATCTCTGATCATGATCCATATGATGTCTTGTGAGTAGTTCGTTTAGTTCTTAAGGACATGGGAGAAGTCATGTTGTTAGTAGTGGAATTGTGTTGAGAAAGATTCAATGGTTTGTTAATTAAGTTGTGGTGTACTTGTTCTAGTGGTGTCATGTGAACATTGACTACATGATTACTTCACCTATATGGGCCTAGGGGAATGCATTGTGTATTTGGCTACTAATCGTAGGGGTTGCCGGAGTGACAGAAACCTGACCCCCCATTAGGAAACCATTGCACAAGGGACGTAAGGGTCTTAGAGTTTAAAGTTGTGGTTAGGTTTCTACCTTAATTACTTTCTTGTACTTACGGATGTTTGCAAGGGGTATAATCAAAAGTATGTATTAGTCCTAGGAAGGTTAGTACATTAGCACAGGTTCACCCACAGAACACTTAGCAAGCTAAAGAAGATTAATCAACTATATGAAGCGAAAGCACTTGACAATATTCCCATGTGTCCTCGAGAACGTTTGGTCATCTTAAGTAATACAACCTACTTGTCCTTTGCTGCATAAAGGATTGGGACACTTGCTGCATTTATTCTTATTGTCTTTTATTTACTCGTACTTTATTTACTTGCATTATCAAAAAACCCTAAAAATCCATTTGCTAAGTATTTGTAGAGAATTCCTGATCCATACCACTAGCCAGCACCTTCTGTTCCTCGTTGGGTTCGACACTCTTACTTATCGAAAATACTGCTATACATCCCCTATACTTGTGGGTAATCAAGACTATTTTCTGGCGCCGTTGCTGGGGAGTGAAGCGCTATTGGAGAGTGGACCTGGTAAAGGAAACTTCTACTATGAGTATTGTTTATTTCTGTTAGTTGCTTTATTTTCAATATGGAAAATTCGATGAGTTTCTTGTTTCGTAATGCTACTACCACTGCTAAGGTAGTAGATGAACCACCACCTGCTGAGAATGATGCTTTTAAAATACGTACAAGAATTATTGATCGTGTTATGGATAACTACTATGTTGGGTATGGAACTGTCCATCCCGGTGATCATTTACTCTTTCTACACGAATTATGTGGGTTGTTCAAGTGTGCAGGTATTACTACAGATCAAGTTAAGAAGAAGTTATTCTCATTATCACTGAAAGGAAGAGCTGAAGAATGGTATAAGCTGCTGAAGAATGGTCAAGCTCTTGAATGGGAGGAAATAGTACCTCTCTTTTATTCAAAGTTTTATCCTCCTAGTGAGATTCATAAAGATCGGAATCAAATATACAACTTTTGGCCTCTTGATGGAGAGAGTACAGCTCAAGCTTGGGGGAGAATGAAGTTACTAATGCTCAAATGTCCCATTCATGAGCTCCCCAACAATATTATTATCAATAACTTTTATGCAAGGCTTTCTCTTCATGATAAGGATTTATTGGATGCTTCTTGTGCTGGATCATTCACTCACATGGAAGAAGAAGCTAAATGGGATCTTCTGGACCGTATTCAAGATAATGCTAAAGCTTAGGAGAATGACAAAGGAAGAAAGTCAGGTATAAATTATGATTATGAATGCATTGAATCTTTTATGGGAACTGATGACTTTCAAAATATTAGTAATGCGTATGGTCTTGATTTACAAGTTATTACAAATTGTTTTAAGACTTTTGCTTCTTATATTGAAATTCCAAAAAAGGGATGGAGCAAATACCATGCACCTTATAAAGATATTGTTGACTATGTTCCTGTTGGGAGTACTAAGTTTTACACTATTGATCACATCTTACGTGAACCTTATATCGAGAAAATACCCTTCCCGGATAAGGTAAATGCTCATCCTATGATAACGAGTGTAATCACTAAAAGTGCAAAGAGAACTGTAAAACCTGATGAACAAATAAGCATTGAACCTGTTGTAGCAATTGTGAAAGACCTTGTCACTAAAAGTGTAGAAGATGGACACATAGTCTTTTGTGAGGATGCTTCTAATATTGTCTCACATCCTAATAATGCTAAAAAGGCTAGTGTCCCTGTGCTTTCTATTAGAATTGGTGATCATTGCTATTATGGTTTATGTGATATTGGTGCAAGTTCGAGTGCTTTTCCTTATGAGCTTTACAAAGAAATTATGCATGAAATCAGTCCATGTGAATTGGAAGAGATTGATGTGGTTATTCACCTTGCTAATAGAGAGACCATCTCTCCAATTGGTATTGTGCAGGATGTAGAAGTTCTTTGTGGTAAGATTAAATATCCAGCTGATTTTCTAGTACTTGGTTCCGCTGGTAGTAAAACTTATCCCATCATTTTTGGTAGACCTTTCTTGAGTACTTGTAGAGCTATCATAGATTACAAGAGGGAGAAAATCTTGACTAAGTTTGATGGAGAATCTTATGAGTTTAATTTTTCGAAATTTACTAAAGAACCTTGTGAAAATGAAACCCATAATGAGGATTTTCGAGTTGAACAACTTGCGTCTATTTCTCTTGCTCCTAACAATGCTTTTCAGCAATTTATGGAAGACCACGAAAGTGAGATCTTCATGGAAGAAAGGGATGAGATTGACGAGATTCTCCATCGTCAACCTGAGATGCTTAAGCATAACTTGCCTGTAGAAGACTTGGGTACCATGTTGCCACCTAAAAAGGATCCGGTTTTCGATCTAAAACCTCTCCCTAATGATCTTAAATATGCTTACATTGATGATAAAAATATATATCCTGTTATTATTAGCTCTAAACTTTCAGGGAAGGAAGAGGAACGATTTTTTGAGGTTTTGAAGAAACACCGAGGGGCTATGGGCTATACTCTAGATGATTTAAAAGGGATTCTCCTACTATATGTCAGTATGCTATCAATATAGAGCCAGATGCAAAGCCAGTAGTAGAGCACCAACGGCGTCTAAATCCTAAGATGAAGGAAGTGGTAAGAAATGAGGTATTGAAACTCCTTGATGCTGGTATTATTTACCCTATTACTGATAGTGAATGGGTTAGTCCTATTCATTGTGTTCCTAAGAAAAGGAGGAATTACCATTGTTCCTAATGATAAGGATGAGCTTATTCCCCAAAGAATAGTAGTAGGCTATAGGATGTGCATTGACTTTAGGAAAGTTAACAAAGTTACTAAGAAATATCACTACCCACTTCCTTTAATTGATCAAATGTTAGAAAGGTTGTCTAAAAAGACCCATTTTTGTTTTCTGGATGGATATTCTGGTTTCTCTCAAATTGCTGTTAAACAACAAGATCAAGAAAAAACTACTTTTACATGCCCTTATGGAACCTATGCTTATATACGTATGCCTTTTGGTTTATGTAATGCTCCCGCTACTTTTCAAAGATGCATGTCTACTATCTTTCATGGTTTTTGTGAGGAAATTGTGGAAGTATTCATGGATGACTTATCTGTCTATGGAACTTCTTTTGATAATTGTCTGCACAACCTTGATAAAGTTTTGCAGAGGTGTGAAGAAACTAATCTTGTTCTTAATTGGGAGAAATGTCACTTCATGGTCAATGAAGGTATCATACTTAGACATAAGGTTTCCAAAAGAGACATAGAGGTTGATAGAGCTAAAGTTGAGGCAATTGAGAAAATGCCATGCCCAAGAGACGTCAAAGGTATTCGTAGTATCCTTGGTCACGCTGGTTTCTATAGAAGGTTTATTAAAGATTTTTCTAAGATATCAAAACCCCTCACTAATCTTCTTCAAAAAGAAGTACCCTTTGTGTTTGATGCTGATTGTAAGGAAGCTTTTGAAACTCTTAAGAAGGCTTTAACTACAACTCCTATCGTTCAACCACCTGATTGGAGTTTACCTTTTGAAATAATGTGTGATGCTAGTGATTTTGCTGTAGGTGCTGTCCTTGGGCAAGGAATTGATAAAAAGTTAAACGTTATTCATTATGCTAGTAAGACTCTTGACGCTGCTCAAAGGAATTATGCTACTATTGAAAAAGAATTCCTAGCTGTCATTTTCGCTTGTGATAAGTTTAGACCTTATATTGTAGACTCAAAAGTCACCATTCATACTGATCATGCTGCTATTAAGTACCTTATGATGAAGAAGGATGCTAAGCCTAGGCTTATTAGATGGGTGCTGCTTTTACAAGAGTTTGATCTACATATTGTAGATAGGAAAGGTGCTGAAAATCCTGTTGCTGATAATTTATCTCGGTTGAAAAATATCTCTTTTGATCCTATGCCTATTAATGATAGTTTCCCGAATGAACAGTTGGCCGCCATAGGGATAAGCTCACGAGGGAGCCCTTGGTATGCTGATTGTGCTAACTTTATTGTCTCCAAGTATTTGCCTCCAACTTTCACAACTCAGCAACGAAGGAAGTTCTTTTACGATTTGAGGCATTACTTTTGGGATGACCCACATTTATATAAAGAAGGAGGGGATGGTATTATGCGAAGATGTGTTCCAGAATACGAACAAAAGGATATATTGCGAAAATGTCACAGTAGTGCCTATGGAGGACATCATGCGGGAGATAGAACTACACAAAAGGTGCTACAATCAGGTTTCTACTGGCCTACCCTTTTTAAAGATGCAAGAAAATTTGTCTTATCTTGTGATGAGTGTCAGCGTGTTAGTAATATTTCTAGACGCAATGAAATGCCTATGAACTACTCTCTAGTTATTAAACCCTTTGATTGCTAGGGATTTGACTTTATGGGCCCTTTTCCTCCCTCGAAGGGTTATACTCATATTCGTGTTGCTGTTGATTATGTTACTAAGTGGGTAGAAGCCATACCTACGAAGAGTGCTAATGGGGAGACCTCTCTAAAAATACTTAAGGATGTTACCTTTCCTAGGTTTGGAGTGCCTAGATATCTCATGACTGATGGGGGTTCTCATTTCATTCACGGTGGTTTTAGAAAGACCCTTGCTAAATATGATGTTAATCATAGAATCGCTTCAGCATATCACCCCCAAACTAGTGGGCAAGTAGAGTTATCAAATAGAGAAATTAAATCCATCTTGCAAAAGACTGTTAATAGATCTAGAAAAAACTAGGCTAAAAAGTTGAATGATGCTTTATGGGCTTATAGGGCTGCCTGTAAAAACCCTATGGGGATGTCTCCTTATAAAATGGTTTATGGGAAAGCTTGTCACCTACCTTTAGAATTAGAACACAAAGCTTTTTGGGAAGTTAAAGAACTTTATAGAGATTGTAAGCTTGCTGGTGAAAAAAGATTATTTGACTTAAGTTCTTTGGATGAATGGAGGAGTGAAGCATATGAGAATGCTAGACTCTTTAAGGAAAAAGTTAAAAGATGGCATGAAAAATGAATACTTAAGAGAGAATTCCATGTTGGTGAGAAAGTTCTATTGTATAGGTCTCGTCTCAGATTTTTTGCAGGAAAACTACTATCAAAATGGGAAGGACCATTTGTTATTGAAGAAGTGTACCATTCAGGGGCAATAAAAAATATCTTCTTTAAAAGATAACACTACACAAGTGGTGAATTGGCAGAGACTTAAGCAGTACATTGCTGGAGATTCTTGTAATGAAGATGTTGATGCTTTTCAAGTTATAACTCCAGAAAAATTTATCAAAGACCAAATTCAGAGACCTGCAGAGTCCGTTTTCAAATAAGTAACAGTTCTGGTAAGAAAATTTCCGCCAAAGATCTGTCCAGTTATATTTTTGCAGTTTCTATCCAACAAGGAAATCTACGAAGCGAAAGAGGGACGGAAACGGAGCATGGGTGGCTCACACCACCCTGTGGCGCGGGCCCACCCCTGGCCGCGCCACCAGGTGGTGTGGCCACCCCGGACTCCGTCTCCGACCCGTTTTCTCCCAGTACCTTCCTTTTGTTGTAAAACTTTGTAATATATAATCCCCCGGATCCCCCGAGGTTCGTATATCTTGTTCTCATCGTGTTTTCGTTTTGATCTGTTTCTAACAAGTAGAATCCTAGTTTTGGAGCCACAATGTCTTCCTCTAGATCAGCTAAAGATGATTCCTCAGCGGATATCATCAACCCATACATGCGTGAGTTGAAGATTCATCCCAAGGAGTTCCTGCTTGAAGAAGGGGAGGTACAGATAAAAGAAGTTCAAGGCCCTAAAGGTGAAGGAAGTCTGGAGGACAGGATGGAAGCACTAGAGCAAGAAGTCTTTAGTTACAAGAAGATGGCGGAACGCAAAGTGGATATCATCCATCAGATTTGTTCTGAACTCATCGCCGAGCACCAAAAGGAAACTGCTGAGCTCAAGGATGAAATCCTCTCACTTCACCAAACAACCAACCAACTGCAAGCACAGCTCTACGACGTTCAAAATCAAAACTGTGAGTATGAAGTTAGGTTTAAACGCATAAGTGCTGCTGCTAGTTTCAGGATGATGGAGACCAGGATGTCTTTTGTTGATGGGGAGCCTTTACCTTGGAAGTCCGACAAAGATGAGAGAATACCACCACCACCGAAGGAGTAATTCGTCATCAGGTTTTGGCATCCCCTTGGTTTGTTCCAAGCTTGGGGGAGTGCCGCGGTATCACATCACTATCTTCTATATTTTTACCTTTTTAGTAGAGTCATATCATGAATAGAGAAGTTATTATGTAGGATGGTTTGCATTATGGAAGTGTCCCCTCTCTCGTTAGATATGTATCCCTTGGTGTGAGTTGCCGTTATGGAATATTAATGAGAAGTTCTATCGTTTACTCTTTTGCATATCTTATACTAGTTTTCAATTCATGGTTATATGATTGATCTTGTTGTTAGTATTGGTATCACTTTGGGATCATTGAGTTAATTTAATTGGTTTTGGCAAACCTGGCTTGGTCAGTAGCAACACTATTTTTGAGAGTTGAATGAAAAAGATAAAAGTACTCTAAAAAAATATAATATCATCATCTTTCTTTCTTGATTTGCTCATGAGTTTAGTATTCTCTAGTTAAGATCTTTTGTGCTTCCAAGGAAGATTGTATGTTAGTTTTTATCACTTGTAGGTTTATTTGTTTCCTTCAACTCTTATACTTGCTACTCAGCCTTGCTAGCCAAAAACATGTACTGAGAGGGAATTCTTCTCGTGCATCCAATCCTTAAACCAAATCCTATGCCATTTGTGTCCACCATACCTACCTATTAGCACTATTGCAATTCTAAGTAAATTCATGTTTTTATCTACCTTCCAAATTAAACCTGTTATGTGAAAATTACTGATTAAATCTCTCACGAACTTGATGGCACACTTTACTTTCTTGCACTTAATAATCTTGAACCATTGTGTCCATATTTGTTGCGTATATGCTTGCGCTTTATAAGTTGAAGTTAGCAGAACCATGTATCATGGGGAACGCTTTCAACATTACGTTGGTACTTTGTACCTAGTTGATATCATGATTCTTTTGCCTATGGATCCCGGCAGTGTGAAATAAAAGGGGAACTTGTAAGATCATGGAGTTTGTATGTGTGTTAGAGAAACGCCTGGGCCGCTAGCCTAAGCCATGCCTAATCATGGTGGAAACTTGCAGCATAACCATAATGAGCATTCTATGAAGCATCCTCAATAAAAACCTATGCAAATAGCAAATAAAAAGATCGTTGAGATGCTCATTGTCTGTTTGCCTTGTCATTTTGATTATGGGATAGCTCCTGTATCATGTGCAAGGGGTACCCCGTTGGCGGTTCTCTATGATACATATGTATTTACTATGACAAGTGCTTACTTGTGACTAAAGTTGAGTAGCATGAGGTTCGGTCTTCGTAAGTAAGGGGCATGAGACTTTAATTTATAACTTGTCAAGCATATCCTCTTAGTTGTGTCACTTTAACCTTAATCACCTAAAGATGCTTATGATAGGGGCAATGAGAGACGAAAGCTAATAAGTACCATAATTTTTGGGAGCTCTTTATGAAACTTGAAATCCCTGCTTCCCTCTGTGAAGGGCCTTTCTTTTACTTTTTAGTTGAGTCAGTCAACCTATTCCCTTCTATCTCAGCAAGTATTTTGAGTTGTTGTGTTTCATGCATTCATATGATGATTTATTCAATCATGTTTCTTATGTTCCTTGTTTGGCACATTTTCTCTTATCTTAGTGTTTACTTCTTTGAAAGCTATCATTGAAAATCAGTTATTTGTGAACTCCAGCAAATTGTCAACTATTCTTCGACCAAGAGCTAAGTTTTCCATTACCAATTATGATTTACTTTATGTATCTTTATTGTGTTTCCTTTACCTATTGCAAGTTAAGTTATATAATAGTGAGTTGTCTTCTATTATGATCTATGTATTGATGAATGTGATGCTTCTTGTCCGTATTCTTTTATCGACTCTTCACTCGAGAAACCTGAGGCCATGTTTATTGAGCTCAGTTTCGCTTGGGGACAAGCGAAGTCTAAGCTTGGGGAGAGTTGATACGTCCATTTTGCATCACTATTCTATATCATAATTTACTATTATTCATTGCTATATTTCATATTAAGAGATGATACTTATGTTATTTCATCTCTTTTTGCATGGTTGATAACTTTTGGAGCATGGACCGTTGCAGTCAGGATTCTGATGGAAAAGGTGCTGTTTGGAGGCAAAATTCATGAAGATCAGAAAATCCGGGAAAATACATGGAAATCCTATTTTTCCAGAAGACGAAGATAGCCAGAAGGAGGAGTGGAGATGGGCCACAGGGGGCCCACACCACCCCCCTGGCGTGGGCCATCCTGGGCCACGCCACAAGGTGGTGTGGCCGCCCTGGTCCACCTCCAGCTCTCCCCTCTGGCGTATATTATCGCCACGCAACCCTAATACCTGGGGAGCGACCACAGAAAGATTCCGCCACCTCTGCGGGGCGGAAAACATCGAGAGAGAAAGATCTCTCCGACAGACAGAATTCTGCCGGGGGAATTCCTTCCCGGAGAGGGGAGATCGTCTCCATCAACACCACCATCAAGCTAGACTTCATCAGGATCACCATCATCATCACCATCATTACCATCATCACCATCATCACCACCATCATCTCGCTGTAACAATTGGGTTGAATCTTGCATAGTTCTTAGGGGAAACTTTCCTAGTGTTGATTACTCTTTGTAGTTGATGCTATTGAGTGGAACCATTGAATTATTGTTTATTTTCAGATTGTTATATATCATTATTCCATCTCTGATCATGATCCATATGTTGTCTTGTGAGTAGTTCATTTAGTTCTTGAGGACATGGGAGAAGTCATGTTGTTAGTAGTGGAATTGTGTTGAGAAAGATTCAATGGTTTGTTAATTAAGTTGTGGTGTACTTCTTCTAGTGGTGTCATGTGAACGTTGACTACATGACACTTCACCTATATGGGCCTAGGGAAATGCATTGTGTATTTGGTTACTAATCGTAGGGGTTGCCAGAGTGACAGAAACCTGTACCCCCGTTAGGAAACCATTGCACAAGGGACATAAGGGTCTTAGAGTTCAAAGCCGTGGTTAGGTTTCTACCTTAATTACTTTCTTGTACTTATGGATGTTTGCAAGGGGTATAATCACAAGTATGTATTAGTCCTAGGAAGGTCGGTACATTAGCACAGGTTCACCCACACAACACTTAGCAAGCTAAAGAAGATTGATCAACTATATGAAGCGAAAGCACTTAACAATATTCCCATGTGTCCTCGAAAACGTTTGGTCTTCTTAAGTAATACAACCGGCTTGTCCTTTGCTGCATAAAAGATTGGGCCACTTGCTGCATTTATTCTTATTGTCTTTTATTTACTCGTACTTTATTTACTTGCATTATCAAAAACCCCTAAAATCCGTTTGCTAAGTATTTGTAGAGAATTCCTGATCCATACCACTAGCCAGCACCTTCTCCTCCTCGTTGGGTTCGACACTCTTACTTATCGAAAATACTGCGATACACCCCCTACACTTGTGGGTCATCACCCCGCAGAGGCGGCGGAATCTTTCTGTGGTCGCCCCCTAGTATTAGGGTTCCGTGGAGATAATATACGCTAGAGGGGAGAGCTGGAGGTGGACCAGGGCGGCCACACCACCTGGTGGCGTGGCCCAGGGTTGCCCGCGCCAGGGGGTGGTGCGGGTCCCCTGTGGCCCATCTCCACTCCTCCTTCTGGCTATCTTCGTCTTCTGGAAAAACAGGATTTTCCATGTATTTTCCTGGATTTTCTGATCTTCGTGAATTTTGCCTCCAAATAACCCCTTTTCCATCAGAATCCTGACTGCAGCGGTCCATGCTCCAAAAGTCATCGACCATGCAAAAACAGATGAAATAACATAAGTATCATCTCTTAATATGAAATATATCGATGAGTAACAGTAAATTATGATATAGAATAGTGATGCAAAATGGACGTATCATGGACTTACAAGCTCCCCTTTCATTTCACACCGACGACATCTGTAAACAAAAGAGCATGATATCAACTAGGTACAATGTACAAGTGCAATGTTGAAAGCGTTCCCCATGACAACATGGTTCTGCTAATCCCCAACATATAAGTGCAAGCATATACAACATAGATGACACAATGGTTCAAGTTTATTAGGGGCAAGAAAAGTAAAGTGTGCCATCAAGTTCGTGAGAGCTTTACTCACTAGTTGACATGTGTATACCCTGCAGGTACTCGAGTTTGGTATATACTGTCCAGCTACGACGGAAGCGCACTGCGTTGCCACGACCCGATGAAGACTTCGAGTGGCCCACGGACTCTCGATTACATGCGAGGCAAGAAGAAGCTTAAAGATAGAAAGTTTAAAGGGAAAACCCTAACCTGTAACCGACTCGACCTGCTACCCGAGACCTAGCCTATCTATATAAAGGCTAGGAGGGGGCGGCAAGGAGGACACACGCAACCCTAGTTTCCACAACTCTTGCCAGATTGCATCTGTGCGCCCCTGTAATCTTCTATTCCTCCATTAATTCCAAGAGCAGACATGCAGGAGTAGGGACCTCTACGAGGCCTGAACCTGGGTAAACCTTGCGTCCCTGTGTGCTTGTTTGCTAGCCGACTGATGCCTCCGGTGCTCCTTCTCCAAAACCCAAGTCCATAACAATGGGCATTGATGAGTTAAACCCTCGTCAATTGGCGCCGTCTATGGGATTTGGGAGTGCTGATGTCACGGCTTCTTTAGCCCCATCAACCGCGATCTACAACTCCGCAACAGTGGAGATTGGCCAGCTCTTTGGTGCGTTCGACTTCACCGTCCATACGCCAGCCACTCGCCTGACTTTCGAGTCCGTGGGCGATGGAATCAGCCTGGCGGTTGGGAGCTTCCGCTTCCAAGTTGGTCAGATGGGCACGCTTCGCATGCCTGACCAGCCAACATCACCTTCGATTGCTCCAGCATCGTGGTTCCCGCCACCAATTGGCACCCTCAGCGAGCTCAACACCTCAGCAGCAACTGAGAGCACGGACAACGACAGAAGTCGCGGATCTGATCTGGGTGACCTAGCAACAGAAGATAGACTCTACGGCTCCGGATCCGAAAGTTGCGGAAGCAACAGCTTCCCCAACCACTTCATGTGCGCCGTCATCAACGCTGGCAACACCAGCGCCAATCGTGAAAATGGTGGCAACGGGTCTGATCCACCCAACGGGGCATACCTAATGGCGGACCACCCAACGGCGACCCCACCAACGGTGGCAATGACGCGCCCGTCAACAATGGAGGGGCAGTCGAACCGCCAACCATGGTGAACGAACACACTGACAAACGTATCGTAATCAGACTCAATGACAATGAATGGGCCCATTGCCGAGAAGCTCTGCGAGGCAATCATCTGCCCCTCGGCACGCCGCAGGACCTACTGATGGGCTACCATTGGCTACTAAAAGAGTACAGATGGAAACTACACACAGTCGCGCAACTCGAAGGGCGTAAAAAGGCGGCGGACGAGTCGAGACTTCGACGGGCTGGGCTCTCCTCCCACGGAGGATCCTCCTCCAAAGGCAATGAGTACGTCGCCAACAAGAGGCAATCTCGAATGGCCCATCTCACCGAGCAACAATGCATAGAAGCTGCAAAAGTCCTCGACTTCAGCTCTATGACAGTCAACACGCGGGGCAACGTGGTCCCAAAGACACCGCAAGATGCGGTGATAGCGGCCACCATGTACCTCCTCAACAACCAGCCGCCGGTTGGAGATCCCCGAGCCGCCATGCACCAATCTACGATCGCGGGCTTGGGGATAATCGAGGCCGCTCTCGATAAAGAGCCGACGCCAGAGCCGAAGAAAGGCAAGGCTCTAGCAAAACGGTATTCCTCGCCCTCGTCCAGTGACGACAGTCACGATCTGTCTTGTAGTCGCCGCTCACGGTGGCACGATCATGATTACGATGCGCGATGACCTCACGCAGCGCAAAATCGACAAATCAAGGGCACGACGTGCTCGTTCGACTGACTCAGAGGACGAAGATGTGGAGCTCTATGGCGCCTAATGCTTCAGCAGAGCTATCAGGCAGAAATGAATGCCCAAGGGGTTCAAGCTCCCATCAGAGAACCCAAAGTTTGACGGTCTACAGGACCCGAAAATCTGGTTGGAGGACCACATCTCCTCCGTCAGGCTCCACGGCGGGAGTCGAAGCATGGCCATGCAATGCCTACAGCTACAGCTACAGGGCGCTGCCCGCGCATGGCTCAGCAATCTCCCGCATGGATCCATTCGCAGCTGGGAAGAGCTGGTCTACAGCTTCGTACGATACTTCAAAGGCACTTACAAAAGGCCTGCATCAACCGAAGAACTAAGGAGTTGCCAGCAAAGGTCGGGCGAATCGCTACGCTCGTACATCCAGAGGTGGTCCATCATCAAGAACTCCACAGAAAACATCTCAGAGGATTACACAATCGACGCATTCAACGGTGGTGTTCGCCACATAGAGCTCAGGGAGGAGCTGGGCCGCTCGAAGCCCAAAACGATTGACCACCTGATGGAAATTGAAATCGGTGGGCAGATGGAGAAGACTCAGTGAAAAACCGCGTTCACTCCGACGACGAAGCGAAACTCGAGCGTAGATGCGATCGCCGAAGCAAGCGTCGAATGCGCATCTACGATGATCGCGATGGCGTCAACATGGTCGCAGCTGGCTACGCCGACAAACGCGACGACAACCGCAACAACGACTATCGCAGCGGTGGATACCGCGACTCCGGGAAACCACATAGGTATGGTGCCGCACTCGCGAAGAGGCACCCGCAACAACAATTGAGGACAAACTGTCCGGGCCGTGCAACGTGCACTTCTACATCGACAAGCACGACGACAAAAAAAATCCAGCCACCTTCTCAAGGACTACCGTGAGTTTCTCAAGCTCCAAGAGGGTTTAGCTCGAATGAATCGCGATGCAATCAACAGGGGCTACGGAGTCGCCCTAGGCGTCGTGGCACATGGAGCTCCTCCACCACCGCCCGCGGCTGCGCCAGTCCAGCACCACGGAAGCGAGCCGTACCCACGGGCCGTAGGCAATATGATGATCCAAAAGGGACGCCCCTCAAATCGGGTGCAGAAGGCCATCACTCGCCAAGTCAACTTGGTGACAAACTCCCCGCCCTCCACCACTGAGTACCTCAGTGGAAGCGACTCATGCATCACTTTAGACAAGCGCGACCACCCGCGCCAAGTCCCTCGTCCAGGCCACTGTCCCCTCGTACTTGAGGTACAAATCAGAGGTTTCGACATGAGTCACGTCTTCATGGATGGTGGAAGCGGCATTAACCTCATGTTCGCAAGTACCTTGCGTGCAATGAGGATCCCTCTGACGTGTCTAGAGGTCTCGGACACGATGTTCCACGGCATCATCCCAGGCAAGGGCATATATCCCCTAGGCAAAATCAACCTCGACATCATCTTTGGCACACCAAAAACTTTCGACGCGAACGCATCAACTTCGAAGTCGTCGACTGGCCTTCCCAGTACCACTGCATCCTCGAACGCATCGCGTTTGCTAGGTTCATGGCACTACCGCACTACGCCTACCTGCAGATGAAAATGCCAGGTCCAAACAACATCATCACAATCAACGGGAGCTTCGAGAGGTCCGACAGCTGCGACAGGGAATTCAACAGAATCTCCCAGTCCTTCGGCATGCAGGAGGAGCTCGCAAGATTGAAGGAGTCGACAGACAACAGTCTGCCTCCCCTGAGCCGGCCAAGTTCACCAGACCTGTCCTTCGACTCATCGGTGCACACGAAGAAAGTCCAAGTCCACCCATCGAACCCGACCAAGATGACCCTCATCGCCAACAACTTGAGTTCCGCATAGGAACTCGCGCTCGTCGAATTCCTCTGTGAGCACTGGGAAATCTTCGCCTGGTGTCCAGCGGACATGCCAGGGGTTCCCAGGGAATTCGCCGAGCATGTAGTCAATGTCAACCTAGACGCAAGGCCAGTCAAGTAGACAATTCGGCGACTGTCTGAACCAAGAGCAAAGGCGGTCGGAATGGAGATCAATAGACTCCTCAACGCCAACTTCATACGCGAGATCAAGGAAAGCACTTGGCTCACTAACACGGTGCTGGTGCCTAAAAAAGACACGGATATCCTGCGGATGTGCGTGGACTTCACCTCCTTGAATAAGCACTGCCCAAAGGACCACTTCCCGCTACCGCGAATCAACCAAATTATCGACTCCACCGCGGGATGTGAGCACCTCTGCTTCCTCGACGCCTACTCAGGCTATAATCATATTCGAATGAAGGAGGAAGATCAAGAGAAAATGGCGTTTACAATGCCTTTCAGTGTGTTCTGCTACAACACAATGCCCTTCGGGCTAAAAAATGCAGGAGCCACCTATCAGCGATGCATGCAGGCTTGCCTCAAGAATCAAATTGGTCGCAACATCCAAGTCTATGTTAACGACATCATCATCAAGACCAAAAAGGAAGCCTCGCTAACCGATGATTTACGCGAGACCTTCGCCAACCTCGACCGCTCTCGGATCAAGCTCAATCCGGACAAATGCGCCTTCGGCGTACCATCTGGGCAGCTACTCCGGTATCTCATCTTCGCAAGAGGAATTGAGGCGAACCCGAAGAAAATAAAAGCCATACTGGCCATGGAGAAGCCGAAGAATGTAAGAGGCGTCCAATAGCTGGCTGAGCGAATCGCGGTGCTCAGTCGATTCATCAGTCGAATGGGCGAAAAGGCACTGCCTTTCTACCAACTTCTCTGCAAAGCTAACAAGTTCGAATGGACGGATGAAGCGCAAGAAGCATTCGAAGAACTTAAATGTCTACTATACACTTCGCTAGTACTAGTGACTCCACGCGAAAAAGAGCCACTATTGCTCTACATATCCGCCACCAACCAGGTAGTCAGCACGGTGCTCGTGGTAGAACGTGCCAAAGAAAACAAAGTCCACGGAGTGCAGCGCCCAGTCTACTACCTCAATGAGGTGCTCACGCCAACAAAGCAGCGGTACCCGTACTACCAGAAGCTGGCATATGGTGTCTTCATGACAGCCAGGCGACTGCGCCACTACTTCTAGGAGCATCCAATCGTGGTGGTCAATGACGCCCCGCTTGGACATATCCTCAACAACCTTGACGCCACCGGACGAGTCGCGCTTTGGGGAATCGAGCTGTTTCCACGAGACATTACATACAAGAAGCGCGACGCGATCAAGTCAGAAGTCCTCCCTTATTTCCTCGTGCACTGGATGGAGAACTAGCTCCCCGAAAAGCCAGATATGTCCTATCTCTGAACAATGCACTTCGATGGGTCCAAACGAATGGACGGGGCTGGCGCAGGTGTCATACTGACATCGCCCTGGGGGGACAAGCTGAAATACATTCTGCGAATGCAGTTCACTGCTTCCAACAATGAAGCTGAGTATGAGGCCCTGCTGCACGGGATGCGGATGGTGAAAGCCTGTGGCGCTAAGAGGCTCATCATCTACGGCGGCTCCAAACTGGTGGTGAACCAAATGATGCACGAGTGCGACGCGCTGAACGACAACATGATCACCTACCGCAACCTCTACGACACACTCGAAGGGGACTTCAATGGTTGCGAACTACGGCACGTAGGCCGCAAAAGCAATGAAGAGGCAGATGCACTCGCCAACATTGGCTCCACCTGCGCCCCCATACCACCTGGGGTATTTCTCGAGCGTATCTACGAACGCTCCATCAAGCCAAAGGCCGCTGAGAAGAAAACAAGTGCAACAACGGACTCGGGGGCTACACCACCCGATGAGCCAATGGCACTCGACGACCTGGAGCTTAACACAGGACTCGAATGACCAATGGGTGTCATGATGATCGAGCCATCTTGGACTCAACCCTACATCACATACCTTCTTAGCAAGAGGCTGCCGGACGACCCGGCAGACGCGCGACACATTGCGCGGCAATCCAAGGCATTCTCCATCATCAACGATGAACTATACAAGCGCAACATCAAAGGAGTACTCCAGCGGTGCGTCTCCAACACAGACGGAAGGGCCGTCCTCCTCAACATCCATGAAGGGACATGCGGGCACCATGCAGGCAGTCGCGCCCTTGTCGCCAAAGCTCTACGAGCTGGATTCTACTGGCCCATGGCCATGCGCGACACCAAAGATATCGTCCAGCGATGCAATGCTTGCCAGCGATTCGCGGATAAACCGCACGCACCTGGTGCAGAACTCCGGCCAATACCATTGGCTTGGCCCTTTGCGCAATGGGGACTCGACATGGTCGGCACGCTCCCAAAGTCCTCGCGAGGAGGATATGTCTACCTCCTGGTCGCAGTTGACAAATTCACCAAGTGGATAGAGGCCATGCCGGTGACAAACCTGTCAGGAGCCAGTGCCGTCAAATTCATCGAATCCATTGTCTATCACTTCGGAGTGCCACACAGCATCATCACGGACAATGGAACAAACTTCACCTCCAAGGAGTTCTAGGGTTTCTGTGAAAAACTGGGAATCAACATTAGCTATGCCTTCATAGCTCATCCACAAACCAACGGTCAAGTCGAAAAGGCCAACGGCCTCGTCTGCGGTGGAATCAAGAAGCGACTCCTTCGACCACTCGAGCAAGCCGTCGGGTGTTGGCTAGACGAGCTGCAGTCCGTACTTTGGAGCCTGTGCATAACCCCAAATAGCGCCACGGGATACACCCTGTTCTTCATGGTGCACGGTGCTGAAGCAGTACTACCCCCAGAAGTACACTTTAAAGCCCCACGGGTGGTCGCGTACAGCGAGCAGGAGTCCACACTCGCACTCGAAGACTCCGTCGATCTCCTTGACGAGGCACGGGACATCACAGTAGAAAGATCGATGATCTACCAGCAGAACCTGCGCAACTACCACAGTAGAAGGCTACGCCCCAGATCCTTCGTCGAAGGGGACCTGGTCCTGCGACTGAAGCAGCAAGGGCACCTCAACCACGAGTCCCCTTGGGAAGGACCATACGTGATTACAGAAGTAATCCCAGGTGGCGCCTATCGCCTTAAAGATTTTGAGACAGGAGTCGCATACTCCAACCCCTGGAACGTCCCGCAGCTACGGCGCTTCTACCCCTAGTTGTTTTTTTTTCTTTTCATTACAAATAAGGCTATTCAGCCAAGCTACTTAGCCACACATTGTACCTCGTACTGATTCTGTGAATAAATAAAGCTAAGTGCCCCGAAACTCTGTATTTTCCTCATTTTTCTAGCAATTCTATCACTCGGGGGCTACGCCACCCTTTACACCCTCGTTCTACGAACAAGTCGCAGTATCCTGAGTAGCTGACACAACAAGAATCGAACCCTTGATACAACACCAACCCAGTTGCAACGTGATGTCTACGCACTTCTATTCTTGTAGAAAATTGTTGGGCCTCCAAGTGGAGAGGTTTGTAGAACAGCAGCAAGTTTTTCCTTAAGTGGATCACCCAAGGTTTATCGAACTCAGGGAGGAAGTGGTCAAAGGTATTCCCTCTCAAGCACCCCTGCAATCAAGATACAAGAAGTCTCTTGTGTCCCCAACACACCCAATACACTTGTCAGGTGTATAGGTGCACTAGTTCGGCGAGGAGATAGTGAAATACAAGTGGTATGGATAATTATAAGTGGTAACGGTGATAGAAAATAACTTGATGGCGTGGAAGAAACTAAAGGAAAACTGAAATAAAGATGGAACCAAGCAAACATGTAACAGATCTAGTAGCAAACGGTGTTTCAATGCTTAGAAACAAGGCCTAGGGATCATACTTTCACTAGTGAACACTCTCATATAAATATCTTCTCTTTATGATACTACTCTTAACTACTCTTCGGTTGGACACTTTAATCGATGGTAGGGCTATAACATCACACCTCAAAGTAAGCCTTTCCCATCTAGAAAACCCCACACTGTCACCTTGAGTACTAGATGAGTCCAACAAACACCACAATTTCATAAAGACATCCAACTCCAAATATAACTCATAACAAGTATTTGTAATCTCTAGCCTAAGTGACCATGGTGAGCACGCTGTCACTTTCACACACATGGGGAGATCAGAGATTCATTAAAGCACTTGAGTAGCAGAATAGATCTATAGATTACAAGCTCATGATCTCAGTAAGATCATGCATAGAGAGAGAGATGAACACATAGCTACCGGTAGAACCCTTAGCCTCGAGAGAGAACTAATCCCTCCTCATCATGGGAATCAGCAATGGTGATGGATATGGTGGTGGAGATCGATGGAGATGGCTCCGGGGGCACTTCCCCGCCCCGGCAGGGTGCCGGAATAGAGACTTCCTGTCCCCCGAATCTCCTTTTCGGTGGTGGCGGTGCTGCGGAACTTTTCGTGACTAGAGGCTTGACTCTCTAGGGTTTTGGTGTCGGGAGGCTTCTTATAGGCCAGAGGGCAAGGTCGGTGGAGTGCCAGGGGGCCCACACCACCTGGTGGCGCGGGTAGGGCTAGCCCGCGCCTAGGGGGGGTGGCCAGGCCCTGGCCCTCCTCCGTCTCGTATTCTGGCTCCGTGAGTCTTCCGGTAAAATAGGAACTTTGGCTTTTGTCCCGTCCAATTCCGAGAATATTGATTTTCTGACTTTCCTGGAACCAAAAACAGCAGAAAACAGGCAACTGGCACTGTTGCATCTTATTAATAGGTTAGTCCAAGAAATCATATCAAAAGTACTCCAAAGTTGGAATAAAACATAAGAAAGTAGATAAAACCAAGCATGGAACATAAAAAATTATAGATACATTTGCAATGTATCAACATCCCCAAGCTTAACTCCTGCTCTTTCTCGAGTAGGTAAGTGATAAAAAGAAAGAATAATTTTTGAGGTGACATGCACCATCAAAGACTTGATCAAAGTATTTGTAAAACATTCAAAGCTGGGATCATAGTACTTCAATCATAACATGAAAGACAAAGTTCTAGAAATAAGACAAACAAACTATGATGCAACATGAAAAGGCACAAACAAAAGACTCATGAATAACAATGCTTTGCAAGACGTTTGTTTGTTTCACATAAAGAAAACATAGTATAATAGTATTCAGCTTGTCCCTCAATAGAGTAGCAAATATAAATGCATAGGACACCTTCAAAGTTCATAAGAGTGACTAGATACAATAGTTTAAAACAAGCAATATCAAGTGATGCATCAATCAAATAGTCTTGGGACAATGAACATAGAACTAAGAATGGCCACTATGCTCTCAAAGTACGTGCATAAAGATAGAAGGTGGAGACTCAATATAATGGTGGAAGAAAAGCCTTTGTAAAAGGAAGTAGGGATTCAAGTCTCATAAAGAGCTTCCAAAAATTATGGTACTTATAGCTTTCAGCTCTCATTGCCCCGATCATAAGCATCTTGAAGGTGATTAAGGTTAAAGTGAACAAACTATGGTGTACATGCTTGACGAAGTATAAGTCAGAAATCTCATGTCCCTTGTATACGAGGGCCGCTCCTCGTGCTACTCAAGTTTAGTCACCGGTAAGTTCTTGTCATCGTAAGTACATGTGTATCATAGAGAAATGCCAACGGGGTACCCCTTGCCTGATGATATGGAAGAATCCCCATATCAAAATGACAAGGCAAGCAGACAATGAGCATCTCAACATTCTTCTTATTTACCATGGGAATATGGTGCTTTTTTCTCTCTTTCCTCTTTTCATAGTATCTCTTTTTTTATTTTCTCTATTTTTCTCAATATAGGACTCTTTTTTATAAGAAGAATGCTTCATAGACAACTCATTATGGTTACGCTGCAGGTTTCCACCATGTCAGCATGGATTAGACCAGCGGCCCAGGCGTTTCTCTAACACATATACATAACTCCATGGACTTACAAGCTCCCCTTTCATTTCACACCGACGACATCCTATACAAAAGAGCATGATATCAACTAGGTACAAGTACCAAGTGCAATGTTGAAAGCGTTCCCCATGAAAGCATGATTCTACTAATTCCCAACAAATAAGTGCAAGCATATACAACATAGAAGACACAATGGTTCAAGTTTATTAAGGGCAAGTAAAGTAAAGTGTGCCATCAAGTTCGTGAGAGCTTTAATCACTAGTTTTCTCATAACAAGTTTAATTTGGAAGGTAAACAAAAGCATGAATATACTTGAAATAGCATAAGCTAGTAGGTAGGTATGGTGGACTCTTTGGAATAACTTGGTTTAAGGAGTTTGGATGCATGAGTGGAACTCATACTTGGTTGTGGAGGCTAGCAAAAGACTGGGAGCGACAAGCTAAGAGAGCAATAATGGCCATAATCATGCAGAGCGACAAAACATCATTGATCAAAGCATAAAGTGATACTACAAGTTGAAAACTAAAGGATCATAAAGGCTATGGTGACTTGAGATAGTCATAACATGGTGTGAGCATGCGCTAAGTCAACCCAAATAAAGCATCAAAGGAGAATACCACTATACTATGCTTTAATATGCTAAAACAACGCATGATTCATCCAAGGCACATTAAGCAATCTCAATTGTTTATAACAAGTCATGCTACAACAAAGAATACTAAGCATAAGGCTAAAACAATATCAAGCATGGCATGACAAAGCATATGCCACAGTAAAAAACAAGCTCTTTTTACCACATAAGTATGAACTTTCCTACTCTTTTCCAAACCAAACCAAACTATTTGCAAACCAATGCATGAAAGAGGGGGTCCAACCAATTTATTCAGCAAACTAAGAAAACCAAGAAAATGAAAAACAAAATGAAAACGAAAAAGAATACGCTCCAAGGACAACACAACTGTGCATGAAACAATAAAAATGAAGCGTTTGGAAGAAACTTGGGATTTTTATTGATGAAGAAGGGGATGCCTTGGGCATACCCAAGATTTGACGCTTGTACTTCTTGGATATTTCTTGGGGTGACACGTGTGGCATCCCCAAGCTTGAGCTTTAGTCCATCATTCATCTCATTACTCATTCCTTCCATACACCTGAAAATTTTCCTTCATACAAAACTTCACACAATCTTTATTAGCAACATTAGTGCACTCAAGATAAATAAGTCTTAAGGTTCAGTTCTAACACCAAATAAACTTCCATTGGAACACTAGCTACTGTAACACTTCCCTCAAAAAGCTCAATTCCCCAAAAGAACTCAAGAAGGAACCAACAAGAAGCAAATGCAGAAAATGGCAGAAATCTGTCAAAACAGACCACCAGGGAAAGACGAATTTTTTCAAGACCTTCTGTTGCTCAAATCAAAAAGTGTTGAACAAACGAAAGTTAGATAACAACCTGGGGCAGAAGCAAAAAAATTCACGCCTCAAAATGACGTACAGAGATTTTACACGAATTTTTACGGTGAAACACAGAAATCTGTTTCGGGATAGCAACTTTCCCAATCATTACTTCTCTCTAATTAGAGGTTACTCTTGGCACAAAAAGCAAAATAAAAAGGATAAGGAGCGGTTATTACAGAGGTAATAACTTCCAAGACTCATCGAAAACTTTTGGGTTATCTCCCAATAAGTACTTTTCTTTAACGCCTTTAAGTTAGGCATGATAGTTTGAGAAGATGCTCACATAAGAAATATGAATTGAGAGTAAAAGAGAGCATCAAGAAGCAAATATAAAACACATTTAAGCCTAACCCACTTCCTATGCATAGGAATCTTGTAAAGAAACAAGTCATGAAAGCACAAAGCAATAATCATAGGAAAGCAAAACAAGTGTAACTTCCAGACTTTCAACATAAAGAGGGGAAACTTAATATTATTGAGATGCATAAGACCATGTTTCCCTCTCTCATAATAAATTTCAGTAGCATCATGAATAAAATTAACAATATAACTATCACATAAAACATTCTTATCATGAGCCACATGAATAAAAGAATTAATACTCCCCACATAAACATAGTCATTCTTATTAATTATAGTGGGAGCAGATTCAACAAAATAGCTATCATTATTATTCTCATCACCATAATCATCAAATATAGGAGGCATATTGTAATCATAATTACTTTTGTCCTCAATAGTAGGTGGACTGAAAATATCATACTCATCATTGTAATCATCCTATATTGGAGGCTTAGTATCATCAAAGTAAATTTTCTCCTCTATGCCTAGGGGACTAAAAAGATCATTCTCATCAAAACCAGCTTCCCCAAGCTTAGACTTTTCCATAGCATTATCAATAATGGTTTCCAAAGAATTCATACTAACAATATTTCTATTAGCATGCAAATAAAGTTCCATAGGTTTTTTAATTTTCTCTTCAAACACTTCATGTCCTAACTCAAGATAAATACTATAAAGCTCTCTAATTTTGTTGTTGTTTTCCATTAAGCCTAACTAGTGAAAACAAGAAAAAAAAGACAAAATTGCAGAATCTAAAGGAAATAACTTCGAGCACTCACACCAGAAAATAGGCGTTTTCCGTGGAAGGTTTTTCTTCTTTAATCCTCTGGTTTGAATACCTTTTACCTTTCCTCCCCAACAACGGCGCCAGGAAATAGCTTGATGTCTACGCATTTATATTCTTGTAGACAGTTGTTGGGCCTCCAAGTGCAGAGGTTTGTAGAACAGCAGCAAGTTTTCCCTTAAGTGGATCACCCAAGGTTAATCGAAATCAGGGAGGAAGTGGTCAAAGGTATTCCCTCTCAAGCAACCCTGCAATCAAGATACAAGAAGTCTCTTGTGTCCCCAACACACCCAATACACTTTTCAGGTGTATAGGTGCACTAGTTTGGCGAAGAGATAGTGAAATACAAGTGGTATGGATAATTATAAGTGGTAACGGTGATAGAAAATAACTTGATGGCGTGGAAGAAACTAAAGGAAAACTAAAATAAAGATGGAAGCAAGCAAACATGTAACAAATCTAGTAGCAAACAATGTTTCAATGCTTAGAAACAAGGCCTAGGGATCATACTTTCACTAGTGAACACTCTCATATAAATATCTTCTCTTTATGATACTACTCTTAACTACTCTCCGGTTGGACACTCTAATCGATGGTAAGCTATAACAACACACCTCAAAGTCCATATTTCCCATCTAGAAAACGCCACACTGTCACCTTGAGTACTAGATGAGTCCAACAAACACCACAATTTCATAAAGAAATCTAACTCCAAATATAACTTATAACAAGTATTTGTAATCTCTAGCCTAAGTGCCACCATGGTGAGCACGCTGTCACTTTCACACACATGGGGAGAGCAAAGATTCATTAAAGCACTTGAGTAGCAGAATAGATCTATAGATTACAAGCTCATGATCTTAATAAGATCATACATAGAGAGAGAGATGAACACATAGCTACCGGTAGAACCCTTAGCCTCGAGAGAGAACTACTCCCTCCTGATCATGGGAATCAGCAATGGTGATGGAGATGGTGATGGAGATCGATGGAGATGGCTCCGAGGGCACTTCCCCGTCCCGGTAGGGTGCCGGAACAGAGACTTTCTGTCCCCCGAATCTCCTTTTCAGTGGTGGTGGTGCTGCGGAACTTTTCGTGGCTGGAGGCTTGAGTCTCTAGGGTTTTGGTGTCGGGAGGCTTCTTATAGGCCAGAGGGCAAGGTCGGTGGAGTGCCAGGGGGCCCACACCACCTGGTGGCGCGGGTAGGGCTAGCCCGCGCCTGGGGGGGGGGGTGGCCAGCCCTGGGCCTCCTCCGTCTCGTATTCTGGCTCCGTGAGTCTTCCGGTAAAATAGGAACTTTGGCTTTTGTCCCATCCAATTCCGAGAATATTGATTTTCTGACTTTCCTGGAACCAAAAACAGCAGCAAACAGGCAACTGGCACTATGGCATCTTGTTAATAGGTTAGTCCAAGAAATCATATGAAAAGTACTCCAAAGTTGGAACAAAACATAAGAAAGTAGATAAAACCAAGCATGGAACATCAAAAATTATAGATACATTTGCAATGTATCACAACGCACCTGATAGGTTGGCAAGGTGCTGAGATAAAATAAGTCAGGCTAACGAAAAGAATAGCAGAGTACAAATACACCCGCAAAACATATAAGCTAGCAAGCTCTTTACATATCAATATAAATCTATTACATCCAGCATATACATAGGAACTTTACAACACTGGCACACTTATGTGCAGGATACAGGATAAACTACTGCTGCAGCAGAAGAACATTTGTCTGTTCCTCAAAGAAGTCGACAATTTCTTCTGCTGGACGATCCACCACCTGATAATGGGAACCATGTTCCAGGTTGAACCTGCCGGCAGAGTCGGTGGTCCAACTACAACAGCTGCAATGTTTACATTAGGCCTGTGCAGTCACACCAGCGACAAAGCAGCCTTGGCACCAGCCACTAACTGCTGCCGCACGCACTCACGAACTGCACTCAAATCCTTAAACTTAGCCAGGAGAGCCAATAGGCTCGAAGGGACGACGTCTAGCGGAAACATCGTCTGGTAGATATTCCTCAGGCATGATTGCGCTTTCTTTAGAAAGTGGAGCACTCGAGAAGCACGATCCTGAAGGGTCGCAAGTGCAATCGCGTGATCATGGTCCACCCAAAAATACCCACTTGCCTGAAGTTGTTCCTGGGTCAGGTCGTTCATTCGGATGGCGATCCTGTCTTTCTCATCCTGCGGATGACGAGCACTGATAACTACACCAAGCAAAAAAGGCGACATATGAAGATAAGGAACTATCGTGACTGACTACAAGAAAAGATAAGAGGGCAGGAAGCTCACACTTGAAGTGATCGCCCAACCGTGTCACATCCTCCAGTAGATATTGCTCTCGAGCGGTAGCCTTCTCTGCCCTTGACTTCCATACATCCGCGTTACCGCGAAGGACAGGCAACTCACGTTCCAGCTGCTTAACGCGATCGTGTAGTTGCGAAAGCAGGGACAACTCATCCACCCTGGAACGTGACTGCGCCAAGGTCTCATCAGCGGATGGCGGATCCCGAGGATCCCTCGAAGGACCACTCGACGTACCCTATCACAAGCCAAGCAAGAGCGAATAAGGGACCAAGCAATACACGGACAAACGCTCAAGTGCATTCAAACATGACAAAAGTATCAATAGAGACACTCGGCCAACGACATGTTTTCAACAAAAGGAGTCAAGCTATCAATTATTACATATATAACTACTGAGGAGCAGCCTGCTTCTACGACTTGGACTTCGGCTTCAGGGGCCTCATCGAGTCCGTGGCAGTCTCGGACGCCACCGATTTCCCGCCAGCCCCTGATGCCACAACCTTCGCCGCCTTCTTGGCTCGCTACAGCTCCTCGGAATACTTGGCGACCGTGTTGATGAGTTGCGGCCCATACTTGCCGCAGACAGTTGCAAAAGGAGCAAAAACTACCTGTTGACCATCTGCACCGACGGGAACCGCCTTGGAGACTACAGCAGGATCCACCTCCACGCCATGGGCTTGCACCATTGTGAGTGCCATGGAAGCGCCAACCGCACGCTGCGATTACCTGAAGTCCGAGGATACCTCTAGTGAGGGACTCCACCAGGTCCTCCAAGTTCTCAATCAGCTCAGCCTTGGGCGTTAGCTCCTCGCGGATGTGACTGAGCACAACCTTGGCCTTAGTTAGCGTCCCCTGAAGGGAAGCGCTGCGGTCCTTGACTGCCGCGACGACGCCTGCCAAAGCATCATCTCGACGAAGTGCCTGGCCATCGAAACTCAGACCGCCAGCATCTACATAGAGCAAAGAATCAACACAATAACAAGATATCGAAGAAAGAAACAATGAAAATCCAGACGAAAAAAATACCTGAAAGAGACTTGGCAATAGAGATGAGCTGTTCTTCGAACAACTTTTCCCTCTCAGCGATGGAGCCGCACACATCTTCTTTGCGTTTCCGCGATTCATCCAGCGGAGCGACTGCCTCGTCGTGACTCCTCACTGCCGCAACAAGCGTCTTTTCAAGAGAAGCAGCGTCGTGAAGAAGTTCGTTATGCTCAGTTGCAAAAATACAAGATGGATCATCAGTCGAATGTGTAAAATCTCACAAGAATGGAGAAAAGGAAGCAAATACTAACCTTCAACGACGCGATGGAGATTGTCTAGCATTGTGTGTTGTCGACCCACCGCAAGTACCTGCTCTGCCAAACGAGCAGCTTCCTTCACAATGAGCTGCCTCAGAAGAAAAATAAAGGATCAGTAGATAGCATGGATCACAAATTCGACTGCAAAACAAAATCACACTTACATGCTCCTCCAGAGACTCTGAAGACGATTGCCGCGCAGTCATCCGGACAACCATCTGCTGATCCCGAACATGTGGAGAACTCGATGAGTTGTGCCCGGAGTGGGCCGCCAATGGAGGAGAGGAAGATCGTTCAGCCACTTCCTTGGCCTTGGAGTCCATGACTCCGGATTCCTTCAAAAATTGGACGTCGCCAGAAGACGATGACGCCGGTTGACTACGAAACAAAATCCAGCATCAGGAAATGCAACTCCAAAAGGAACCAAGATGAGAGTTGTAGACTTACCAGTCAAATTTATCAAAGTCGAAGGTTTGCTCCTCCGGAGATCTTAGCCATCAACACCACCATCAAGCTGGACTTCATCAGGATCATCATCATCATCATCATCATCACCAGCACCATCATCACCATCATCATCTCGCTGTAACAATTGGGTTGAATCTTGCATAGTTCTTAGGGGAAACTTTCCCGGTGTTGATTACTCCTTGTAGTTGATGCTATTGAGTGGAACCATTGAATTATTGTTTATGTTCAGATTGTTATACATCATTATTCCATCTCTGATCATGATCCATATGATGTCTTGTGAGTAGTTTGTTTTGTTCTTGAGGACATGGGAGAAGTCATGTTGTTAGTAGTGGAATTGTGTTGAGAAAGATTCAATAGTTTGATATTTAAGTTGTGGTGTACTTCTTCTAGTGGGGTCATGTGAACGTCGACTACACGACACTTCACCTATATGGGCCTAGGGGAATGCATTGTTTATTTGGCTACTAATCGTAGGGGTTGCCGGAGTGACAAAAACCTGAACCCCCGTTAGGAAACCATTGCACAAGGGACATCAGGGTCTTAGAGTTTAAAGCTATGGTTAGGTTTCTACCTTAATTACTTTCTTGTACTTTCAGATGTTTGCAAGGGGTATAATCACAAGTATGTATTAGTCCTAGGAAGGTCGGTACATTAGCACAGGTTCACCCACACAACACTTAGCAAGCTAAAGAAGATTAATCAACTATATGAAGCGAAAGCACTTGACGATATTCCCATTTATCCTCGAGAATGTTTGGTCATCTTAAGTAATACAACCGGCTTGTCCTTTGCTAAAGAATGGATTGGGCCACTTGCTGCATTTATTCTTATTGTCTTTTATTTACTCGTACTTTATTTACTTGCTTTATCAAAAACCCCTAAAAATCCGTTTGCTAAGTATTTGCAGAGAATTCCTGATCCATACCACTAGCCAGCACCTTTAGCTCCTCGTTGGGTTCGACACTCTTACTTATCGAAAATACTGCGATACACCCCCTATACTTGTGGGTCATCAAGACTATTTTCTGGCGCCGTTGCCGAGGAGTGAAGCACTATTGGAGAGTGGAACTGGTAAAGGAAACTTCTACTGTGAGTATTGTTTATTTCTGTTAGTTGCTTTATTTTCAATATGCAAAATTCGCTGAGTTTCTTATTTCGTAATGCTACTACCACTGCTAAGGTAGTAGATGAACCAACACCTACTGAGAATGATACTTTTAAAATACCTACAAGAATTATTGATCGTGTTATGGATAACTACTATGTTGGGGATGGAACTGTCCATCCCGGTGATCATTTGCTCTTTATACACGAATTATGCAGGTTGTTCAAGTGTGTAGGTATTACAACAGATCAAGTTAAGAAGAAGTTATTCTCATTATCACTAAAATGAAGAGCTGAGGAATGTTTTAAGCTGCTGAAGAATGGTCAAGCTCTTGAATGGAAGGAAATAGTACCTCTTTTTTATTCAAAATTTTATCCTCCTAGTGAGATTTTATAAAGATCGGAATCAAATATACAATGTTTGGCCTCTTGATGGAGAGAGTACAGCTCAATCTTGGGGGTGATTGAAGTTACTAATGCTCAAATGTCCCATTCATGAGCTCCCCAACAATATTATTATCAATAACTTTTATGCAAGGCTTTCTCCTCATGATAAGGATTTACTGGATGCCACTTGTGCTGGATCATTCACTCGCATGGAAGAAGAAGTTAAATGGGATCTTCTGGACCGTATTCAAGACAATGCTGAAGCATGGGAGAATGACAAAGGAAGAAAGTCAGGTATAAATTATGATTATGAATGCATTGAATCTTTTATGGGAACTAATGACTTTCAAAATATTAAAAATGCTTATGGTCTAGACTCTCAAGCTATTGCAACTTATTTTAAGGCTTTTGCTTCCTATATTGAAGTGCCTAAAAAGAAGTGGAATAAGTATCATGAACCATATAAAGATGTTGCTAAGAGTGTTCTTGCTAGAAATACTGAAGTTTATACTCCTAATCATGTTTCACCTGAGCCTTACATTGAGAAAATGCCTTTACCAGTTGAGATAAAGGAACATTCTATGATGGCTTGTATGGTTAATGAAAGAACAAATAAAGCTACTGAAGCTGATAAACAAATGGATGATAAACCTATAATAGCAAATGTGAAAGATTTTGTCACTAAATATGTAGAAGGAGGACACACTATTCTTTGTAAGGATACCTCTAATATTGTTTCACAAAGTAGTGTTATGAGAGCTAGTTGTCAACACCCGGATTTTTAATCCTAGATGCCCGTTATGCCATACCTCGCAATCCCAGGATTACCATTTTTGCGAGACATAACGGATTGGATATCACAGTACATCATCCATTACAAACCATACATAAGGTCTGATACATTGCAAATGTATCTATAATTTTTGATGTTCCATGCTTGGTTTTATCCACTTTCTTGTGTTTTGTTCCAACTTTGGAGTATTTTTCTTATGATTTCTTGGACTAACCTATTAACAAGAGCCACAGTGCCAACTACTTGTTTTCTGCTGTTTTTGGTTCCAGGAAAGTCAGAAAATGAATATTCTCGGAATTGGACGAGACAAAAGCCAAAGTGCCTATTTTTCGGACATCAAGTGCCAGAATACAAGACGGAGAAGGGCAGGGGCCGGCCACACCACCTGGCAGCGCGGCCAGGCTGGGCCCGCGCCAGGGGGTGGTGTGGTGGCTCCCGGCACCCCCTCGGCCTCTCCTTTCGCCTATATATTGCCCTAGGTACGAAAACCCTAAGGACCCGATCAAAAATCCACGAAAGAGTCTGTAGCCGCCGTCATCTCCATCCCAAGATCGGGAGGGATCTGAAGCTCTTCCCGGCACCCTGCCGGAGAGGGGAATTCACCCTGGAGGCCTTCTTCATCACCATGCAAGCCTCTGGTGTGATGCGTGAGTAGTTCATCCTTGGACTACGGATCCATGTAGTAGCTAGATGGCTGGTTCTCCTCCTTTGTGCTTTCATGTTTAGATCTTGTGAGCTCCATTCATGATCAAGATCATCTATTTTTAATTCTACATGTTGTGTTTGCGGGGATCCGATGGATATTGAGATGCTATTTCAGATTGATTATTGATTCTATCATGTCTTTGTTATTTGTGATCTTGCATGCTTTCCGTTGTTAGTAGCTATCTTGGCCAAGTAGATGCTAGCAACTCCAAGAGTTAGTATTTATGCTCGATAGTGGGTTCATGCCTCTGGTAATCTGGGGCAATGACAGAAATCTCTAAGGTACTACATGTGATGTTGCTACTAGGGAGAAAACAACAATCCTTTGTTCATAGAACAATCGTATTGTTTACTTTACACGCAGTTCGTAAAGCAAAAATCTGTTGCTTGCAACTTAATAGTGGAGGGGGTTCGGATGATAGCTTGAAGGTGGATTATTAGTCATAGATGCAGTTGGATGGCGGTCTATGTATAATGTTGTAATGCCCAATCAAGTCTCAAAGGATTCAAGATGATTAGTATATGCATGTATTTCTTTCTCGATGTTTGTCAATTGCCCCGCTGTAATTTGTTCAACCAGCATGTTATCTATCTAAGGAGAGCCACCTCTAGTGAACTATGGATCCCGGTCCTTTTTCTTTACATACAATCTACAACTATTTACTTCTTTGTGTTTACTTTCTGCAAACTTTCACTTCTTTCCATTCGATACGTTTAATCCTTTGTTTTCCGCAAAACACGGTGAGATTGACAACCTCATCGCAAGTTGGGGACAAAGTTATGTGGTTGTGTTGTGCAGGTCTCCATGTTGCTACTAGCACCGGTGGTGCGCCCTGCCAAAGCTCAGCTAGTAACACCTTTGAGGTGTTTCCTTGCTCCTACTGGTTCCATTAAACCTTGGTTTCATAACTGAGGGAAACTTCCTGTTGTGCTCATCATACCTTCCTCTTGGGGTTCCCAACGAGCTCTACATCAACACCACGCACCAAGCACTTTTCTGGGCGCCGTGCATTGAGCCATCAAGCGATTTTCTGGCGCCGTTGCCAGGGAGTCAAGGACATCTTCACAAGGGGAGTCCCTCATAACCAATCTCTTTACTTTGTTGTTTTTGTTTTGCTTAGTTTCTTTTTGCTTTGCTTGCTTGTTTTGTTCTTCAAAAACTCAAAAAAATTAGTTTTACTTGTTTGCTTTCTTATTCAAAAACACACAAAAAACTAGTTTTACAAGTTTTCTTTCTTATTTGAAAACCTAAAAAAATGACTACTCTTGAAAACACTAAGTTGTGTGACTTCACTAGCACCAACAACAATGATTTTATGAGCACACCTATTGCTCCACCTGTGGCTGAAAATACTTTCTTTGAGATAAAACCTGCTTTGCTCAATCTTATTATGAGAGAACAATTTTCTGGTATTGGTAATGAAGATGTTGCTTCCCATCTAAATAACTTTGTTGAACTTTGTGAGATGCAAAAGCATAGGGATATAGATGGTGATATATTAAACTGAAATTGTTTCCTTTCTCTTTGAGAGGAAAAGCTAAAGAATGTTGAATTCCTTAACTAGGAACAGTATTGATTCTTGGACTAAGTGCAAAGATGCTTTTATTGGAAAATACTATCCTCCTGCTAAGATTATATCCATGAGAAGTGAAACAATGAAGTTTAAACAACTTGATAATGAGCATGTTGCTCAAGCTTGGGAAAGAATGAAATCTTTGGTAAAGAATTGTCCCACTCATGGACTGACTGCTTGGATGATCGTCCAAACTTTTTATGCAGGGTTGAACTATTCTTGAAGGAACCTATTGGTTTCTGCTCTTGGAGGTACTTTTATGACTATTACTTTGGGTGCTGCAACGAAACTTTTGGACAATATGATGGTTAATTATTCTTAATGGCATACTGAGAGAGCTCCACAAGGTAAGAAGGTTAATTCTGTTGAGGAAACCTCCTCTTTGAGTGATAAGATTGATATTATTATGTCTATGCTTGTTAATGGGAAAGCCCATATTGATCCAAATAATGTTCCTTTAGCCTCTTTGGTTGCTCAAGAAGAGCAGGTTGATGTGAACTTCATAAGAAATAACAATTTTGGCAACAATGTTTATGGTAATAATGCTTATAGGAACAATTTTGGTAACAACAATTATAAGCCATATCCTCCCAACAATGGTAAAATGCTTATGGAACTTTTTACAACCATAATAAGAGTGCTCCCTCTGAACTTGAAGTTATGCTTAAAGATTTTATTAGTAAACAAACTGCTTTCAATAAAACTATTGAGGAAAAACTCGCTAATGCTGAAAGAAATATAGCATCTTTGGCTGAAGCTCAATCTTCTTTGAATAAAATGGCTGCTAAGCCTGAAACTAATGATAATCCCTTTGCAGCTACCAATGCTATACAAGTAAGAATTGATGAAAATGTTAGACCATTAGCTGAATTACATGCTAAGTGGGAAAGAGAAGATGAAATTGCTAGAAACATTAGTGTTTCCACTATTACCACCACTAGTGTTGAGGCTAGTAATAGTTCTACTACTTTAGATGATAAACTTGATTTTGATCTTGATGGTTGCAACATCTCTGAAGTTATTAAGTTCCTACAAAAGCTTGCTAAAAGTCCTAATGCTAGTGCTATGAACATGGCTTTTACAAAACACATTACTGATGCTCTCATAAAGATTAAAGAAGAAAAGATGAAACATAAAGCTTCTATTCCTATAATATGGAAGATGGTTGGGAACCCATCATTAATATGGAAGTGAATGACTTTGATTTCAAAGTTTTGTGTGATCTTGATAGTAGTGTTTCTATTATGCCTAGAAGGATCTATGATATGCTTGATTTGCCTCCTCTTGAAGATTGCTATTTGAATGTCCCACTTGATGATAATGTTAAAAAGAAACTCATGGGGAGTCTTAATGATGTTCTTATTATGGTTAGCTATTCCTATGTCCCCGTTGATTTCTATGTTTTGGATGTTGAATACAATGCTTCTTGTCCTATTATTTTGGGAAGACATTTTCTTAGAACTGTTGGTGCGATCATTGATATGAAAGAAGGCACTATTAAATATCAACTCCCTCTCAAGAAAGGTATAGAACACTTCCCTAAAAATAGAGAAAAGATTTCTTTTGCTTCTCCTATGAAAACAAAATTTGGTCTTAATGCTTCTTCATTTGAGAACACTTGATTCTTTCTTTGCTTCTTATGCCTAACTTAAAGGCGTTAAAGAAAAGTACTTATTGGGAGATAATCCAAAAGTTTTAGATGAGTCTTGGAAGTTATTACCTCTGTAATAACCTCTCCTTATACTTTTTATTTGCTTTTTGTGCCAAGAGTAACCTCTAATGAGAGTGAAGTAATGATTGGGAAAGTTGCTGTCCCGAAACAGATTTCTGTGCTTCACCGTAAAAATTCGTGAGAGATCTCTGTATGTCGGATTGAGCTGTAATTTGTTTTTCTTCTGCCCCAGGTTGTTATCTAAGTTTAGTTAGTTCAGCACTTTTTTATTTGAGTAACAGAAGGTCTTCGAAAAAATTAGTCTTTACCTGCTGGTCTGTTTTGACAGATTTCTGCCATTTGCTTCTTGTGGGTTCCTTTTTGAGTTCTTTTGGGGAATTGAGCTTTTTGAGGGAAGTGATATAGTATCTAGTGTTCTAATGGAAGTTTATTTGGTGTTAGAACTGAACCTTAATACTTATTTATCTTAAGTGCACTAATGTTGCAAATAAAGATTGTGTGAAGTTTTGTATGAAGGAAAATTTTCAGGTGTATGGAAGGAATGAGTAATGAGATGAAGGATGGACTAAAGCTCAAGCTTGGGGATGCCCGCGTGTCACCCCAAGAAATATCCAAGAAGTACAAGCGTCAAATCTTGGGGATGCCCAAGGCATCCCCTTCTTCATCAATAAAAATCCGAGGTATCTTCCAAACGCTTCATTTTTATTGTTTCATGCACAGTTGTGTTTTTCTTGGAGCGTCTCCTTTTTCATTTTCGTTTTGGTTTTCATTTTCTTTAGTTTGCTTGGTTTTCTGAATAAATTGGTTGGACCCCCTCTTTCTTACATTGGTTTGCAAATAGTTTGGTTTGGTTTGGTTTGGAAAAGAGTAGGAAAGTTAATGCTTATGTGGTAAAAAGAGCTTGTTTTTGACTGTGGCCTATGCTTTGTCATGCCATGCTTGATATTGTTTTGGATTTATGATTAGTATTCTTTGTTGTAGCATGACTTTTTATAAACAATTGAGATTGCTTAATGTGCCTTGGATGAATCATGCGTTGTTTTAGCATATTAAAGCATAGTATAGTGGTATTCTCCTTTGATGCTTTATTTGGGTTGACTTGGCACATGCTCACACCATGTAATGACTATCTCAAGTCACCCTAGCCTTTATGATACTTTAGTTTTCAACTTATAGTATCACTTTATGCTTTGATCAATGATGTTTTGTCGCTCTGCATGATTATGGCCATTATTGCTCTCTTAGTTTGTCGCTCCCAGTCTTTTGCTAGCCTCCACAACCAAGTATGAGTTCCACTCATGCATCCAACTCCTTAAACCAAGTTATTCCAAAGAGTCTCCCATACCTACCTACTAGCTTATGCTATTCCAAGTATATGCATGCTTTTGTTTACCTTCCAAATTAAACTTGTTATGAGAAAACTAGTGATTAAAGCTCTCACGAACTTGATGGCACACTTTACTTTACTTGCCTCTAATAAACTTGAACCATTGGGTCCTTCTTTGTTGCGTATATGCTTGCGCTTTATAAGTTGAAGTTAGCAGAACCATGTATCATGGGGAACGCTTTCAACATTACGTTGGTACTTTGTACCTAGTTGATATCATGATTCTTTTGCCTATGGATCCCGGCGGTGTGAAATAAAAGGGGAACTTGTAAGATCATGGAGTTTGTATGTGTGTTAGAGAAACGCCTGGGCCGCTAGCCTAAGCCATGCCTAATCATGGTGGAAACTTGCAGCATCACCATAATGAGCACTCTATGAAGCATCCTCAATAAAAACCTATGCAAATAGCAAATAAAAAGATCGCTGAGATGCTCATTGTCTGCTTGCCTTGTCATTTTGATTATGGGAAAGCTCCCATATCATGTGCAAGGGGTACCCCATTGGCGGTTCTTAATGATACGCATGTACTTACAATGACAAGAGCCTACTCGTGACTGAAGTTGAGTAGCATGAGGATCGGTCTTCGTAAGTAAGGGGCATGAGATTTCGGTTTATAACTTGTCAAGCATATCCTCTTAGTTGTGTCACTTTAACCTTAAGCACTTCAAGATGCTTATGATAGGGGCAATGAGAGCTGAAAGCTATAAGTACCATAATTTTTGGAAGCTCTTTATGATACTTGAATCCCTACTTCCTTTTACAAAGGCCTTTCTTCCACCATTATACTGAGTCTCCACCTTCTAACTTTATGCACCTTCTTTGAGAGCATAGTGGCCATTCTAAGTTCTATGTGCATTGTCCCAAGACTAGTTGATTGATGCATACTTTGATATTGCTTGTTTTAAACTATTGTATCTAGTCACTCTTATGAACTTTGTAGGTGTCCGATGCATTTTTATTTGCTACTCTATTGAGGGACAAGCTAAATACTATTATGCTATGTTTTCTTTATGTGAAACAAAACAACCGTCTTGCAAAGCATTGTTATTCATGAATCTTTTGTTTGTGCCTTTTCATGTTGCATCATAGTTTGTTTCTCTTATTGCTAGAACTTTGTCTTTCATGTTATGATTGAAGTACTATGATCCCAGCTTTGAATGTTTTACAAATACTTTGATCAAGTCTTTGATGGTGCATGTCACCTCAAAAATTATTCTTTCTTTTTATCACTTACCTACTCGAGGACGAGCAGGAGTTAAGCTTGGGGATGTTGATACATTGCAAATGTATCTATAATTTTTGATGTTCCATGCTTGGTTTTATCCACTTTCTTGTGTTTTGTTCCAACTTTGGAGTACTTTTCATATGATTTCTTGGACTAATCTATTAACAAAAGCCACAGTGCCAGCTGACTGTTTACTGCTGTTTTTGGTTCCAGGAAAGTCAGAAAATGAAGATTCTCGGAATTGGACGGGACAAAAGCCAAAGTGCCTATTTTTCCGGAAGACATCAAGTGCCAGAATACGAGACGGAGAAGGGCCAGGGGCCGGCCACACCACCTGGCCGCGCGGCCAGGCTGGGCCCGCGCCAGGGGGTGGTGTGGTGGCTCCCGGCACCCCCTCGGCCTCTCCTTCCGTCTATATATTGCCCTCGGGATGAAAACCCTAAGGACCCAATCAAAAATCCACAAAAGATTCTGTAGCCGCCGTCATCTCCATCCCAAGATCGGGAGGGATCTGAAGCTCTTCCCGGCACCCTGTCGGAGAGGGGAATTCACCCTGGAGGCCTTCTTCATCACCATGCAATCCTCCGGTGTGATGCGTGAGTAGTTCATCCTTGGACTACGGATCCTTGGACTAAGGAGAGCCACCTCTAGTGAACTATGGATCCCGGTCCTTTTTCTTTACATACAATCTACAACTGTTTACTTCTTTGTGTTTACTTTCTGCAAACTTTCACTTCTTTCCATTCGATACGTTTAATCCTTTGTTTTCCGCAAAACACGGTGAGATTGACAACCTCATCGCAAGTTGGGGACAAAGTTCTGTGGTTGTGCTGTGCAGGTCTCCACATTGCTAATAGCACCGGTAGTGCGCCCTGCCAAAGCTCAGCTAGTAACACCTTTGAGGTGTTTCCTTGCTCCTACTGGTTCTATTAAACCTTGGTTTCATAACTGAGGGAAACTTGCTGCTTTGCTCATCATACCTTCCTCTTGGGGTTCCCAACGAGCTCTACATCAACACCACACACCAAGCACTTTTCTGGGCGCCGTGCATTGAGCCATCAAGGTCTTACACAAATTAGGATCTCATGATCCAGTCTTAATCCAACAAGCAGCGGAAATAAAAGATAAGCGTAACGGTGGGGTCCATCTTCAAGGGCACAGGCAATGCTGACGAAGGCACATAGTCCTAGATATCATGGCCATCCTGCTGGCCATCATCTTGATAGTCTCCTTCATAGTCTGGCCATGAGAATAGCCAGGGACAAAAGCCATGAGTACTCTTAAGGTACTCGCAAACTACCACTAACAAGTAGTATCATTCTAAGTTAAAGTGCTAACTCTATATTTAACTATAAATTTAAGTTTGAAACCTAAGCTGAGTGCAGAAGCAAAGAAAGATAAAATAAAGTTCTAAAATCACTTAAGTTGGGAAGCTAGTGTCATAAACACAACTCTGTTGTGGTTAAGTCAAGATTCATCGTTTCATAAGTCATTTTGGAAAACATCTGACAACGAAACAGTATGGCCATTCCAACTATCCATAACCGTGGACGTGGCTATTTGAATAGTTTGACACTCTACAGAGGTGGTACACTTTCACCACAAGATTCGATACATCTGTCAGGGATAAACCTGAATCATCATACTTAGTATGCAGATAATCAAACATGACCTTCCCTTTACACACCCTAGTATAAGCACCTCTCCTATGAGCATGGCCTCCCAACCATGACCATCAGTCATCTTGGGCACTACATAGGTGGACAATATTGAGAGGTAGCCTCAGCTCAAACCTCTCCCGCGAGGGAACTAATACTAATGCATATAAACTTCCGACTAAGCCTTACCCAATTCAGGTATTGTGGTTGTACGGTAAATTTGGAATGGTATCGCATTCGAATCCAACCATCAGTTTTATAAAAGGGTTAAGACTCATGCCTCAACATTTTCACCATCATAAACCATTTGTGCTTCTCAACACATGTCAAAAAATCTCAATAGAATGACTCATTATTCTAAGGTTTTCATAATTCATTTTCACCAAGTGTTCCCATCTAAAGTGACTCAATTTTTTATCTACTCGAAACTACTAAGTTAAGAGTGTTCACTAAGGTGGAAAAGATAGGATCAATCTCATGCCATAGAATGACATCTAAAGGATTCTATATAGGCCAAGTTTTATACTCTTTAAGCTACCTTCTAAACAAGTAAAGAACTTTGTGTAAAGTAAAGGAAGTAAAGCTTAAATTTAATACTTGGGTTAAATATTAGTCAAGGTAGTGTAACCAAGCATGCCTAAAGCATCTTTGCTAAACTATCTAGTTTAATCCTAGCTTGCTAAGCATTATCCTTGCAAGTGTTAGCTTGCCTTGGGTAGTGCAGTGGTTGAAGTTTTCTTCTTCTTGGTAGAACTCCTCCTCCTCGTAGACTTGGTCGGTACTATCGTCTATAAATACATACGGAGTACACAATCACCAAACAATACTTAACTAGTCTAATTAGCACCCTAAGGCATATAGTTGATGATCTATTATCATCACAAGCATTACAAGTTTAATTCAATAGTTTCATCCTTTTTATTTTAGAAAAGTAATTTCTACTCATTGAAAAATTAACTAAGATTTAATATTCACCACTTCAAATATGGGATCATGTGAACACATGTCATCGCCACATATTCTAACATGTAGGAATGTCATTTAAGGGTTGGGTCATAATTATTTTGGTTTAAGTTCATTATTTAATGATTTAAAGTGACTAGAAATGCCTATATAGCGTTATTTTGGTAATAGTCCAAAGTCACTGCATGTAAACCTTAGTATTATTACATATTTAGATAGATATAGTGAAATGTGATTTTTGAGAATTGGAATCAACTCAAAATCTATCTTGGTTGATTTTATAAAAATGTTGCAAGGTGCAAATGCTTCTGTTTTATTATTTTTACTAGGAGAGATCTATAACTCTAAATGAATTAAATCAAACGGGCTTGGTTAGATCTTTTCAGTAGCTTTCTAGCAAAATTTTAATCACTCCATTTGGATTTGTAAATCTTTCTAAATTGAATTTCAAACACAGAGACAGAACTAGGTTTAAACTAAAAAGGAAAATCCTAATTCAAACTAACTGGATTGCGCGGGAAATGCTAACGGGCCGGCCCAGTGTCACTCCGCAACGTGGGGCTCAGCTGACTGGGGGGTCCACAGGTCAGCAGCTCATAACGCGTGAAGCGGTACGAGGCAATGTGGGGCGTTGGATTAGAAAAGGAATCAATGGCTGGGGATCATCGTCGACGATGGACCTGTCGCCGGCGAGCTCTAACCCTAACGGCTCGGTGGGGGTGTATAGGGGGCGTACCAGGACTCCAGCGACGATGGCAAGGCGGGCAAACGAACTGGTGGTTGACGGCAAGCTCAGTGATGGTCGAGGCAGCTCTGTGGGTGGTCGCAATCAGCGGCGCCCTTCTCCTCCAGAGGCGGCCTGCTCCGGTGCAATTCCGGCGAACTGCTGCTCCCCTTGTTCCGGCTAGAGGTGTGGGACGATCAGTGAGGTGAGGGGAGTGGAGTGGTGTGCTGCAAATGGCTGGGGGTGCTCTCCTTTTATAGGCTCGACGGCGGGACAGCGTGGCATGGCCAGTCGACGGTGGCGACATGGCTACAGGCTACTAGCGACATGGCTGCGGGCGGTGATCGACGCGCGGTCTCCTGGCGGTGCTCTAGGAACTTAATGCGGGCTTAGGGGCGGTGGTATGCGGTAGGGCGAAGCTGGCGCTCTGAGCGGCAGAGACGGCGACTTAGATGGCGAGCGGTGGCTGTGAGGCATTGGACAGCGAATGGGGGTGTCTAGCATGCTCCCTGGGTCATGGCGACGCAGTGGGCATGGGCTGTGGTCGAGCGGCGGCTTGTGCGCGCATGTCGAGCGCGGTGCTCTGGCGCGTGCTTGGCATGGTGTAGTCGCACTGGGCGCGGGGGTTTGGCGGTGGTCCACTGCCTGGCCTGGCTCGGGGAGGGGACAATGGGCGGCGGTGAGGTGCTGGCTAGCTGCTAGACATGGCGAGAGAGGGGGAGGTGGTCTGCTGCGGCGGTGACCAAGTTGGCCAGCGAGGTGGGGCTCGGCATGGCATGGCAAGGTCAGTAGGGGGTAGGGGAGTGGGTTTAAATGGCCTTGTTAGATCATCTAGGGACAATGGGAGCAAAAGGGGGTCAAATGGGAGACAAGTTTGGCCAGAACACTATTCAAAATAGTGAATTTGGTTTTATTTGAAATCTGTCCACAAGGTGTTTGATGAAATGGCTGCATGAACTTTACTTTTGAATTTTGAAAAGATTTTTGGTGGGTTTGCTAGTACTAAGCTTGATACTCCGTGGTTGCTTGAGTTTTGAAAATTGAGCTTGTTTGAGTGGTTTTTGAAAATAGTGGGATCTTCCCATATGAAGTAGATTCAATTTTTAACTGTTATTTAAAAATAGTATTTGAAAGTTTTTGGCAGATCACAAAGTGGGCCTTGGTACCTCATTATGTGTACTAGCAGGGGGTGCAAAGATCCACAATTGTTTATGTTGGGAAATGAGTGCTAGGAACACTCAAAGGAGGCATGATAGTTAATTTGGCCAAAATGACCATTCACTTCATTTATTTATTTTGAGTTGTTTTTCTTTGGGAAAAGTTTGGGAATGATTTAGATGATGTTTATTTCACCTAAGAATCGTTATACAAGCAATGGATCACAAAACCATGGCAATTCAAATCAATTCCTATATTAAATGGACATACACATGAATGCTTTCATTTTTAATTTGGAAAAGTTTTTGTTAACCCTAATTTTGATGATTTGGATCTTGATAAGCTTGGATTAATATTTTGGGATGTTACAAAACTTCCCCCCTTAAACAAAATCTCATCCCGAGATTTACAAAGAAAACTAGGAACTAAAGATATCTGGGAACTCTGTCCTAATGTAATCTTCGCGCTCCCAAGTGGCTTCCTCTTCGGTATGGTTGCTGCACTGAATCTTGAGAAACTTGATGCTCCTGGTCCTGGTGGTTCTCTAAGCTTCTTCTAAGATACGGATGGGCACTTCCCGATAGGTCAGGTCATTGTTGATTTCCACAGCTCTATGATCGATGTTCTTGAAAACTTCAGTCTTCTCGGGCACTTCCAGGCATTTGCGAAGTAACGAGATATGGAACAAATTATGGATGGCTGACATCTCTTTAGGTAGTTCCAGCTGATACGATACTTCTCCTCGACGGTTCAGAATCTTGAAGGGCCCGATATATCTGGGGGCTAACTTTCCTTTCAGACTAAAGCGTTGGGTTCCTTTCAATGGTGAAACCTTGAGATATACAAAATCTCCGACATTGAAAGTCAGGTCTCTCCTTCTTTTGTCATCGTAACTCTTCTATCTAGATTGGGAGGTCTTGAGGTGCTCACGGACTTTGTGAACCTTCTCTTCGGCTTCTTGGAGAATGTCGGGTCCAAAGATCTGACTCTCTCCTACCTGTGACCAATTCAAAGGGGTACGACACTTTCTTCCGTATAGGAATTGAAATGGTGCCATCTGCAAACTAGCTTGATAACTATTGTTATATGAGAATTCTGCGAAAGGCAGGCAGTCTTCCCATTTTGATCCGTATTCCAACACACAAGCTCTTAACATATCCTCTAGGATCTGGTTGACTCTCTCAGTCTGTCCATCAGTTTGCGGGTGATAAGCTGTACTGAAGTTCAACTTGGTTCCTAATCCTTCCTGAACATTCTGCCAAAATCTTGAGGTAAACTGGGTTCCTCGATCTGATACGATGGTCTTGGGGGTTCCATGCAGACTAACAATTCTAGCAATGTACAGTTCTGCTAGCTTAGACCTCTGGTAGGTTGTCTTGACAGGTATAAAGTGAGCTACCTTGGATAGTCTATCCACTATGACCTAGATTGAGTCATTTCCCCTACTGGAAGTAGGCAAACCGGTGATAAAGTCCATTCCTACGAAATCCCATTTCCATTCCGAAATCAGCAATGGTTGCAACAGTCCTACAGGTCTCTAATGCTCTGCTTTCACTCTTTGACATATGTCACATTTGGCGATGTAGATTCCAATTTCTCTCTTCATCTTGTGCCACCAAAATTGCTCTTTCAAATCCTGATACATCTTCGTTCCTCTAGGGTGGATAGAATAAAGAGTATCATGAGCTTCCTTCATGATAACTTGCTTCAGCTCCGAATTTGCTGGCACACAGATACGTCCTTTGTACCACAGTACTCCTTCTTCGTCTTCAGTGAATCCAGGTACCTTTCCTGTACCAATACTACGTTTGATTCCGTCGATACTCTCATTTCCCTTCTGGACTTCCTTGATTTGGCTAATCAAAGTGGGTTGAAGTTTAATGCTAGCTAAGAATCCTTTGCTAACTAATTCAGTCCTGAACTGCTCCAACTCCTCATACAATTTTGGCTGCCTTTCTTTGATCATGGTGTTTAGCCTACACGGCAATCTGCTAAGAGCATCCGCTACCAAATTGGCCTTGCCGGGGTGATAGTGAATGTCAAGGTCATAATCCTTGATTAACTCTATCCATCTCCTTTGCCTCATATTCAGCTCCTTCTGCGTGAAAATATACTTCAAGCTCTTGTGATCTGAGTAAATCTCACAGCGATTACCCATGAGGTAATGACGCCATGTCTTCAATGCCAACACTACGGCTGCTAATTCAAGATCATGGGTCGAATAGTTCTGCTCATGCTGCTTCAGTTGTCGAGACAGATACGCGATGACTTTGCCTTCTTGCATCAATACACATCCGAGACCAATCTTGGATGCATCACAATATACATCAAACGGCTTCTTGATGTCTGGCATGATCAATATTGGGGCTGATATCAATCTCTTCTTCAGCTCCTGGAAACTGGCTTCACATTTGTCTGTCCATTCAAACTTCTTGTCCTTCTTTAACAATTGGGTCATGGGGCTGGCGATGCTCGAGAATCCTTCTACGAACTTGCGGTAATATCCCGGTAATCTGAGAAATGCACGGACTTGGGTTTGAGTGGTCGGGGCTTCCCATTCTTCGACATCTTTGATCTTGGCAGGATCAACAGAGACTCCTCCGGCAGACACAATATGTCCTAGGAATCCTACTTCTTTCAGCCAAAACTCACACTTGCTGAACTTGGCATATAACTGATGCTCTCTCAGGGTTCCTAGGATGATTCTTAGATGTTGCTCATGCTCTTCTTCTGACTTGGAGTAGATAAGGATGTCGTCGATAAACACAACTACAAACTTATCTAGGAAATTCATAAAGATCTTATTCATGAGATTCATGAAATAAGCAGGGGCATTGGTTAATCCAAAAGACATAACCATATACTCGTATAAACCATAGCAAGTAGTAAAGGCGGTCTTTGGAATATCCATTGCACGAATCTTAAGTTGGAGATAACCAGTCCTAAGATCAATCTTTGAGAATACCTGGGCTCTAGTCAATTGATCAAATAGATCCTCTATCTTTGGCAAGGGGTACTTATTCTTGATGGTGATGTCATTCAACTTTTTGTAATCTGTGCACAAACGATTGCCTCCATCTTTCTTGTCGAGGAATAACACTGGTGATCTCCATGGTGAAGCGCTTGGTTGAATCAAGCCTTTCTCTAACATGGCATCCAATTGCTTCTTTAGTTCCACTAACTCTGAGGGGTTCGTGCTATAGGGTCTCTGGGCTATGGGTCCGGTTCCAGGGATTAGTTCGATAATGAACTCAATATCCCTATCTGGGGGCATACCTGGCAATTCATCTGGGAATACGTCGGGGTATTCACAGACTACTCTGACCCGGTCAATGGTGTGCAGAGCTACACTCTTGTTGCACTTGAATTGACGGGGTAAGGTTTCAGAGATATGTTCTACTGTGACTCCAGAGCTACTGGTCATGGTGATGGCTTTCTTGGCACAGTCTATCAGTCCTTTATGCCTTGACATATAGTCCATACCTAGTACTACTTCCAAACCTTTGGTTCTGAGTACAATTAGGTTGGCATAAAAATCTATCCCATGTATTCTAATAGGCACAGCCTTGCAATTTTTTCTAGCTTTGGTTGTTGAACCAGGTATTTGAACTATCATGACATGCTTCAGGTTGGTTGGGTGAATCTTACTAGTGCATGCAAATTCTTTGGTGACAAATGAATGCGATGCTCCCAAATCAAACAATACTCTTGCTAAAACTGAGTTGACAGAAAACATACCCAACACTACATCTAGTGCTTCTTGGGCTTCTTCGGCGTTCATGTGGAAGAGACGACCGTTGCGGTTGTGAGGGTTCCCGGGGGTAAATCTTCTTCCTGGTTGAACACGACGCTGCTGTTGAGCTGGGGCATTCACATTGGCATTGGCAGATGTCTTCTTGGGACACTCATTGGAGTAGTGACCCTTCACTCCACACTTGAAACAAGTGATCTGAGACTTGTCTTTTGCTGCGACAGGCACAACATTGCTGCCAGTTCTGGGTGCAATGTTGTTGTTGTTGTTGCTATTGGGAGGTGCACGGTTGAAGTTGTTGGCATTGCTGGAGTTGTGATTGTTTCATCTGGACTTCACATTACCTCCGCTACAGTTGGGATAGCATGGGCGAGACATTGGGGGTCGACTGTTCCTTGGTGCATATCCCGGTGAGGGGTTGGGACGGGACTTCTGGTGACTGCTGGATCTAGACTGCTGCATCATACGACGCTTGCGGTTGTCGTTTGCCTGGTTAATCTTCCCTTCCATCTGAATGGCAGAGTCGACTAGCTCTTCGAGATCCTCGAAACGGATGTTGACGAGGACTGTCTGCATCTCATCATGCGGTCCGTTCAAGAATCTCTCCTTCTTCTTGGCCTCCGTGTTGATCTCATCAGGTGCATATCTGGCAAGTGATAGGAATTTGTCACGGTATTCCACAACAGTCATTCTACCTCGCTTCAAGTCGCGAAATTCATCTCTCATCCTGTTGACTAGACCTTGCGGCACGTGGGTGCGGCTGAACTTGACTTTGAATGCTTCCCATGTCATCACTTGACCATGGTTCATATTGCGGATACTAGTCCACCAAGCTCTTGCATCTCCCACCAGATAGTGGGTGGCGAAGAGAACTTTCTCGTTTTCATCAACTCCTGCAACTTCTAAGTTGTTTTCCATCGTCTGCAACTAGTCATCGGCATCTAATGGGTTTTCTGACGTGCTAAAGATTGGGGGATTGGTATTCTGGAAGTTCTTCAACTTGGATCCTTGATGATCCTGATTTCCATGTCCCTAGTTGTTGAGGGCCATCTAGGCGATCTGTTGCAGTGTTGCTAAGTTGGCTTGGCGTTCGGCCCTGCTTGCTTCATGGTCTGCGATGAGATTTTGCAAGATCTGCAGCATTGGGTCTTGCGACGAGCTGCTCCCTCCTTGGTTTCCACGAGTCATCTGAAGATTGAGATAGAGATAGGGGTAAGAGGGAAATTCTAAGGTTCATGGTTTTGGTTTTAAAGCTAAAACTTTGAGTTTGACTCAGGTTTTGCTACTAACATCATTTCATTCATGCAAGCAACACACGATAGAACACACACCACAACAATCAAAGGAAAACAAATGGTTTGAAGAACCATTCTGCAAGCTACGATATAGTGGGACCGATAAATCTCATGCTACGACAGTGCTCTAGTGCATCTACTCATCGTCGATGAAGTCGGAGTCCTCATCGTCAGTGTAGAAGTCCACAACATCCTCCTCCAGAAAGTCATCATCATTGCTAAGGTAAGAATCCATGTCTCCCTGGATGTCTTCACCTTCCTCTTCTTCCTCCTTTGCTGCAAGCTGAGCTTCCTGCTCCTTGACGGTCTTCTCGAGGTCGGCCACCTTCTTGCGAAGACGGGCGATGGTGCGATCCTTCTTTGCACGCTGGCGGCGAAGAGACTGGCGATCCTGGACGAGCAGTGCGAACGTCTGGGCCTTCTAGTCAGGGATGGCATGGTTCTGGTTGGCTAACTCCCTAGCATTGTCCATCTCCTTCTGACGATCATACAACAGGAAATCGAGGTTCTCCACTTGGCGCTTCAGTGCGGGATGACTTGGCATCTCCATCGGCATTCCCATGAAGTCACATCTTGCATAGTGAGCAAAACGGGTTCCTTGGATTTGGTTGACGCTGAGGGCACATAGACGTGCGAGAGCTTCATGCATTGCCCTGGCTAAACCATCTAGCCAGTTGTTCTCTCTCATGGAGAACTGAATTCTCCCAGAAGTTGGTGCTTCGATGCTTCCCCTAAGGTCCACGGTGACTAGGCACTGTAAGTCTCCTCCTGGGGGTCCTGGAAGTTGAGCTCCAAGAAACTCTGGATGTGGGCGTCCCAGTAACTCCGATAGTGAATCCAGATCCCTCTCGAAGATCAACTGACCTCCGTTTTCCAACTGGTAGAACTTGCTGAGCTGAGACTCCATCTACAAGAATTTAGGATGAGGAAGTTAGTGAAGTGATCAAGTGTGTAAATTTTTAAGTAGTAATGTAAGAATTTTGAGGCATATGAATTTTTGAGAAAGAATGAATTCCAAGGGATAAGAGAGGAAATAGTTTTTCATAAATAATCACTTTGGTTTTGAAACTAAGTTTTTGTTTGGACGTACATTCTAACTAGGGTCTCCTATGGTCAGGATGGCTCTGATACCAACTTGTCAACACCCGGATTTTTAATCCTAGATGCCCGTTATGCCATACCTCGTAATCCCAGGATTACCATTTTTGCGAGACATAACGGATTGGATATCACAGTACATCATCCATTACAAACCATACATAAGGTCTTACACAAATAAGGATCTCATGATCCAGTCTTAATACAACAAGCAGCGGAAATAAAAGATAAGCGTAATGGTGGGGTCCATCTTCAGGGGCACATGCAATGCTGACGAAGGCAGATAGTCCAAGTTATCATAGCCGTCCTGCTGGCCATCATCTTGATAGTATCCTTCATAGTCTGGCCATGAGAATAGCCAGGGACAAAATCCATGAGTACTCTTAAGGTACTCGCTAACTACCACTAACAAGTAGTATCATTCTAAGTTAAAGTGCTAACTCTATGTTTAACTATGAAGTTAAGTTTGAAACCTAAGCTGAGTGTAGAAGCAAAGAAAGATAAAATAAACTTCTAAAATCACTTAAGTTGGGAAGCTAGTGTCATAAACACAACTCTGTTGTGGTCAAGTCAAGATTCATCATTTCATAAGTCATTTTGGAAAACACCTGACAACGAAACAGTATGGCCATTCCAACTGTCCATAACCGCGAACGCGGCTATTCGAATAGTTTGACACTCTGCAGAGGTCGTAGACTTTCACCACAATATTCGATACATTTGTCAGGGATAACCCTGAATCATCATACTTAGTATGCAGATAATCAAACATAACCTTCCCTTTACACACCCTAGTATAAGCACCTCTCCTATGAGCATGGCCTCCCAAACATGACCATCAGTCATCTTGGGCACTACATAGGTGGACAATATTGAGAGGTAGCCTCAGCTCAAACCTCTCCTGCGAGGGAACTAATACTAATGCATATAAATTTCCGGCTAAGCCTTACCCACTTCAGGTATTATGGTTGTACGGTAGATTTGGAATGGTATCGCATCCGAATCCAACCATCAGTTTTATAAAAGGGTTAAGACTCATGCCTCAACATTTTCACCATCATAAACCATTTGTGCTTCTCAACACATGTCAAAACATCTCAATAGAATGACTCATCATTCTAAGGTTTTCATAATTCATTTTCACCAAGTGTTCCCATCTAAAGTGACTCAAGTTTTTATCTACTCTAAACTACTAAGTTAAGAGTGTTCACTAAGGTGGAAAAGATGGGATCAATCTCATGCCATAGAATGACATCTAAAGGATTCTATATAGGCCAAGTTTTATACTCTTTATGCTACCTTCTAAACAAGTAAAGAACTTTGTGTAAAGTAAAGGAAGTAAAGCTTAAATTTAATACTTGGGTTAAATATTAGTCAAGGTAGTGTAACCAAGCATGCCTAAAGCATCTTTGCTAAACCATCAAGTTTAATCCTAGCTTGCTAAGCATTATCCTTGCAAGTGTTAGCTTGCCTTGGGTAGTGCAGTGGTTGAAGTTTTCTTCTTCTTCTTCTTGGTATAACTCCTCCTTCTCGTAGACTTGGTCGGTACTATCGTCTATAAATACATACGGAGTACACAATCACCAAAAAATACTTAACTAGTCTAATTAGCACCCTAGGGCATATAGTTGATGATCTATTATCATCACAAGCATCACAAGTTTAATTCAATAGTTTCATCCTTTTTATTTTAGAAAAGTAATTTCTACTCATTGAAAAATTAACTAAGATTTAATATTCACCACTTCAAATATGGGATCATGTGGACACATGTCATCACCACATATTCAAACATGTAGGAATGTGATTTAAGGGTTGGTTCATAATTACTTTGGTTTAAGTTCATTATTTAATGATTTAAAGTGACTAGAAATGCCTATATAGCATTATTTTGGTACTAGTCCAAAGTCACTGCATGTAAACCTTAGTATTATTACATATTCAAATAGATATAGTGAAATGTGATTTTTGAGAGTTGGAATCAACTCAAAATCTATCTTGGTTGATTTTATAAAAATGTTGCAAGGTGAAAATGCTTCTGTTTTATTGTTTTTACTAGGAGAGATCTATAACTCAAAATGAATTAAATCCAACGGGCTTCGTTAGATCTTTTCAGTAGCTTTCTAGCAAAATTTGAATCACTCCATTTGGATTTGTAAATCTTTCTGAATTGAATTTCAAACACAGAGATAGAACTAGGTTTAAACTAAAAAGGAAAATCCTAAGTGGATAAAACCAAGCATGGAACATCAAAAATTATAGATACATTTGCAATGTATCACTAGTGGACGGTGGCGACATGGCTACGGGCTGCTAGCAGGATGGTTGCAGGCGGTGATCAACGTGCGGTCTCCTGGCGGTGCTCTAGGAACTTAATGCGGGCTTAGGGGCGGTGGTATGTGGTCGGGCGAAGCTGGCGCTCTGAGCGGCAGAGACGGCGACTTCGACGGCGACCGGTGGCTGTGAGGCGTTGGACGGCCAATGGGGGTGTCTGGCATGCTCCCTGGGTCATGGAAACACAGTGGGCACGGGCTGTGGTCGAGCGACGGCTTGTGCACGCGTGTCGAGTGCGGTGCTCTGGCGCGTGCTCGACATGGTGTAGTCGCACTGGGCGCGGGGGTTTGGCGGTGGTCCACTGCCTGGGCTGGCTCGGGAGGGGACAGTGGGTGGCGGTGAGGTGCTGGCTAGCTGCTAGACATGGCGAGACAGGGGGAGGTGGTCTGTTGCGGCGGTGACCAAGTTGGCCGGCGAGGTGGGGCTCGGCTTGGCATGGCAAGGTCACTAGGGGGTAAAGGAGTGGGTTTAAATGGCCTTGTTAGATCATCTAGGGACAATGGGAGCAAAAGGGGGTCAAATGGGAGACAAGTTTGGCTAGAACACTATTCAAAATAGTGAATTTGGTTTTGTTTGAAATATGTCCACAAGGTGTTTGATGAAATGGCCGCATGAACTTTACTTTTGAAGCTTGAAAAGATTTTTGGTGGGTTTGCTAGTACTAAGCTTGAGACTCTGTGGTTGCTTGGGTTTTGAAAATTGAGCTTGTTTGAGTGGTTTTTGAAAATAGTGGGATCTTCCCATATGAAGTAGATTCAATTTTTAGCTGTTATTTAAAAATAGTATTTGAAAGTTTTTGGCAGATCACAAAGTGGGCATTGGTACCTCATTATGTGTACTAGCAAGGGGTGCAAAGATCCATAATTCTTTCTGTTGGGAAATGAGTGCTAGGAACACTCAAAGGAGGCATGATAGTTAATTTGGCCAAAATGACCATTCACTTCATTTATTCATTTTGGGTTGTTTTTCTTTGGGAAAAGTTTGGGAATGATTTAGATGATGTTTATTTCACCTAAGAATCATTTTACAAGCAATGGATCACAGAACCATGGTAATTCAAATCAACTCCTATTCTAAATGCACATACACATGAATGCTTTAATAATTTAATTGGAAAAGTTTTTGTTAACCCCAATTTTCATGATTTGGATCTTGATAAGCTTGGATTAAAGTTTTGGGATGTTACACTAGTGTTCCTGTGTTTTCTGTTTGAATAAGTGATCATTGCTACAACGGTCTTTGTGATAGTTATATTGTTAAGTGTATGCATGATACTGAAAGTTACTATGAGAGAGAGAAAAGTGTTCTTATGCATCTCAATCATATCAAGTTTCCTCGTTTATGCTTAAAGTCTTTATGTTGCACTTGTTTTGCCTTCCTATGCTTGCAGCCGCTGGTTTCAACAACTTGTTTGTTTACAAAATTCCCTTGCATAGGAAGTGGGTTAGACTTAAACATCCGTATTTTTGCTTCTTAATTCTCCTGTTTACTTCAATTCATATTCTTATGTGAGCATCATCAAAATTATCATGCCCATCTTAATGGCTATACAGAAAGAGCTTTTTGGGAGACAATCCAATTTATTCTTTTTTTAGTTTGCTTTCGTTTAGTTGTCTTGGAAGTTATTACAACGGTAATAACCTCTCCTTATCCGTTTTGTTTGGTTTTTGTGTCAAGATCAACCTCTAATGAGAGAGAAGTAATATTTGGGGAGGTTGCTGCCCCGAAACAGATTTTTGTGCTTCACCATAAAAATTCGTGAGAGATCTCTGTATTTCGGATTGAGCTGTAATTTTGTGATTCTGCCCCAGGTTGTTATTTAACTTTCGTTAGTTTTGCACTTTTTTATTTGAGCAACATAAGATTTTCGGCAAAATTGATCTTTGCTTGCTGGTCTGTTTTGACAGATTTTGACCACTCTTGCATTTGCTTCTTTAAATCGATTTCCTTTTTAAATTCTTTTTGGGTTTTCGGCAGGAGTTTCTATAGTAGCTTATGTTTTGATGGTTTTCAGTTGAAATTGGACCTAAGAGGTTTTATCACTTCACTTATACTAATGTTGCTAATGAGAACCGTGTGAAGTTTTTGTGTGAAAGAATTTCCAGGTTAGTGGAGAAAATGGTGTAATAAGAAAGTGAAAGGTTTCATGACTCAAGCAATATGTGTATGAAGATGAAGATATTGATGGTATTCAAGTGGTGACTCCAGAAGAATCTACTAAATACCAAATTAAGAGACCTGCAGAGTCCGTTTTCGAATAGGTAACTTTTCTGGTAAGAAAGGTTCCGCGAAAGATCTCTCCAGTTATATTTTTGAAGTTTTTATCCAACAAGGAAAGTTGCGAAGTGAAAGAGGGACGGAAACGGAACCTGGGTGGCTCACACCACCCTGTGGCGCGGGCCCACCCCAGGCCGCGCCACCAGGTGGTGTGGCCGCCACCCCGGACTCCATCTCCGACCCGTTTTCTCCTAGTACGTTCCTTTTATTGTAAAACTTTGTAATATATAATCCCCCGGATCCCCCGAGGTTCGTATATCGTGTTCTCGCCATGTTTTCGTTTCGATCTGTTTTTAACAGGTAGATTCCTAGTTTTGGAGCCACAATGTCTTCCTCTGGATCAGCCAAAAAAGATTCCTCAGCGGATATCATTAACCCATACATGCGTGAGTTGAAGATTCATCCCAAGGAGTTGCTGCTTGAAGAAGGGGAGGTACAGATAAAAGAAGTTTAAGGCCCTAAAGATAAAGGAAGTCTGGAGGACATGATGGAAGCGCTAGGCAAGAAGTTACAAGAAGATGGCGGAACGCAAAGTGGATATCATCCATAAGATTTGTTCCAAACTCATTGTCGAGCACCAAAAGGAGACTGATGAGCTCAAGGATGAAATCCTCTCACTCCACCAAACAACCAACCAACTGCAAGCTCAGCTCTACGACGTTCAAAATCAAAACTGTCAGTATGAAGTGAGGTTCAAACGCATAAGTGCTGCTGCTAGTTTCAAGATGATGGAGACCAGGATGTCTTTTGTTGATGGGGAGCCTTTACCTTGGAAGTCCAACAAAGATGAGAGGATACCACCACCACCGAAGGAATAACTCGTCATCACGTTTTGGCATCCCCTTGGCTTGTTCCAAGCTTGGGGGAGTGCCGCGGTATCACATCACTATCTTCTATCTTTTTACCTTTTTAGTAAAGTCATATCATGAATAGAGAAGTTATCATGAAGGATGGTTTGCATTATGTAAGTGTCCCCTGTCTTGTTAGATATGTATCCCTTGGTTTGAGTTGCCGTTATGTAATATTAATGAGAAGTTCTATCATTTACTCTTTTGCATATCTTATATTAGTTTTCAATTCGTGGTTATATGATCGATCTTGTTTTTAGTATTGGTATCACTTTGGGATCATTGAGTTAATTTAGTTGGTTTTGGAAAACCTGGCTTGGTCAGTAGCAACACTATTTTCGAGAGTTGAATGAAAAAAGATAAAAAGTACTCTAAAGAAATATAATTTTATCATCTTTCTTTCTTGATTTGCTCATAAGTCTAGTATTCTCTAGTTAATATCTTTTGTGCTTCCAAGGAAGATTGCATGTTTGTTTTTTTATCACTTGTATGTTTGTTTGTTTCCTTCAACTCTTATACTTGCTAACCAACCTTGCTAGCCGAAAACCTATACTGAGAGGAATTCTTCTCGTGCATCCAATCCTTAAACCAAAACCTATGCCATTTGTGTCCACCATACCTACCTATTAGCATTTTTGCTATCCCAAGTAAATTCATGTTTTTATCTACCTTCCAAATTAAACTTGTTATGTGAAAATTAGTGATTAAAGCTCTCAGGAACTTGATGGCACACTTTACTTTCTTGCATCTAATAAACTTGAACCATTGTGCCCATCTATGTTGCGTATAGGCTTGCGCTTTGTGAGTTGTGAATTAGCAGAACCATGCTGTCATGGGGAACGCTTTCAACATTGCACTGGTACTTTGTACCAAGTTGATATCATGTTCTTTTGTCTATGGATGTCGTCGGTGTGAAATTAAAGGGGAGCTTGTAAGTCCATGGAGTTATGTATGTGTGTTAGAGAAACGCCTGGGCCACCGGTCTAATCCATGCTGTCATGGTGGAAACCTGCAGCGTAACCATAATGAGTATCTATGAAGCATTCTTCTTATAAAAAAGAGATAAATATTGAGGAAAAGAGTAAAAAGGAAGAAAAGAGATGAGAAAAGAGGGAAGAGAGAAAAAAGCACCATATGCCCATGGTAAATAAGAAGATTACTGAGATGCTCGTTGTCTGCTTGCCTTGTCATTTTGATATGGGGATTCTTCCATATCATCAGGCAAGGGGTACCCCATTGGCTGTTCTCTGATACACATGTACTTACTATGACAAGAACTTACCGGTGACTAAAGTTGAGTAGCATGAGGAGCGGCCCTCGTATTCAAGGGACATGAGATTTTCAACTTACAACTTGTCAAGCATATCCTCGTATTTGATCAATTTAACCTTAATCACCTAAACATGCCTATGATAGGGGCAATGAGAGTTGAAAGCTAGTAAGTATCATAATTTTTGGAAGCTCTTTATGAAACTTGCAATCCCTGCTTCCCTCTGCGAAGGGCCTTTCTTATACTTTTTAGTTGAGTCAGTCAACCTATTCCCTTCTATCTCAGCAAGTATTTTGAGTTGTTGTCTTTCATTCATTCATATGATGATTTATTCAATCATGTTTCTTATGTTCCTTGTTTTGCACATTTGCTCTTATCTTGGTGTATGCTACTTTGAAAGCTATCTTTGAAAACCAGTTATTTGTGAACTCCAGCAAATTGTCAACTATTCTTCGACCAAGAGCTAAGTTTGCCATTACCAATTATGATTTACTTTATGTATCTTTATTTTTTGTTTCCTTTACCTATTGCAAGTTAAGTTATATAATAATGACTTGTCTTCTGTTATGATCTATGTATTGATGAATGTGATGCTTCGTGTTCGTATTCTTTTATCGACTCTTCACTCCATAAACCCGAGGTCATGTTTATTGAGCTCAGTTTCGCTTGGGGACAAGCGAAGTCTAAGCTTGGGGGGAGTTGATACGTCCATTTTGCATCACTATTCTATATCATAATTTACTATTATTCATTGATATATTTCATATTAAGAGATGACACTTATGTTATTTCATATGTTTTTGCATGGTTGATGAATTTTGGAGAATGGACCGCTGCAGTCAGAATTCTGATGGAAAAGGTGCTGTTTGGAGGAGAAATGCACGAAGATCAGAAAATCTGGGAAAATACATGGAATATCCTATTTTTCCAGAAGACGAAGATGGCCAGAAGGAGTAGAGATGGGCCACAGGGGGCCCACACCACCACCTGGCGCGGGCCACCTTGGGCCACACCACCAGGTGGTGTGGCCGCCCTGGTCCACCCCTGGCTCTCCCCTCTAGCATATATTATCTCCACGAAACCCTAGGACTCGGGGAGCGACCATAGAAAGATTCCACCGCCTCTGCGGGGTGAAAAAACACCGAGAGAGAAAGATCTCTCCGGCAGATAGAATTATGCCGAGGGAATTCCTTCCCGGAGAGGGGAGATCGTCGCCATCAACACCACCATCAAGCTGGACTTCATCGGGATCATCATCATCACCAGCACCATCATCACCATCATCATCTCGCTGTAAAAATTGGGTTGAATCTTGCATAGTTCTTAGGGGAAACTTTCCCGGTGTTGATTACTCCTTGTAGTTGATGCTATTGAGTGGAACCATTGAATTATTGTTTATGTTCAGATTGCTATACATCATTATTCCATCTCTGATCTTGATCCATATGATGTCTTGTGAGTAGTTCGTTTTGTTCTTGAGGACATGGGAGAAGTCATGTTGTTAGTAGTGGAATTGTGTTGAGAAAGATTTAATAGTTTGATATTTAAGTTGTGGTGTACTTCTTCTAGTGGTGTCATGTGAACTTCGACTACATGACACTTCACCTATATGGGCCTAGGGGAATGCATTGTGTATTTGGCTACTAATCGTAGGGGTTGCCAGAGTGACAGAAACCTGAACCTCCATTTGGAAACCATTGCACAAGGGACGTCAGGGTCTTAGAGTTTAAAGTTGTGGTTAGGTTTCTACCTTAATTACTTTGTTGTACTTACGGATGTTTGCAAGGGGTATAATCACAAGTATGTATTAGTCCTAGGAAGGCCAGTACATTAGCACAGGTTCACCCACACAATACTTAGCAAGCTAAAGAAGATTAATCAACTATATGAAGCGAAAGCACTTGACAATATTCCCATGTGTCCTCGAGAACATTTGGTCATCTTAAGTAATACAACCGGCTTGTCCTTTGCTAAAGAAAGGATTGGGCCACTTGCTGCATTTATTCTTATTGTCTTTTATTTACTCGTACTTTATTTACTTGTATTATCAAAAACCTCTAAAAATCGGTTTGCTAAGTATTTGCAGAGAATTCCTGATCCATACCACTAGTCAGCACCTTCTGCTCCTTGTTGGGTTCGACACTCTTACTTGTCGAAAATACTGCGATACACCCCCTATACTTGTGGGTCATCATCGACAGAGACGAAGTATCCAAATCCTCGCTGCAAGAATGCTTGCGAGTGTCCGGACCAATGGAATTGGGGGCTTCCTCCTCCTCTTCAAGTGGGACGGTCGATTCTGACTCGTCCTCTTCATCTACTTCACGAGGAATAACCCCCTCAGGAAGAGGGGGCAAACTGGGAGACACCTTCCAATCCTGCATACAGAAGCAATCAACAAATAAAGCTACTTCATAGCACAAATTCTACCTCAGGAGGAGGGTTAGAGGCGTCGAAGGGAGGCACGATTGGCTCGCCTGGGAGAACCTCCTTGGTGGTGTACTTGGTCACCAGTCGCAACCTCTTATCTACTTCACCTGCGGAAATGCCATCGTAGATACACGAGTGACATCGTCCGCACCAGCACACTGGAACATGGGGTGGACTCTGGCCTGCAGAGGCTGGATGCGGCGGCGCAACCATGTGCGAATGAGGGTGGCGCCTCCCTCTTCTTTACCCATGCGACTCTCGAGGTCATAGACCCGCTTGTACAACACTTCTGTCTCCTCGGACTCGCCGGGCATCACTATGTTCTTCCAGGAACACCTCCTGTTGCACGGCGTCGCAGGATCGAAGGGCGCGAGTCCGTAGTGCTCTCCGTCGGTCTTCTGGTCGCGGATGTAGAACCACTTCTCTCCACCCTTGGACGGACGCCGTGAGATTGATGTGGAAGTAGGTAGCGGAGGAGTCGACATGAATCCCGCAGCCACCTACGTCGTAGACTAACGAGCCAGAAGCTGACGGACGCTTCAGCTTGAAAAGCCTCTTGAAGAGACCAAAGTGTGGCTCGACTCCGAGCCAGCACTCACAAAGCGTGATATAGCACGCAATGTGAAGGAAAGAGTTTGGGGACAACTGGTGCAGCTGGAGCCCATAGAAACAAAGAAGGCCCCTGACAAAGGAATGCAGGGACAGAGACAGACCGCGGATGATGAACGCGAGGAGCATCACCTAGAAACCGGACGAAGGACGGGGGGTTACCTCGTCACTAGGCACTCGCGAATCGTCCTCAGCGAGCGGAAGAACTCCATCTTGGCGCAGAAGATGGAGCTCAGAGGCCTTGATGGTAGATGAACGCCATGCACCATTGGTGACATGGGTGCCCGCACCCTTCTTCTTGCTGGCATCGGCGGCATTGGTGCCCACGGCGGCGGAGCCACCCTTCTTCTTGGTGATGGCGGTGGCGGCAGCAGACCCAGTGGCGGCGCCTCCTTTCTTTTTCCCCATCTTACGATGGCGGTGCGAGTGGAGAAAGTAGCTCAGGAACACACGGAGTTGGTCCAGTGCCACAAAGAGGACATCTCTAGGAAGCAGAGAGCAGCGGCAATGGTGATGGAAGCACAAGCAGAGAAAGGGTAGATGGGAAAATTACCGCAGCTGCGCTGCTACTTAACCCGCTTGCGGATGCAATCCAACGGACAGCAGAAACCCTACTGGACGCATGGCGCACATCGCGGTCGACACGTGGAGAGGCCAAAACACGAACCGTCCCCCACTATCTCCATTACGTGCGGAAATCGAGGAGACATAGTTAAAACGGAAGATTACGCACGCCCGGTCAAATCAAAGTCATAAAATGGGACCCACCGCTTGTCACGTCCCGTCAAAGCGGCTCACGCGGGCAACTAAGGTCATCGCGTCGTTAGCACTGACGTCATCAACTGAAGAATTTGACTACTTTAGTCCTTGCTCGAGTCTTCGACTCCACCAAGTACTCGGGGGCTACTCCCATAGGGAGCGCTAGTCGCGCATGCTACGATTTTCTTTTTTCTGCAGGAATATGAACATTCAAAGCATACCCAACCACTCGAATCTATGATTCGACTATGGATCATGGGTTTATCCCATAGGGAGCACCGGAAGCAAATTCGACTGAAACAAGCAAACGAAAGACGACAGCAGTCGCAAATGTTCTTTAGTCCCCGCTTGAGTCTTCGACTCAACCAGGCACTTAAGGGCTACTACCATAGGGAGCGCTGGTCGCACACCCTATGAGTATTTGTACGTTGTACTGTGTGTTGATAACATCCACACTCGAAGTCTATGGCGACATCGCCTCATATTTTTCCCTACAAAGAGACTGCGTCTCCTGGGCCACCTGAATCATCTCCGCGATGACAAAAATTCGGATGCCACGCTTGCAGCGTGAAGATAAGACCTGAGTAAGGCTTTGCAATGCATTTGCTGCGCACTACTAGAAATATATCCGTGCCTACAGGTACGATGAACATGCCTTGACGGACGCGTCGAGTGCTCACACCCATATACTGGAATTCGACTCCTGTAAGACCTCCGCGGCTTGAGTTGAATTACACTAGCACTTTTCTGAATTTGAGTCCGGGGACTCGAGTTTGAGTAGATTGTGTTGTTTTTCCCTAAGGCAGTTAACTGGTACTGAAACATCGGTTAAATCAGGCACGCATATCAACAATCCCTATGACATAAACAGAACACTCGAAAAAAATACTCAGTCATGCACTCAAAAAGCTTCATAAAGTCTCTAGTCGAATCTACGATTCCACTGGACACTCGGGGGCTACTGACATGGGTATACCCTGCAGGTACTCGAGTTTAGTATATATGGTCCAGATACGGTGGAAGCCCACGGCGTTGCCACGGCCCGATGAAGACTTCAAGTGGCCCAAGTACTCTCGATTACTTGCGAGGCAAGAAGCTTAAAGATAGAAAGTTTAAAGGGAAAACCCTAATATGTAACCGACTCGATTTGCTACCTGAGATCTAGCCTATCTATATAAAGGCTAGGAGGGGCAGCGAGGAGGACACACGCAACCCTAGTTTCCACAACTCTCGCCAGATTGCATCTGTGCGCCCCTGTAATCTGCGATTCCTCCATTAATTCCAAGAGAAGACAAGCAGGAGTAGAGACCTCTGATACATTGCAAATGTATCTATAATTTTTGATGCTCCATGCTTGGTTTTATCCACTTTCTTGTGTTTTGCCCACACTTTGGAGTACTTTTCATACGATTTCTTGGACTAACCTATTAACAAGAGCCACAGTGTCAGCTGCCTGTTTTTTGCTATTTTTGGTTCAAGGAAAGTCAGAAAATGAATATTCTCGGAATTGGACGGGACAAAAGCCAAAGTGCCTATTTTTCCGGAAGTCATCAGATGCCAGAATACGAGACGGAGAAGGGCTGGGGCCGGCCACACCACTTGGCCGCGCGGCCAGGCCTGGCCCGCGCCAGGGGGTGGTCTGGCCGACCCCAGCACCCCTCGGCCTCTCCTTCCACCTATAAGATGCCCTCAGGACGAAAACCCTAAGGACCCGATCAAAAATCCACGACAGAGTCTGTAGCCGCTGTCATCTCCATCCCTAGATCAGGAGGGATCTGAAGCTCTTCCCGGCACCCTACCAAAGAGGCGAATCCACCCTGGAGGCCTTCTTCATCACCATGCAAGCCTATGGTGTGATGCGTGAGTAGTTCATCCTTGGACTACGGATCCATGTAGTAGCTAGATGACTGGTTCTCCTCCTTTGTGCTTTCATGTCTAGATCTTGTGAGCTCCGTTCATGATCAAGATCATCTATTTGTAATTCTACATGTTGTGTTTGCGAGGATCCGATGGATATTGAGATGCTATTTCAGATTGATTATTGATTCTATCATGTCTTTGTTATTTGTGATCTTGCATTCTTTCCTTTGTTAGTAGCTATCTTGGCCAAGTAGATGCTAGCAACTCCAAGAGTTAGTATTTATGCTCGATAGTGGGTTCATGCCTCTGGTAATCTGGGGAAGTGATAGAAATATCTAAGGTACTAGATGTGCTATTGCTACGAGAGAGAAAACAACAATCCTTTGTTCATAGAACAATCATATTGTTTACTTTACACGCAATTCTTAAAGCAATAATCTGTTGCTTGCAACTTAATACTGGAGGGGGGTTGGATGATAACCTGAAGGTGGATTATTAGTCATAGATGCAGTTGGATGGCGGTCTATGTATAATGTTGTAATGCCCAATCAAGTCTCAAAGGAGTCAAGATGATTAGTATATGCATGTATTGCTTTCTCGATGTTTGTCAATTGCCCCGCTGTAATTTGTTCACCCAACATGTTATCTATCTTAAGGAGAGCCACCTCTAGTGAACTATGGATCCCGGTCCTTTACTTTTACATACAATCTATAAACTGTTTACTGCTTTGTGTTTACTTTCTGCAAACTATTACTTCCTTCCATTCGATACGTTTAATCCTTTGTTTTCAGCAAAACACGGTGAGATTGACAACCTCATCGCAAGTTGGGGACAAAGTTCTGTGGTTGTGTTGTGCAGGTCTCCACGTTGCTACTAGCACCGGTAGTGCGCCCTGCCAAGGCTCAGCTAGCAACACCTTTGGGGTGTTTCCTTGCTCCTACTGGTTCGATTAAACCTTGGTTTCATAACTGAGGGAAACTTGGTGTTGTGCTCATCATACCTTCCTCTTGGGGTTCCCAACGAGGTCTACATCTACACTGAGCCATCAACCTCTACGAGGCGTGAACCTGGGTAAACCTTGTGTCCCTGTGTGCTTGTTTGCTAGCCGACTGATGCCTCTAGCGCTCCTTCTCCAAAACCCAAGTCCATAACAATGGGCATTGATGAGTTAAACCCTCGTCACTTGTTTTCTCATAACAAGTTTAATTCAGAAGGTAGATAAAACATGAATATACTTGGAATAGCGAATGCTAACATGTATGTATGGTGGACTCTTTGGAATAATTTAGTTTTATTTGGAGTTGGATGCATGAGTGGAACTCATACTTGGTATGGAGGCTAGCAAAAGACTAGGAGCGACTAACTAAGAGAGCAATAATGGCCATAATCATGCAAAGCGACGAAACATTATTAATTAAAGCATAAAGTGATATTACAAGACGAAAACTAAATGATCATAGATGCTATGGTGACTTGGTATAGTCTTAACATGGTGCGAGCATGTGCCAAGTCAACCCAAATAAAGCATTAAAGGAGAATACCACAATATTATGCTTTTATATACTAAAACAACACATGATTATTTCAAGGCACATTAAGCAATCTCAATTGTTTAGAACAAGTCATGCTACAGCAATAATAACTAAGCATAAGGTCAAAGAAACATCTAGCATGACATGATAAAGTCTAAGCCACAGTCAAAACAAGCTCCCTTTTGTACCACTATAAGCATGAAGTTTCCTACTCTTTTCCAACACCAATCGACTTATTTGAAACAACTCACAAAGATAATAATAAATAAAGATCAGTGAGATCATCTCACAAATCCACAAAGAAGAACTAAAAATTTCTAAGCTGAAAGCACAAGAAAACTAAGGCTAAACACAGTGCTAGCAAAAGAGAACACTCACAAAACAATAAGAATGAAAACTAGAGTGTTCTAGGCAATGAATAATAGGGTGTGTCTCTCTCCAAAAGAAGTGTGTTGGGATCCAACCAACTTATTTAAGCAAACCAAACAAAAGAAAACAAAAATAAAAAACGAAGACGCTCCAAAACAACACAATTGTGCATAAGGTAATAAAAATAAAGTGTTTGGAAGAAAACCTGAGATTTCTATTGATGAAGAAGGGGATGCCTTGGGAATTCTGAAGCTTTTACGCTTATACTTCTTGAATATTTATTGGGGTGACACGGGTGGCATCCCCAAGCTTGAGCTTTTGTCCATACGTCATCTCATTACATTGTTCTTCCCTACACTTTAAAATTCCCTTCATACAAAACTTCACACAATCTTCATTAGCAACATTAGTGTATTCAAAATAATAACTCTTTCGGTTCAATTTCAACACAAGTAAAACTTCCATTAAAACACAAGCTACTGAAGCACTTCCTTTAAAAAGTTCAAATGATCAAAGGGAACTCAAAGAGAAAGAGATTAAGAGACAAATGCAAATAATGGCAGAAATCTATCAAAACAGACCAGCAGGTAAAAACCAATTTTTTTGAAGATCTTATGTTGCTCAAATCAAAAAAAGTTGAAATAACGAAAGTTAGCTAACAACCTGGGTGATTTATTCAGAGAATTACAGATCAATCCGACATAAATAGATGTTTCATGAATTTTTACAGTCAAGCACAAAAATCTGTTTCGGGACAGCACTTCTCCAAATCTTACTTCCCTCTCATTAGAGGTTATTATTGGCACAAAAATAAAAAATGGATAAGGAGAGGTTATTACAGAGGAAATAACTTCCAAGACTCAACTAAAACTTTTGGGTTATCTCCCAATAAGTACTTTTCTTTAACGCCTTTAAGTTAGGCATGATAGTTTGAGAAGATGCTCACATAAGAAATATGAATTGAAGTAAAAGAGAGCATCAAGAAGCAAATTCAAAGCACATTTAAGTCTAACCCACTTCCTATGAAAAATAATCTTGTAAACAAATAAGTCATGAAAGCACAAAGCAACAAGCATAGGAAAGCAAAACAAGTGCAACTTCAAAAATTCCAACATAAAGAGAGGAAACTTAATATTGTTGAGATACATAAAACCATGATTCCCTCTCTCATAATAACTTTCCGTAGCATCATGAATAAAATTAACAATATAACTATCACATAAAACATTCTTATCATGATCCACATGAATAAAAGAATTAATACTCTCCACATAAACATAATCATTCTTATTAATTGTAGTGGGAGCAAATTCAATTAAATAGCTATCATTATTATTCTCATCACCATAATCATCAAATATAGGAGGCATATTGTAATCATAATTAATTTTCTCCTCAATAGTAGGTGGACTGAAAATATCATATTCATCATTGTAACCATCATATATTGGAGGTTTGGTATCATCATAAGCAATAGAATAGCTATCTTCCAAAGCTAGGGAACTAAAAAGATCATTTTCATAAAAACTAGCTTCCCCAAGCTTAGACTTTTCCATAGCATTAGCAATAATGGTGTCCAAAGAATTCATACTAACAATATTAATATTAGCATGCAAATAAAGTTCCATAGGTTTTTTAATTTTCTCTTCAAACACTTAATGTCCTAACTCAAGATAAATACTATAAAGCTCTCTAATTTTGTTGTTGTTTTCCATTAAGCCTAACTAGTGAAAACAAGAAACAAAAAGAGAAAATTGCAGAATCTAAAGGAAATAACTTAGAGCACTCACACCGGAGGATGTGAGTACCTTTTACCTTACCTCCTCGACAACGGCGCCAGAAAAATAGCATGATGTCTACGCACTTCTATTCTTGTAGACAGTTGTTGGGCCTCCAAGTGTAAAGGTTTGTAGAACAGCAGCAAGTTTCCCTTAAGTGGATCACCCAAGGTTTATCGAACTCAGGGAGGAAGTAGTCAAAGGTATCCCTCTCAAGCAATCATACAATCAAGATACAAGAAGTCTCGTGTGTCCCCAGCACACCTTCTACACTTATCAGGTGTATAGGTGCACTAGTTCGGCGAAGAGATTGTGAAATACAAGTGGTGTGGATAGTTATAAGTGGTAACGGTGATGGAATAGCTTGATGGCGTGGAAAAGACTAAAGTAAAACTGAAATGAATATAGAAGCAAGCAAACATGTAACAGATCTAATAGCAAACGGTGTTTCAGTGCTTAGAAACAAGGCCTAGGGATCATACTTTCACTAGTGAACACTCTCATATAAATATCTTATCTTTATGATACTACTCTTAACTACTCTCCGATTGGACACTCTAATCGATGGTAGGGCTATAACAGCACACCTCAAAGTTCATCTTTACCATCTAGAAAACCCAACACTGTCACCTTGAGCACTAGATGAGTCCAACAAACACCACAAGTTCATAAAGACATCCAACTCCAAATATAACTCATAACAAGTATTTGTAATCTCTAGCCTAAGTGCCACCATGGTGTGCACACTGTCAACTTCACACACATGGGGAGAGCAGAGATCTATTAAAGTACTTGAGTAGCAAGGTAGATCTATAGATTACAAGCTCATGATAACAATATGATCATGCATAGAGAGAAAGAGATGAACACATAGCTACCGATAGAACCCTTAGCCTCGAGAGAGAACTACTCCCTCCTCATCATGGAAATCAGTAATGGTGATGGAGATGGTGGTGGAGATCGATGGAGATGGCTCTAGGGGCACTTCCCCATCCCGGCAGGGTGCCGGAACAGAGACTTCCTGTCCCCTGAATCTCCCCTTCGGTGGCGGCAGCGCTGTGGAACTTTTCGTGGCTGGAGGCTTGATGATTTAGGGTTTATGCATCGGGAGGCTCTTATAGGCGAGAGGGGAGACCGAGGGGTGCCAGAGGGGCCCACACCACCCCCTGGCATGGCCTGGCCTGGCCCGTGCCATTAGGTGGTGTGGCTAGCCCCTGGCCCCTCTCCGTCTCGTCTTCTGGCTCCGTGAGTCTTCCGGTAAAATATCGACTTTGGCTTTTGTCCGGTCCAATTCCGAGAATATTGATTTTCTGACTTTCCTGGAGCCAAAAACAGCAGAAACGGGCAACCGGCACTGTGGCATCTTGTTAATAGGTTAGTCCAAGAAATCATATGAAAAGTACTCCAAAGTGTGGACAAAACATAAGAAAGTAGATAAAACCAAGCATGGAACATCAAAAATTATAGATACATTTGCAATGTATCAACATCCCCAAGCTTAACTCCTGCTCGTCCTCGAGTAGGTAAGTGATAAAATGAAAGAACAATTTTTGAGGTGACATGCACCATCATAAACTTGATCAAAGTATTTGTAAAACATGGATAGCTGGGATCATAGTACTTCAATCATAACATGAAAGACAAAGTTCTAGCAATAAGACAAAGAAACTATGATGCAACATGAAAAGGCGCAAACAAAAGATTCATGAATAACAATGCTTTGCAAGACGTTCGTTTGTTTCACATAAAGAAAACATAACATAATAGTATTCATCTTGTCCCTCATAGAGTAGCAAATATAAATGCATAGGACACCTTCAAAGTTCATAAGAGGGACTAGATACAAATAGTTTAAAACAAGCAATATCAAGTTATGCATCACAACCAGTCTTGGGACAATGCACATAGAACTAAGAATGGCCACTATGCTCTCAAAGTAGGTGCATAAAGGTAGAAGGTGGAGACTCAATATAATGGTGGAAGAAAGGCCTTCATAAAAGGAAGTAGGGATTCAAGTCTCATAAAGAGCTTCCAAAAATTATGGTACTTCTAGCTTTCAGCTCTCATTGCCCCTATCATAAGCATCTTGAAGGTGATTAAGGTTAAAGTGACACAACTAAGAGGATATGCTTGACAAGTTATAAACCGAAATCTCATGCCCCTTACTTACGAAGACCGAACCTCATGCTACTAAACTTTAGTCACAAGTAAGCTATTGTCATTGTAAGTACATACGTATCATAAAGAACCGCCAACGGGGTACCCCTTGCACATGATACATGAGGTATCCCATAATCAAAATGACAAGGCAAGCAGACAATGAGCATCTCATCGATCTTTTTATTTGCTATTTGCATAGATTTTTATCGAGGATGCTTCATAGAGTGCTCATTATGGTGATGATGCAAGTTTCCACCATGATTAGGCATGACTTAGGCTAGCGGCCCAGGCGTTTCTCTAACACACATACAAACCCCATGATCTTACAAGTTCCACTTTTATTTCACACCGCCGGGATCCGTAAGCAAAAGAACATGATATCAACGGGGTACAAAGTACAAGTGCAATGTTGAAAGCATTCCCATGGTACATGGTTCTGCTAATTTCAACTTATAAAACGCAAGCATATACGCGACAAAGAAGGACCCAATGGTTCAAGTTTATTAGATACAAAACCCTAATCCCACCCAACCCGCACCAGTTGCGGAGATAGTGGAGAAAGCTGAACCTGAAGCAGATCTCACAGTACAAGTCGGATCTGGAGCTGATCTCCTTAGCAAGATTGAATCCCAGATCGACCCACCTGTGGAGGTCGAAATCCAGGAGGAGCAGAAAAACAACCCTGGTTCTGGCTCTACTAATACCGGAACTGACAGACCTCTCCTGAGGTACACGTTGAGGCGCATGATGATGTGATGACCCACAAGTATAGGGGGTGTATCGCAGTATTTTCGAGGGAAGTGAAACCCAATTTATTGATTCGACACAAGGGGAGCCAAAGAATATTTATAAGACTTAACAACTGAGTTGTCAATTCAGCTGCACCTGGAAACAATCTTTGCTCACAGCAGTTTATCAGTAGCAACAATTTTATAGTAGGAATAGCAAAGTAGCAGCAGCAGTAAAGTAAAGATAGCAGTAACAATAGCAGTAAACAGTAGGATTCGAGTGTGGTAGCCATAGGGATGGATGGACGGGCGTTGCATGGACAAGACAATTCATATAGCAATCAGAACATAGGGAAATTGCAGATAAATAAGATAAAGCATCCAAGTACTAGATAATCATAGGCATGTGTTTCATATATAGTCATACGTGCTCGCAATGAGAACTTGCACAACATCTTTTGTCCTGCCAGCCCGTTTGCAGCGGGGCCTCAAGGGAACTACTGGCAATCAAGGTGCTCCTTTTAATAGAGCACCAGAGCAAAGCATTAAAACTCCGTGAACACTTATGATCCTCACATCAAAGCCATTCCCTCCGGTTATCCCGATTTCTGTCACTTCGGGGCCATTGGTTCCGGACAACAACGTGTGTATACAACTTGCAGATAGGACCATAAACAATACTATCCTAATGAATCAATAACATGTTCAGATCTGAAATCATGGCACTCGGGCCATAGTGACAAGCATTAAGCACAACAAGTTGCAACAAAGTCATAAAGCACTAATAAAAGATACTAGGCATCATGCCCTAACAATCTGATGCCATTACATGAACGATCTCATCCAATCCCTACCATCCCCATAGCCTACAACGGGGGATCACTCACTCATAGATGGGGGAAACATGGATGGTCGATGGAGACGCGATGGTGGCGATGATGGCGATGATCTCCTCCAATTCCTCGTCCCGGCAGGGTGCCAGAACGGAGTTTCTGGTGCTGTTTCGTGGAATCTGGTGGTGGTGGCGAAGCGGAACTCCTTCTGGAAAAACATTGAACCCCCCTGAGTTTTTAGGTCAGAAGGCTTCTTATAGGCGAAGAGGGAGACTGAGGGGGTGTTTGGGGCGGCCAGACCACCCCCTGGCGTGGCCAGGCCCAGCCCGCGCGGCCAGGTGGTGTGGCTGGGTCCTAGCCCCTCTCCATCTCATATTCTGGCTCTGGGAGTCTTCTGGTGACTGGGAGCGACAAGCTAAGAGAGCAATAATGGCCATAATCATGCAGAGCGACAAAACATCATTGATAAAAGCATAAAGTGATACTACAAGTTTAAAACTAAAATATCATCAAGGCTATGGTGACTTTGGATAGTCATAACATGGTGTGAGCATGCACCAAGTCAACCCAAATAAAGCATCAAAGGAGAATACCATTATACTATGTTTTAATATGCTAAAACAACGCATGATTCATCCAAGGCACATTAAGCAATCTCAATTATTTATAACCATTCATGCTACAGCAAAGAATACTAAGCATAAAGCCAAAACAATATCAAGCATGGCATGACAAAACATAGGCCACAGTCAAAAACAAGCTCTCTTTACCACTTAAGCATGAACTTTCCTAGTCTTTTCCAAACGAAACCAAACTATTTGAAAACCAATGTATGACAGAGGAGGTCCAACCAATTTATTCATCAAACTAAGAAACAAAAGCAAACGAAAAACCAAAACGAAAACGGAAAAGAAGACGCTCCAAAAACAACACAACTGTGCATGAAACAATAAAAATAAAGCATTTGGAAGAAACCTGGAATTTTTATTAATGAAGAAGGGGATGCCTTGGGCATCCCCAAGCTTTGAAGCTTGTACTTCTTGGATATTTATTAGGCTGACACGGGTGGCATCCCCAAGCTTGAGCTTTATTCCATCATTCATCTCATTACTCATTCCTTCCATACACCTGAAATTTTTCCTTCATACAAAACTTCACACAATCTTTATTAGTAACATTAGTGCACTCAAGATAAAAGGTCTTAAGGTTCAGTTACAACACCAAATAAACTTCCATTAGAACACTAGCTACTGTAGCACTTCCCTCAAAAAGCTCAATTCCCCAAAAGAACTCAAAAAGGAACTAAGAAGAAGCAAATGCGGAAAATGGCAGAAATCTGTCAAAACAGACCAGCAGGTAAAGACGAATTTTTGGAAGACCTTCTGTTGCTCAAATCAAAAAGTGTTGAACTAACGAAATTTATATAACGACCTGGGGCATTAGCACAAAAATTCACGCCTCAAAAATACGTTCGAAGATTTTACACGAATTTTTATGGTGAAGCACAGAAATCTGTTTCGGGACAGCAACTTTCCCAATCATTACTTCTCTCTCATTAGAGGTTACTCTTGGCACAAAAAGCAAATAAAAAGGATAAGGAGCGGTCATTACTGAAGTAATAACTTCCAAGACTCATCTAAAACTTTTGGGTTATCTTCCAATAAGTACTTTTCTTTAACGCCTTTAAGTTAGGCATAAGCAAAAACTAAAATGGATAGAATAGAAGTAAGTGGAGATAATCATGGTGAAAACATTGTTTTGTTCAATGAAATCCTTTTGTTAACAAGGTTGATCAGGTCTTGTTACCAAAACAATTTCATATGAGACAAAACTTTGTATTCCACTAATAATTATGTTACCTCAACCTTGATAGCAATGGTCCCAATCATAATAGTTTCAAATTTTTCTCTTGGTATGGAACAATATATTTCTCCAACTTGAATGCCCTCATCATGTTCAATTGAATTCAAAACCATAAGTCCTATCAATCTTCTTGGGGAAATAGACAGTATGTTCCTTGTCATTAACATTGAAGGTCACCTTCCCTTGATTACAATTAATAATAGCTCCTGCAGTATTTAAGAAAAGGTCTCCCAAGAATAATAGACATATTATCATCTTCAGGCATAATAGTTTGAGAGGATGCTCACATAAGAAATATGAGTTGAAGTAAAAGAGAGCATCAAAAAGAAAATTCAAAACACATTTAAGTCTAACCCACTTCCTATGCATAGGAATCGTGTATGCGTATAAATTCACAAAGAACAAAGTGACATGCATAGGAAGATAAAACAAGAGTAACTTCAAAACTTTCAGCACATAGAGAGGTGTTTCAATACCATGAAAACTTCTACAACCATATTTTCCTCTCTCATAATAATTTTTAGTAGCCTCATGAGTAAACTCAACGATATAACTATCACAAAAAGCATGCTCTTCATGATCTACAAGCACTAGAGCTTTATTATAAACATTTTCAAAAGGATCCTCAGGAACATAACATTCATCCTCCTTTAGTAAGCATGGGGGACAATCAAATAATGTAAGGGATAAAGAGTTACTCTCATTAGAAGGTAGGCATGGGTAGCTAATCCATTCTTCCTCCTTTTGTTCATCAGTCTCCTCCTGTTTCTCATCTAATGAGATTTCAGGTTCATCAATTTCTTCTTCCATAGGATCCTGCAAGGCATTAGTCTCTTCCATTTGTGGAAGCATCTATTAATATATTCAAGAATATAGCCATTTTCTTCCTTGTAATTATCAAAGAAAAATTTTAGTATACCATAAACCTCATATTTATAAGGTGAATCATCAATATTTTCAAGCAAACTAGCAAGTTCAAATGCACCCTTCCAAGCAATAAATTCTTCAATTTGTTCCGCATCATAAAAGTCATAAATTCCTTTAACATAAGAAGATATGGTAACCTTATCATTATACTCACATTGAAAAGGGAGGTGTTTATACCTCTTACAGCAACAAGATTTATCAAAGCAATAAGTAACATTATAAGTAGAACACACGTTTCTAGCAATGGTATACAATTTATCAATTTGTTCCCATAAGTGTTTCCCTTTTTGTGACATGTTTCTTATAATAATAATTTTTGATCTTCCATGAACCCACCTTGCCAATAAGATTCAGTTTCAAAGAAACAAACCATTGACAACAAGCATGATAAAGCAAGACAATAACAGACCAGCAAAAATAACAACTAAAGTAGGAACTAATTTTTTGTATTTTTGATAAAGAAATAAGCAAACAAGGTAAAAATAAACTAAGCTTGAACAATAGTGATTCCAAGTGGACTTGATAAATAAAGCTATGCTCCCCGACAACGTTGCGAGAAAATATTCTTGATGACCCACAAGTATAGGGGGTGTATCGCAGTATTTTCGAGGGAAGTGAAACCCAATTTATTGATTCGACACAAGGGGAGCCAAAGAATATTTATAAGACTTAACAACTGAGTTAACAATTCAGCTGCACCTGGAAACAATCTTGCTCATAGCAGTTTATCAGTAGCAACAGTTTTATAGTAGGAATAGCAAAGTAGCAGCAGCAGTAAAGTAAAGACAGCAGTAACAATAGCAGTAAACAGTAGGATTCGAGTGTGGTAGCCATAGGGATGGATGGACGAGCGTTGCATGGACAAGACAATTCACATAGCAATCAGAACATAGGGCAATTGCAGATAAATAAGATAAAGCATCCAAGTACTAGATAATCCTAGGCATGTGTTCCATATATAGTCATACGTGCTCGCAATGAGAACTTGCACAACATCTTTTGTCCTCCCAGCCCGTTTGCAGCGGGGCCTCAAGGGAACTACTGGCAATTAAGGTGCTCCTTTTAATAGAGCACCGGAGAAAAGCATTAACACTCCGTGAACACATGTGATCCTCACATCAAAGCCATTCCCTCCGGTTATCCCGATTTCTGTCACTTCGGGCCCATTGGTTCCGGACAACAACGTGTGTATACAACTTGCAGATAAGACCATAAACAATACTATCATAATGAATCAATAACATGTTCAGATCTGAAATCATGGCACTCGGGCCCTATTGACAAGCATTAAGAACAACAAGTCGCAACAAAGTCATAAAGCGCTAATAAAAGATACTAGGCCCATGCCCTAACAATCTGATGCCATTACATGAACGATCTCATCCAATCCCTACCATCCCCATAGCCTACAGCGGGGGATTACTCACTCATAGATGGGGGAAACATGGATGGTCGATAGAGAAGCGATGGTGGCGATGATGGCGATGATCTCCTCCAATTCCTCGTCCTGGCAGGGTGCTAGAACGGAGTTTCTGGTGCTGTTTTGTGGAATCTGGTGGTGGCGGCAGAGCGGAACTCCTTTTGGAAAAACGTCGAACCCCCCAGAGTTTTTAGGTCAGAAGGCTTCTTATAGGTGAAGACAGAGACCGAGGGGGTGTCTGGGGCGGCCAGACCACCCCCTGGCGCGGCCAGACCCAGCCCGCGTGGCCAGGTGGTGTGGCTGGGCCCCAGCCCCTCTCCGTCTCATATTCTGGCTCTAGGAGTCTTCTGGTGAAATAGGAGTTTTGGCTTTTGTCTCGTCCAAATCCGAGAATATTCATTTTCTGACTTTCCTGGAACCAAAAACAGCAGAAAACAGGCAGCTGGCACTTTGGCTCTTGTTAATAGGTTAGTCCAACAAATCATATGAAAAGTACTCCAAAGTGTGGACAAAACACAAGAAAGTGGATAAAACCAAGCATGGAACATCAAAAATTATAGATACATTTGCAATGTATCATGATGCAAGACGCAAGCATGGACGATATTCTTGAGACATCAGGTGTTGCGAGGAAGCCGACCGCGAGAGCCGCAACTATCTCAGGAGGCATGCGTAACACTTTGTCAGATATGTTGGTTCCGAATCCGGCTCCGCTGATGCTGGGGACAACACTGACTCAGTACTGGAGGCGATCGGAACAAATGCCGACGTACCCGCATCCTCGGATGATTCGATGAAATCGGCGGATTTCCGAAAGTTCTCCGCGGAATATGAAGAGGAGTACAACTCCAAAGCTGCAGAAGAAGGGGAGGCCATGGATGAAGGATCCGAGGAAAAATCCCCCAAAGCGCAGGATGGTATGGATATCAGAGATAATCCCGAGGTCCAGATGTCCGAAAGTACCGATCAGAGCTTGACTCCGGGAAACAGACCCAAAGCTGTCTTTGCTACCGGCGCTGCCAAGAAGGCAAAGAAGAAGAACAAGAAGAACTAGACCCTGGCAAAAGATCTTCTGGCAAAGGAAGTGATTGCCGAGGAATATGAGCAAGACTTGGATGGAGCACTTATCGCAGACGAGCCCCAAGAAGAGTCGGTGGATGGACACGTGATCACGGAAGGTGCACGTAAACTCATCGATGCTGCATTAACCACACCTATTCCTACAGCTATAGAACTTACTGCTGAAGAGCTGGATGAAAGGGCCCAAGCCCTAGAAGCACGCCGCCAAGTACTCCTATGAAGCCAAAAACCTTGAGGAGGAAAAGAAGCGTATGGCAACTGCAGAGAAGTACAACTCTAGGCAAAATCAGAAGACCAGGAAACGTCATAGTAATGACGACCAATTCCCGAAGATTCACAAAGTCCTCTTTGGAGGAGTCCATGGGATGCCTCGGCACGACAGCAACGGAGATTGGGTGTATCCAACACCAGTGCAAAACACCGTTGCAGCTCGAGAAATCCTATCTGCTAATCCAGGCCCAGAATAGATCTGATTGGGCATTAAACTACTCAATAAGGGTCTAGAGCAGCAAAAGGCCGCCCTGTCTAGAAGCCAAAAAATGGTCTCCCAATCTGACCAATGTTGCACAGACCCGGCATGGAATGATGTAAGACCCCAACATGTTCCGGAGCATCATCACCGCTCTGACCATAGGGAAGACAACTACTCAAGAACCAGATCTTTGGGACAGGACCACAAAACTGCATGTGACTGGCGCAATGTTACCCCAGCTGTGGAGCAAGAGGCAATTGCTGCACTGAATCCGAAGAATCCTCCCTGGCGAGAGTCGAACGATCGCAGGGAAGAAGACAAAGAGAAACGTCGGGAGGAGGACCGCCAAAAAATGCCACCTCCTATACATGCAAGCCGTCTGGCTGAGCCCTACCATGGTGGGAGTGACAGATGAAGGAACGACGGACACCATGCTGAGACAAGCTGGCAGGGGGCTCGTCGTAATGAAGATCCTCCCCGGAACTAGAATAATGACGCTCCGGACAGAGGCCGGCGATCAGCCGGAAACAACCCAGCTCCCCCACCTTCTCCACCAAGCAGCCATCACAACAGTTCTCAAGGAGGCCAAGGAGGGCGTGATGGTGGAGGAGGTGGTGGTAGAAGCCAAAGTTTGGTTCTAAGGCACCGCAGCCACAACTGTCATTCAGGACGATCTCTGTCCCCAAGTGACGCAAGGCACATGATTAACTCCAATATAGAGGCGTGGCGCTACGAAAATGATGACATATACGTGGGCCCAAAGTGTTTTAGACCACGCATAAGAGCAACAAAATTCCCGGAAGGATTTGCTATCTCAAGACACATTCAGGCTTACGACGGTATGGCTCGGCCAGATACTTGGCTCCAGGATTTTTTCCAAGCTTGCTATATCGCCAAAGGCGGAAATAGCCTGGTCACAACCCGATATCTCCCACTCATGTTGTGGAAGACGGCACGATCATGGCTCAATGAACTTCCGGAGAACACCATCCACAACTGGTATGACATGCAAAGTGCGTTCTTTCAGAATTTCGAAGGCACATACCGGAGGCCCTGTACGGTAGGAGACCTACAGCGTTGCACCCAGAAAGCCGGAGAAACTTGCCGAGACTATCTCGGACGATGGATCGACACCAAGAACTCCTGTGAAGGAGTAAATGACCAAACTGCGATTGAAGCTTTCATTGCAGGTCTCCAAATTGGTTTACTACGTCATCGCTTGAAGTGTGACAAGGTCACTGATTTGGGAGAGATGATAGAAACAGCGAGCAAGTATGCAGATGCTGACGATGATGCAGAGGGACTACTGAACGCCCTAGCTGTGCCACAGTCGGCAAAACAACCAAAGAAGCAAGCTCAGAAGCGCAAGAACACCTCGGAAGAAAAGCCCAACGCGGAAACGATAGTGGTTACTGCTACTTTCGGGTCTGGAGGACGAGGAGGACGTGGCGGTGGCCGTGGACACGGTCGTGGGACGTCAAGAGTTGAAGGTAGAGGATACCAGCAACCTAGCAAAACGTACTCTTGGGCCGACATTGCTAATAACCCATGTGTGCATCACCTAGATGCCAATGGGGGCTCGTCTCACACAAACGCCGAGTGTCATTTTAATGACGACATTAAAAGAGATGATAGCGCTGGTTACAGGGCTAAGCGGAAGAAGGGAAAGAAGAATCCCGAAAAGGATAAAGAGACCAAGGAAGATTCCGACATGGAGGAAGCTGATGCTTCAAATCCCAAGCAGGAAGGGAAGAAAAATTTTCCAACCAAGAAAGACACTTACGTCACCTTCCTCAGACCTCAACCAGCAAAGGTCAAGAAAGCAGTTCTACATGAGCTCAACGCAACAGTTCCGGCTATCCCTCAATTCTTGGACTGGTCGGAAGTGGCAATCACCTTTGACCGCACTAATCATCCGCCTAAGTTGCACATGCGAGGAAAGTACGCCTTAGTCGTCAATCCACGTATTGATGGCTATGGTTTCTCCAAGACTCTCATGGACGGAGACAACATCATTAACATCTTGTATGTCGAAACGCTACGCCAGATGAAGGTCTCGGAGACCCAGCTTAACTACAGCTCTGTGATCTTTCATGGAGTTGTCCCAGGAAGAGAAGCAAATTCCCTGGGAGAGATCACTTTGGATGTTACCTTTAGAACTCCAAAGAACTACCGGATGGAAGCACTTTCCTTCAAAGTGGTCCATTCAAGAGCGCGTACCACGCTATATTCGGACGTCCGGCTTATTGCGCTTTTATGGCTCCTCCGTGTTACATTTACAATATGATGAAAATTCCAGGTCCCAACGGCGTGATCACCATCAGAGGAGACCCGAAGAAAGCGCGAGAGTGCGAGGACGGAAATGCCACCTTTGCTGAAGCCGTGCTGCACGCCCAGGAGTACCAGGAGATCAAGAAGACCATAGATCCGTCCGAGATGCCCGCAACAAAGAAGGAGGTGACAAAGCCGAATCCGGAGTTCAAGGCATCGGAAGAAACAAAGAAGACGCCGTTGAAGGATGATGACCCCTTCAAGGTGACCCAGATAGGCCTTGGCCTAGATAGCGCATAGGAAAGCGTGCTCGTCAAGTTCCTCCAAGCAAATCAAGACATCTTCGCATGGCAGCCATCTGACATGACCGGAGTACCTAGGGAACTTGACGATCATGTCGTCGGATTGAGGACAAGTACGCCATGAGGAGGTCATCGAGGCGTGCGGAAGAGAGGGGTGTGAGACATACGGTATTCCGGGGCGGTGAACACACAAGTTTACCCAGGTTCGAATCCGCCAGCTTTGGACGAATCCTACTCCTGCTAGCAGTCCAGTAATACGGCAGAGCCAGAATATGGGTTACAAGGGTTTCGCCTGTGCGAGTTGAGATTGTAGACTATTGTGTTGTAAGGTGTTCGCCCTAAAGGCTCTCCCTAGGACGGCTTATATAGATATCCGGCCTAGGGTTTACAGGAGAGATCAATCCGGCTACGACTAAGAGTTGGTTACAGAGTACATCTTGAACTACAAGTAACATTATGGGCCTAAGTCGGTAAGTCTTCTGGGCCTTCCCGTAGCCGGATTGGACTCTGTCTTCTCTCCTGACTGGGCCGCCCGTGAAGCAAAGCTCTAACCCTAAGTGGGCCACCCTGGTCAGTGAGGAACTGTGAGGATACCCGGAAAGTATATCCTCAACAGCAGCCCCCAGAGGCCTCCAAGATCCAAAGTCAGATTTTATCATCATCTAGCTTGATCTTCGGCTTGCATAATCTTGAAGGGTTCCTGAAACTTCACAAAAAATACGATCCGGGTCTTAAAAATAAGTCGGACCTATCAATTAGTTACTCGGATTTTCCAGCTCGATTTTAAACTAAGCCGAAACTTGGTTTCTACGCCACCTGACACAAGCATGGTCAAGTCACGTCATCTGATAGGCGTGCCGTCAGCACGAACGTTGGTGGGTCCGCGGTTCGTGGAACCGAGGCGCCGTTTCAATGCGTGCATGGAGATCGAGGCGACGAAATCATCGCGTGGGCCCTTCCCAGTTCTTTCCACGACGCGTGGCGGTTACACTGTAGCATTTGCACGAATCTTGGCGCAGTTAGGTGGATATAAGGGGTTTGGATTTCTCCTTCTCCTTTCCACCAGTCTTTGCCATTTCCTTTCCTCCCAATCCTCCTGCGCGCTCAGAGCTCTCTCGTCCTCCCCCCACTGAAACTCCCAGCGCCGCCACTTTCAGGTCATCTTCTCACTGAAGAAATGGCTTCATCGTCTTCTTCCTCCGGTTTGGCGGTAGCAGCATCGACGGTGATGGTGGAAGCAGCAGTGGAGAAGGAAAGCTTCTGGGGAATCTGGATCCCTTGTGCCCTTGACGAGGACGGCCTTAAGAACGCGGAGAAGGAGGGGCTTCTCGCCGCCGGCGACTGGCGGAGCGGCTCCGGCGAAACCGTCCCCAACCCGCAAGACGGCAAGCGGGTCCACTTCGGCACCCATCTTGACCGAGGTCTGTCTTTTCCTCCCTCGGAGTTCTTCTCTGAGGTTATAGATCATTACGGAGTTCAACTCCACAATCTTCCTCCCAACTCTCTCTTAGAGATTAGTGCGTTTGCATCGCTTGGCAAGGGCTTTCTCGGCATTAGGCCGAGTTTGCTTCTCTTCCTGTACTATTTCCATGTTCGGAGAAATTCCATCACTGCCGGTGTTCCTTACATCACCGGCACTATTAGCTTTTCACTTAGACGTGACCAAGCATATCCCAAAATTTCTGCCAGTGACTCGGTCAAACAATGGCCAACCACTTTCTTCAATCATAGACATATTTCGGCTCCCAGCAAAGCTACTGCTTTGCCGGCTTTTGTCGACGGAGCTGCCACGGCCCAGCCTTCCTGGGACGAGGCTGCTCCGGCTCTCACCGATGATCTGATCCTCGCTAAGAGGCGGATCGAATATTTGATCAAGCACAAAGGACTGAAGGGATCCGACTTGGTCCAATGCTGGGTCTCACATTGGATCCAGCCACTTCAGTACCACGGGGATAGACTAATGCACTCCATCACGTCTTCCAAAAAAACTCCCTTCGCATCAGCCCCAAATCCTACACCACTCAAGGCTACATCAGCCAGATCAAGTGGCTGATCAAGGAGCGGATTGAGAGGAGGATTCCGGAGATTTCTCTGGATATGTACACAGCGGAAAACCTCGTGGTGCCGGTAAGCTTCCATCAATACACCTTTTATGTGTTCCAATCTCTAAGTTATATACTACAGTGCTGATATGCTTTCTTGTTTTCAGCTTGCTGACCTCCCCGAGTCGGAGCTTGCTCCACTCGAAGGATATCCTCCTGAGTTTTCTCAGGAGACTGAAGTGGTCCCATTGCCGGGCCTTGCGCTCAAGAAGCGCAAAGCTCCGATAGTGGCTGTTGGCACAAAGGAAGTGCCTGTTGTGAATAGGTAACTTTCATTCACAATTTCCGCCTTTGTACCTTTCTCGAATTTCTTTCTGAGATGTAATGTTTCCGACTTTACTACATTCTCAGAGCAAAGCCTCTCATCAAGGGTAAGGGGAAAGGGATTCCTGCGAAGCCCCTGTGACAGACGAACCTCACCATAGCTTCTCCTGCCGTGGCTCCTCCAACTCCTGCCCCTCAACCTTCTGCAACTCGGGCGATCATTCCTTCTCCGGTGGTCGTAGAAGATCCGGCTCCTCCAACGGAGCCTGCGATCCTTGGGTCGCAGACTGACGTCACCATGGGTGCGTCAGCTCAAGATAAGGGTGAACCCTCTTCGGGTAATGATCCCTCGGCTGAAGTCTTCGCCGAAAACCTCCTCAGCAATCCGGGACTTGCCAAGTTTGGCCTATCCCGGAAATCTGCAGAGGAAATCCAGCGGCTGGCCAGGCAAGTCCTGGACAAAAGCCATCTATCCCCCGAGGAGGAAGCGCAAGAAGCAGAGGACGTTAATTTCTCTGACCTTCTCGCTCAAGTCCGCCTTCCCGACGAGAGGATCAGGACTGGCGAGCTTCCTACAACCCCAGTAATCCCTCTTACCCTTCGCCGAGAAGGTGGCAGCTGAAGTGAACGCGGGTTTAGACAAGCTCACCCACGAGCAATATGTACGTCGGAATTCCAACTCTTGTTTTCACATTATGTTATATCATATCCTCTAGCCCCCAAGCATGAAGTAGGATATAGAATCTGAGTTTATGCTTCATTAGGATACCAAAGAATGAACTAGTGTAGCCCCAAGGCTCGTGCTGATATTTAGCAAAAAATATTAGCCCGAGTCTTAAGTAGCTTTCTGACCTTGGGTATTCTGACTTACAGAAAGTATGTTCCCATATCCAGGAATTATTATCCAATGTCTGTGATAAGCGGAGAGAGATCAAAGCTCTCCGGCTTAAAAATATTGAGCTCAAGGTAGCCAAGGATGAAGCCGAAGGTAAACATTTCGAGATTCAAACCTTGTCTTTTGCTTTTTCAATGTCGAATTTTTCTGAACTATTGTTCTTTCTGACTTATAGCGTTGGTGAAACAATCTATCGCTATGATTGAAGAGGCCGAGAATCTCAAGACCCTAGTGGTGGAGAACAAGGGACTTCACCAAGAGCTGGATAAGCTCAGGCCGGATCATGAAAGGAGCATAGCTCGAGTCCTTGAATCCTCCTCCATGGCCACTGAAGAGCGTGATCGCAAGATCGCTGCTCAGGATAAAATTATCTCAGACCTCAAGAATGAGCTTGGCAGAGAGAAAGATCTCTCCGAAGCGCTCCGGGCTGAACTCCAGAGTCTCCGGGAGGAGAAGACCAAGATTGACGACGTCATTCTTGGTATGTTCCATTTGTCTGACTTATCATTTCTTCAACTTTCATCAATGTCATATTTTTATTGACTTGTTTTGTGTATACGTCCTCTGAACTTGACGGACTCTTCCTCCTCCGAGCCCCGCACCCAATGGCTTACTCAAGTCGGTGATCTTATGCATGACTTCCGCCAGTCTATTGAAGACATTGGCGAGTCTCTCAGGATTCCGGACATGCCAAGCATGTCGGATTTTCAAGTGCGGGACAAGGCCAAGGAGATGTCGCAGCTTGTTAGGGACTAGAACATGTCCTACGCATGGACTGCTGCGCAGAACGCTCTCACCATGGTCATGAGCCACCATGGAAACATGGAGATATGGCAAGTGACCAGAGGGTACTGCAAGGTAGACGAAGACGGCCAGGAGCAAGACCTTCAAGCCATCATGCACTCCTGTGCCGGATACGGGTGCCATGTAGTTGATCTGACCAGCTACGAGATCCCCTTCTTCACCCGCGTAGATACTCCGCCACCTCCTCCAGAAGAAACCGAAGAAGTTTCCGACAATGAACGGACCACCTCGGATTCGGACATCTCGGAACGATATCAAGGCGGAGTAACTAGCGAGCCGACAGCTCCTTCATCTCCTCCTGCATCATAAACCAGAAAACTATGTATTATTCTGAAAAGACATGATGCGTTTTGTAAATATTAAATACTATTGACTTTTGCTAGTGCTAAGCTTTTAATCTATTCAGCACTTTTTGGCTTTTGAAATTTTTGCATGCCTGAAATGTTCACATAAGCACTTGAAATTTTCCATCTCTACTTATCGTTTATCTGGCTTTCCGCCTCGTCCCTTGCATGAGCCGGCTAAACCTCCAGCCGGTAACTTTGCCGACCAACGGAGCTCAATTGCTAAACCAGTTTAAACTCGGAAACAAAGCCGGCTTCCAGTACCAACAATTCACTACTCGGAAAATACCCGCATCCAACAATCAGACAAATAACCCAAGTAAAGACTAGAATTTTCAGAGTTATACCCGAAGGTAGCAGTTTTAGAATCGAAAATCTAAGCCAGAACGAACATGAGCATAAAGTACTTTCAAGCATTCTGGGATTTTCGACTATGACATGATCATTAGGAAATAAGATGGTAAAAACTTCTCAAAAAAACTTTGAGGTAACCAACAAATTTATTTCTCATAGAACATGTACATATGTATGATTACAAAGAAGGATAAACTAAGAATAAAAGGGACGTAGCTGAGCAATATTCCACGGTCTGTCTAACTCATCCGGATTTGTACTGCCTCCACCTCTCTTTCTCTTCTTAGTAGAAGGTCTTTCTTTGACTGGCCTCATGTCAGTTAAGTAGTACGACCCATTGTGCAATACTCGACTAACTAAAAAGGGCCATTCCCATACTGGGGAAAGTTTGTGCTTTCTTTGTTGCACAAGCCAGAGAACCAAATCATCTTTATTGAAAGATCTAGTTCGGACTCTCTGGCTATGATACTTGCGTAACTTCTACTGATAGGCTATAGATCTCATTTCAGCAACGACGCGAACTTCTTCGACTAAGTCGAGATCGTTTTGTCGAGAAATCTCGGCATCCTCTTCGATATACGCGGCCACTCTAGGAGAAGTATGAATTAAATCGCTAGGAAGAACTACTTCTGCGCCATAGACCAAGAAGGAAGGTGTGTATCCTGTTGACCTGTTCGGAGTTGTTCGTAAACTCCAAATTATAGAGGGTAATTCCTCTGCCCAAGCCCCCGTAGCACGTCGTAGTGGTGCTTCGAGTCTTGGTTTCAAGCCTTGTAGAATTAAACCATTTGCTCTTTCGACTTGTCTGTTAGCCTGTGGATGTGCGACTAACGCAATGTCAAGCCAGATATTTTGCTCATCGCAGAATTCAGCCAATTCTCCCATGGAAAAGTTACTCCCGTTGTCCGTGATAATACTATGCGGATAACCATACCGGATTATAACATCCTCGACAAATCTTTTGGCTGTTGCTCCATCACAACTAGTGAAAGGTTTAGCCTCGATCCACTTTGTGAATTTGCTCACCATCACTAAGAGGTGAGTGAATCCACTTGGGGCTCGTTTAAAAGGTCCTACCATATCAAGGCCCCAGACCACAAAGGGCCATGTTATAGGTATTGTTCGCAGCTAATCAGCCGGAACATGAGCTTGCTTGGCGTACTTTTGGCAGCCTTTGCATGTCTTGACTAATCGTTCGGCATCTGCCTGAGCTGTAAGCCAGAAAAATCCATGTCGAAAAGCTTTTGCCACTAAAGATTTGGCTGCAGCGTGGTGACCACACTCGCCTTCGTGGATTTCCCTTAAGATTTCCACTCCTTCTTCTGGAGATGCACAGCACTGAAAAACCCCAGAAACAACTCCGTTTATGGAGCTCACCTTTAACAATAGTATAGGCTTTTGCTCGTCGGATAATCTATCGGCCCAGTACGTCGTCTTTAGTTAATTTGCCATCTACCAAATAATCGAGGTAGGGTTGAGTCCAGCTGGGGATTACAGCCAGAACTGCTATCAAAGGTGAGTCGGATTTGGTCGGATATTCCTCATCTACTCCCTTTATCGAGGGAACTTTGAGGTGCTCAAAAAATGCGCCATCCGTGACCTCTTTCCTCGCAGAGCCTATTCGAGATAGTGCATCTGCTTCCTCATTTTCTGCTCGAGGGATGTGTTGAACTTCAAACCCCTCGAACGATTTAGATAGACCATCCACGACAGCTTTATATGTTGCCATGTGCTTATTTGCATTACAAATATCCGAGACTTGCTGAGCAACAAGATCCGAATCTCCGTAACACATCAAACGTCGGATGCCAATATCATTAGCAATCCGGATTCCATGCAACAGTGCTTCATACTCGGCAATGTTGTTTGTCGCTGTGAAGTGGATCTGCAACACGTATAAAAGTTTATCTCCTTGGGGTGATTTGAGCACCACGCCAGCCCTCGAGCCCCCTCGAGCCTTAGACCCATCGAAAAAGAGGGTCCAATATTCCGACTCAGGGAGGACCATGTTCTCCTTGGTCTCTGTCCAATCAGCGACAAAGTCAGCAAGGATCTGGGATTTGATTGCTGTCCGGGGTTTGTACTCAATATCGAAAGCTGCAAGCTCTATGCCCCATTTGGCGACGCGTCCTGTGGCATCGCTATTGTTGATTATATCTCTCATGGGAGCTTTGCTCACCACGGTAATTAGATGCTCCTAAAAATAGTGTCGTAACTTACGAGATGCTAGAAAAACATCGTAAGCCAACTTTTGATAGTGCGGATACCGCTGTTTTGATTCTGTCAGGACCTCACTGACAAAGTACATCGGACGCTGCACCAGGTGTTCCTGATTTTCTTCTGGTCTCTCCATTACCATAACGATACTGACAACCTTATTTGTCGCAGCAATGTAGAGCAACATTGGTTCCTGAGGTTCTGGCGCTGCAAGGATAGGAGCAGATGAGAGTACTTTCTTCAGGTCTTGTAGTGCAGCTTCAGCTTCGTCAGTCTAGACAAAATCCTTGGTCTTCTTCAGGATTTTGTATAATGGTGCGGCTCTTTCACCAAGCCGGCTTACAAATCGACTGACCGTAGCAATGAAACCAGTTAATCTTTGTATGTCCTTCAGGCGAGTTGGCCTGGAAATATTGAGAATAGCCTTGATCTTGTCGCGGTTCACCTCTATGCCTCTTTGAGACACGATGAAACCTAACAACTTTCCAGCTGGTATTCCAAAGAAGCATTTCTTCGGGTTAAGCATGATGTTGTATTTTCGTAGATTGGCGAACGTCTCCTCCAAGTCGGAAATCAACGTTTCCTTCTTTTTGGACATGACCGCGATATCATCCACGTATGCATGTACATTGCATCCGAGTTGATCATGGAGGCAATGCTGCATCATGCGCTGGTACGTAGCTCCTGCGTTCTTCAACCCAAAGGGCATCGTAACAAAACAGAAGGTTTCGAAGGGGGTTATGAATGAAGTCTTGACTTTGTCAGATTCCTTCATCCGGATTTGGTGATAACCGGAATATGCGTCGAGAAAACAGAGGAGTTCCGAGCCTGCCGTAGAATCGATAACTTGATCAATTCTAGGCAGAGCGAATGGATCTTTTGGACAAGCCTTGTTCAAGGCAGTGTAATCAACACACATCTTTAAATCAGTGGTGTCCTTTTTAGGGACCATTACAGGGTTGGCCGACCAATCGGTATGGATGACCTCTTCTATGAATCCGGCTAGCTCGAGCCGCGCTAGTTCCTTAGCTATTGCCTTACGCTTTTCATTGCCAAACCATCGTAAGGACTGTTTGATGGGTTTAGCGTTCGGGTTTACATTTAGAGAGTACTCGGAAAGTTCCCTAGGTACTCCGGTCATGTCAGATGGCTGCCATGCGAAGATATCTTGATTTGCTTGGAGGAACTTGACGAGCGCGCTTTCCTATGCGCTACTTAGGCCTACGCTTATCTAGGTCACCTTGGAGGGGTCATCATCCTTCAACGGCGTCGTCTTCGTCTCTTCTGATGCTTTGAACTCCGGATTTGGCTTTGTGACCTCCTTCTTCGTTGCGGGCATCTCGGATGGATCTATGCTCTTCTTGATCTCCTGGTACTCATGGGCGTGTAGCACAGCTTCAGTAAAGGCGGCATTTCCATCTTCGCACTCTCGCGCCTTCTTCGAGTCTCCCCTGATGGTGATCACGCCGTTGGGACCTGGAATTTTCATCATATTGTAAATGTAACATGGACGAGCCATAAAATCCCAGTAAGTCAGACGTCCGAATATAGCGTGGTATGCGCTCTTGAACGGGACTACTTCGAAGGAAAGTGCCTCCGTCCGATAATTCTTTGGAGTTCCAAAAGTAAGATCCAAAGTGATCTCTCCCATGGGATTAGCTTGTCATCCTGGGACAACTCCGTGAAACATCACAGAGCTATGGTTCAGTTGTGTTTCCGAGATCTTCATCCGGCGTAGCGTTTCGACATAGAGAATATTGATGCTGTTACCACCGTCCATGAGGGTCTTGGAGAAACCATAACCGTCAATAAGTGGATTGACGATTAAGGCGTATTTTCCTCGCCTATGTAGCTTAGGCGGATGATCAGCGCGGTCAAACATGATTGCCACTTCCGACCAGTCCAGATACTGAGGGACAACCGGAACTGTTGCATTGAGCTCATGGAGAACTGCTTTCTTGACCTTTGCTGGTTGAGATCCGAGGAAGGTGACGTAAGTGTCCTTCTTGGTGGGAAAAGTCTTCTTCCCTTCCGGCTTGGGATTTGAAGCATCAGCTTCCTCCATGTCGGAATCTTCCTTGGTCTGCTTGTCTTTTTCGGGGTTTTTCTTTCCTTTCTTCCGCTTAGCTTTGTAGCCTGCGGTATCATCTCCATTGATGTCGTCATTAAAACGACATTCAGCGTTGGTGTGGGACGAGCCCCCATTGGCGTCTAAGTGATGCAAACATGGATTATTGGCAATGTCGGTCCAAGTGTAGGTTTTGCCTGGTTGTTGATCTCCTCTGCCTTGGACCCTTGACGTCCCACGGCCATGCCCGCGGCCTCCGCCACGTCCTCCTCGTCCTCCAGACCCGAAAACAGTAGTGACCACTGCTGTCTCCGCGTTGGGTTTTCCTTCCGAGGTATTTTTGCGCTTCTGAGCTTGTTGCTTTGGTTATTTTTCCGACTGAGGAAGAGCCAGGACATTGAGTAATCCCTCTGCATCATCATCAGCATCTGCATACTTGCTCGCTGTTTCTATCATCTCTCCTAGACCGGTAACCTTGTCACACTTCAAGCGATGGCGCAGTAAACCAATTGGGAGACCTACGATGAAAGCTTCAATCGCAGTTTGATCGTTTACTCCTTCAAAGGAGTTCTTTGTGTCGATCCATCGTCCGAGATAATCCCGGCAAGTTTCTCTGGCTTTCTGGGTGCAATGCTGTAGGTCTCCAACCGTACAGGGCCTCCGATATGTGCCTTCGAAATTCCGAAAGAACGCACTTTGCAAGTCATACCAGTTGTGGATGGTGTTTGCCGGAAGTTCATTGAGCCATGATCGTGTCGTCTTCCGCAACATAAGTGGGATATATCGGGTTGCGACCAGGCTGTTTCCGCCTTTAGCAATGCAGCAAGCTTGGAAGAAATCCTGTAACCAGGGGTCTGGCCGAGCAATGCCGTCGTAGGCTTGGATATGTCTTGAGATAGCAAATCCTTCCGGGAATTTTGTAGCTCTGATGCGCGGTCCGAAGCACTTTGGGCCCACGTACACGTCATCGTTTTTATAGCGCTGAGCCTCTATGGTGGAGTTGATCCTATGCCTTGCGTCGTTCGGCGATAGAGATCGTCCCGAATGTCAGCTGCCGCTGCTGTGCCCTGGAGCTGGACTTCGGCTTCTACCACCACCTCATCCGCCATGTCGTCCTCCTTGACCTCCTTGGGGGCCATTGTGATAACTGTGTGGTGGAGAGGGTGGTGCAGCTGGATAGGTTCCGGCTGATCGCCGGCCTCCGTCTGGAGCGTCATTATTCCGGTTCCAGAGAGGTTTTTGACTATGACGAGCCCCCTGCCGGCTTGTTCCAGCGTGGTTTCCGTCGTTCCTTCGTCCGTCGTTCCCACCATGGTGAGGCTCAGTCGGACGGCTCTCATGTCTAGGAGGTGGCATTCTCTGACGATCCTCCTCCCGACGTTTCTCCTTCTCCCTTTCGATCGTTGAATTCTTGTCGGGGAGGATTCCTCGGATTCAGTGCAGCGATCGCGTCTTTCTCGGCTGCTGGAGCGACATTGCTCTAGTTATGTGTAGTTCTGTGATGCTGTCCCGGCGATCCGGTTCTTGAGTAATTGTCTTCCCTGCATTCGGGGTGATGGTACTGCGCCCGAACGTAATGGGATCTTACGTCAGCCCATGCCGGATCTGTGCGACATTGGTCAGAATCCGAGACCAGTTTTTGACTTCCGGACAGGGCGACCTTCTGCTGCTCCAGTCCCTTGTTGAGTAGCTTGATACCCAAGCGTATCTCCTCTAGCCCTGGATTAGCTGATAGAATTTCACGAGCTGCCACGGTATTTTGCACTAGCGTTGGGTATACCTAATCTCCGTTGCTATCCTTCCGTGGCTTCCCCATCTCATCTCCGAAAAGGACGGCATGGACACGTGGGAATTGGTTGTCATCTATGTGATGCTTCCGTGTCTTCTGATGTAGACGGGACATGTACTCCTTGTTTGACATGCGCTTCTTCTCCACCTCGATGTTTTTGGCTTCATCAAGGAGTTGTTGACGACGCGCTTCTAGGGCCTAGGCCCTTTCGTCCAGCTCATCTGCAGTAAGTTCTGCAGCTATAGGGATAGGTGTGGTTAAAGCAGCATCGATGAGTTTTCGCGCACCTTCAGTGATCACGTGTCCATCCACCGATGCTTCTTTTTTCGGCTCGTCTAGGATAAGTGATCCATCCGAGTCTTCTTCGTATTCCTCGGCGATTACCTCCTCTATGAGGGGGTCTTTAGCCGGGGTCTTGTTCTTCTTGTTCTTCTTTGCCTTCTTGGCAGTGCCGGTAGCAAAGACGGCTTTGGGTCCGTTTCCCGGAGTCAAGCTCTGATCGGTACTTTCGGACATCTGGACCTCGGGATTATCTCCAACGTCCATGTCATCCTCCGCTTTGGGAGAGTGTTCCCCGGATCCTTCATCCATGGCTTCTCCTTCTTCTGCATCTTTGGAGTTGTACTCCTCTTCATATTCCGCGGAGAACTTTTGGAAATCTGCCGACGTCATGGATTCATCCGAGGATGCGGGAACATCGGCGTTTGTTCCAATTGCCTCCAGCACTGAGTCTGTGTTTTGTCCAGCATCGGCAGAGCCGGATCCGGATCCGACATACCCGACGAAGTGCGATGCGTGCTTCCTCAGGTACCTGTGGCTTTCGCGGTCAGCCATATCGAAACTTTTAATGGTTTCGAGGATTGCATCTGCGCTAGCGCCTTGCAGTATCATACGTCTTAGTGTGTACCTGAGGAAAGGCATGTCCGTCCCGGCATCGTCAGAGCCGGAATCAGTGTCGTTGATATGCTCCTCCTAGATTTCGACTTCCACAGGTGGGTCGATCTGGGATCCGGCTTCTCCAGGGAGATCCACTCCAGATTCGACTTGGACCGTGAGGTCTTCTTCGGGCTTAGATTTCTCCACTATCCCCGCAACTAGTATGGGCTGGGTGGGATTAGGGTTTTCTGAGATCCGAAACTCTGCCGCCTCTGTGGACAAAGGGGACCCAGAAGATTCTTCTGCTTCTATCATCACCGCTGGGGTGGGTTGGGCAGGTTTAGCGAAATCGATGTAAACATCGATCTCGCCAAAAGGCATGATTGTATAAGCAGTCACGGTCTCCCTAGCCAGATTCCAAGTCTCGTCGAGAACGATGAGAGGGACGTTGCTGGCGTAGAGGATGCGACCGACGGTGATGGTCTCGCCGATTCCGATTCTTGCAGATTTCCGCTTGGAACGCAGATCCGAAGCTCACTTGCCCCACGGTGGGTGCTAACTGTCGTCAGATTGAGGACAAGTACGCCATGAGGGGGTCCTCGAGGCGTGCAGAAGAGAGGGGTGTGAGACGTACGGTATTCCGGGACGGTGAGCACACAAGTTTACCCAGGTTTGAATCCGCCAGCTTTGGACGAATCCTACTCCTGTTAGCAATCCAGTAATACGACAGAGCCGGAATATGGGTTACAAGGGTTTCGCATGTGCGAGTTGAGATTGTAGACTATTGTGTTGTAAGGTGTTCCCCCCAAAGGCTCTCCCTAGGACGGCTTATATAGATATTCGGCCTAGGGTTTACAGGAGAGATCAATCCGGCTACGACTAAGAGTTGGTTGCATAGTACATCTTGAACTACAAGTAACATTATGGGCCTAAGTTAGTAAGTCTTCTGGGCCTTCCCGTAGCCGGATTGGACTCCGTCTTCTCTCCTGACTAGGCCGCCCGTGAAGCAAAGCTCTAACCCGAAGTGGGCCACCCTGGTCAGTGAGGAACTGTGAGGATACCCGGAAAGTATATCCCGAACAGATCACTCTCTAAATGTAAACCCGAACGCTAAACCCGTCAAACAGTCCCTACGACGTTTTGGTGATGTAAAGCGTAAGGCAATAGCTAAGGAACTAGCCTGACTCGAGTTAGCTGGATTCATAGAAGAGGTCATCCATACTGATTGGTCGGCCAACCCTGTAATGGTCCCTAAAAAGGACACCACTAATTTAAGGATGTGTGTTGATTATACTACCTTGAACAAGGCTTGTCCTAAAGATCCCTTCGCTCTGCCTAGAATTGATAAAGTTATCGATTCTACGGCAAGCTCGGAATTCCTCTGTTTTCTTGACGCATATTCCGGTTATCACCAAATTCGGATGAAGGAATCAGATAAAATCAAAACTCCATTCATAACCCCCTTCGGAACCTTTTGTTTTGTTACGATGCCCTTTGGGCTAAAGAATGCAGGAGCTACATACCAGCGCACTATGCAGCGTTGCCTCCACGACCAAATCGGACGCAACGTACATGCATATGTGGGTGATATTACGATGATGTCCAAAAAGAAGAAAACATTAATTTCCGACTTGGAGGAAACGTTCGCCAATCTAGAAAATACAACATAATGCTCAACCCAAAGAAGTGTTTCTTTGGAATTCCAGCCGTAAAATTGTTAGGTTTCATCGTGTCTCAGAGAGGCATTGAGGTGAACCGAGACAAGATTAAGTTTATACTCAATATTTCCAGGCCAACTCTCCTGAAGGACGTTCAAATACTCACTGGCTGCATCGTTGTAGTCAGTCGGTTTGTAAGCCGGCTCGGAGAAAGAGCCGCACCACTTTACAAGCTCCTGAAAAAGACCAAGATTTTGTTTGGACTGATGAAGCTGAAGCTACATTACAAGACCTGAAAGAAGTACTATTGTCTGCTCTTATCCTTGCAGCACCGGAACCAAGGGAACCGATGTTGCTCTATCTCGCTGCGACAAACAGGGTCATCAGTGTCGTCATGGTAGTGGAGACACCAGAGGAAAATCAGGAACACCTGGTGCAGCGCCCGACTTATTATCTCAGCGAGGTCCTAATGATGTCTACGCACTTCTATTCTTGTAGACAGTTGTTGGGCCTCCAAGTGCAAAGGTTTGTAGAACAGCAGCAAGTTTTCCCTTAAGTGGATTACCCAAGGTTTATCGAACTCAGGGAGGAAGTGGTCAAAGGTAATCCCTCTCAAGCAACCCTGCAATCAAGATACAAGAAGTCTCTTGTGTCCCCAATACACCCAATACACTTGTCAGGTGTATAGGTGCACTAGTTCGGCGAAGAGATAGTGAAATACAAGTGGTATGGATAATTATAAGTGGTAACAGTGATAGAAATTAACTTGGTGGCATGGAAAAGACTAAAGGCAAACTGAAATAAAGATGGAAATAAGCAAACCTGTAACAGATCTAATTGCAAACGGTGTATCAATGCTTAGAAACAAGGCCTAGGGATCATACTTTCATTAGTGAACACTCTCATATAAATATATTATCTTCATGATACTACTCTTAACTACTCTCTGGTTGGATACTCTAATCGATGGTAGGGCTATAACAGCACACCTCAAAGTTCATCTTTCCCATCTAGAAAACCCCACACTGTCACCTTGAGTACTTGATGAGTCCAACAAACACCATAATTTCATAAAGAAATCTAACTCCAAATATAACTTATAACAAGTATTTGTAATCTCTAGCCTAAGTGCCACCATGGTGTGCACGCTGTCACTTTCACAGACATGAGGAGAGCAGAGATCTATTAAAGCACTTGAGTAGCAAGGTAGATCTATAGATTACAAGCTCATGATCACAATATGATCATGCATAGAGAGAGAGATGAACACATAGCTACTGGTAGAACCCTTAGCCTCGAGAGAGAACTACTCCCTCCTCATCATGGGAATCAGCAACGCTGATGGAGATGGCGGTGGAGATCGATGGAGATGGCTTTAGTGGCACTTCCGCGTCCCGGCAGGGTGCCGGAAAAGAGACTTTCTGTCCCCCAAATCTCCCCTTCGGTGGCAGTGGCACTGCGGAACTTTTGGTGGATTTCTAATTGACTATTTGGGGTTTATGCCTCGGGAGGCTTCTTATAGGCCAGAGGGCAAGGTCGGTGGGTGGCCAGGGGGCCCACACCATGCCCTGGCGCGGCCTGGGGGGACCCGCGCCATGGGGTCGTGTGGCCACCCTGTGGCCCCTCTTCGACTCCCCTTCTGGCTCCGTGAGTCTTCCGGGAAAATATCAACTTTTGCTTTCGTGCGATCCAATTCCGAGAATATTGATTTTCTGACTTTCCTGGAACCAAAAACAGCAGAAAACAGGCAACTGGCACTGTGGCACTTGTTAATAGGTTAGTCCAAGAAATCATATAAAAAGTACTCCAAAGTGTGGACAAAACATAAGAAAGTAGATAAAACCAAGCATGGAACATCAAAAATTATAGATACATTTGTAATGTATCAACATCCCCAAGCTTAACTCATGCTCGTCCTCGAGTAGGTAAGTGATAAAAAGAAAGAATAATTTTTGAGGTGACATGCACCATCATAAACTTGATCAAAATATTTGTAAAACATTCGAAGCTGGGATCATAGTACTTCAACATAGCATGAAAGACAAAGTTCTAACAATAAGACATGGCAACTATGTTGTAACTTGAAAAAGGCACAAACAAAAGATTCATGAATAACAATGTTTTGAAAGACGTTTGTTTGTTTCACATAAAGAAAACATACATAGTGGCATTCAGCTTGTCCCTCATAGAGTAGCAAACATAAATGCATAGGACACCTTCAAAGTTCATAAGAGTGACTAGATACAAATAGTTTAAAACAAGCAATATCAAAGCTATGCATCAATCAACAAGTCTTGGGACAATGCACATAGAACTAAGAATGGCCACTATGCTCTCAAAGTAGGTGCATAAAGATAGAAGGTGGAGACTCAATATAATGGTGGAAGAAAGTCCTTTTGTAAAAGGAAGTAGGGATTCAAGTCTCATAAAGAGCTTCCAAAAATTATGGTACTTATAGCTTTCAGCTCTCATTGCCCCTACCATAAGAATCTTAAAGTGATTAAGGTTAAAGTGAACAAACTATGGTGTACATGCTTGACGAAGTATAAGTCAGAAATCTCATGTCCCTTGTATACGAGGGCCGCTCCTCATGCTACTCAAGTTTAGTCACCGGTAAGTTCTTGTCATTGTAAGTACATGTGTATCATAGAGAACCGCCAACGGGGTACCCCTTGCCCGATGATACGGAAGAATCCTCATATCAAAATCACAAGGCAAGCAGACAACGAGCATCTCAGCATTCTTCTTATTTACCATGGGAATATGGCGCTTTTTTCTCTCTTTCCTCTTTTCATAGTATCTTTTTTTTCTCAATATAGGACTCTTTTTTTATAAGAAGAATGCATCATAGACAGCTCATTATGGTTACGCTACAGGTTTCCACCATGTCAGCATGGATTAGACCAGCGGCCTAGGCGTTTCTCTAACAAATATACATAACTCCATGGACTTACAAGCTCCCCTTTCATTTGACACCGACGACATCCATATACAAAAGAGAATGATATCAACTAGGTACAAGTACCAAGTGCAATGTTGAAAGCGTTCCCCATGAAAGCATGGTTCTACTAATTCCCAACAAATAAGTGCAAGCATATACAACATAGAAGACACAATGGTTCAAGTTTATTAATGGAAAGTAAAGTAAAGTGTGCCATCAAGTTCGTGAGAGCTTTAATCAGTAGTTTTCTCATAACAAGTTTAATTTGGAAGGTAAACAAAAGCATGAATATACTTGGAATAGAATAAGCTAGTAGGTAGGCATGGTGGAATCTTTGGAATAACTTGGTTTAGGGAGTTGGATGCATGCGTGGAACTCATACTTGGTTGGGGAGGCTAGCAAAAGACTGGGAGTCACAAACTAAGAGAGCAATAATGGCCATAATCATGTAGCGCGACAAAACATCATTGATCAAAGCATAAAGTGATACTACAAGTTGAAAACTAAAGGATCATAAAGGCTATGGTGACTTGGGATAGTCATAACATGGTGTGAGCATGAGCCAAGTCAACCCAAATAAAGCATCAAAAGAGAATACCACTATACTATGCTTTAATATGCTAAAACAACGCATGATTCATCCAAGGCACATTAAACAATCTCAATTGTTTATAACAAGTCATACTACAACAAAGAATACTAAGCATAAAGCCAAAACAATATCAAGCATGGCATTACAAAGCATAGGTCACAGTCAAAAACAAGCTCTCTTTACCGCTTAAGCATGAACTTTCCTACTCTTTTCCAAATCAAACAAAACTATTTGCAAACCAATGTATGAAAGAGGGGGTCCAACCAATTTATTCAGAAAACTAAGAAAACCAAGCAAACGAAAAACCAAAAAGGAAAAAAAAAGAAGACGCTCCAAGAACAACACAATTGTGCATGAAACAATAAAAATGAAGCGTTTGGAAGAAACCTGGAATTTTTATTGATGAAGAGGGGGATGCCTTGGGCATCCCAAAGCTTTGACGCTTGTACTTCTTGGATATTTCTTGGGGTGACACGCATGGCATCCCCAAGCTTGAGCTTTAGTCCATCCTTCATCTCATTACTCATTCCTTCCATACACCTGAAATTTTTCCTTCATACAAAACTTCACACAATCTTTATTAGCAACATTAGTACACTCAAGATAAGAAGTCTTAAGGTTAAGTTTCAACACAAATAAAACTTCCATTAAAACACTAGCTACTGTAGTACTTCCCTCAAAAAGCTCAATTCCCCAAAAGAACTCAAAAAGGAACCAACAAGAAGCAAATGCAACTAATAGCAGAAATCTGTCAAAACTGACCAGCAGGTAAAGATGATTTTTTTGAAGACCTTCTGTTCCTCAAATCAAAAAGTGTTGAACTAACTGAAGTTAGATAACAACCTGGGGCAGAAGTACAAAAATTCACGCCTCAAAAAGACATTCAGAGATTTTACAGGAATTTTTACGGTGAAGCACAAAAATCTGTTTCGGGACAGCAACTTTCCCAATCATTACTTATCTCTCATTAGAGGTTACTCTTGGCACAAAAAGAAAATAAAAAGGATAAGGAGCGGTTATTACTGAAGTAATAACTTCCAAGACTCATCTAAAACTTTTGGGTTATCTCCCAATACGTACTTTTTCTTTAACGCCTTTAAGTTAGGCATGATAGTTTGAGAAGATGCTCACATAAGAAATATGAATTGAAGTAAAAGAGAGCATCAAGAAGCAAATTCAAAACACATTTAAGTCTAACCCACTTCCTATGCATAGGAATCTTGTAAAGAAACAAGTCATGAAAGCACAAAGCAATAGGCATAGTAAAGCAAAACAAGTGCAACTTCAAGACTTTCAACATAAAGATGGGAAACTTAATATTGTTGAGATACATAAAACCATGTTTCCCTCTCTCATAATAACTTTCAGTAGCATCATGAATAAAAATTAACAATATAACTATCACATAAAACATTCTTATCATGAGCCACATGCATATAATCATTATTACTCTCCACATAAGCATAGTCATGCTTATTAATTGTGGTGGGAGCAAATTCAACAAAATAGCTATCATTATTATTATCATCACCATAATCATCAAATATAGGAGGCATATTGTAATCATAATTAATTTCCTCCTCAATAGTAGGTGGACTGAAAATATCACATTCATCATTGTAATCATCATATATTGGAGGTTTGGTATCATCATAAGCAATAGAATAGCTATCTTCCAAAGCTAGGGAACTAAAAAGATCATTTTCATCAAAACCAGCTTCCCCAAGCTTAGACTTTTCCATAGCATTAGAAATAATGGTGTTCAAAGAATTCATACTAATATCATTGCTATTAGCATGCAAATAAAGTTTCATAGGTATTTTAATTTTCTCTTCAAACACTTCATGTCCTAACTCAATTTAAATACTATAAAGCTCTCTAATTTTGTTGTTGTTTTCCATTAAGCCTAACTAGTGAAAATAAGAAACAAAAAGACAAAATTGCAGAATCTAAAGGAAATAACTTCGAGCACTCACACCGGAGGATGTGAGTACCTTTTACCTTACCTCCCCGGCAACGACGCCAGAAAATAGGCGTTTGCCGTGGGAGGTTCTTCTTCTTTAATCCTCTGGTGTGAATACCTTTTACCTTTCCTCCCCGGCAACGGCGCTAGAAAATAGCTTGATGTCTACGCACTTCTATTCTTGTAGATAGTTGTTGGGCCTGCAAGTGCACAGGTTTATAGAACAGCAGCAAGTTTTACCTTAAGTGGATCACCCAAGTTTATCGAACTCAGGGAGGAAGTGGTCAAAGGTATTCTCTCTCAAGCAACCCTGCAATCAAGATACGAGAAGTCTCTTGTGTCCCCAACACACCCAATACACTTGTCAGGTGTATAGGTGCACTAGTTCGGCGAAGAGATAGTGAAATACAAGTGGTATGGATAATTATACGTGGTAACGGTAATAGAAAATAATTTGGTGGCATGGAAAAGACTAAAGGCAAACTGAAATAAAGATGGAAACAAGCAAACATGTAATAGATCTAATTGCAAACGGTGTATCAATGCTTAGAAACAAGGCCTAGGGATCATACTTTCACTAGTGAACACTCTCATATAAATATATTATCTTCATGATACTACTCTTAACTACTCTCCGGTTGGATACTCTAATCGATGGTAGGGCTATAACAGCACACCTCAAAGTTCATCTTTCCCATCTAGAAAACTCCACACTGTCACCTTGAGTACTAGATGAGTCCAACAAACACCACAATTTAATAAAGAAATCCAACTCCAAATATAACTTATAACAAGTATTTGTAATCTCTAGCCTAAGTGCCACCATGGTGTGCACGCTGTCACTTTCACACACATGGGGAGAGCAGAGTTCTATTAGAGCACTTGAGTAGCAAGGTAGATCTATAGATTACAAGCTCATGATCACAATATGATCATGCATAGAGAGAGATGAACACATAGCTACCGGTAGAACCCTTAGCCTCGAGAGAGAACTACTCCCTCCTTATCATGGGAATCAGCAACAGTGATGGAGATGGCGGTGGAGATCGATGGAAATGGCTTCGGGGGAACTTCCCTATGCTGGCAAGGTGTTGGAACAGAGACTTTCTGTCCCCCGAATCTCCCCTTTGGTGGCGGCGGCGCTGTGGAACTTTTCATGGATTTCTGATTAACTATTTAGGGTTTATGCCTCGGGAGGCTTCTTATAGGCCAGAGGGCAAGGTCGGTGGGCGTCCAGGGGGCCCACACCATGCCCTGGCGGGGCCTGGGGACCCGCACCATGGGGTGGTGTGGCCACCCTGTGGCCCCTCTCCGACTCTCCTTCTAGCTCCGTGAGTTTTCCAGGAAAATATCAACTTTGGCTTTTGTCCGGTCCAATTCCGAGAATATTGATTTTCTAACTTTCCTGGAACCAAAAACAGCAGAAAACAGGCAACTGGCACTGTGACACTTGTTAATAGGTTAGTCCAATAAATCATATAAAAAGTACTCCAAAGTGTGGACAAAACATAAGAAAGTAGATAAAACCAAGCATGGAACATGAAAAATTATAGATACATTTGCAATGTATCACCTAACTGAACCAAAGCAGCGGTATCCGCATTATCAAAAACTGGCTTATGGTGTGTTCTTTGCATCTCGTAAGTTACGACATTATTTTCAGGAACATCCAATTACCATGGTGAGCACATCTCCCATGAGAGATATAATCAATAACAGCGAAGCTACATGATGCGTCGCAAAATGGGGCATAGAGCTTTCAGCTTTCAATATTGAGTATAAACCTCGGACAACAATCAAATCCCAAATCCTTGGTAACTTTGTTGTTGATTGGACAGAGACAAAGGAGAATATGACCCTCCTTGAGTAAGCATATTGGACCCTATATTTTGACGGGTCTAAGGCTCGCGGGGGCTCGGGGCCTGGCGTGGTGCTCAAATCACCCCAAGGAGATAAACTTCTATACGTGTTGGAGATCCACTTCACATCGACAAATAATATTGCCGAGTATGAAGCACTGCTGCATGGAATCCGGATTGCTAAGGATATCAGCATCTGACGTTTGATGTGTTACTGAGATTCGGATCTTGTTGCTCAGCAAGTGTCGGATATTTGTAATGCAAATAAGCACATGGCAGCATATAAAGTTGTCGTGGATGATCTATCTAAATCGTTCGAAGGGTTTGAGGTTCAACACATCCCTCGAGAAGAAAATGAGGAAGCAGTTGCATTATCTCGGATAGGCTCTGCACGGAAAGAGGTCCCGGATGGCACATTTTTAGAGCACCTCAAAGTTCCCTCCATAAAAGGAGTAGAAGAGGAATATCCGACCAAATCCGACTCACCTTTAATAGCAGTTCTGGCTGTAATTCCCAGCTGGACTCAACCCTACCTTTACTATTTGGTAGATGGAAAATTACCCGAAGACGAAGTTCTGAGCCGACAGATCATCCAATGAGCAAAATCCTATACTTTAGTTAGTGGTGAGCTCTATAAGCGGAGTGTGTCTCGGGTCTTTCAGCGCTGTGTATCTTCGGAAGAAGGAGTGGAAATCTTAAGAGAAATCCACGAAGGAGAGTGTGGTCACCATGCTGCAGCCAAATCTTTAGTGGCAAAAGCTTTTAGACACGGTTTTTTCTGGCTTACAGCAAGGCAGATGCCGAACGGCTGGTCAAGACGTGCAAGGGCTGCCAAAAATACGCCAAACGAGCTCATGTTCCGACTGATCAGCTGCGAACAATACCTATAACATGGCCTTTTGCGGTCTGGGGGCTTGACATGGTAGGGCCGTTCAAACGGGCTCCAAGTGGATTTACTCACCTCTTAGTGACCGTGGATAAATTCACCAAATGGATTGAGGCTAAACCTGTCACTAGTTGTGATGGAGCAACAACCAAAAGATTTGTCGAGGATGTTATAATCCGGTATGGTTATCTGCATAGTATTATCACGGACAACAGGAATAACTTCTCTATGGGAGAACTTGCCGAATTCTGCAACGAACAAAATATTCGGCTTGACATTGCATCAGTCGCACATCCGCAGGCTAATGGATAAGTTGAAAGAGTAAATGGTTTAATACTACAAGGCCTAAAACCAAGACTCGAAGAACCACTATGACGTGTTGCGGGGGCTTGGGCAGATGAATTACCCTCTGTAATATGGAGTTTGCGAACAACTCCGAACAGGTCAACCGGATACACACCTTTCTTCTTGGTCTATGGTGCAAAAGCAGCTCTTCCTAGTGATTTGATTCACATTTCTCCTAGAGTACCCCGTATATCGAAGAGGATGCCGAGATTTGTCGACAAAATGATCTCGACTTAGTCGAAGAAGTTCGCGTCGTTGCGGAAATGAGATCAACAACCTATCAGCAGAAGTTACGCAAGTATCATAGCCAAAGAGTCAGAAATCGATCTTTCAATAAAGGTGATTTGGTTCTCCGGCTTATGCAACAAAGAAAGCACAAACTTTCCCCAGTATGGGAGGGGCCCTTCTTGGTTAGTCGAGTATTGCACAATGGTTCATACTACCTAACTGATATGCGGCCAGTCAAAGAAAGACCTACTACTAAGAAGAGAAAGAGAGCTGGAGGCAGTACAAATCCTGAAGAATTAGATAGACCGTGGAATATTGCTCAGCTACGTCCCTTTTATTCTTAGTTTACCCTTGTTTGTAATCCTATATGTGTACATGTTCTGTGAGAAATAAAAGTATTGGTTGCCTCAAGTTTTTTCTGAGAAGTTTTTACCATCTTATTTCCAAATGATCATGTCACAGTCGAAAATCCCAGAATACTTGAAAGTACTTTATGCTCATGTTTGTTCTGGTTTAGATTTCTGATTCTAAAAATTGCTACCTTCGGGTATAAGTTTAACTTTTATAGTCTGTGCTTTGGTTATTTATCTGATTGTCGGATGCGGGTTAGTAGTGAATTGTTGGTACTGGAAGCCGGCTTTGTTTCCGAGTTCAAACTGGTTTAGCAATTGAGCTCCGTTGCCCCGCAAAGTTTCCGTCCTAAAAGTTTGCCGGCTCACGAAAAGGACGAGGCGGAAAGCTAGATAAATGATAAGTGCAGACAAAAAACACAAGTGCTTATGCAAACATTTCAGGCACATAAATATTTTTAAGCCAAAAAGTGCTAAATAGATATATTTAAACTTAGCGCTAGCAAAAGTATTTACAGATCCATAATGTTTTCAGAATAACACAATTATTTTTTATGATGATCTATGATGCAGGGGAAGAGGTAGGAGCTGCCGGCTCGCTAGATACATCGCCTTGATAACGTTCCGTAATGTCCAAATCCGATATGGTTTGATCATCACCGGAAACTTCTGTTGTGTCTTCTGTAGGCGGAGGCGGCGTGTCCACACGGGTGAAGAACGGAGTGTCGTAGCTGGTCAAGTCAGCTACGTGACACCCGTATCTGGCGTAGGAGTCCATGATGGCCTTGATGTCTTGCTCCTGTTCGTCTTCGTCCACAGTAGAATATCCTCTAGTCACTTGCCAAATCTCCATGCTTCCATGGTGGCTCATGACCATTGTAAGAGCGTTATGTGATGTGGATCGCGCGTAGGACATGTTCCAGTCCTGGACGAGCTGTGTCATATCCTTGGCCTTGTCCCGCACCTGAAAGCTGGACATGCTATGCATATCCGGAACCTTGAGAGCTTCACCAATATCCTCGATGGATTGGCGGAAGTCATGGAGCAGATCGCCGACTTGTGGAAGCCGGCTAGTGCGAGACTCGGAAGAGGTTGAGTCCAGTAGGTTCAGAGGACCTATGGATGAAATGCAAAATGGTTAATAAAAAAATCCGACATCGAAAGAGTCGAAGAATACAGACAAGTCAGAAAGATGAAAGAATACCAAAGATGACATCGTCGACTTTGGTTTTCTTTTCTCGAAGACTTTGGAGTTTAGCCTAAAGTGCTTCGGTGATATCCCTCTCTCTGCACAAGTCATTGTTGAGATCCGAGATCTTCTGATCCCGAGACGCATTCCTACGATCACGCTCATCGGTGGCCATGGAGGTGGATTCAAGAATTTGAGCAATGCTCCTCTCATGATCCTCCTTAAGCTTATCCAGCTCTTGGCGAAGTTCTTTATTTTCCACCACCAAGGTCTTCAGATTCTCGGCCTCTTCAATCATAGCACAGGACTGTTTTACCAGTGTTGTAAGTCAATAGTTCAGCAAAAAATTCGACTATGATAACACAAGACAAGATTTGAGTTTCGGAATGTTTACCTTCGGCCTCATCCTTGGATACTTTCAATTGTGCATTTTCAAGCCGGAGAGCTTTAATCTCCTTCCGCTTGTTGCAAACATTCTTCAATAAATCCTGGTTATAGGAATATACTTTCTGTAAGTCAGAATACCCAAAGTCAGAAGTCTACTAAAGACTCGGGCTAATATTTTTACTAATATCAGCACGAGCCTTGGGGGCTACACTAGATCATTCTTTGGCATCCTAAGTAAAGCATAAACCCGGATTATCTATCCAACTTCATGCTTGGGAGCTAGAGGATATGATATAAAGTAACATAAAGAAAAATGTGAGTTGGAACTCCGACTTACATATTGTTCACGAGCGAGCTTGTTCAAACTCGCATTCACTTCGGTGGTAACCTTCTCGGCGAGGGTTAAGGGGACAACTGGTGAAGTTGGAAGTTCACCGGTCCTTAGCTTCTCGTCTCGAAGACAGACTTGTTCAAGAAGATCAGAGTTCTTGATATCCTCTGCTTCTTGTGCTTCTTCTTTGGTAGAAATGGTTCGGCTTTCAAGGCATTCCTTCGCCAACCGTTGGATCTCCTCCACAAATTTCCGAGATAAGCCAAATTTGGCAAGTCCCGGATTGCTCAGGAGGTTGTCGGTGAAAACTTCTGCCGAGGGATCATTACCCGAAGAGGGTTCACCCTTATCAAAACCCGAGTCACCCATGGTGACGTCAGTCTACGATTCAAGGATCGCTGGCTCTGCTGAAGGAGCTGGATCTTCTACAACGATCAGAGATGGAGTAATCTCCGATGCTGCAGAAGGCTGAGGGGCAGGAGTCGGAGGAGCCACGGCAGGAGAAGCCAAATTTAGCTTCGACTGACGCATCGGCTTTGAAGTAGCTCCCTTCCCTTTGCCCTTAATGAGCTGTTTAGCTCTGAGAAAGTAATAGAACAAAGAACGTTACATCTCGGAAGAAACCACAAATGAAGTACAAAGGCGGAAATTGTGAGGAAAGTTACCTCTTCACTACGGGCACTTCCTTTGTGTCGATAGCCACTGTCAGAGCTTTACGCTTCCGAGGAACAACGTCTGGCAGTGGAACCAATTCTTCTTCCTGGGAAAACTCAGGAGGATATCCCTCGATAGGAGCAAGTTCCGACTCGGGGAGGTTGGCAAGCTGAAAAGAAGATAGTATCTCAGCATTGCAAAGTAACTTGAAGGTGAGCACATCAAAAGGGTTGTTACTAAAACTTACCAGCACAACAAGGTCTTCCGCTCATGTCCAGGGACACGTCTGGGATCTTCCTTTCGATCCGCTCCCTAATCAGCCATTTAATTTGGCTTATATAATCCTTTTTCGTATAGACTCTGGGGCTGATGCATAGGGAATCTTTCTTGGACGACGTGATGGAGTGCATCAGTCGATCTCCGTGGTGTTGGAGGGGTTGGATCCGGCGTGATACCCAGCACTAGACCAAGTCAGACCCCCTCAGGCCCTTGTGCTTGATCAGCTATTCAATCCGCCTCTTGGCGAGAAGCATATCATCACTGAGAGCTGGAGCAACCTCATCCTAGGATGCCTAGGCGTGACGGCTCCATCGATGAAATCCGGCCAGGCAGTAGCTTTGTCGGGAGCAGGAATATCCTTGGGATAGAAAAAGGTAGCCGACCATTGTTTGACCGACTTGCTAGCTAAAATCCGAGGATAAACGCGCTCATGCCTAACCGAAAAACTAATAGTACCGGTAATATAAGGATTACCGGCAGAAATGGAATTTCTCCGGACTTGAAAGTAGTACCGGAAAAGAGTAAGGCTCGGCCTAATGCCGAGATACCCCTCGCACAAAGCGGCGTATGCACTCATCTCTAAGATGGAGTTCGGGGGAGATGGTGGAGTTGAACTCTGAAGTGATCTATAACCTCGGAAAAGAAATCTGAGGGAGGAAAGCTCAGACCTCTGTCCGGGTGAGTGTCGAAGTGCACTCGCTCCCTGTTGCGGGGGTTGGGGACGGCTTCGCCGAGGCCGCTCCGCCAGTCACCAGCGCGGAGGATCCCTTCTTCTTCTACGCCGTGGAGCTTGGCGTCGTCGAGGACGCATGGGATCCATACCCCGCGACTGCTCTCTTTCTCCGACGCCGCTGCCGCCGCTACTGCGTCGGAAGATGATGATGTGGAAGCCATTTCTTTCGGTGCGCCGGTGACCTTAGATGGGCGGCCCTGGGAATTTCTGGGGGCAGGGGAGCTCTGTGCGCATGGGAGAAGTGTGGGAGAAGGAAACGGCGCTGGGAACAGGTGAAGTAGATGAGGAAAAGGAATCCTCAACCCTTATAACCGCTAGTCGCGCCAAGATTCGTGCAAGTGTTACAGTAAATATGCCACGCGTCGTGGAAAGAACTGGGAAGCCCCCAGTGATGATTACGCCGCCTCGATCTCCACGCACGCATTGAAATGGCGCCTCGGTTCCGCGAAAGGCGGACCCACCAACGGTCGTGCTGACAGGAAATGTCTGTCAGTGACGTGACTTGACCATGATTGGTGTCAGATGACGTCAGAGACCAAGTTCCGGTTTAGTTTGAATCTCAAGCTGGAAATCCGAATAACGTATTTATAGCTCCGACTCATTTTTTGAGACCCGGATCGTATCTTTTCTTGTGAAGTTTTAGGAACCCTTCAAGATTCTGCAAGACGAAGATCAAACTAGACGATGTGAATCCGACTTTGGATCTTGGAGGCCTCCAGGGGCTGCTGTTGGGGATATACTTTCCAAGTATCCTCAGCGTACCTCACTGACTAGGATGGTCCACTTCGGGTTAGAGCTTTGCTTCACGGGTGGCCCAGTCAGGTAGAAGAGACGGAGTCCAGTCCGGCTACAGGAAGGCCCAGAAGACTTACCGACATAGGCCCATAGTGTTACTTGTAGTCCAAGATGTACTCTGTAACTGATTCTTAGTCGTAGCCGGATAGATCTCTCCTGTAAACCCTAGGCCGGATATCTATATAAGCCGTCCTAGGGAGAGCCTTTAGGGCACCCTCACAATAGTCTACAATCTCAACTCGCACAGGGGAAACCCTTGTAACCCATATTCTGGCTCTGCCGTATTACTAGATTGCTAGCAAGAGTAGCATCCATCCAAAGCCAGTGGATTCGAACCTGGGTAAACTTGTGTGCTCACTGTCCCGGAATCCCGTACGACTCACACCCCTCTCTTCCACACGCCTCGAGGACCCCCTCATGGGGTACTTGTCATCAATGCAACGATAATATGATCATGCATAGAGAGAGATGAACAGATAGCTACCGGTAGAGCCCTTAGCCTCGAGAGAGAACTACTCCCTCCTTATCATGGGAATCAGCAACGACGATCAAGATGGTGGTGGAGATCGATGGAGATGGCTCCAGGGGCACTTCCCCGTCCGGGCAGGGTGCCGAAATAGAGACTTTCTGTCCCTCGAATCTCCCCTTCGGTGGCAACGGCGCTGTGGAACTTTTTGTGGCTGGAGGCTAGATTCTTTAAGGTTTCTACATCAGAGGCTTCTTATAGGTGAAAGGGCGATGTCAGAGGGTGGACCAGCGGCCCACACCACCTAGTGGCATGGCCAGGGGGACCCGCGCCACCACATGATGTGGCCAGCCCCTGGCCCCTCTCTGTCTCGTCTTCTGGCTCCTTGAGTCTTCCGGTAAAATATTGACTTTGGCTTTTGTCCCGGTCAATTCCAAGGATATTCATTTTCTGGCTTTTCTGGAACCAAAAACAGAAGAAAACAGGCAACTGACACTGTATCATCTTGTTAATACGTTAGTTCCAGAAAATGTGTAAAAATACTCCAAAGTGTGGACAAAACATAAGAAAGTAGATATAAAACAAGCATAGAACATCAAAAATTATAGATACGTTAGCAACGTATCAAGCTGAGGCAGGGTGATATCGGTAATACGTTGGTCTGACCCTCTTGTGTTGGGGGTTGTTTGTGTGGAGTAGTGGAGGAGGTGGGAGCACGTCCCTATTCTTCTTCCCTATCGGCGACATGGCGACACGATGTGTATTGGTGACCTACTTCTTTCGTTTCCTCCTGATCCTCCAGGAAGTGAAGGGTGTGCTCGTTAGTGCCTTTCTCAAGTGGAGCATGAATTGGTGGTAGAAGTTCCCAAGCAGCGGAATTCCACCATCGCTATCTGAGGCTGCCATATCGTCCCTGTTGTGCTTGTGTCCATGGTTGGATCGAGCTCTTCCGTCCTCCTTTGGTGGAGGATCTTCTTTGATCTTGTCATGACATCTCCCTCAGCTGGCTCTCCAAGTGGTGTAGTCCCTGATGATGGTGGTCGTGGCTTGAGGTCGCAAACGTGCGGTGGAGGAGGAACCCTAGTCCTCGATTGCTTTTATTTTTTCCGCTCTAGGGTCCTTTTACAAAGTTGGAGGCCTTTTCTTCAAATTTTTGGTTTAGTTGGGCCAGAAATGTGAAGGGGCCTCCTTGTAATTGTTCACCTGCCCGAGTTTTAATGCAAGCTCCCGTGACTATCAAGGCATTTCCACGCAAAAAATAAATAAACCATGAATAAATGTTTAAGAGCATGTTTATTTGATAGACAGGTTGAAGACTTGTGTTTTATTCCACATGAAGCAAGCATTAATCATTTGAAAAAACTTAAAGTCTACTATTAAGTCTTGTTTTGTTTAGAACAAACCTAAAACATACAACTAGTCTATCTAGTTGACATACACCTTGACTGTGTATTTACAGCTCGGTTTATTTTGTGCAATACATAATCTACGAGCATTACCCGCTCAAAAAAAGTTAAATTCTATATAGTGAATATTTTCAACATCTTAACGAGAGTTTGTCAACCGATCAGTGGGGTTAGAGATACTTCTGAAGGAAATAGAGCAAGAAGTGCAATTGCAAGGTTGTGGTGGGTAGGAATAGTAACACAACACAAAATGCAGTGGGTAGCATGGTGGAAGATGAGTATACATGAGCATGAAGGTCGGATGGAGATTCATGATCTTCAGTGTGTTAAGCAAGCTATGTTGGCAAAGAAATGCCGATGACTTTTAAGTGACCCTGATTTCTTGTGTGCACATGTGCTTCGCGCTATACCTAGATGGTGATTTGTTCAACGCTATTTTGAAGAAAGGTTTGTCATTTACATGGCAGAGTTTCATGTCGAGGCACTACTAGGAAAATGCCAATCAGTGGTGCACCTGTTTGGCCTATCAGTGGCACATGGGTGTGTGCCACTATCATGACCCTACTGATAATATTTATTAGGGACGCATCAAGCCCATGTGTCACAGATAGTTCAATTATCAGTGGTGCACCATGTCTGGTGTGCCATGGATAGTGCTCTATCAGTGGCGCATATTGAGCAGGTGTGTCACCGATAAAGCGTACCGATAAAGCGTACCACTGGTTGTATCTATGGTGCGCCAATGGTAAGGTTTTCATATTCTATTTTTTATACGTTTCTAGCATATTTATACAAGTACTATACAGTACACGGTTATATAGCAATACAATAATAGATATGGCAGTGATAAGACCAAACACAATTGTACTTCATCACATTAATTAGAATCTCATATAGCGACAAGTGACGGATTATTACATATTTTAGGTCCCAAGACCGGTCGAGTAGCAAGTTCGTCATCACATTACAAATTAAGTGGTCACCTAAACTACTATCAAATAGAGTAGAACTGCAACAACAGGGAGCAGTATGGGTACCATGATCAAGGCCTTCATCAGGTTATTCCACCTAGATTCCTCTCGCAGGTGGTTCCTCCACCAAGATTCCAACATCTCTCTAGTCTTGTACCTTTTGTAGATGTTGCCGCTGAACTTGTCCACTTGTTTTAGATAGTCCTCACACTTGTCGTAGACTCCTGGAACTCAACTTTTGCATACCACGTACCACTTCGCCATCTCTGTACACAAGGAAAATAGTATATTAGGCAACGGAAGGCAAAGTGGCTCACCTGTATGTTCACAAAAACTACAAAACAACAAAATGAACAACATGCAGAGCCAGTGCAACAAATAAGAACAAAAATGAACATCAATTAGGTCTCATACTTATATTGGACACACAAAATCAAAGGGATGGAGTCAGTGGGCCAAGTAGGATGCACAAGATATGTAATTGTGCATATCACAAGGCTCACTGACACCACCTCAGGATCACATCCGAAATCCAGGCACACTTGTAGTGGGGCCCCAACATTTTAATCATCAACTGTTGCAACAAAGAAGAACCAAAATTATGAACATCAAGTAGGACCTCATACTTAGAGTGGACACAAAAATCACAGGGACGAGGTCAGCAAGCCAAGTAGGATACATACGATATATATTTGTACATATCACAATCCTAGCTGACATTGTCCCCAAGATCACATCCAAAATCGAGGAACACATGTAGTGCCCCCAAACATTTTAATCATCGTCCATTGCAACAAGTAAGAATCAAAACTATGAACATCAAGTACTAAGGCCTCGTACTTATGTTGGACACAAAAATCTCAGGGATGGTGTTAGCGAGCCAAGTAGGATGCACAAGATTTGTATTTATGCATATCACAACGCTCACTAACACCAACCCCATGATCACATCTGAAATCAAGGCACACATGTAGTGCCCCAACATTTTAATCATCGGTAGTTGCAACGAATAAGAACCAAACATCAAGTAGGGCCTCATATTTATGTCGGACACAAAAATCTCAGGGATGGTGTAAGCGAGCCAAGTATGATGCACAAGATTTGTATTTATGCATATCACATGGATCGCTCACACTGCCCCCAGGATCACATATGAAATCGAGGCACACATGTAGTGCCCCAACATTTTAATCATTGGCCATTGCAACAAATAAGAACCAAACATCAAGTTTTGAGCCTCATACTTATGTCGGATATAAAACTCTTAGGAATGGCATAAGTGAGTCAAGTAGGATGCACAAGATTTGTATTTGTGCATATCACATGGCTCACTCACACCACCCCCATGATCACATCCAAAATCAAGACACACATGTAGTGCCCCAACATTTTATCATCGCATCCTAAAAATAAACATCAAGTAGGGCCAGAATTATTAAAAGAGGCATAATTAAGCATCGCACAATTCATAACCTTGATAAAAAAAGCATCGATCATGATTATATAAGAAACATTATTGACCGTTGAAGCTATATATTTATATAGCTAGGCACATTGATCACAATAATTAAGTTCAACGACCGTTTTGGGCTAGGAAAGTTATTAATAAGTTTATGACACACACGTCCATGATAGTTCGGAACTACAGCCAGCTATACTAGGCAAACATCAGGACTTCCGACTTGGCTCAGGGAGTAGTAGTATGCATCCTTTCGTCTGATTCTATCTCAAGATTGCGCAATTTTGTGCCGCAGTAGTAGAAGAAACCCCCTCCCCCCACTTGTGCAGACATCTAGATGGATGATTTACGAAATCTGAGTCTAGATGCGAAAGAAGGCTTGTCTGAGATACCGGGACTAGATGCCCGTTTTCTAATAGTGATATATTTGGATGTATTCGATGTGTGTATACATGAAAATCTAGCAATGGTTAATTCCGGAAGGAGGGAGCATATTTGTAAAAGGATACTAGCATCTCGCTCTGTGAGATCCGGCAACACTAGCTGGAAGGAGAAGGACCTTTCACGATTCGTTGTCTAGCTAACAAGTGAGTGTAGGAATATGCGTTGATGTCCGTGTGTAGAACGGATCAGTACGTGAGTCGCAAAGAGCCAAAGACACGAGAAGGGGTATGGCTGGCCGGCAGCTAGCGACGCTAGAACCCTTGTGGGCTTCTTGTTGCTCCGCCTCAGAAGTCCAAACCTAAAAGAAGGGATAGCGTTTACTATTGTGAGCAAACCATGTGCAGTGTGTCGACGGCAAAGCCATCTGGGAGAACGCGTGGCATCTACTCGTATTTCTTTTGTGAGACATTGTGCGGCATCTTTGCGCATATTCGGTGGCCACATACTAGCATGCAAGCGCCGATCTCGATCGTGTGTGTGCCTACAAGTCATAGACTCATAATGATGTTCATGCTTCACAGTACATATGTACAAGTCATATTAATTATCAAAAGCCGAATGGGTCGCTGGACGTTCATATGGCAAATCTGTATGAAGGGTACTCCATACCACATTTCGTTAGTGTCTACGGAGTATCTCCTACATATTTGGTTATTACCTTTCACAGATTATTTCTACAACTCCAAAGTTTCAGCTCAAAACTCGATCTACATCTATATCTATATCTATATCTATACCTAATACTCCTTGAATTTTTAACAAATCTAAGACATCTATTTTAAGACGGAGTGAGTAATAAAAACGGAACGTTTCTGTCAACCGGCTTTTTTCTTTTGTCCTCCCACCAAAATACAACCACATTCCTAATAAAACCAGTAACTTTTTTCCACTTACGTTTTAGTACGCTAATCAGATTTTATTTTGACGATAAAATATTGTTTTATCTTAGAGAATGAGTTCTACTACAAATCATAGCTATGTACTCCCTCCGTTTTAAAATATAAGATGTTTTAGTTTTGTAAAAAGAATGCATCTAGATCCTTTTCAGTGTGTAGGTTCACTCTAAGTCTAAATGAACCTAGCCACTAAAAGGGATCTAGATACACTCACTCCACAAAGATAAAACATCTTATATTTTGAAACGGAGGGAGTAGTACATTTCGGATTTGAGTAGGGAAGGATCCGGATGTAAAATTGGTCCATGCAGAGGACCATAGGTGTTGATAATATTTATTTTTTCTGTTGTAACGTACGGGTATGTGTGCTAGTTTAGACACAAAAAAGATAAATTGTATGGTCAATAGTGTTTTGGCCATGGGTGAATATCATTTTACAATATTCACCTCAGCTCATCTTTTTTTGGCTCTCTAAGCGTAAATCGAATTCGAAACACAACAAATTCTTGACGCTGCATATATAGCACGCATTTGTGTTGTATTTAAATATATTTAATTTTTTGTATTCTAGAAAGATGGTCTCATAAGTCCTATCTAAAAGTAGATGTACTCAAGCTCACACCCGAAATTGGTACAGCATGTGAGGCTCTTCGCAATCCATGAGAAACCATGGAATTTTGTTCTTCAACCCACCGAGCTTCGATCGATCGGTCGTACCGCCCTGCTCACGCTATGTCGCTAGGTTGACCACATGGATCGATCCTACACAGTGCCCGCGCCATGCGATAACCACACATCCTACCCGGAATTTCTCGATCTACCATGCTATCGTAAATAGGGATACTAATCTGGGTCGACCGGATGCCACAGGGGCTGCATGCTGTCCATCACGTGGCACACATGCACACTTTATCCCTCTGAGCATCGATCGTGTCGTGTCGTGTCTTGGAACACGTTGTCGCTCGTGGATGCGACGCGTCTGCCCGTCGCCACGTACGTGTTGGCAAGTTTGCGTGCTTTATGCTTGCTCTACTCTTTCGTTGCGGCGAATCGTCACCGTCAGCCGGTAGGTGATGCTGGGCCGATTAGGAGCAGCTCAAGTGGAGATAGGTCCGTTGCGGCGCATCCAGGCTCGCTTGGGCGTGATCTAAGTTTTTTTAGGTTTTTTTTTCGGACGGCGAAAAATCGTGCAGTCGAGTTCACATGAGTCTTAGTTTTCGCTGGACTGGGCCCAAATTACATCCGGTGCTCCTAGCCTGAGCACGGTCCCACCCGAAAATCGCTTGGGAACTTCAGATGAAAGGAAAAACTGGTGGACCAATCTTGTCGGCGAAACATCCCATTTCTTACCGTGATTCGGCTCTCCCGCGACACAGAGCCTCCCCCGCCGCTGGCGTCGCCCCACCCCGCCTAGCCGAATCCACGCCAATAGAAAGAACCACCATCACCGCCGCATATTTCCCCCTCGCTACGGGCCTTGTTTCGCCTTCTCCCGCAGCTCGATTCCGTCACTTCTCCCGCGAAGTGTTCGGCGTTTTGTCTGTTCGCCATGAACTCCGATGACGAGGAGAATTTCGCCCTGTTGTTGGAGGAAGAGACCGTTGCAGGCTCCGAAGATGAAGAGCATATGTGGATCCTCGGCTCCTTGGCCAGGTTGTACAAGCAGACGACAGCGCCGAAGTATGGAGGCTCGGTGAAGGGTCGCGTGAAGTGCAAAGCAAGGCAGCGGATGGAGGGCCACTGCATGTTGTACGCTGACTACATCGTCGATGACCCGCTGCACGAAGAGACCGTGTTTCAGCGTCATTTCAGGATGAGCCGAAAACTCTTTCTCGAGATCGTACATCCCATCTGGGAGTACGACCCCTACTTCATATGCAAGAAGGATTGCACCGGCGTGGTAGGGTTTCCTCACTACAGAAGTGTACGGTGGCGATAAGGTTGCTTGCATACAGAGCTCCAGGTGATAGTGCCGACGACAATCCCCGCATGGCCGAGTCCATCGCCATCGATTGTTTGTATAGGTTCTGAGTGCAGTGATTGCAGTGTTTGAGCCACAATATTTGAGATCACCTACTACTAAAGACACTACTCGGATCCTCGTAGTCAATAAAAGTAGAGGATTTTCTGTGATGCTTCGAAGCATCGACTGCATGAATTGGCACTGAAAGAACTGCCTATTTGCTTGGCAGGGATGTATAAAGACCACAAAGAAGGTTGCACTGTGATACAAGAGGCAGTTGCTACACAAAATCTTGGATTTGAGACTCCTTCTTTGACATGGCAGGATCGAAAAACTTCTACCGTCTTTAGCAAGCATATTTAGGGTCATACTCCTTCGGTGGACTTTGAGATCAACGAGCACTACTACAATAAGGGATACTATCTTGCAGATGACATCTATCCAAGATGGTTAATATTTGTGAAGACTATCTCAAGCCCCATGCTCCCCAAGCATGCTCAGTTTGCCAAGGAACAAGAAGCTTGTAGAAAGGACGTGGAGTAGACATTGGTGTGCTCTAACAGAGATTTGCGGTTGTCCGGTTCCCTGCTATGATATGGTCAAAAGATCAGATGTGGGAAGTGATAAACTGTTGTGTGACCTTATACCACATGATCATTGAGAACGAGCGGAAGTATCCAGTAAATTTTGTCAAGCAAGAGGAGCCATACTATAGACAGGGGCATCTTGTAGAGCCTGATCACCATGTTCCAGCATCGTGGGCTGCCTTCATCGCTTTGTGTCAGAAGATCCGATACCCGGCAGTGAATCAATAGCTGCAAGATGATTTGGTGGAGCACATATGGATGCGCAAGAACAACATAGAGCAGCTATGAAGCCATAATATTTTATTATGCCATTAAAAAGAAGGGGGGAGACAATACCTATTTAAGAGTCGTTCACTACTGAAAAAAAAGAGAGAGAATTCTAGTTAACGGTTCCAATTCGTTCTGAATTTTGCAGCCTGTGACTAGAAATCCACTTTATTCTCCTTTTCCATCTTAATAGAAAGAAACAGAAAGTTTTATTGTATTAGCAGTATCCGTTTTAATATAGAATCTATCGAAGAGAATAATAGAAACAGGATAAAAAAAGCAGGAATAAATTTTTTTAAAGATTGGAATAAAGTAAGGGGAATTATATTCCAAATAAAAAAGGGGGTTTTCGTAAGAAAACGTGCATGAATAGTTGCTCTTTTCTCGATTTTCGCTCGGATTTTTTGGCTACTATGCCAAACTGTGTTGTGTTTAATTTTATGTCTAACTACGCCAAATAATACTTTCTATTCATATTATGCCAAACTATGTGAATTTGAGCCTAATTTGGGTGAACTTTCACCTAAATTTGCAAAAATAAGCCTGGCTGAGAACCCCGCCTAGAAATGCGAGTGGAAATTCAGCCATTTTTAGACCAAAAGTTTCATCTATCTGGCGCTATATAGAGCCAGATTTCGTCCTGGGAACGCCTTACGAGTGGAGATGCTCTTAGTTGCTTGGGTGTAGAGATAATAGCACGTCCACTAGCGTCCTTTTTTCAAATTCCACTCGGGTCCTCCAAACCATCCATAAAGCAACTTTGGGGTGTGCCGGACAGGACACACATGTCTTTTTTGTCACCCTAATATACTGTTCGGCGTCTCAAGACCATATCGGCTAAGTAGGAGACGTTGTGGCGCGCTGGACACAATGATTTGGCATCACGGAGAGCGGCGGGCCGGCCATGACATCCACCCGACTGGTCTATTTGACACCAAATCACCACTTCTTTTACATTTCCCTCGCTCCTTTTCCCTGCCTTTCCCGCTCCGAACTCACCACCATTGTGCACATGCCACCTCCCCTCGTAGCCATGGTGCCGAAACCTCCTTGGGTGGCACCAAATCTGGTCGGTCCGAAGGGCGTGAAGGCCAGGAAGTCGGCGAGAGTGAAGGGCGCGAATACGCCATTCACGAAGCCATGCAAGGTGCCGCCTCCCAAGGTCAAGCCAGATTCGATGTTCCAATGGCCAAATCTTCCATGATAGAAATTAACCTGTTCACGTCCTTAGTACGTGATTTTTGGATATTTTCAAAAACCTCGAGACGACATTGATCTGATATGCGTTTAATATAGTTGGTAAGTAAGTCTTAGCACAGCGTTTAGATCTTTTGTCTTCAAAAGATATCATATACAAGTTTAACACATACAAATGTTAAGAAATAAACATAGCACTTAGTTCCCTGATAACGCTATCATAAAATAGTTTGATGCCTGCAAGACCGCAGGTTTATTCGAAGCACTTTTCGTGAAAGTATTAGTTCTAATTTTTATATCAACCCTAACGAGGAGCCTAGAAAAATGTTTATATGCGGTGTCTCTATCACAACCAAGGTGCCACAAGGTTAAGTGAATTGACTGTAAGTGTCAGGATGGAAAAAGATTGAGTATGATTGAGTTTATAGTGTGAAATAAATAGAAAGTAAATAACATAAAGTAAAGTAAAGTATGAATATTTATCAGAGTTCCTGCAGATAAGAAGTTAGGCGCGGAGAGATTTAGTTCACGGTGATAGTAAATATGCCAAATGGAAAAAGTGGGATAAGTAATAATAATTCTTCATATAAATACGTAAGTAGGCGACTAACCCATTATTAGTCAGAACTCTTCCAGGTGGGTTCGTCTGACTCCCATGATTTTTTTGCCTGTTACCACCAGCCATGGTTAGGGGAGCATTTAAGGTCGTCAGACCGAATCAAGACTTTAATCTTTGTGGTTCCTCGGGCACCTCGAATTAAAGTAGTTCCTCTTTAATATTAGCCGTGTCACTCAGAGGTCGATGAAAGAACATTTAATGTTTCCTATGTTTTGTGTGTTAGATAACAATACTGTGGAGATTATTCATGTGCGCTAAGTGTGTAGGAAGCTTTGAGGGGGGCCGGATTATCCGCCACACCAAGGGCCGGATAATCCGGCCTACCTCATTGCTCAAAGGGATCCAAGGCGCGTCGCTCGGTATCCGGTCGGATTTTCTCCCGGAAAATCTGAACTGGGGCGGTTTTTCCTTCCCAGGCCGGATAATCCGGCACCCAGTTTTTGAGCAAAGAGAGCCAAGGCGCGTCGCTCGGTATCCGGTCAGATTTTTTCCCGAAAAATCTGAACTGTGGCGGTTTTTCCTCCCCAGGCCGGATAATTCGGCCTTCACATAGGACCGGATAATCCGGGCCCCAGAAGTTGATCAAGGGCAAGCTCGGCGCGACGCTCTGACAAGGGGCGGATTATTTGCCGGATATTCCGAGTCTGGGCGGTGTTTTCCCCAGGCCGGATAATCTGGCCCTCACTTGGGCCGGATAATCCGGCCCCCAAAGTGTCCAACGGCTGGTTTCGGAAGGGGGTATAAATACCCCTTCTTCCCGAACGTTCAGAACTGTTGATTCATTCGAAATTGTCCAGACATTGTGCAAGAGCTCTCATTCTTGATCTCCCACTTCAACCACCCGAAGGTCTTGATCTTTGGGGGAATTGAAGGAGGAGAAGTTCATCATCATCACGAATCAAGCGCTTCAACTCCTCTCCATTCATTTGGAGAAATCCCTGATCCAGTATTCTTGTCAATACCTAGGTCTTGTTTATTGTATTTGATAACTTTGTTCTTGTGACAGCTTATTGTCATTTTGAGAGCCTCCAAGTTGTTTTGGAGTTGTTGCCCCGCTAGTTGTGTAAAGGCGCTGGTGCCCGCCTCGAAGGGTACCTATAGTGGAAAGGTGGATCAGGCCTTTGGTGGTGAGATCCATCAGAGAACAGAGTGAGGCCTATTGTGGCGTGGTGGTCTTAGTAACGCCCACCCCTCCAACACAGACGTACTTCCCTTAACAAGGAAGGAACTGCGGTCAAACAAATCTTGTGTCTCCGCGTGCTTCACTTCGGTTTACCCGTTCCTCTTTCACTCGCTCTTTACTCGCTAGTAGATAGGTTTGTATATAGGGAAATTCCACCTAATAGTTTATCTAGAGAATTTACCCTTTGTGCTAAGCCTAAAATTGAAAAAGTATTAAAAATTGGTGTAGCACCTATTCACCCCCCCTCTAGGTGCCCATACGATCCATTTCAATTGGTATCAGAGCCCCAACTCTTAATTCGGGCTTAATCGCCTAAGAGTAGTATGGGTACCAAGGATGATGGAAATGAGGGTGTGGATAAGGTCACAATAGATGATCTCAAGTCGTTGGAAACAACCTTGTTGAAATCATTTGAGGCCAAGATGGAGGAGATGAATCAAATGATTGCTCGCCTTACATCATCCATAGCCCCATCTCCATCCTCCTCTGAGGCTGCCACACCATCATCGAAGGAAAAGGGTAACACCGGATCCAAGGATGATGATGTGGAAGGTGAAAAACTTAATGGTTCCACCTCTAAGAAGGGAAGTGGTAAGGAGGAATATAGTGAGGTTCGCCACGTATATTCCCCCGACCCACCTATCCCTCATCCTCATATAAACAATAGGGGTGATCCACCCAAGCTCACTGCATCCTCTTTCAATCAATGGCAATTCTTAATGAAATCTCATGTTTGCAGCTCCTCTATTGAACTTTGGAGGATTATTGAAGAGGGTCGTCATATTGGAGATCAAACCAACCTAACAAGAAGAGAAGTTGTGGATAGCCAGTTGAATGCCACCGCTCTCCACATGATACAGTTGGGTGTGGGTCCCAAGGACATGCCACACATTGAACATCTCAACACAGCTAAAGAAGCTTGGGATGCTCTTACAGATCTCTTTGTTGGGAATGAAAGCATGAGAAGGAACATGTATGATGCCCTTAGTAATGAAGCTGAGGGATTCTACATGTTGGATGGTGAAAACCATGAGGACATGTATAGAAGACTCAAGGGCACCGCAACAACATTTAGAAAGCATGGGGCCACTCACATTGATGATGCATGGATAAAAAGGAAATATGTGAGTGCCTTAATGCCTTTCGAGCCAACGGACTTGAAGAGCTTGCAAGGTAGACATAACTACCATCAAATGACATCCAATGAAGTCATTCAAGAAATGGCCTCATTCAAAGTGGCAGTAAATAATACTGAAGATGCCCCTGCTCGGGCCATTGGAATGCAAAAGGGTGTCAATGTGGCTCTCAAAGCCAATGTTGTTGAGCAAGAGGAAGATGAAAGAGATTTTGAAGGGGCATCCATGGACTGCCCCGATGAAGTCAAACGTGCTCATGGTGAGTACATGGCATTTTATGCAAGGAACTTTTGGAAGGACCCTGCCAAAGCCAAGTCGGAACTTGAGCGCAAGAACGGGTCAAATGGAAGAAGAGAAAGTGGCCCAAGATTGAGAACTTGCTACAACTGTGGAAATAGAATGCACTTTGTAGCCGAGTGTCCGTATCAAAATAGAGAATACAATGGTGGCAGGCTCATTCTAAAAGAGAAATCTAAAGCACCTAAGAAGAAGCCATTTATTAAGAAGAATGGCCCCTTCAAGAAGCAACCCAAGATCGTCTTAGTTGCACAAGAAGAATACTCCTCTACAAGTGAAGATGAAGAGGATGATGATAGTTCCCGCGAGGTGGCTGCTATAGCCACCACATCGACCCCTTCATCTCTCTTCGACTCGCCAAACGAGAACGTCATCAACAACAACGCCACTTGCCTAATGGCAAGAGGGTCCGAGGTATCAACTTCTAGCTCTTCATTTCCTAAGACTAACATAATTTTGGATATGGATGATCATGATAGTCTTAAAATGAAAGAAGAAGTTATTGCTTTGGATACTTTTTTCACTAACCTACAAGGTGAGCACAAACTCCATTTTGATGCTCTTATGAGTCAACTTGCTCAAGCCGAAGATCTTCTTGAAGAAAAGGGAAAAATTGAAAGAGAAGATGCGTTGGAGATAGCTTCTTTGAAGAATGCCTTGGAAGAGGAAGAGGAAGCTCGAGTATCTTTGGAAGAGAGACTCGAATCCATTGAGGAGTCACAGGAAGAAGCTGTAGCTCAGCTCATCAAAGAACATGACCATGCTCTTGCTAAGGTAAAGAAACTAAAGAAATAAAAGATTGACTTTGGGACTGTTCATGCTAGACTTTTGGAGAAGTTTCATAATCTTGAAAGTGCTCACAAGGCATTGAAGAGTGATCATTCTACTTTAAATGAGTCTCATGACCAGCTCCAAACTCAATTGAAACGGTATGATGTGCCAAATACCTCCACTTCATCCTCTAGAAAAGAAGACCCTGCGAGAAGTTCTCAACACAAAGGTAAAGGAGTTATTGATGAGATACTGAGCAGGCAAAGGACAAACAATAGTAAAGAAGGTCTTGGTTACATACCCAAGACAAAGAACAAGAAAAACAAGAAGAAGAAGAAGAAGAAGAAGAGCAAGACTGCTCAATCAAAGACTAGCAACGTTACCAATGACAAGACTAATTATGATAGTTTTGCAGGGGCCAACAATCCTAACTTTGAACTATATTGCGATTATTATGGTGATGTTTATGCTAGTTATGTAGGCCCGTATGATTGTTAAATTCCTTGGTCTATTTGGGTTTCCAAGACCCTTGTTACTAACATGAGAGGACCCATTGAAAAATGGGTACCTAAAACCAAGAAGTAATTTTGTTGCAGGGGTATGCTTCCGGTGGTTCTAAATGGGTACTCGATAGCGGTTGCACGAGTCATATGACCGGAAGCAAGGAGATCATCACGGAGATGCAGCCAAACCTTGATAACATAACCGTATCCTATGGTGACAAGTCAAAATCTGAGGTATTGGGTCTCGGCAAAGTTGTGGTGGCTCACGATATCTCTCTCGTGGACGTCATGCTTGTTGAGATCCTCGGTTACAACTTACTTTCAGTTCGCGCCCTTGGTAATATGGGCTTTGCAGTTTATATTGATGCTGATTTGGTGGTACTCTTGTGGAGCAAGTCTCTAAAAGTCGCTTTCGTGGGATATGTCGAAAATGACATGTACGTGGTGGACTTTTCGGGGAAAACCACTATAGGCCCGATGTATCTTTTCGGAGAGGCTGACGCGGGTTGGCTATGGCATCGCCGACTAGCCCACGTCAATATGAGAACTTTGAAGAGTCTCCACAAGGTGGCCACATCCTTGGACTAAAAGAAAATGTCTCTTTTGCCAAAGATCGTGTTTGCAGGGCGTGTGTTGAAGGGAAAATGCATGACTCACCTCATCGAAGGAAAACTATTATCTCATCAAAAAGGATTTTGGAGCTCCTTCATGTGGACCTATTTGGACCTCCATCTCATGCAAGCCTCGGTGGGAAGAAGTATTGCCTAGTGATTGTTGATGATTACTCAAGATACACTTGGGTTTATTTCTTCAAGTTGAAGAGTGAAACTCAACAAACAGTCATCGACTTCGCCAACGAGGTTCAACGTCAACACAACATCCCCATTCTGGCTGTAAGAAGTGATAACGTCTCTGAGTTCAAGAACTACACCTTAAATGAGTTCCTAAGTGAAGAGGGGATAAGACATCAATATTCCGCTGCGTACACCCCCCAACAAAATGGTGTAGCCGAGAGGAAGAATCAAACTCTAATGGATATGGCAAGATCAATGTTAGCCGAATTTAAATCTCCATATAACTTTTGGGCTGAAGCAATCTCTACTGCTTGTCATTCATCCAACCGATTATACCTCCGCAAGATCTTAGACAAGACTCCGTATGAAATACTTACCGGTAACAAGCCAAACATCTCATACTTTCGGGTATTTGGGTGTAAGTGTTTCTTTCTTATCAAAGGAGTTCGTTTATCTAAGTTTGAATCTAAGGCTTTAGAAGGTATTTTTGTTGGTTATGGTGCTGAATCCCACATTTATAGAGTCTACAATAAGCTCTCTAGAACTGTTGTAGAATCTTGTAGTGTGGTGTTCGAGCAAAATGACGGTTCCCATGCGGAGCAAGTTGGTGTTTGTGATGCAGATGTTGAAATACCCCAAGATGCCATAAGAAGAATGGGCGTTGGATTTTTCCGCCCCATTGAGGAACCCCTTGTGGCGGATCGGGAAGGACAATGCTCTTCCCATGAAGAGCCCTCATCTACACATGCCCAACAAGTTCCCACCACAGGAGCAAATTCTGCACCATCTCCATCAACTGCTGAAGGTCAAGCTGTTCCAGAAAACTCCAGGCCAGATTATCCGGTGGACACCGGATTATCCGGCCACCCCGCTCTAGCTGACCATATTGCTCTTGGTGGTGAAGATATCAACACAAGATCCAGGCCAGATTTTCCGGCAAGCCCCAGATTATCCGGCCCCTCGCCAGTTCAAGCAAGCCCCAGGCTTCCTGATGAAGCTGCTACAAAATACTCCCAGGCCGGATTATCCGGCCTCTCCATCGGCCGGATTATCTGGCCCTGACTCTCCAGTTCAGCATCCTCCTATTACGGCTACTGACTCACCTCAAGGGCACGCGTCACCACCACCTGCTGCTGATATTCCAGTTCCTGATCAAGGTCGAGTAAATGCTTCCAATGAAGATTCAAGTTATGAATCTACTCCTCCAAGAGACAACAAACTTATTGAACTTCGTCGCAAGGCTCGAGCTGATTGAAACCTTGAGTTGAGGGGTCACACTCTCGACAAGGTTGTTGGTGATCTTCGACGAAGGGTTTCTACAAGAAGAGAACTGGCTAGTTTTGGTGAGCATCAAGCTCATATCTCTATGGTGGAACCTAAGAAGGTCTTTGAAGCTCTTGAAGACCCAGACTGGGTTGTTGCTATGCATGAAGAATTGAATAATTTCAAGCGCAACAAAGTCTAGAAACTCGTGGAGAAACCCAAAGAGTGCCGCAATGTTATCGGCACCAAGTGGATATTCAAAAACAAGCAAGACGAGAATGGCATTGTTGTGAGGAACAAGGCAAGACTTGTGGCACAAGGTTACTCCCAAGTTGAGGACATTGACTTCGGCGAGACCTATGCTCCAGTGGCTCGCGTTGAGTCCATCTGTATCCTTCTTGCTTATGATGCCCATAACAATTTTAAGTTGCAGCAAATGGACGTCAAGAGTGCCTTCCTTAACGGTCCTCTACATGAGTTGGTATACGTAAAGCAACCCCGGGGTTTGAGGATCCTAACTTTCCGAACCATGTCTATAAACTCGATAAGGCACTCTATGGCCTTAAACAAGCGCCACGTGCGTGGTGTGAGCACCTTAAAGAGCTTTTGTTAGATCGTGGCTTCGAAGTTGGGAAAATCGATCCCACTCTTTTTACTAAGAAGGTTAAGGAGGAGCTCTTCGTATGCCAACTATATGTAGACGATATCATCTTTGTTTCTACTAATAAAGATTTTAATGATGAATTTTCAAAGCTTATGACTGACAGGTTTGAGATGTCCATGATGGGGGAATTACGGTTCTTTCTTGGATTCGAGATCAAGCAGCTTAGAGAAGGAACCTTTATTAATCAAGCAAAGTACATCCAAGACATGCTCAAGAGATTCAAGATGATGGATTTAAATGGTGTCTCCACTCCGATGCAAACAAAATGTCATCTTGAAATTAACCCACATGGTAAAGATGTGGACCAAAAGGTATACCGGTCCATGATCGGTTCTCTTCTTTACCTCTGCGCATCTAGACCCGATATAGTGTTGAGTGTGGGGGTGTGTGCAAGGTATCAAGGAGCTCCTAAAGAAAGCCACTTAGTGGCGGTCAAGAGGATCTTTCGATATTTGGTTCATTCCCCTAACTTTGGTCTCTAGTATCCCAAGGGCTCCAATTTCTCTTTATGTGGTTATACTGACTCAGATTGGGCTGGTGATAAGTGATACATTGCAAATGTATCTATAATTTTTGATGTTCCATGCTTGGTTTTATCCACTTTCTTCTGTTTTGTTCCAACTTTGGAGTACTTTTCATATGTTTTCTTGGACTAACCTATTAACAAGAGCCACAGTGCCAGCTGCCTCTTTTCTGCTGTTTTTGGTACCAGGAAAGTCAGAAAATGAATATTCTCGGAATTGGACGGGACAAAAGCCAAAGTGCCTATTTTTCCGGAAGTGATCAAGTGCCAGAATACAAGACGGAGAAGGGCCAGGGGCCGGCCACACCACCTGGCCGCGCGGCCAGGCTAGGCCCGCGCCAGGGGGTGGTGTGGTGGCTCCCGGCACCCCCTCGGCCTCCCCTTCCGACTATAAGATGCCCTCGGGACGAAAACCCTAAGTACCCGATCAAAAATCCACGAAAGAGTCTGTAGCCGCCGTCATCTCCATCCCTAGATCGGGAGGGATCTGAAGCTCTTCCCGGCACCCTGCCGGAGAGGGGAATTCACCCTAGAGGCCTTCTTCATCACCATGCAAGCCTCCGGTGTGATGTGTGAGTAGTTCATCCTTGGACTATGGATCCATGTAGTAGCTAGATGGCTGGTTTCTCCTTCTTTGTGATTTCATGTTTAGATCTTGTGAGCTCCGTTCATGATCAAGATCGTCTATTTGTAATCCATACATGTTGTGTTTGCGGGGATCCGATGGATATTGAGATGCTATTTCAGATTGATTATTGATTCTATCATGTCTTTGTTATTTGAGATCTTGCATGCTTTCTGTTGTTAGTAGCTATCTTGGCCAAGTAGATGCTAGCAACTCCAAGAGTTAGTATTTATGCTCGATAGTGGGTTCATGCCTCTGGGAATCTGGGGAAGTGACAGAAATCTCTAAGGTACTAGATGTGATGTTGCTACTAGGGAGAAAACAACAATCCTTTGTTCATAGAACAATCGTATTGTTTACTTTACACGCAGTTCGTAAAGCAATAATCTATTGCTTGCAACTTAATACTAGAAGGGGTTCGGATGATAACCTGAAGGTGGATTATTAGTCATAGATGCAGTTGGATGGCGGTCTATGTATTATGTTGTAATGCCCAATCAAGTCTCAGAGGAGTCAAGATGATTAGTATATGCATGTATTGCTTTCTCGGTGTTTGTCAATTGCCCCGCTGTAATTTGTTCACCCAGCATGTTATCTATCTAAGGAGATCCACCTCTAGTGAACTATGGATCCCGGTCCTTCTTCTTTACGTACAATCTACAATTTTTTACTGTTTTGTGTTTACTTTCTGCAAACTTTTACTTCTTTCCATTCGATACATTTAATCCTTTGTTTTCCGCAAAACACGGTGAGATTGACAACCTCATCGCAAGTTGGGGACAAAGTTCTGTGGTTGTGTTGTGCCGGTCTCCACGTTGCTACTAGCACCGGTAGTGCGCCCTGCCAAAGCTCAGCTAGTAACACCTTTGAGGTGTTTCCTTGCTCCTACTGGTTCGATTAAACCTTGGTTTCATTACTGAGGGAAACTTGCTGCTCTGCTCATCATACCTTCCTCTTGGGGTTCCCAATGAGCTCTACATCAACCACGCACCAGCACCTTTCTGGGCGCCATACACAGAGCCATCAAGCATTTTTCTGGCGCCGTTGCCGGGGAGTCAAGGACATCTTCACAAGGGGAGTCCCTCATAACCAATCTCTTTACTTTGTTGTTTTTGTTTTTCTTAGTTTCTTTTTGCTTTGTTTGCTTGTTTTGTTCTTCAAAAACACAAAAAAACTAGTTTTACTTGTTTTCTTTCTTATTTGAAAACCCAAAAAATGACTACTCTTGAAAACACTAAGTTGTGTGACTTCACTAGCACCAACAACAATGATTTTATGAGCACACCTATTGCTCCACCTGTGGCTGAAAATACTTTCTTTGAGATAAAACCTGCTTTGCTCAATCTTGTTATGAGAGAACAATTTTCTGGTATTGGTAATGAAGATGCTGCTTCCCATCTAAATAACTTTGTTGAACTTTGTGAGATGCAAAATCATAGGGATATAGATGGTGATATTATTAAACTGAAATTATTTCCTTTCTCTTTGAGAGGAAAAGCTAAAGAGTGGTTGAATTCCTTAACTAGGAATAGTATTGATTCTTGGACTAAGTGCAAAGATGCTTTTATTGGAAAATACTATCCTCCTGCTAAGATTATATCCATGAGAAGTGAAATAATGAAGTTTAAACAACTTGATAATGAGCATGTTGCTCAAGCTTGGGAAAGAATGAAATCTTTGGTAAAGAATTGTCCCACTCATGGACTGACTGCTTGGATGATCATTCAAACTTTTTATGCAGGATTGAACTATTCTTAAAGGAACCTATTGGATTCAGCTGCTGGAGGTACCTTTATGACCATCACTTTGGGTACTGCAACAAAATTATTAGACAATATGATGGTTAATTATTCTGAATGGCACACTGAGAGAGCTCCACAAGGTAAGAAGGTAAATTTAGTTGAGGAAACTTCCTCCTTGAGTGATAAGATTGATATTATTATGTTTATGCTTGTTAATGGGAAAGCCCATATTGATCCAAATAATGTTCCTTTAGCCTCTTTGGTTGCTCAAGAAGAGCAAGTTGATGTGAACTTCATAAGAAATAACAATTTTGGCAACAATGCTTATGGTAATAATGCTTATAGGAACAATTTTGGTAACAACAATTATAAGCCATACCCTCCCAACAATGGTAAATCTGAATTACCTAGTGAAGGAAGAATCTTAGAAGTCGAAAGAGCCACTAAAAACTTCATGCAAATGCAATACGAGCAAAATAAGATATTTACTAAAACTATGGAGGAACAATCTATCATTTTGAAGAACATTAACCATCAACTTGAGAGTCTAAATATGGAAATTCCTAGTTTACAATTGAAACTCTCTAATTTGAAAGGAATATATCTTCTCTATTTGAAGCTCAATCTTCATTGATTAATAAAATGGCTGCTAAACCTGAAACTAATGAGAATCCCTTTGCAGCTACTAATGCTATACAAGTAAGAATTGATGAAAATGTTAGACTATTAGCTGAATTACATGCTAAGTGGGAAAGAGAAGATGAAATTGCTAGAAACATTAGTGTTTCTACTATTACCACCACTAGTGTTGAGGCTAGTAATAGTTCTAAAACTTTAGATGATAAATTTGATTTTGATCTTGATGGTTGCAACATCTCTGAAGTTATTAAGTTCCTACAAAAGCTTGCTAAAAGTCCTAATGCTAGTGCTATGAACATGGCTTTTACAAAACACATTACTGAAGCTCTCATAAAGATCAAAGAAGAAAAGATGAAACATAAAGCTTCTATTCCTATAAAACAAGAGGATGGTTGGGAACCCATTATTAATATGAAAGTGAATGACTTTGATTTCAAAGCTTTGTGTGATCTTGATAGTAGTGTTTCTATTATGCCTAGAAGGATTTATGATATGCTTGATTTGCCTCCACTTGAATATTGTTATTTGAATGTCCCATTTGATGATAATGTTAAAAAGAAACTCATGGGGAGTCTCAATGATGTTCTTATTATAGTTAACGATTCCTATGTCCCCGTTGATTTCTATGTTTTGGATGTTGCATACAATGCTTCTTGTCCTATTACTTTGGGAAGACCTTTTCTTAGAAAATATCAACTCCCACTTAAGAAAGGTATAGAATACTTCCCCAAAAAGAGAGAAAAGATTTCTTTTGCTTCTCCTATGAAAACAAAATTTGGTCTTAATGCTTCTTCATTTGATAACACTTGATTCTTTCTTTGCTTCTTATGCCTAACTTAAAGGCGTTAAAGAAAAGTACTTGTTGGGAGATAACCCAAGAGTTTTAGTTGAGTCTTGGAAGTTATTACCTCTGTAATAACCTCTCCTTATCTTTTTTATTTGCTTTTTGTGCCAAGAGTAACCTCTAATGAGAGAGAAGTAATGATTGGGAAAGTTGCTGTGCCGAAACAGATTTCTGTGCTTCACCGTAAAAATTCCTGAAAGAGTTCTGTACGTCAAGTCACCATAGCCTTTATGATCGAGATAGTCATAACATGGTGTGAGCATGCGCCAAGTCAACCCAAATAAAGCATCAAAGGAGAATACCACTATACTATGCTTTAATATGCTAAAACAACCCACGATTCATCCAAGGCACATTAAGCAAACTCAATTGTTTATAAAAAGTCATGCTACAGCAAAGAATAGTAAGCATAAATCCAAAACAATATCAAGCATGGCATGACAAAGCATAGGCCATAGTCAAAAATGAGCTCTTTTTACCACATAAGCATGAACTTTCCTACTCTTTTCCAAACCAAACCAAACTATTTGCAAACCAATGTATGAAAGAGGGGGTCCAACCAACTTATTCAGAAAACTAAGAAAACCAAGAAAATGAAAAACCAAAACGAAAACAAAAAAGAAGACGCTCCAAGAACAACACAACTATGCATGAAACAATAAAAATGAAGCGTTAGGAAGAAACCTGGAATTTTTATTGATGAAGAAGGGGATGCCTTGGGCATCCCCAAGATTTGACGCTTGTACTTCTTGGATATTTCTTGGGGTGACACACGTGGCATCCCCAAGCTTGAGCTTTAGTCCATTCTTCATCTCATTACTCATTCCTTCCATACACCTGAAAATTTTCCTTCATACAAAACTTCACACAATCTTCATTAGCAACATTAGTGCATTCAAAATAATAAGTCTTTGGGTTCAGTTCTAACACCAATAAAACTTCCATTAAAGCACTAGCTACTGTAGCACTTCTCTCAAAAAATCTCAATTCCCCAAAAGAACTCAAAAAAGAACCAACAAGAAGCAAATGTAGAAAATGACAGAAACTGTCAAAACAGACCAGCAGGTAAAGACGAATTTTTTCGAAGACCTTCTCTTGATCAAATCAAAAAGTGTTGAACTAACGAAAGTTAGATAACAACCTGGAGCTGAAGCACAAAAATTCACGCCTCAAAATGACATACAGATATTTTACACGAATTTTTACGGTGAAGCACAGAAATCTGTTTCGGGACATCAACTTTCCCAATCATTACTTCTCTCTCATTAGAGGTTACTCTTGGCACAAAAAGCAAATAAAAAGGATAAGGAGCGGTTATTATAGAGGTAATAACTTCCAAGTCTCATCTAAAACTTTTGGGTTATCTCCCAATAAGTACTTTTCTTTAACGCCTTTAAGTTAAGCATGATAGTTTGAGAAGATGCTCACATAAGAAATATGAATTGAAGTAAAAGAGAGCATCAAGAAACAAATTCAAAGCACATTTAAGTCTAACCCGCTTCCTATGCATAGGAATATTCTAAAGAAACAAGTCATGAAAGCACAAAGCAACAAGCATAGGAAAGCAAAATAAGTGCAACTTCAAAAATTTCAACATAAAGAGGGGAAACTTAATATTATTGAGATGCATAAAACCAAGTTTCCCTATCTCATAATAACTTTCAGTAGCATCATGAATAAAATTAACAATATAACTATCACATGAAACATTCTTATCATGAGCCACATGCATAAAAGAATTAATACTCTCCACATAAACATAGTCATTATTATTAATTGTAGTGGGAGCAAATTCAACAAAATAGCTATCATTATTATTCTCATCACCATAATCATCAAATATAGGAGGCATACTGTAATCGTAATTATTTTTCTCTTCAATAGTAGGTGGACTGAAAATATCATATTCATCATTGTAATCATCATATATTGGAGGTTTGGTATCATCATAAGCAATAGAATAGCTATCTTCCAAAGCTGGGGAACTAAAAAGATCATCTTCATAAAAACAAGCTTCCCCAAGCTTAGACTTTTCCATAGCATTAGCAATAATGGTGTCCAAACAGTTCATACTAACAACATTGCTATTAGCATGCAAATAAAGTTCCATAGGTTTTTTAATTTTCTCTTCAAACACTTCATGTCCTAACTCAAGATAAATACTATAAAGCTCTCTAATTTTGTTGTTGTTTTCCATTAAGCCTAACTAGTGAAAACAAGAAACAAAAAGATAAAATTGCAGAATCTAAAGGAAATAATTTCGAGCACTCACACCGGAAAATAGGAGTTTGCCGTGGGAGGTTGTTATTCTTTAATCCTCTGGTGTGAATACCTTTTACCTTACCTCCCCGGCAACGGCGCCAGAAAATAGCTTGATGTCTACGCACTTCTATTCTTGTAGACAGTTGTTGGGCCTCCAAGTGTAGAGGTTTGTAGAATAGCAGCAAGTTTTCCCTTAAGTGGATCACCCAAGGTTTATCGAACTCAGGGAGGAAGTGGTCAAAGGTATTCCCTCTCAAGCAACCCCGCAATCAAGATACAAGAAGTCTCTTGTGTCCCCAACACACCCAATACACTTGTCAGGTGTATAGGTGCACTAGTTTGGCGAAGAGATAGTGAAATACAAGTGGTATGGATAATTGTAAGTGGTAACGGTGCGAGAAAAGAGCTTGATGGTGTGGAAGATACTAAAGGCAAACTGAAATAAAGATGGAAGCAAGCAAACATGTAACAGATCTAATAGCAAACGGTGTATCAATGCTTAGAAACAAGGCCTAGGGATCATACTTTCACTAGTGAACACTCTCATATAAATATCTTCTCTTTATGATACTAATCTTAACTATTCTCCGGTTGAACACTCTAATCGATGGTAGGGCTATAACAACACACCTCAAAGTCCATCTTTCCCATCTAGAAAACCCCACACTGTCACCTTGAGTACTAGATGAGTCCAACAAACACCACAATTTCATAAAGACATCCAACTCCAAATATAACTCATAACAAGTATTTGTAATCTCTAGCCTAAGTGCCACCATGGTGTGCACGCTGTCACTTTCACAGACATGGGGAGAGCAGAGATCTATTAAAGCACTTGAGTAGCAAGGTAGATCTAATTGATTACAAAGCTCATGATCATAATATGATCACGCATAGAGAGAGAGATGAACACATAGCTACCGGTAGAACCCTTAGCCTTGAGAGAGAACTACTCCCTCCTCATCATGGGAATCAGCAATGGTGATGGAGATGGCGGTGGAGATCGATGTAGATGGCTCCGGGGGCACTTCCCCGTCCCGGCAGGGTGCCGGAACAGAGACTTTCTGTCCCCCGAATCTCCTCTTCGGTGGCGCCGGCGCTGCGGAACTTTTCGTGGCTGCAGGCTGGATTATTTAGGGTTTATGCATCGGGAGGCTTCTTATAGGCGAAGAGGCAAGGTCGGTGGGCGGCCAGGGCTAGGCCGCGCCACCACATGGTGTGGCCAGGCCTTGGCCCTCCTCCGTCTCGTATTCTGGCTCCGCGAGTCTTCCGGTAAAATAGGAACTTTGGCTTTTGTCCCGTCCAATTCTGAGAATATTCATTTTCTGACTTCCTGGAACCAAAAACAGCAGAAAACAGGCAACTGGCATTGTGGCATCTTGTTAATAGGTTAGTACAATAAATCATATGAAAAGTACTCCAAAGTTGGAATAAAACATAAGAAAGTAGATAAAACCAAGCATGTAACATCAAAAATTATAGATACATTTGCAATGTATCAAGCATCTATGAAGATGTGTATGCTAGGCTGAACATTAGGCCTATGCACCCAATAGTACTTGCTGATGCTTTGGAGAAGGCTCATCTTGTGGATGCGATGTATGTGGCTGAGAGGATGGGGCTGCACCATCTCATGTCTCTCTAGTGCTCCTTTGACTCTGAGGTGGTGAAGCAGTTCTTCTGCACTTTGGTTATTTGTGGGGATGAGCGTCGCACTATGAAGTGGATGACTCATGACAGGCCTATGACTGCTGATTTTCACGTGTTTGCTGAGGTTCTTGGATACTCTTTCCGCAGCAGGGATAGAGCCAGTGGCCACCGCATCATCACCTAGCTGAAGCCCAACAAAGATGCAGCTCTCTCTCCTTGCACTGTGGACAATGGCATTGTGGGCACTCTGGCTGGCCTTGCTCCCATCTATGCTGCCTTAGTGGGTCTCTTCCGTGACTCCATTACTCCGAGTGGGGGCAAAAAGTGACAGCATCCGTGGTCACCTTGTTCAGCTACTTCAATTTTCTCATGAGGTTGCCTCTAGCGAGGACAAGTCAGTGCAGTACAGGCTAGATGCCATGGACTTCATTTACCATGAGCTGTGTGATGCTATGTTCAACCGTTTGTCCATTCCCTATGCACCCTACATTATGATGCTCATCCGGCACCTGCTTCCTGCTGAGGAGTTCCACATTGACTCGGTGCACAATGTTGGGTCCGCAACATAGAAAACAAAAAATTTCCTACGGTGTGAACTACACGCCAAGATCTATCTACTAGGTAGAAAGCAACGGGTCGACATACATCCAACGAGAACTTACCCTCGAAGACAACGAGTTTTGTTAACGAGTAGGAACTCATGGTTGATGTAGTTGTACACTTGCCGATCTCAAGATCGTGAGGAAGTCCGAGCGCCGCAACTCAGCAGCGCATCCGCACTCGCACACACGTCAAGCCACCGGACAACCTCCACCTCCTCGCTCTAGCGATCCAGCGAAAGCAGCAACTCCTTCCAGACGAAATGCCACCGGGAACATGTATCTCGCTAATCCGAGACCATGGGGGAATAATTCTAGTGGGGTAGAGAGATCCTTCACAAGGAGGTGTGTGGATGAAGGAGGGAATGGGTGGCCTTTTATAGGAGGAGGGGGGGTGCCCCCTCACCTCCCCCATTCATGTGGTGGTAACCCCTCCACATTAAAATGCCTCTTCACATTCCCTTTTAAAGTCTCCACTTTAAATGCATTAAATTTATCCAAATTTAATGCTCTCTCATTTAATAAAACTCTTTTTATTAAATTTATTCAGAATTTTGTTAATTACTTTAATTAACAAACATTCACCTATAGCCCCTTGTAATATTTCAATATCACATGCAAAACCACTTTCTACAATTTCACCCGAAACAATTTCTGGTTTCTATTGAAACAATTCCTGCGCTTTGCGGGTCAAGTCGAGCCTTATAGATGGTCACATTACCATCAGCATCAGTTTTTCTTTTGAAAATCCATTTATTCTCAACGGCCTTTCGGTCGTGAGGTAAGTCCACCAAGTTCCAAACTTGGTTCTCGTACATGGATTCCATCTCAAATTTCATGGCTTCTAGCCATTTGTTGGAATCCGGGCTCATCATCGCTTCTTCATACGTCGCAGGGTCATCCATTTCATCAACCATGAAATTCACAACAGGATTGCCGTATAGTTTAGGAGCTGCACGTGTCATGCTTGACCTGCGAGGTTCGGTAGTGTCCTCTTTCGGAGTTTCATGATCATTATCATTAGCTCTCTCTTCATCAGGTGAAGTCAACTCCGAAGCAACTTCTGGTGCTGGGCCACTCGCCATTCCATGAAGAGAAGGTTCAATAACCTCTTCGAGTTCTACCTTTCGACTACTCACACCTTTCGCGAGAAACTCCTTCTCAAGAAAGGATCCATTCTTGGCAACAAAAACCTTGCCCTCGGATCTGTGATAGAAGGTATACCCAATTGTTTCCTTAGGGTATCCTATGAAGACGCATTTTTCCGCTTTGGGTTCGAGTTTATCCGGTTGAAGTTTCTTCACATAAACATCGCATCCCCAAACTTTAAGAAATGATAGCTTAGGTTTGTTTCCAAACCATAATTCATACGGTGTTGTTTCAACGGATTTAGATGGTGCCCGATTTAAAGTGAATGCAGCTGTCTCTAGTGCATAACCCCAAAATGACAGTGGCAAGTCAGTCAGAGACATCATAGATCGAACCATATCCAATAAGGTATGATTACGACGTTCTGACACACCATTACGTTGTGGTGTTCCGGCAGGCGTGAGTTGTGAAACTATTCCACACTCTTTCATATGTGTGCTAAACTCGTAACTTAGATACTCTCCTCCACGGTCAAACCGTAGTAATTTGATCTTTCTATTACGATGATTTTCCACTTCATTCTAAAATTCCTTGAACTTTTCAAAAGTTTCAGACTTGTGTTTCATCAAATAGATATACCCATATCTACTCAAATCATCCGTGAAAGTAACAAAATAACGATATCCACCTCGTGCCGACACACTCATTGGTCCACACACATCAGTATGTATGATTTCCAATAGATCTGTCACCCGTTCCATTGAACCGGAAAACGGCGTTCTAGTCATCTTGCCCATAAGGCATGGCTCACATGTATCAAATGATTCAAAATCAAGTGATTCCAAAAGTCCATCAGAATAGAGTTTCTTCATGCGTTTAACGCCAATATGACCTAGACGGTAGTGCCACATATATGTAGACATATCATCATCAAGTTTAATCTTTTTAGCATTAACATTATGAATGTGTGTAATATTACTATCGAGATACAATAGAAATAAACCATTCAACATATGTGCATGACCATAAAAGATATCATTCTTATAAATCGAACAACCATTATTTTCAGATTTAAAGGAATGACCACTTTGCATCAAACACGATCTAGATACAATGTTCATGCTCAGTGCAAGCACTAAATAACAATTATTTAGGTTTATAACTAGTCCCGATGGCAAATGGAGAGGTAGTGTCCCGACGGCGATCACATCAACTTTTGATCCATTGCCGACCCGCATTATGACCTCATCCCTTGCTAGTTGTCGCTTGTTCCGTAGCCCCTGAACTGAGTTACATATATTAGCAATCGATCCCGTATCAAATACCCAGGTGCTACTGCGAGTACTAGTCACGTACACATCAATAACATGTATATCACATATACCTTTGTTTGCCTTGTCGGACTTCTTGTCCGCCAAATACTTGGGGCAGTTGCGCTTCCAATGGCTAGTCCCCTTACAATAGTAGCACTCGGTGTCAGACTTAGGGCTAGCTCGGGGTTTCTTTTCAGGCGTGGCAACAGACTTGCCACCCTTCTTTCCCTTGTGCTTGCCTTTCTTGTCTTTCTTGAAACCTATGGTCCTATTGATCATCAACACTTGATGTTCTTTCCTAATCTCCACTTCTGCAGTCTTCAGAGACTTCTTCATGCCCTGCATATTATAGTTCATCACGAAGCTCTTTGTGGCATCCCGCTAAAACCACTACTACAAAATCGCTGTGTTTTTGTGCATTGCATCATCATGACCGCATGCGCATGTAATCATGCCACATTGCATTTGAGCATCGTCATCATCATGCATATGTTTTGTCTAAAACTATTTTCTAAAAGCCTAGTTTTGTTTTCTAAAATATTCCCCGTCTTTATTCAAATCAAAACTCCGGTCTTTTTCGGATCTATTATTTACCTAAAAAACTATTTATAAAATCCTTTCTAAAAATAAAATAAAGAAATAAATATTTTAGTGGGGGAGGCAGCCGCTGGCCAGGCCCAAAAGGCCCAGCCGACAGCCACCTACCACCAAACAAAACACCCAAACCCTAATCCTACCCTAGGCTAACCCAACCCAGCCACCCACCAACCCCCCTCTCTCTCACCCCGCCTGTCAAACACACACACACACACAACACGCGCCATAGCCCGCATGCACCTGCTACAGCCGCATCCCTCCCCAACCCGATCACACACGCACGCTGCGCACGCCACCCCAACCCGCCTCCACCTGGTCTCCACCTGGGCACGCCCCCATCATGCCCACCTGCTCCACCCCGCACGCCTGTACACACCCGGCCCCACATAGTCACACTCCCACCACCGGCCAACCCCCACGCGGCCAGCCCCGCGTCCCATCCACCCACTCCCTCCGACACGCTCCAGGAACCCCGCCTGCCCCGTAGTGGCCCCACCACCCAGACCCACCAACTCCCATCGTCTTCCCCGCTTACCCCTCGCCTCCATCTCCTCGTGTCGTCGCTGCCGCTTGATCCCCTTCCTCACCTTCCTTCCTCCTCGACACGATCGGCCCCTGCCGCCTGGCTCGGGCCACCGCCACCGGTTCGTCCTCTCCCTCCCCTCCAGCCGCTGACGCGCCTCACCGTCCTCCTTCCTCGTACCCGCTTCCGCCACCGTCACGGGCCCGTCTTCCCGCACCCTCTCCCGCGAGCGCCTCGGCCCTGCCCTCCAGTGTCTAGCCACCCCGTCTCAGACCATGCGGCCAGGACATCTCTGCGTCGCCTAGTCCGCCTCCTCTAGCTCGGCCCCGCCCAAGCTCGCCTTGGTCTCGACGCCGTCGCCAGCAACCTCCTCTGCCGCCGCCAGGACCTTCTCGCCGGCCGCCGAGGGTGCCCCCTCGTTCGCCTCGCGCGGCCCGCGCTCTCTCCCTGCTGCGCCCCGTCCTCCCTGCGTCCGTCGGCTGCCGGCCAGCGCCACCCGCCACCGTCCCGTCTACCTCGGCCCAGACGCGGTTCGTCGAAGCCCTCCACGCCACCAGAGAGCCTTCCGCCTCCGCCGAGTCGCCTCTGCTTCCTCTCGCCTCGCCACCTACCCCCGCTCCCGCATCTCATGCCGCGAGCGCCGCTGCCTCTGCGCCTGCCCTCGCCGGAGGATCTCCTTCGGCCTAGACTCCGCCTGCCGTCCTCGACACCCCTCTCCATGGCTCCCCTTGGTGGGCCAGCGACCCTATGCGCCTCGACACCGGCGACCCCCACCAATGCCTGCGCCCAGGCCTACAAGACCACGTCGCCCGGTACATGTGTCTACTGAAGTCCTGGTGCTGTTGTGCTGTGCCAAGCAAGATGCAGCAAGCCTATGTTGCAAGTGCTAGGCCTCAAGTTCCCTGCCCGGACTCATGATCTTCACCGTCGGACCCGGCGCTCCTTCTTCCCGGGACCCGAAGACGCAAGACGTCCGACACGAACCCAAGACCACCTCATGGACGCCCAGACCCCGGACCTAAAGGCGTCGAGACCCAAGTGCATCGACATGGCCGAGGGACCTGGACGCCAAGATGCACGACTCAGAGATGCCCGGAACACCAAGTTCGTCGAGAACCTGAAGACCCGTTCCCGGAAGCGAAGTCCGGACCTGATGACCGCCAAGATCGCCACCGGAACGACAAGCACTTCACCGCGGAACGCCAAGTCCTTCTTCCCAGATCCGTTGTCCAAGACCGATCCTGTCGAACCGTTCCCCCGTCGAACCCTGAGACCCAGACCCAAACCCTCGAAACCCAAGCTCTTCCGAACCCAGATGTGTGAACCTTTTTCCCGAGCCCCTATTTTATAAATGCTATATATAAAACTTGTTGCATATTAAATTGTTCATGCATGCATACCTGTCTGTGGTTTGGGGGCATTATGCCGATTCACCTCATAATTAAATATGGAGTCTATATGCGGGATATTATTGTCTTATTCCGGACTCCATTTAAATTTGCATAGCGAAGCGATGCCATGTTTCGCCCTTTAATACAACATTTAAATTGCGGGGTAGTTAAATAACTCGAACCTATTAATTAAATGTCGGGACCCCGGTTCCGCTTAATACTGCCTAATTGCACCGCATCTACATCATATCATAATCATGCCGGATCTTCTGCCATAGTATTAAATAGTGCATCCGGTGTTTGTTCTAGTGTTTGCTTCTTCGCGGATTAGGCCGATGAGTTGATGCGAGTATCAACAAGTTCTCCGGATATGATCCTTCAGTAGTGTTTCCCAGGCGAGCATCTCTCCCCCTGCTACCTATTTTGCATTTATAGTCTTTATTTCCTCCTGTTGATCTATTGCTATCCGTGTCGCGATGCTTTAGTGTTCCGTACCAGATATATTCCTTGCAGACTTTATATTGCCATGGACACATCCTATTGCCTGTTGTTTGAGATAGTCGGCTCTGTGAGTCGTAGTTGCTTGCTTCTGTGTTGCTTCGCGTCGTTGTCGTTCCACCGTCGACAACAAGTTGGCACATGATAAATGGTGGTGATGCTTAATGGTGGAGATGATCATGACTTTAAGTACAACTATTAAAATGCTAGATATAACTAATGCAGAGGCATCGGTGGGCAATAGATGTTATTTGGTTCTTCCACGCTCACTTGTGTCCCGTAGGACCCCGAGTACTTGATACCTGTTCCTTGATTTTTCGCACTATCCACATCCGGGAGGCCTTATGGACCCCCCTGAGCCAGAGCTTGATTCATTTCTATTTCTTGGGGCCACAAACTAGTTTGGGGTTTTATTTACTATCCTGTACTTATGCCATGCTTTACTACTTTATTTAAGATTGTGCGTGGAGCACCTGTACTGTTTTGGATGCGGAGTGTTTTCGCGGTATCGACAAGCCCAGTCACATTTTCAGGTTCCCAATCATTTACAGCCATTGATGCAAACTCTGGGTCCGTTCCGGAGCCGGCCAACTTCGTTGCGGATAGCTTAGTGGGGTGCCCCCCTGAAATATTTTATGAATCCTGTTATCGCTTTGTTGTGAATGCCTCGTTGGGTTTTGAGTTGGTTTTTCCGAGGTTGATCGAGTGTGTGTTGCTATTTGTGCACTCCTGCAGGGTAAAACTTTCTGAAAGCCGTGTCCGCGGTTATGGACGACTTGGAGCACAGTATCTTGATCATAGACAAGCACAACTAAAGTAGTGCTATAAATTTGACTTAATATGTGACTAGTAATCATCTCAATTTTAATGGAATGGATATTAAAAATGCCAACAACTGGTGGATCTGTGGTGATCTGTGTCATTCTATACCTGCCTAGTAAGTATTGCAACTCCAATGGAATGTGATAAAAGTGTCAACAACTGTTTGGGTTTGGGGATTCCTCAGGACAATTATACCTGACTAGTAAATGTTCCAACTACAAGGGAATGGTGATTAAAACTGCCCAGTACTTATGCTATCAGGATGACTCATGCTATCTATATCTGATTAGTAATTGCTGAAACTATAACGGAATGAGTAAAATTGACAACTGTGTGAGTTCCGTGGTCCGACTTCCTCGTTTGGTCTCGAGGGGGAAATACCAGGATGGGTTTGTTTGGTGTTAGCTTCAGGTTGGATCCGAATAGGTCTTTCTTATCCCTCTCTGATAAGCGCCAGTTGTATCGAGTCTCTATAGGTTGTTTAGTGCTGATGCGCTGCCGCTTCAGTCCACCATACCTATGTAGGCGAGAGCCGCCGAATTCTAGCCTCGCCGTGTACTGGCCTCAGTACTGACACTCCTCTTTTTCCTTTGCCCTTTGTCGGCACCCCCTTTTGTTTTAGCAGGTTTGAGATCGACGTCGTTAGCAGGGTTACCCTTCCGGCTTGGCCTGGGCAGGGTTATGGACGCCATTGGTTATTCTTCAGGGCTCTTAGCCCCATTTGCATCTTGCCCGTACTTGGACGCTATAACGTTTTCAAGGTGATTTGGATATTTGTATTGTATATCTGTATTCTTGACTCGTTGAGTCGCTGTTGTATATATATCTGTTCTGTGGGTCCCATCGAGGACTATTGTGTAATGGTATTACTTCGTTTTCCACCCGCACAAAAGTGCCTGGTGGGCGTCCTTGAATCGTTTCTTTGCGGGTTTGGCGGAAAGGGCTAAAACTTGCATAGGGCCGATTCGAGGGTGTTATAGAGTGGTATCAAAGCTCAGCAGTTGCGATACCCCACAAGTCCAGCCTATAGGATAACCTAGCTAACGACCGAAGTAGAGTGTCAAAACTATTTTGCAAAATCGGCTGGATAGATCTGATTAGGTCTGTTTTACTCCTTACCCCTCTGCTATTCTCCTCTTACCTCTACGTATTTTGAATCTGCTCTCTTCCCTTTCTTCGAGTCCAGGAATTCTCGTGGTTGGGTTCTGTCGTACCTTCAGGGTTTCGCTTCCTTCTTTGGTAATGGTGCTTCTACATCCGGTCTTCGTGCTATCTGAGGAATCCTTCATCTGTTGGACTTCTCGTTGTTCCTTCTTTGTGCCTACCGGAGTTTCCAAGACGACGACATCATCTACGCTAGATCTGATGCAGAGTCTGCATCACTCCTTGTTTCCGAACCTCGTTTGTCGAGCTCTTCAGTCTGATTCCGAGGGTTGGTTGCATAATTCTGCTATTCATGTACGGAGTAATGATATGAGTGCGGGATGGAGTCGCGACCATACCACTACTCTTATCATTCGCTTTTGTATATTGAATCGGTGGACCCAGCAATTTTACTCCGTCCACGGAAGCTAGAGGTGGCTTTATTTGTTGATACCTTTATCTTCGTCCTTTGTTTCCGGAGTGTTCTCTCGACGATCACGGACAACGACCTCTTGTTAGTGGTGTCACGAGGATCTACACGAAGCGAGAAGATTCAGATCGCCGACCTTCTTCCCGGTACCACGAGGCGGATCTCGAGGGCGAGATCCATTGTTAGTGGTGTCGAATTGTGGCATCCCGCTAAAACCACTACTAGAAAATCGCTGTGTTTTTGTGCATTGCATCATCACGACCGCATGTTCATGTCATCATGCCACATTGCATTTGAGCATCGTCATCATCATGCATATGTTTTGTCTAAAACTATTTTCTAAAAGCCTAGTTTTGTTTTCTAAAATATTCCCCGTCTTTATTCAAATCAAAACTTCGGTCTTTTTCGGATCTTTTATTTACCTAAAAAAATATTTATAAAATCCTTTCTAAAAATAAAATAAAGGAATAAATATTTTAGTGGGGGAGGCAGCCGCCGGCCAGGCCCAAAAGGCCCAGCCGACAGCCACCTACCACCCCACAAACAAAACACCCAAACCCTAATCCTACCCTAGGCTAACCCAACCCAGCCACCCACCAACCCCTCCTCTCTCTCTCACCCCGCCTGTCACACACACACACCCACAACACGCGCCACAGCCCGCATGCACCTGCTGCAGCCGCATCCCTCCCCAACCCGATCACACACGCACGCCACCCCATCCCGCCTCCACCTGGTCTCCACCTGGGCGCGCCCCCCATCGTGCCCACCTGCTCCACCCTGCACGCCTATACACACCCGGCCCCACATAGTCACACTCCCTCCATCGGCCAACCCCCACGTGGCCAGCCCCGCGTCCTGTCCACCCACTCCCTCCGACACGCTCCAGGAACCCCGCCTGCCCCGTAGTGGCCCCACCACCCAGACACACCAACTCCCATCGTCTTCCCCGCTTGCCCCTCGCCTCCATAGCCTTGCGTTGCCGCCGCTTGATCCCCTTCCTCACCTTCCTTCCTCCTCGACATGACCGGGCCTCGCCGCCTGGCTCGGGCCGCCGCCACCGGTCCGTCCTCGCCCTCCCCTCCGGCCGCTGACGCGCCTCACCGTCCTCCTTCCTCGTACCCGCTTCCGCCACCGTCACGGGCCCGTCTTCCCGCACCCTCTCTCGCGAGCGCCTCGGCCCCGCCCTCCAGTGTCTAGCCACCCCGTCTCAGACCGTGCGGCCAGGACATCTCTGCGCCGCCTAGTCCGCCTCCTCCGGCTCGGCCCCGCCCAAGCTCGCCTCGGCCTCGACGCCGTCGCCAGCAACCTCCTCTGCCGCCGCTAGGACCGTCTCGCCGGTCGCCGAGGGCGCCCCCTCGCTCGCCTCACGCGGCCCGCGCTCTCTCCCTGCTGCGACCCGTCCTCCCCCCGTCCGTTGGCCACCGGCCAATGCCGCCCGCCACCGTCCCGTCTACCTCGGAACAGACGCGGTCCGTCGAAGCCCTCCATGCCGCCAGAGAGCCTTCCGCCTCCGCCGAGTCGCCTCTGCTTCCTCTCGCCTCGCCACCTACCCCCGCTCCCGCATCTCGTGCCGCGAGCGCCGCCGCCTCTGCGCGCCCACCCTCGCCGGAGGATCTCCTTCGACCTAGACTCTGCCCGCCGTCCTCGAAACCCCTCTCCATGGCTCCCCTTGGCAGGCCAGCGACCCTATCCGCCTCGACACCGGCGACCCCCACCAGTGCCTCCGCCCAGGCCTACAAGACCACGTCGCCCGGTACATGTGTCTACCGAAGTCCTGGTGCTATTGTGCTGTGCCAAGCAAGATGCAGCGAGCCTATGTTGCAAGTGCTAGGCCTCAAGTTCCCTGCTCGGACTCATGATCTTCACCGTCGGACCCAGCGCTCCTTCTTCCCGGGACCCGAAGACGCAAGACCTCCGACACGAACCCAAGACCACCTCATGGATGCCCAGACCCCGGACATAAAGGCGTCGAGACCCAAGTGCGTCGACATGGCCGAGGGACCCGGACGCCAAGATCCACGACTCAGAGATTCCCGGAACACCAAGTCCATCGAGACCCTGAAGACCCGTTCCCGGAGGCGAAGTCCGGACCTGATGACCGCCAAGATCGCCACAGGAACTACAAGCACTTCACCGCGGAACGCCAAGTCCTTCTTCCCGGATGCGACAAGATCTACTTCCGTTGTCCGAGCCCGATCCCGTCGAACCGTTCCCTCGTCGAACCCCGAGACCCAGACCCGAACCCTCGAAACCCAAGCTCTTCCGGACCCAGATGTGTGAACCTTTTTCCTGAGCCCCTATTTTATAAATGCTATATATAAAACTTGTTGCATATTAAATTGTTCATGCATGCATACCTGTCTGTGGTTTGGGGGCATTATGCCGATTCACATCATAATTAAATATGGAGTCTATATGCGGGATATTGTTGTCTTATTCCGGACTCCATTTAAATTTGCATAGCGAACCAATGCCATGTTTTGCCCTGTTAATACAACATTTAAATTGCGGGGTAGTTAAATAACTCGAACCTATTAATTAAATGTCGGGACCCTGGTTCCGCTTAATACTGCCTAATTGCACCACATCTGCATCATATCATAATCATGCCGGATCTTCTACCATAGTATTAAATAGTGCATCCGGTGTTTGTTCTAGTGTTTGCTTCTTCGTGGATTAGGCCGATGAGTTGATGCGAGTATCGACAAGTTCTCCGGATATGATCCTTCGGCAGTGTTTCTCAGGCTAGCATCTCTCCCCCTTCTACCTATTTTGCATTTATAGTCTTTATTTCCTCATGTTAATCTATTGCTATCCGTGTCGCGATGCTTTAGTGTTCCGTACCAGATATATTCCGTGTAGCCTTTATATTGCCATGGACACATCCTATTGCCTGTTGTTTGATAGATAGTCAGCCCTGTGAGTCGTAGTTGCTTGCTTCTATGTTGCTTCACGTTGTTGTCGTTCCACCGTCGACAGCAAGTCGGCACATGATAAATGGTGGAGATGCTTAATGGTGGAGATGATCATGACTTTAAGTACAACTATTAAAATGCTAGATATAACTAATGCAGAGGCATCGGTGGGCAATAGATGTTATTTGGTTCTTCCACGCTCACTTGTGTCCCGTAGGACCCTGAGTACTTGATACCTGTTCTTGATTTTTCGCACTATCCACATCTGGGAGGCCTTATGGACCCCCCTGAGCCAGAGCTTGATTCATTTCTATTTCTTGGGGCCACAAACTAGTTTGGGGTTTTATTTACTATCATGTACTTATGCCATGCTTTACTGCTTTATTTAAGATCGTGCATGGAGCACCTGTACTGTTTTGGATGCAGAGTGTTTTCGCGGTATCGACAAGCCCAGTCACATTTTCAGGTTCCCAGTCGTTCATAGCCATTGATGCAAACCCTGGGTCCGTTCCGAAGCCGGCCAACTTCGTTGCGGGTAGCTTAGTGGGGTGGCCCCTGAAATATTTTATGAATCCTGTGATCGCTTTGTCGTGAATGCCTCGTTGGGTTTTGAGTTGGTTTTTCCGAGGTTGATCGAGTGTGTGTTGCTATTTGTGCACCCCTGCAGGGTAAAACTTTCTGAAAGCCGTGTCCACGGTTATGGACGACTTGGAGCACAGTATCTCGATCATAGACAAGCATAACTAAAGTAGTGCTATAAATTTGACTTAATATGTGACTAGTAATCAGCTCAATTATAACGGAATGGATATTAAAAATGCCAACAACTGGTGGATCTGTGGTGATCTGTGTCATTCTATAACTGCCTAGTAAGTATTGCAACTCCAATGGAATGTGATACAAGTGTCAACAACTGTTGGGTTTTGGGATTCCTCGGGACAATTATATCTGACTAGTAAATGTTCCAACTACAACAAAATGGTGATTAAAACTGCCCACTACTTATGCTATCAGGATGACTCGAGGGGGAAATACCAGAATGGGTTTGTTTGGTGTTAGCTTCAGGTTGGATCCGAATAGGTCTTTCTTATCCCTCTCTAATAACCGCCAGTTGTATCAAGTCTCTATAGGTTGTTTAGTGCTGCTGCGCTGCCGCTTCAGTCCACCATACCTATGTAGGCGAGAGCCGCCGAATTCTAGCCTCGCCGTGTACTGGCCTCAGTACTGACGCTCCTCTTTTTCCTTTGCCCTTTGTCGGCACCCCCTTTTGTTTTAGCTGGTTTGAGATCGACGTCGTTAGCAGGGTTACCCTTCCGGCTTGGCCTGGCAGGGTTATGGATGCCATTGGTCATTCTTCAGGGATCTTAGCCCCATTTGCATCTTGTCCGTACTCGGACGCTGTAACGTTTTCAAGGTGATTTGGATCTTTGTATTGTATATCTGTATTCTTGACTCGTTGAGTCGTTGTCGTATATATATATATATATATATCTATTCTGTGGGTCCCATCGAGGACTGTTGTGTAACGGTATTACTTCGTTTTCCACCCGCACGAAAGTGCCTGGTGGGCGTCCTTGAATCGTTTCTATGCGGGTTTGGGGGAAAGGGCTAAAACTTGCATAGGGACGATTCGAGGGTGTTATACTCTTGTAGCTAGGTGGTAGAGATTGGAGAACACGATGTATGCCTAAGTCAATGGGAATCGTTATTCCCAAGGACACAAGCTTATCAGCATACCCAGACATTTTGAGTATGTGCTCACTAACAGAGCTGTTTTCCTCCATCATGCAGCTAAAGAACTTTTCTGTTGCACTATAACTCTCAACGGCAGCATGGGTATCGAAAATCATTTTCAATTCTCCCATGGTATCAAAGGAATTGCCATTTTCGAAACGCTTTCGAAGTTCTGGCTCTAGCCCATACAGTATGCCGCAATGAACTAAGTTGTGGTCCTCCTGACGAGTCACATAGACATTATTTTCCTCGTCAGGGGCATCAGGAGCTGGTAGGGGGCCTAGTGGCGCATCTAGCACATATTGCTTTTGTGCAGCAGTGAGGAGAATCCTCAAATTCATGGCCCAGTTGGTGAAGTTGCTATCATTCGCAGCAAGTTTCTCTTTCTCCATGAACACATTGAAATTAAAAGCAGGTGGTGCCATCTACAACAGAATTTGTAAGGTTTATTTAGACTAAGTTTATGATAGATTGAGTTCAACTAATCCAAATTACTAATGAACTCCCACTCAAAAACAACATCGCTCGTGTCGTTTTGGTGATTACATAAACCAAATCCACTACACCAAGTCCGATCATCACGTGAGTTGATGTAGCTTCAAAGGCGAGCATCTATATGGGCATCATATCAACTATATGACTCGTGCTTAACCTTTCGGTCCGTGTTCCGAGGCCATGTCTGTACATGCTAGGCTCGCCAAGAACCTTAGTATTCGCGTGTGTAAAACTGTCTTACACCCGTTCCTATGAAAGCGTAGATTCGAGTACACCCGATCATCACGTGATGTCTCGAAACACGATCCACAGAATGGTGCATACTTAAGTAAGAACACATTTTTATCTTGATATCTAAATGAGGGATCGTCTTATAATGCTACCAAAAGCGCCAAACTAGCAGTATAAGATGCTAACATCTAATGTGTAAAGTGAGATGATATGGTCCATGCATTTGATCTCTATTACTTGCATCGTGGTATGATCTCTATCATTCCTTTTTGTGTAAGAACAAGGTCTATGGAACTTAACCGTTGAGTGTGTTGTAATAGTATGTATCATACATCTACTTACAACAATACCATATCAATACACTAGCCCATCAATGATCTAAACTAGACGCCTCTAATTTATCAATTGCAAGTTTTACGTGGCTTAGGGCTTTCGGAGATAGAACTGTTCTCACCTACAAACATGAACCACAACGAGGATAACTAAGTTATTAGCAACTCGTTGTAAATCAGATATTGACTATAGTAGGAGAGACAGACACCCGCCAGCCACTTATGCAAAACAAGTTGCATGTCAGTCGTGGAACCGGTCTCATGTACGATGACATGTAAGGTTGGTTCGGGCCGCTTCATCCCACTATGCCACCAATATCCAAAATACATAGAAGATGCAATAACATGATCATCATCGCCTACATATAAACATATGTGTACTATCCGTGCAAAGCACCTACGCATAGATCAGGCTCTGATACCACTGTTGGGTCCACAGCATAGAAAACAAAAAATTTCCTACGGTGTGAACTACACGCCAAGATCTATCTACAAGGTACAAAGCAACGGGTGGACATACATCCAACGAGAACTTACCCTCGAAGACAACGAGTTTTGTTAACGAGTAGGAACTCGTGGTTGATGTAGTTGTACACTTGTCGATCTCAAGATCGTGAGGAAGTCCGAGCGCCGCAACTCAGCAGCGCATCCGCACTCGCACACACGTTCAAGCCACCGGACAACCTCCACCTCCTCGCTCCAGTGATCCAGCAGAAGCAACAACTCCTTCCAGACGAAATGCCACCGGGAACATGTATCTCGCTAATCCAAGACCATGGGTGAATAATTCTATAGGGGGAGAGAGATCCTTCACAAGGAGGTGTGTGGATCAAGGAGGGAATGGGTGGCCATTTATAGGAGGAGGGGGTGCCCCCTCTCTCCATGGCCGGTGCATGGGGGGTGACCCCTCACCTCCCCCATTCATGTGGTGGTACCCCCTCCACATTAAAATGCCTCTTCACATTCCCTTTTAAAGTCTCCACTTTAAATGCATTAAATTTCTCCAAATTTAATGCTCTCTCATTTAATAAAACTCTTTTTATTAAATTTATTCAGAATTTTGTTAATTACTTTAATTAACAAACATTCACATATAGCCCCTTGCAATATTTCAATACCACATGCAGAACCACTTTCTGCAATTTCACCCGAAACAATTTCTGATTTCTATTGAAATAATTCCTGCGCTTTGCAATTCTTTCGTCTGAAACATATGTGCTCCATAATGGTGTCCGGTAACTCTTAAGTGTGCCACCCTAAGGTTCGCGAATAATGTAGACATGATCAAGACCCTTCTCCGATCAATAATCAGTAGCGGGACATGGAGATCCGTACTAACTCCTACACATTCAACGATGACTTCTGTGATCGTGAGAACCTTTAACGCTTGTAACTAAATCCCATTGTCTCTCGATATATTACATGTCCGAGATTCGATCATTGGTATCTCCATACCTAGTTTGATCTCGTTACCGACATGCACTCTTTTCTCGTTCCCGTGATATAACATTCTAGTGATCACATCACTTGCTTGCAAGCTATCTTAATGTGATATCACCGAGAGGGCCCAGAGTATATCTATCCGTCATCTGGATTGACAAATTCCACTCTTGATCCATGAGCCTCAACATAACACCTTCGTAGTACTGAACCCATCTTTATAGTCACCCTGTTACGATGTGACGTTTGATGTTATCAAAATACTCTTCCGGTGTTAATAATTAACATGATCTCATGGTCTAAGGATAAAGATTACTTCGTATGATGTTATAGCAATATAAACATAATGACTTGATCGTAATTCTATACTTCAGATGAATGTTCATCACATCATTCCACGAATGGTGTGACCTTGTTATTTACAACATCCAATGTCCATGATCAGGAAACCTTGATCATCTTGTTAATCTACAAGCTAGTCTATAAGAGAGGCATAACTAGGAACCCTTTTTGTTTATTAAACACAGATGTATTGATGTTTCCGATCAATACAATTCTAGCATGTAAAATAAACATCTATCATATATAAGGAATATATAATAACAATTTTATTATTGCCTCTCAGGGCATATTTCCTTCACATAAGGCTAAGAAGATCTACACCAAGGTTCGGAAGACCTCTCACCCTTCCTCTGCTCCTGAGGGCCTCATGAGGGATGCTCGCCGGCCTCGTGTGCCTCCCGTTGCCCGTGAGATCAAGCAGCTGAACTGGTTCCAGCATAACATACTCTGCATGGGCGTGGACACGCGCAAGGGTCAGTACAAGGCATACAAGCAGCGCCATGAGTTGGCTCACTCCCAGCAGCTCATTCTCCACCATGTGTCCGGCGCTTCGGGTGATCCTCCGGCTCCTACACCTCCCACTCCGTATGCTCGGTGGAACTCTTCCTCCGGGTTGAACTATGGTGAGCTGGAGCGTCACTTGTTCCCCTCTGCGCCTGCTGCTGATGATGAGGATGAGGAAGGTGACACTGAGGAGCTTGAAGATGAGGATGAGGATGAGAATGAAGACGAGGAAGAGGACGAGGACGAGGACTATGAGTGATCCCGTGGGGTGCTAGCATTGCTCTTCTCCCTTTTTGGTGTCTCGATGCCAAAGGGGGAGAAGTAGTTCTATTAGGATGTCCGTGGATTTGCATGGGTCGGGAATAAGCACTTGCATTTTTCTATTCGTCATTTTATTTCTTATGTCCATTTAGCGTTGAACTATAAATTTGTGGTTTGTGGTTGTTTGAGACTCCATGTGGTTGTCTGGATTATTATGCCTATGGATTATGCTTATGGAGCTATCTATTCAAATCCTATTGCTGGAGGTTTTATCATGGAAGGCGCTTATATTGGTTATCCGGTTTTTATCACGAAAGGCACTTATATTGGTTATTCGGGAATGATTGTGGCTTATGTCAAGGATGCCTTCCCTCTACCTCGGTGGTATCTTTATGTTGCTCATATGTCTATGGAATAGATTCACCTATTTGTGTGCATTTGTATTCCAATGCAAAATTCTATTATGCACACATTGAGGGGGAGTCTCTTTCATAGTTATTACTCTTTGTCTTGTGACTTTCTCTTGCAAATCCTGGTATTGTCATCTAACACCAAAAAGGGGGAGATTGAAAGAACATTTCATGTTTTCCTATGTTTTGCGTGTTAGATAACAATACTGTGGAGATTATTCATGTGCGCTAAGTGTGCAGGAAGCTTTGAGGGGGGCCGGATTATCCGCCCCACCAAGGGCCGGATAATCCGGCCTACCTCATTGCTCAAAGGGAGCCAAGGCGCGTCGCTCGGTATCCGGTCGGATTTTCTCCCGGAAAATCCGAACTGGGGCGGTTTTTCCTCCCCAGGCCGGATAATCCGGCTGTCGCATGGGCCAGATAATCCGGCACCCAGTTTTTTGAGCAAAGAGAGCCAAGGCACGTCGCTCGATATCCGGTCGGATTTTTTCCTGGAAAATCTGAACTGGGGCGGTTTTTCCTCCCCAGGCCGGATAATCCGGCCTTCACATAGGACCGAATAATCCGGCCCCCAGAAGTTGATCAAGGGCAAGCTCTGCGCGACGCTCTGACAAGGGGCGGATTATCTGCCGGATATTCCGAGTCTGGGCGGTGTTTTCTCCAGGCCGGATAATCCGGCCCTCACTTGGGCCGGATAATCCGGCCCCCAAAGTGTCCAACGACTGGTTTCGGAAGGGGGTATAAATACCCCTTCTTCCCCAACGTTCAGAACTCTTGATTCATTCGAAATTGTCCAGACATTGTGCAAGAGCTCTCATTCTCGATCTCCCACTTCAACCACCCGAAGGTCTTGATCTTTGGGGGAATTGAAGGAGGAGAAGTTCATCATCATCACGAATCAAGCGCTTCAACTCCTCTCCATTCATTTGGAGAAATCCCTGATCTAGTATTCTTGTCAATACCTAGGTCTTGTTTATTGTATTTGATAACTTTGTTCTTGTGACAGCTTGTTGTCATTTCGGGAGCCTCCAAGTTGTTGTGGAGTTGTTGCCCTGCTAGTTGTGTAAAGGCTCCGGTGCCCGCCTTGAAGGGTACCTATAGTGGAAAGGTGGATCAGGCCTTTGGTGGCGAGATCCATCGGAGAACAGGGTGAGGCCTATTGTGGCGTGGTGGTCTTAGTACCGCCCACCCCTCCAACACAGACGTACTTCCCTTAACAAGGAAGGAACTGCGGTCAAACAAATCCTGTGTCTCCGCGTGCTTCACTTCGGTTTACCCGTTCCTCTTTCACTCGCTCTTTACTCACTAGTAGATAGGTTTGCATATAGGGAAATTCTACCTAATAGTTTATCTAGAGAATTTACCCTTTGTGCTAAGCCTAAAATTGAAAAAGTATAAAAAATTGGTGTAGCACCTATTCACCCCCCCTCTAGGTGCCCATACGATCCATTTCAGTCGCTGATTCATTAGTAAACAAGTTCTTATCTATACAGTTTTCTAGATCATGTTACTTGAGCTCTTACATTAGATAACAATCATTATACATAACATCGATAATTATTTTTGTGCTAAATAATAATAATCACAATCACAAATAGATGGAATATAAGGTAGGAACATCATATCCCTACATCTCCCATGCCTAGAAGGATTTACTCGCACACGAGAGAGGAAGAACACAATGATACAATCATAATGCAAATAGACTTCATCTCGATATTACCGTAGTAAGCCACGATAAAAAAGTAAGATCGAATCAAATACAAAGTATGAATAGAATTGTAAACTCTAATCTTACAAGCGTGATGATCTCTCTCTGGTATGCTGGATGAATGGATAAACTAGAGGTTAAATATCTTGGAGAAGATTGAAGGGAGAAATCTCTTCTCTCTGGATCTCTTCTTCCTCTCTTCTGAACTAGATGGCAACTGCCGTGTTTTATTTCTACGTATGCTTCCTTTAAGAAAGTTGAACTATTTGACCAGACGAAGGCGCCGACACATCGTACGGGCGTGCAATATGGGCGGGTCCTGGCCGTTCGATGGTCGTTAAAATGTTTGACGCCACAAGTGAAAATCCTCTTAATTGATGACTTGTTTGATTTGCTTCGTTAAGATCGAAAATGGCTTTCTATACTTTCAAAAGTGCCCATCACCTGAAAGTCATCATAAACAACAAGATTCCCCTATTCTCATGATATATGTTAGGTGTGAGAAGCGAAAACGGAGAGAAACTAATATAAAAGCCTCGATAAAATGTGATGAAATTGGGAGCTATCAGTCAGCATTAGCGGCATCGGCATCGGCAACAATGACAGTGACAACAACCACATCGACATCGGATATGGAAGGCGAGGGCATCTATCTAGAAGAGGAGTCACGATCGACATGCATCGAAACCATGTACTTTTAGGTTTATTTGCGCACCGGTCTTGTAATATGCTTGGCAGGATCTCGGCGACTGGTGGCAGGAACTATGAACTTGCAATGCGTTTGAACTCTATAGCCGGTTTAACTCCTTTTCTTAAATCATGTGTTTGGCGTCGTTTAGGGCATGTGGCTGGGAACAGGCGTGCCCCAGATACGGCAGGATGACATCTCCCAAATGGCTGATCCAGCGCTTCTGTCGGGCATCGTTTGGAGACGCGACTGAATATGCTCTAAGAAAATCTCTTGAAGAACATTGGAGATGAGAATAAGGAACCATAGATCGAATGATTAGTTAGTGCAAGAAAGAGTATTATTTCAATGCAAGAGGAAAATTTATTTGGATTAAACGAATGAACAGTCAATCTTGCTTATGCACGATGGAGTGAGCGTTGAAATTTAAGAGAAAATGAGTTGTAGGAAAGAAACCCATGAAAATACGGGTACTTGGCTCCATTTCTTTGATTGCATTGACGTTTGAATTAGAAATCGGAGGAAAGTATAATTCACAAAAAAATCTTTAAGATACCTACTATTCAATGCTCTCCTTCGCCTAAAATTTTAATACTCCCTCCGGTCAATATGAATGCCTCAACTTATCCTAGATACGGAGCAACTACCTCAAATACTCCCTCCGTCCTAAAAGAAATGACTTGCATTTGTCTAGATTCAGATATATCTTACACTAAAACAAGTCTAGATACAATCAAGATAAATTCAAGTCAGTTATTTTGGATGGAGGGAGTATTTAATTAGATACGTACGAATCTAGATAAAATTGAGACCAATAATATAATTCGGAGGGAGTATGTACTTTTCCTGTTTATAATATATAAGTTTTCTTAGCAAGCTGAGTAAAGTAGTAGATCTAAAGACCAAAGGTGCACTGCTTAAAAATTCCTTCGTTTGATATCATATTTCATATCATGCGACATTCTTTCTCATATTTTTTCTTCAACGATCCAAAATAGTTCCCTACAAGTAGGGATGGATCTCATGGTGATGCAATAGATATACTCGAGGGTGATGCGGCTGACACAGCTACACACGAGGCAGAAGAATGGATGCACACCGAAAAGCAAAAGTGGGGGAATACGTCAATTCCTGGTAATTTTCAGTACAGTATCAAAAAGCATCACTTGTATAACTGTTAAATAACAAGAATAATCATTTTCTGAAGGACCAGGCTGCAAAATGTGCCTTCACGTTCTCTCCCATGTTCTGTTCTGCCTTTACTTTTTCTCTAACGCTTAAATTAACTTTGTTTAGCCATGATAACGTTCTGGTTCTGGGTACAGGATACTGAGTGCCGACATAAACAATTCCCACCGCAATACGAATATATATATATGAGAAAAAATACTTCTTAGCCCCGGGTGTAATTACACTCATATCTCATATACTATCTTACGGAAATATAATAGTTTATCTATTTGAGTATGTTCATATACTATATCTAAGATACTTACAAGCAAGTTAGGTGAAAAAATTGCAAGTGCACCTATAGTTTGCACTATATATGTAAAATACCGTCATATTTATATGTACAAAACGAGCATGTGAATAAAAATTACATACTACCAAAAAAATAATATATATACTACCCAAATATTTTCTTATATACTTCATACTACACGTACATACCTTCCGGCACAGTAGATACTGCCTATATAGTGTGAAACACGTGTGGGTGTAACTACACACGGGTGTATATATATATATATATATATATATATATATATATATATATATATATATATTTCTTACTTCCAGGTGTAACTGCAGTACTACACCCACGTCTTATATACTATCTTACGTCTATTTGAGGATGTCCATAACAAGTTTGGTGAAAAATTGCAAGTGCACTCATAGTTTGCACTATATATGTAAAATACCGATATATTTGTATGTAAAAAAAGAATATGTGAAGAAAAATTACATACTACTAAAAAAAATAGTATATATACTGTCTAAATATTCTTATATACTCCATACTACACGTACATACTCTCCGGTATGATAGATACTGCCTAGATAGTGTAAAACACACGTGGGTGTAACTACACCCGGGTGTAGTATGAATATGTCCTATATATATTGAAAGACGAAAGCAGAATCTGATTAACGGATGTGATATAAACCCATTAGAGAAACTAACGGCCGTTGTATCGGGAGCATGAAGTTGATTTAAGAAGTAAAAGACACATGTCATCCACACACACATGAGTTCTTACCATGGGTGTTACGCATGCCATCCACACATATGAGGTCTTCCCACAGTCTTACCCATCCACACACAGAAGTTCTCTCCATCTGGCTTTAAAATTTACCACGACAACATGCATTTTTTCATGTCACGCATGCTAGGACACAGAGCGAAAAACATGCATCATGTCACGCATACTAGGACACATAGCCAAGAATATGCGTCTCCCCACGAACCAAGAACATACGCTTTTCTCCAAAATAAAATAAGGCGTTCTCTCCTCAGTCGGTACAGGTGCATTGAGGCGTCAAGAAGGTACCAACTTTTTTTATGTTTCATATATGCGATTTTCCACCCACATGCATCAATTCGCCAGCATCTCAGATGTCACCACCAGGTATCATCAGGACGAGCCAATCTGGCACAGGACACGACGCCACACTCTCAAATAAAGAGACACCTCAGTACCACTCCATGCTCAACGACGCTGACGGTGTAAAGTCAGTGCTTCCCTCCGACTCTGACGACATCAAGGAAAACTCCTTACCGAGCGACACCGACTCCGTCACCGACTCTGGCACAGATGACAAAGACTACAAGCTCGTTGTACGTGACTCGCGTCGTACATTGATGGAAGCGGAAGCAAATTGGGCTGCTCAAAAAGCAAACATGAAGGAGAACGAGACGATCGACAATTCACACCAGCACATACGACGATGTGGAAGGGCCGTCTGTCAAAGTGGAGCAAGCCAGAAAAAACATGAAGTCAGCAGCAAAGAGAAGAACATCGTCATCATCGACATCTCCGACGATGATGAACCATGACTCCTAGCAGCAACATGTGCTACAAAGGGAATCTTACCCGCTTGTTTGTTTCGCTTCCCATTATAGTCCGTCGTTTAGTATGGTTTGTTAGCCGTTGTCCACATGGCACCATATACTAACTATGACAGTCTTTTAGTAACTATGTGCACCTTTTATTTCCCAAATTCACCCGGTGCAATGTGTGGAAAGAGACATAATATTATTTTGGGGGAAACAGGGGATGACAGATGCGATTGACCATCAAGACGGTATTCATGCGCGACCGCAATAATAATACCAAAGGGAACTTAGCTGTGCTCGTATTTTTTTTATTTTTAGCAGTTTGACTTTGGTGGCTACGTGGGTCATATAGATGTTTTTGCACACGAAATATGATATATATAAAGTCCTCAACTAAATAAAATATCGACCGTTTGTGGCGATTCCGCACGAGAGTGTGCACGATAGGGTACTTCCGTTACACCTCCCTTTCTATGTCTTTGAGATTTAATATTTGTGGTTTCGTCTTTTCACCTTTTTCGGGACATTTTATTAATCAAGCGGCGCACAGGATGGAGTCGACGTGGGCTGTTGTTCATAAACCATTCGCAGGTTGCTGCACTTTGACAATCATGAGCAATGGTGCATGCATGGTGTTTGTGAGCTTTTTTTGCGTACCCCATGTTCACTTGGCGCCTATATATGATGTCATGTAGGTTTCGCGGGAACGATGGTATTTCTACGCAGCAAAATAATAAGGCCAGTTGGCCAGACAAGCCACGCCAAATGTACATGGTATCGAGTACACCCTCTGGAAATCACAAAACATGTGACCGTGGTGTCTACGACACATATCAAAACCCACAACGATGCGACGATGGTATCTAAGATATAACTGAAAACTACAACGACGTGAGAGTGGTATCTAAGACACAAGTAAAAGACAAAGGACATCTCCTACGGTCTATTCTTAGCAGAATTTAACGGAGGGCAAGAGGACACCGTTAGCATAATAATGCCAACAACTGATGATACGAATATTTCGGGATCATATGGTGGCTATATCGGATGACAATACATGCATGCGCAGGTAGCATGGTGGGTAGCAAATCCATGTTAATATATATATATATATATATATATATATATATATATATATATATATACATGACATGTCCTCATCTTTAAAAAAAAGAAGAATTGAGTCCCGGCATCTGCATCGAGTGATACATGATGTTCAACTGATTCCAAAGAACCACAAAACCAACATTTTTTGCATTCATCCCAATTCCTTTTGACAAGGTTGTCCTTAGTTAACATGACTTTATTATTGAAGAACCACATGAATATCTTAATCTTTAATGAAATTTTTATCTTCCACAAATACGATTGCAAAAATCTTGTATGACCATTCAATTGATCTAGATACATTGATTTTATAATAAAAATCCCCGTGGAATTAAGCTTCCAAGTAAATTGATCTGGATTATCATTCAACTGGAACGCCATTACTTTACGGCATAAGTTTAACCAAAGCATCCACTTATTATCCGTCAGACTTCATATAAAACCAATATTTAGAGAAACTTGCTCAAGTACATCCGTGACGTAGACATTTTTTATTTGAACAATATTATATAAATTTGGATATTGTTGGGCTAATGACGGTGTCTCCCAGCCAAATGTCTTCCCAAAAACACACGGACGTCCCATCTCCCACTTTGAAAAAGCCATTATTAAAGAACATATCCTTCACACGCATGAGACCCCTCCAAAAGGGAGAGTCGGTGGGTTTGGCTTCCACCTGTGACAGGGTTTTACCTTGTAGGTATTTGTTCTGCAGGATTTGTTGCCACATGCCACCTTCAGTAAGCAATTTGAAGAGCCATTTGCAAAGAAGACTTCTATTCGTAATTTCCAACACCTCAACCTCTAGACCTCCTTGGCCTCTAGGACGACATATGATATTCCACTTGGATAATCTGCATTTCTTTTTAGCATCATCACTTTGCCAAACGAATCTGGATCGAAAGAAATCCAATATCTTTCGAACCCCTTTAGCGATTTCTAAGAACGAGAGCATGACCATCGGCAAGCTAGTCAGAACTGAAATAATTAAGACTAGTCTATCCCTATAAGAAAGTAATTTTCCTTTCCAGCATCCAAGCTTGGGAACAAATCGACTTTCAACATGACCTCATTCCGAGTTTCTCAGTTTTCTATATTGGATAGGTATCCCTAGATATCTGAAGGGGAGGCAACCTGATTCACATCCAAAAATCTGCTTATACTCATTTTCCAACTCCCTAGCCTTTCCAAAACAGAAAATCTCGCTCTTATGAAAATTTATTTTCAGCCCCGAAAGCTGTTCAAAAATGCATAAAATTAGTTTCATGTTCACGGCCTTTTCAAGATCATTCTTCATAAGAAATATGGTATCATACACATATTGTAAAATGGATACTCCCCCCTCAACAAGATGGGGTGCAAGACTACCAACTTGGCCATCCGCCTTGGCTTGGGAAATAATAATAGCCAACATATCAGCTACGAGATTGAAAAGAATTGGAGATAGGGGGTCACCTTGTTTCAAACCTTTTCTTGTCTGAAAATAATGACCAATATCATCATTCACCCTTATCGCGACACTCCCGCCTTGTACAAATTGTTTGATCCATTCACACTATTTAGGATCAAAACCTTTCGTTCGTAGAACTTGTTGTAAAAAAGGCCATTTCACTTTATCATATGCCTTTTCAAAGTCAATTTTGAAAAGCACCCCATCCAACTTCTTATAATGAAGCTCATGGATAGTTTCATGTAGCACAACAACCCCTTCGAGGATATGTCATCCCAGCATGAAGGCAGTTTGAGTGGGACTAATCACCTTCTTTGACAAAGCTGAGATGTGATTAGTAGCCACCTTAGTGAATATCTGGAAACTAACATTTAGAAGACAAATTGGTCTATATTGTTGAATTTAAACCGCATTCTATTTTTTAGGTAGAAGATTAATAACCCCAAAATTCAACTTGAATAGGCCTAAATCTCCCTCATACAAATTCCTAAAAAGAGCAACAAGATCCACCTTAACAACATCCCAAAAAGTTTGATAGAACTCAGCTGGAAAGCCATCAGGACCGGGGGCTTTATTATGTTCCATTTGCGAAATAGCTTCATGTATCTCTTTCTCAGTGATCTCAGTTGTAAGAATATCATTTTCTTCAGCCAAGATTTGTGGGATGTCTTCAGTTTTGTCCTCTCTCAAAAAGAAACTACTTTTAATAGGCTCACCAAAGAGCTTTTTGTAATATTCAGAAATATAGACCTTTAAGTTATCCTCGCCAACTATGGTTCCTTCATCTTGCTCTAATTGAAGATCTTTTTCTTTCTCTGTTTACCATTAGAAATTATGTGAAAGTATTTGGTATTGTTTCCATCTTCCTAAACATGTTTAACCTTAGCCTGCTGAACCCACTTGGTCTCCTCGTCACATCTTAGTCTATTAACACGATCATTAGCATCTCTTAGCCTATCTTTTTCAGCTTCATTAAGCGGATTGGTTTCAGCTTTAATATCAAAATCATCAATAATGGATAGTAGCATTTCCTTTTCTTGTTTATATTTACCACTTAGATTCTTAGCCCATCCCTTCAAGAATCAACGTAAATGTCTAATCTTATGTTGCCAAGTTTTAATAGCGGTAGCCCCATCAGGTATCGATTCACATTCTCATTTTATCATATCAAAAAAACCTTCTTGGTGCAACCAGTATAACTCAAAAGAAAACCGGGCTTTGTTCCCAATGTGTGCATGGTTACCATAATCTATCAATAAGGGTGTATGGTCAGAACCTGAGAGAGTCGTCGCTCTTAGTGTTACTAAAGGATATTTCTACTCGCATTAACACTCGCCAAAACACGATCTAGCTTTTCATATGTTGGATTGTCTCTATGATTAGCCCCAGTATATTGTCTTCCTGAGGGAACAATTTCACACAGGTCAAGACACTCGATAATAGCATTAAACATAAATGGCCATCAATGATTGAAATTATTGTTACTCCTGTCTTGTTTTCTACGCATAATGTTGAAATCTCCCCCTAACAACATGGCGAGATTCAGACTCACACATGCGCACCAACTCGGATAAGAATTCAGGTTTGTGGGTATCTTGCGCAGCCCCATACACCGGCATGAGTACCCAATCAAACCCATCATTGCCAGTCACCACATTTGTGACATTCAAAGTTTCAGTGTTAATGCCAACTAGGATCGCTCCAGACCAACCATGTGGTGGCACACAAAACCACAAGAAATCCCTCCATGTAGCCAAATGTTTTAGGAAAGGCATCATAAAGTTAGATCTTCCTGTTTCAAGTAACACAACTAAATCTAAACGTGATCCCTAATAGATTTTTGAACAAATAAGTGTTTTCCCGGGTCTCTAAAACCCTCACTACTCCAAGTAATTCATCTTATCCCCGACATTATGATCTGTTTGTTTTAATTATAACTCTAGCGCTTCTTTCCAAATTCGTCTTATCACAAGACTTACTACGTTGAGTTTGTGTAACTTTCTTTTCCTCATAAGTAACATACTCATTATAGTCCTCACTACCCGAACAAAAATCCTCGTCCAAATCATGACATAGTTGTGAAACATGTGAAACAATTGCATTTGTTTCATTGGATGCCTCATTCTTTTTTAACATAATTATAGAGCGGTCTATTTTAGTATCAAGAGTAACTTTTTCTGCTGCAGTTTTTGCATTACTATCATTACCAAGAGTCACACCCAGATGTTCAGCCCTATCAATTATCTCCCTATTGCAAAAGGATAAAACTGAATGTTTTTGTGGAAGAGCTCGTACCTTGGTTCTGAAGGTTGTTGCGTCGCTGAGGAAGCATCATCGCCCGCTCCATCTGGGTTGCATCCGCGTGAGCATGCGCCTGCACCCTCCTACTCAAACGAAGACCCACCGGTGATTGCAGACCACCAAAAGTCTCCACCTCTGCCTCAGTTGGGTGCGTCACTGCCGCACGCATTGGCGTTGGTGTTTTGGGTACCCATGGGACAGCCTCAGGCTGTAGCTGTACTCGGTGCTGCGACAGCTCGGCAGGCTGCCAAGTCAGGTTGATAGGCTGCAGCGGTAGCTCGACAGGCTGCCGAATCAGCTCGGCAGGCTGTCATGGCAGCTCCACGGCAGGCTGTCTTGGCAAGAGAGCCTGTCCCATGCGACCAGCAGCAGGCATATGCGAAGAGGTAATAGCAAGACCGCCATTCGCTGACATAGGCAAAATATTTAATAACCGCTGACATAGGCGAAATATTTAATAATGTATCAAGATTTTCATGATAAGAAAAGCTCTTAATGCAAATACCTTTAGGCGTAGCGGAGTAGCACTCTCCGTACCCATCTTCGATATGTCCACACCATCCTTTATATTGTCAGAATTAAGGGCATTGTCAACATCCGGATAGTTAGCCACATAGGCATTGTCCCCCGATTGACTCGTGAACCCATCTATAGGAATATATGTAACAATTTTATTATGTATAAGTAAAGGTTCAATAATACCCAAATTAGGAACATGATCAATACTTGTCCTACTTGTTGCCATATGCATAGTAGGGGCAGTTCTAACTAGCCATTGATCCACAACAAGCGTGGAATCAAAAGAACTAAAGCAAAATTTTGGTGCCAATTCAGCTTGCTGATACGTTGGTGCTACTGCAATGTCATGTTGCATCTCATCAATATCACCACCATCCTGAATGTTTGCATCTCCATTTAAGTTGCCATTAGCTCCCTCATTTAAATTGCCAGCATTATTGTCACCATCATGTGCATTATCCTCATCCATTAACACATCCTCCAAGGGAGGGGGTAAAGGTTCCCCCTCAACTTGAAAACGCAGCTTATAAAATTCATCTTTGATCAAAATGTCCATTTTTTCAGGAATATAACTAGGATCCATGCAAGCTAAAAAACTCTCAAAACCCCATGCTCTCTAGTGTAGTTCAGATCAATATCAATAGTCTTACCAAATAGAGTTCCAGTAGACCATAAGGTTAAATAGTCATCTAGTGCCACAAAAGGTAGATCATGCACCAGCACCCAAATCCTATCCATAGACCAAGCTGGTTGTACCTCTGATTTCCATGATTCAAAACTCATGGAACAATTGCTATTTCGGACCTTATAAGTTTCAAAACATTGAGCAGTAGTGAGATCCTTTTAACTTGGGAAATTCACTTGAAAGACATTTTCTCCAACTTGTTGAACATTCCAAACATAGTTCTTATCTAGGACAAACCATTGCAACTGAGAAACGATCTCAGGCAGGGTCATAGTACCATCATAGATAGTAACTCTACTCAAACTTGTATTCTCCATCCTGGGCCGAATATTTCTAGTTAAAGGTGCTTCAAAAAACATTAACCTTTCATGAGCAAAACCATACATTTGCATAGTTGGCCTAGGTGCAGAAAGAATAGGGCATGTGTTTGAAGGATGATCAGATGAACGACATAAATCACCCAAAACAGTAGTACAGTCATTCAGATGATGACCTGGTTGATCACACCGAAAATACTTTGGTCCCTTATGTTTTTAGCTCTCCCATCCTGTCCTCCATCCGAAACAGCATCACCAGGAACTTCTCTAGCCTCAAAAGACTGGACATTGATGTAGGGGTTCCGCGCATAAAAACAATAAATTTTACTCTACGCCCCTGAACCCATGAAGCTGCCAAGACCTATCTATTAGTAATACAGTAACGGGAGGGGCTTTTTGCGAACTTACCCTTGAAGACCGAGAAGCGTTGGCAACGCTCAGGAGAGCATGGTTGATGTAGACGAGCCGAAGCCGACCTCAAGGTCGTGATGAAGTCCTTGCGCTCCTTCTGGCTCCAACGACTTGAGTGCCTCAAGTGCGACACCTCGCGGGGAGTTACACACGTCAGGTGCATGACGATGACTCCCGCTTCCCCGATCCAGCAGCAGTTGCGGAAGTAGATCTCCCGGATCCGAATCCCGTAGCGCGACGGCCCTCCGCGGTGAAGATGTCTCTCGCTCGCGCAGTCCAGACTTGGGACCACGGTCACGAGAGAGAGGGGGAGAGAGAAAATATCAATTGGAGGTCCTCCCAAAAGTGGGGAGACCTTTATTGATTATTGGTTGTATTTTTCTAGGCCAAATACCCCACTTTATATAGGGGGAGGGGAGGTACTACCTCCCCTCAAGTCCCGGGGTGGGACTAAAGGAGAGGAGGGAGAGGAGGTGGCCGCCGACCACCTAGTGGGCCCCGCGCGGGGGGGATAGGCCCAGCCGGCCTCCCCCTTGCCCCTTCTCCCTCTCTCCTTTCCCTAATGGGCCCTCTCCCTCCGGAATTGGCCCATTAAGCCTTTTTGACCTTTAATTGATTTTATCTTTATTAAATAATTATGAATAAATGATTAAATCAACATTTAACATTCATTCACCTATTATCTAATCTCTGTGGCCATGGAACACCTTCCACCTCCACTCCGGACATCCTCCGGATTTACCGAAACCCTTTCGGTTTTCTCCCTTCTTTTCTTCGGTGATTCTACCGATCCTATAAACACTCTCTAAGCATCATGACGCCCTTAAGCATGATACCCCACGGTTCGGAAACACTCCAAACATGGTCGGGACACTCCCGCACCAATGATGAACAGAGGGACCTGGATGGCCATGTGACCCTTGTGCGTTCCACGAAGATCTTTCGTCGTTTAAACCGGGACAGTCGTCTCTTATTCCCTTGGTCACTCGATACTTGCATTGCCCGAGATCTGATCAATGACATCACCATGTCGTGTTCAATCTCGTTACTAAACAATGCTACTTGACTCGTTCCGACAAGTGACATCCCCGTGATCTAATCACACGCTGTGCAGCTATTGGATATAACCTCTCCGAGTGGGCCCTTGAGTATCTTCCCGTCACATGGACGGACAAATCCCGCTCTTGACATATATTGACTCTACGGTTTCCTCCGAATACCTGAACACACCTTTGTAACCACCGTTTTACCAGATGGCGTTTGATGCTATCTAAGCACTCTCGGGAGACAGTGATTGATATAGTCTCACGGTCTAAGGAATAGTCTACGAGGGTCATTTTCTAATCATCATAACTTGAACTTTGTGACATGATCGAATCACAATGTTTAGGTTGGGTATTGGTTCATCATCTCATTCTCAGAATGAGATGACCTCATTTCCAACTGGCATAAATGCCACATGATCAGGAAACATGATCATCTATTGACCAATGAACCAGTGACTAGAGTTTCACTGGGAACCCCTGGTTTGTTTGTATATCACACATGTATTGACGTTTCCACTCAATCCAGTTATAGCATGATATAAAACTTAATCATAAACTATATGAAATATGATAATAGTCCTTACTACTATTTGTCTCTAGGGCATATTTCCAATAGTCTCCCACTTGCACTAGAGTACAAATACACTAGCTGCATTTGTTCTTAATTATTGGCACCATATGTCCGGTACCTTGAATATGCTTGCTCATGGAAGAGGTTGAGTCTTGGGTCTGTACTTTACAGTCCCAGATCATTTGCAACTTACTAATGTCTCCTTGATTGACATTAATATTCTATCATCACATGACATCATCTGTGTGTATGCATCGTCGCTATGGCAGCAGAACGAGGCCTGATTCCAAGAGCATACAGTGACGTTAGATCAACCTCGAGGGCTTTCTCATGGGCACTGTGCCCTGGGACAGATCATTCTACGTTAAAAGCGAATGAGCCCCGCCATAACTTTATACGACACTTTAGATGGTACCCTTATCTATTATTATGAATGTATTCATCGGAACACTAGTGCACTTTGATGCAACTTTCGATGTTTTTGTTCACCTCGCTTCCTATTTGACTTTGATCGGTATCTACAGAAGTTTCCAACATATTCCCTTATAACATAACTCTTTATGCTTTAAGATATGTTATCCTTTATGGATTTGGAAAATATATCCATAGTTCTCTACTAGACACTGCGGACAAACTTAGCTTAACGTTCTGTGCTTCGAACTTAATCACTTTCAAACGTTCCTTATTGGATCACATATTATGCTAAGTTTTCATCATGGTTTTCTAAGATAGAACCTATGTCTTAACATAGTGGATGATGATCATCCTTTTCTTTCTTTCAACCATTGATGTTAAACTTAATGTTATTCCTAATTCGAGTTATTAAGGACTAGTTCCTTAATTAACTTCTATCCTGAATCTCTTTTCAGAATCCCTTAAGGAATACTACATAATATCATAATACATCTATTATCAACTTCTACATCTTATAAATCCTTATTTATAAGTATTTGCGCTTTCATCCTTAACTTACTTAAGAATTACTCCTATAAGCTCCCACTCAAAATATGTTCCTACATATTTGAATTTGAGACTTATGTTGCTCCCACTTAAAAATATGTCAATCACATATTGTTTTAGGAAGACTTTCATAGCTCGCACTCAATTTTATGCAAATTGCATATCCACTCACTGTTTTGAATAACTTCAAAATCCTTTGATCAAATATCAAATTTGGAGATTTACTATGAGATACTAGTACTTTACTAGTTTTAAATCCACTAGACATTTTGCACACATGAATCAAATTCATTTGAATTCATCCAATACTTGACAAATTGTGCTTTTGTCATTTACCCCATTTTTCCTACTATGGCTTTGCAGTCATTTGGGAAAATTCCAAGTAACTGTTTTTACTTGTGAGATTCAACAACTAATTGCTTTCTAATCTCAAGGGAAGTTTGCTTTTAGGATTTCTCATAATTTAGTTTACCATTATTTCCTTTGTAGTTTGTAGGTATGTCATATTCCAAAAATCATGACAAGCGATCCATAAATGTTTCCATACAAGATATGGATTTACATTTTGAATCCTACTTCATGTAGTGAAAAACAACAGTGGAGGGAAAAACACAATGATCAAAATCATTGATTCTTTCCTTCCGTGAAGAGAATCGTCTAGGAACGCTGTCCGTTGCGCTTCTCAACACTCTGATGCAGGGTTTTGAATCCTCATCATGTTTCACACTATTTTCCATGTGCTCCATAATTGAGAAACATCACTAAAGTGAGCTCTCTCAAGAATGCACCAAAATCCCAGCAATACGAATCTTGCTTTCCCTTTTGGTTTGAGCTATGGATTTTGTATTCAAAGTTTCCAATGAATACTCTACAAGGACTTATTTGCTATTGTTTTGGTTATATCGAATAACCCCAAAACTTTCATGAATTCAAATGGTTTACCAATTCTAATTGAGTGCTAACTATTTTTAAACTAACGGTCTCTACGTATATACTACAACGATTTATTTGGTGCCTTCTATTCAACCCCTTTTTGATATCTAATATCATATTGTGATGCTTTGTATTTTGATGCTTCAAAACACTTTGCATTCCACAATGTCTTTTATGCCATTTTTATAAATTTGAACTTCATTACTATTGATCAAATCATAGTAATTGGATTCTCTTTTATATTTATACCCTTTATTGATGAAACACTTTGATCAAATCAAATAGTTTCATATTCATGTTTCCTTTGGTAAACTTTACTTTACACATTTAAACAATCATATAATGATAACTACCATTTTCGTTAAAACACTATACATCGAATATGTATTTACTTTTAACAATTCTTTAAACACTTTGTATTCAAGTAATACACGGTGTTCAAGTTATTTTGCTGAACTTAGGCATGATTTATATGTCATAAGAAATCGAATGACTTTCACATATTATCACATAACTTTGAATTCAAACAATGGTTTCATTCATTAATGAAATATCATTAAGTTGGGTATTTTAAACAAGGCATTTTTTAATGTTTTACAAATGTTCATGCATTATGAATTAGTTTCAAACAATAAGGATAGTTCACACATAATCAAACACGATATGAACACGAATAGAAATCATTCATAAAAGTAGAACAACTGTTTGTTACAAACTGATATGAATAACCGTCTCACGAAGTGTGAGACACACTAAAGAAGTTCACAATATCTTGATTATATTAATCATCCTAAAACACAAACTAAATGATAAATGTCGAGGGAGAGTGTCGTTGGCCATCATCATGCTCGCCATCAACACGCAACGTCACCTCCTCTCTAGCAAGCACCTCTCATGCAGAAGGACCTGTTTTCAGTAAAACAGAACAAATATCAGATATACTTAACACTGCAATGTGTTTGCAAGATTATAACATTTATAAAACTGTATATCAAATATATACCTTGGTCATCGATGACCTCTCCGGTGATTGGTTCAACCTTTACGTTCCGGAAACGTAATATGAACTCGTAGAAATCCAATGCTTCCGTATCACCACTCATGATGCTACTCCGGACATGTCCTTTGTAGCTGGGAGGCAACGACCGAAGCAGTACGTCTATCACAAATGGATCAGCCATCCAGTAATCCATGAAGTGAACCAGTCTTGTGTGTGCATCAAGCATGCACTCTAAGTGACTCTTCAGACATGTATGCTCCTCCATCTGTATGGAAAGGAACTCTCCAAGCAACTCGTGCTTCCACATGCGCACATGGCCTATGAACTCCGCTCTCAGCTGATCCACCATCGAATATGGGTCAAGATCACCCATGAGCGGATGTAGTTCATCCACCATCCCGTAACGCAATATTATCTAAATATAGGTGGACATCTCTTGACGATAGTAGCGGTCTGTCAGCTCTTGTGGGGTCTCATAGTAGTCTGGCTCAGTCAAATCCATCGTGTGGCGTATGTAGTCTACCACATGATTCCTAGTAAGGATATCATCTAGGCGCACAAGCCAACTTGGGAAGTTAGATCCATCAAGTCTAAGTTTTTCACCCTTTACCCAATCCTCAATCTCAAAGTAAGCTTCACGGTGAGCCATCTACATTTATAATTGCAAAAGGAATTTAGACTAAGTTTATAATTAAATGAGTTAATAATAACTCCACTCAGAAACACCTATCCCAAGTGAGGGTTCCTAGTGATAACACGACCCCTATCAGCCACATCTCCCTCGATCGTCACGGCCATCAATGTGGGTTCAAGGGTGGACGCTAAGCGTCGCTCACATCATTCATGCGACTCGTGCTCGATCTTTTGACCATCCGTGTTCCGAGGCCACGCTTCTCTAGCATGCTAGGCTCGCCAACTCAACCTTAGTGTATTCGCTGTGCAACATGGCTTACACCCACTATATGTGAATATAGATATGTATGACACCCAGGCCTGTAAACCTAGATCGCCTCATACCGAAGAACTTTCTTGGTGGTGCACACTAAGGGGGAACACAATCGTTGGTAATTTTAACAGGGATCGTCTTATTAGGCTACCGTCGAGTATCTAATACTAGCACACAATAAGACATACAAACAATAACATTGAATGTAAATGCTATGTGATATGGTCCTTCACGTCGTGATCTCCATCCATCGTCACCGGGTTCCGGCGCCAGGGTTCCGGTGCCGTAGACACCAGGGTACCGGTGTCTTTCCAGCGTGGTAGTTTGTCTTAACCGTGACTATCTACTACTATGCAACAAAAGGTAATCACTTTACCTTTTCCACAACCATATCACAAAGCAACGCCCCCTGCAAAACAAAGTTAGACGCCTCTACTTTATCTTTACATGTTTTACGTGGCTGAATGGGCTTTCGCACAAGAACCGTTCTTACCTACGAACTTTTAGCACAACGCTGATCAAGTAGTTGTCTATACTACACCCCTTTCGGGGCCCTCAATTTCAAATGGTATACCAACTAATGCAAGAGAGACAGACACCCCCCTAAGCCACTTTATACGGTACAAGCCGTATGTCAAGCGTGGACCAGTCTCGCGAATGAACGCGTAATGTTGGATGGGGGCCGCTTCATCAAGCATTACTGCGGTATACACAAGTACACGTGGGAGGGTAACAACTAAAAGATCAACGCCCACACGCTACATCTCATGTGTTCTACCCGTACTAGCATTACTATGCATAGATCTAGCTCTGATACCACTGTAGGGGTTCAGCGCATAAAAACAATAAATTTTACTCTACGCCCCTGAACCCCTGAAGCTGCGAGGACCTATCTATTAGTAATACAGTAACGGGAGGGGATTTTCGCAAACTTACCCTTGAAGACCGAGAAGCGTTGGCAATGCTCAGGAGAGCGTGGTTGATGTAGACGAGCCGAAGCCGACCTCAAGATCATGATGAAGTCCTTGCGCTCCTTCTGGCTCCAACGACTTGAGTGCCTCAAGTGCGACACCTCGTGGGGAGTTACACACATCCGGTGCCTGATCCAGCAGCAGTTGCGGAAGTAGAGCTCCCGGATCCGAATCCCGTAGCACGACGGCGCTCCGCGGTGAAGATGTCTCTCGCTCGCGCAGTCCATACTTGGGACCACGGTCACGAGAGAGAGAGGGAGAGAGAGAAAATATCAATTGGAGGTCCTCCCAAAAGTGGGGAGACCTTTATTGATTATTGGTTGTATTTTTCTAGGCCAAATACCCCACTTTATATAGGGGAAGGGGAGGTACTACCTCCCCTCAAGTCCCGGGGTGGGACTAAAGGAGAGGAGGGGGGAGGAGGTGGCCACCGGCCACCTAGTGGGCCCCGCGCGGGGGAGCTAGGACCAACCGGCCTCCCCCTTGCCCCTTCTCCCTCTCTCCTTTTCCTAATGGGCCCTCCCCCTCCGAAATTGGCCCATGTCGTCGGATTGTTGACAAGTATGCCATGAGGGGGTGCTCGAGGCGTGCGGAAGAGAGGGGTGTGAGACGTACGGTGTTCTGGGACGGTGAGCACACAAGTTTACCCAGGTTTGAATCCACCGGCTTAATACGGATCCTACTCCTGCTAGCAATCCAGTAATACGGTAGAGCCGGAATATGGGTTACAAGGGTTCGCCTGTGCGAGTTGAGGGTCTAAAGTATTGGGTGCCCTAAAGTCTCTCCCTAGGATGATTTATATAGATATCCGGCCTAGGGTTTACAGCAGCGATCTATCTGGCTACGACTAAGAGTCGGTTACAGAGTACATCTTGAACTACAAGTAACATTATGGGCCTAAGTCGGTAAGTCTTCTGGGCCTTCCCGTAGCCGGATTGGACTCCATCTTCTCTCCCTGACTGGGCCACCCGTGAAGCAAAGGTCTAACCCGAAGTGGGCCACCCTGGTCAGTGAGGAACTGTGAGGATACCCGGAAAGTATATCCCCAACAGCAGCCCCCGGAGGCCTCCAAGATCCAAAGTCGGATTCGTCATCGTCTAACTTGATCTCCGGCTTGCAGAATCTTGAAGGGTTCCTGAAACTTCACAACAAAAAATATGATCCGGGTCTTAAAAATAAGTCGGACCTACCAACAGGTTACTCAGATTTTCCAGCTTGATTTCCAACTAAGCCGGAACTTAGTCTCTAACGCCACCTGACACAAGTCATGGTCAAGTCACGTCATCTGACAGACATCCTGTCAGCACGACCGTTGGTGGGTCCGCAGTCCGCGGAACCGAGGTGCATTTCAATGCGTGCACGGAGATCGAGGCGACATAATCATCGCGTGGGTCCTTCCCAGTTCCTTCCACGACGCGTGGTGGTTACACTGTAGGATTTGCACGAATCTTGGCGCGGTTAGGTGGATATAAGGGGTTAGGATTTTCTCCTTCTCTCTTCACCTGTCCTTTGCCTTTTCCTCTCCTCCCAATCTCTCTGCGCGCACTGAGCTCCTCTGTTCCTCCCCCAACAAAACCCCAGCGCTGCCCATCTTAAGTCAACTGCCACCGGAGAAATGGCTTCTTCTTCCTCCTCCGGCTTGGCGGCAGCGGCGGCGACGGCGCCGACGGAAGCGGTGGCGGAGAAAGAAAGCTTCCGTGGGCTCTGGATCCCCTGCGTGCTCGACGGCAAGAAGCTCCAGAACATGGAGAAGGAAGGGCTCCCCCGTGTCGGCGACTGGCGGAGCGGCTTCAAGGAAACCATCCCCAACCCACGCGCCGGCGAGCGGGTCCACTTCGGCACCCACCTCGACAGAGGTTTGTCGCTTCCTCCCTCGGAGTTCTTCTCCGAGGTGATTGACCATTTTAGAGTTCAACTCCATCATCTTCCTCCCAACTCTCTCTTAGAGATGAGCGCTTATGCTTCTTTGTGTGAGGGCTTTCTCGGCATGAGGCCGAGTGTGACTTTATTCCGGTACTATTTTCATGTCCGGAGAAACTCTATCACTGCCGATGTTCCTTACATCACCGGTACTATTAGTTTTTCACTTAGACGCGAGTACGCGTATCCAAAATCTTAGCTAGTGACTCGGTCAAACAATGGCCAACCACGTTCTTCTACCATAGGGATATTCCGGCTCCCAGCAAAGCTACTGCTTTGCCGACTTTTGTTGATGGAGCTGCCATGGCCCAACCTCCTTGGGACGAGGCTGCTCCGGCTCTCACTGACGATCTGATCCTCGCCAAGAGGCGGATCGAATATTTGATCAAGCACAAAGGACTGAAGGGATCCGGCTTGGTCCAATGCTGGGTCTCACGCCGGATCCAACCCCTTCAGTACCACGGAGATCGACTGATGCACTCCATCACGTCGTCCAAGAAAGACTCCCTCCGCATTAGCCCCAAAGCCTACACCACGCAGGGCTATATAAGCCAGATTAAGTGGCTGATCAGGGAGCGGATCGAGAGGAGGATCCCAGAGGTTTCTCTGGATATGCATATGGCGGAAAACCCCGTAGTGCTGGTAAGCTTCTATCAGTGCATCTTTTTATGTGTTTCAATCTTCGAGTTACGCCGCAATACTGATATGTCTTCTTCTTTTCAGCTTGTTGACCTCCCCGAGTCGGAACTTGCTCCGCTCGAAGGATATCCTCCAGAGTTTTCTCAGGAGACAGAGGTGGTGCCATTGCCGGACCTTGCGCTGAAGAAGCGCAAAGCTCCGACAGTGGCTGTTGGCACAAAGGAGGTGCCCGTCATGAAGAGGTAACTTTCAATCACAACTTCCGCCTTTGTACTTTACTCGAATTTCCTTCCAAGATGTAATGTTTCTGACTTTACTACATTCTCAGAGCAAAACCGCTCATCAAGGGCAAGGGGAAGGGAACTTCTTCGAAGCCCCTGCGACAGACGAAGCTTACCATAGCTTCTCCTGCCGTGGCTCCTCCAACTCCTGCCCCTCAACCTTCTGCAACGCCGGTGACCATTCCTTCTCAAGTCGTCGCAGAAGATCCGGCTCCTTCCACGGAGCCTGCAATCCTTGAATCACAAACTGACGTCACCATGGGTGAGTCAGGTTTAGATAAGGGTGAACCCTCTTTAGGTAATGATCCCTCGTCAGAAACTTTCCCCGAAAACCTTATCAGCAATCCGGGACTTGCCAAGTTTGGCCTGTCCTAGAAATCTACTGAAGAAATCTAGCGGCTCGCCATGCAATGCCTGGAGAAAAGTACCTTATCTGCCGAAGAAGAAGCGCAAGAAGCAGAGGACGTCAATTTCTCCGACCTTCTTGCCTAGGTGCGCCTTCACGACGAGAGGATAAGGACCGGTGAGCTTCCAACAACACTAGTGATTCCTCTGACTCTCGCCGAGAAGGTTGCTGTTGAAGTGAACGCGAGTTTGGATAGACTCACTCGTGAACAATATGTAAGTCGGAATTCCAACTCCTGTTTTTCCTTTATTTCATATCATATCCTCTAGCACCCAAGTATGAAGTAGGATATATAATCCGGGTTTATGCTTCATTAGGATGCCAAAGAATGAACTAATGTAGCCCCCAAGGCTCGTGCTGATATTAGCAAAAAATATTAGCCCGAGTCTTTAGTAGCTTTCTGACTTTGGGTATTCTGACTTACAGAAAGTATGTTCCTATAACCAGGATTTGTTGAAAAATGTCTGTGATAAGCGGAGAGAGATCAAGGCTCTCCGACTTAAAAATGCTGAACTTAAAGTTGCCAAGGATGAGGCCGAAGGTAAACATTTCGAGACTCAAACCTTGTCTTTGTATTTTCAATGTCGAATTTTTCCTGAACTGTTGTTCTTTTTGACTTATAGCACGGGTGAAACAATCCTGTGCCATGATTGAAGAGGCCGAGAACCTCATGACTTTGGTGGTGGAGAACAAGGAGCTGCGCCAAGAGCTGGATAAGCTCAAGGCAGATCATGAAAAGAGCATTGATCAAATCCTTGAGTCCTCCTCCATGGCTACTGATGAGTGTGATCGTATGATCGCTGCTCAAGATCAAAAAATCTCGGACCTCAATAGTGAGGTTTGCAGAGAGAGGGACATTTCCGAGGCACTCCGGGCTGAACTCCAGAGTTTTCGGGAAGAGAAGACCAAAATTGACGACGTCATTTTCGGTACGTTCCATCAGTCTGACTTGTCTATTTTCTTCGACTTATTTTGATGTCAGACTTTATTTAACTGTCTTTGTTTACAGATCCTCTGAACTTGATGGACTCCACCTCTGCTGAGCCCCGCACCCACCGGTTTACCCAAGTCGGTGACCTGCTTCATGACTTCCGACAATCCCTTGAGGATATTGGCGAAGCTCTCAAGATTCCGGACATGCATAGCATGTCGGATTTTCAGGTGCGGGACAAGGCAAAGGAGATGCCGCAGCTCGTCCTGGATTGGAACATGTCCTACGCGCGATCAGCAGCGCATAACGCTCTCACCATGGTCATGATCCACCATGGAAACATGGAAATATGGTAAGAGACCAGAGGGTACTCTAAAGTGGACGAAGATGGCCAGGAGCAGGACATCAAGGCCATTATGGACTCCTGTGCCGGATATGGGTGTCATGTAGCTGACTTGACCAGCTACGATACTCCATTCTTCAACCGCATGGACACTCCGCCTCCGCCACCAGAAGAAACAGCAGAAGTTTCCGACGATGAACGCACCACCTCGGATGCGGACATCCCGGAACGATATCAAGGCGATGTATCTAGCGAGCCGGCAGCTCCTTCATCTCCTCCTGCATCATAGATTACTAGAAACATTTGTATTATCTGAAAAACATCATGCGTCTGTAAATATGAATTACTATAATTTTGCTAGTGCTGAGCTTTAGATCTATTCAGCACTTTTGGCTTTTAAACTTTTTGCGTCCCTGAAATGTTTTCATAAGCACTTGTATTTTTTTCGTCTATACTTATCGTTTGTCTGGCTTTCCGCCTCGTCCCTTTCGTGAGCCGGCTAAACCTTCTGCCAGAAAATTTGCCGAGCAACGGAGCTCAATTGCTAAACCAGTTTAAACTCGGAAACAAAGCCGGCTTCCAGTACCAACAATTCACTACCCGGAAAATGCCCGCATCCAGCAATCAGACAAATAACCAAAGTAAAGATTAGAAATTTTTAGAGTTATACCCGAGGGTAGCAGTTTTAGAATCGGAAATCTATACCAGAACGAACATGAGCATAAAGTACTTTTAAGCATTCTGGGATTTTCGACTATGACATGATCATTCGGAAATAAGATGGTAAAAACTTCTCAGAAAAACTTGAGGCAACCAAAACTTTTATTTCTCACAGAACATGTACATATATATGTTTACAAAGAAGGATAAACTAAGAATAAAAGGGACGTAGCTGAGCACTATTCCACGGTCTGTCGAACTCATCCGAAGTATAGGGGGTGTATCGCAGTATTTTCGAGGGAAGTGAAACCCAATTTATTGATTCGACACAAGGGGAGCCAAAGAATATTTATAAGCCTTAACAACTGAGTTGTCAATTCAGCTGCACCTAGAAACAATCTTGCTCACAGCAGTTTATCAGTAGCAACAGTCTTGTAGTAGGAATAGTAAAGTAACAGCAGTAGTAAAGCAAAGACAGTACTAACAAAAGCAGTAACAGTGGGATTCAAGTGCGGTAGGCATAGGGATGGATGGACGGGCGTTGCATGGACAAGACAATTCACATAGCAATCAGAACATAGGACAATTGCATATAAATAAGATAAAGCACCCAAGTACTAGACAATCCTAGGCATGTGTTCCATATATAGTCATACGTGCTCGCAATGAGAACTTGCACAACATATTTTGTCCTCCCAGCCCATTTGCAGCAGGGCCTCTAGGGAACTACTGGCAATTAAGGTGCTCCTTTTAATACAGCACCGGAGCAAAGCATTAACACTCCGTGAACACATGTGATCCTCACATCAAAGCCTTTCCCTTCCGGTTATCCCGATTTCTGTCACTTCGGGACCATAGGTTCCGGACAATAACGTGTGTATACAACTTATAGATAAGACCAGAAACAATACTATCATAATGAATCAATAACAAGTTCAGATCTGAAATCATGGCACTCGGGCCCTAGTGACAAGCATTAAGCACAACAAGTCGCAACAAAGTCATAAAGCACTAATAAAAGATAGTAGGCACCATGCCCTAACAATCTGATGCCTTTACATGAACGATCTCATCCAATCCCTACCATCCCCATAGCCTACAGCGGGAGATTACTCACTCATAGATGGGGGAAACATGGATGGTCGATGGAGATGATGGTGAAGATTGATGGAGATGGCTCCGGGGGCACGTCCCCGTCCCGGCAGGGTGCCGGAACAGAGACTTTCTGTCCCCCGAATCTCCCCTTCAGTGGTGGTGGCGTAGCAGAACTTTTCGTGGAAAAACTTCGAACCCCCCAAAGTTTTTAGGTCAGAAGGCTTCTTATAGGCGAAGAGGGAGACCGAGGGGGTGCCTTGGGCCACCACACCATGCCCTGGCGCGCCCAGGCCCAGTCCGCGCCTGGGTAGTGTGGCCAACCCCTGGCCCTCCTCCGTCTCGTATTCTGGCTCTGTGAGTCTTCTGGAAAAATAGACACTTTGTCTTTTGTCCGTCCAATTCCGAGAATATTCATTTTCTAACTTTCCTAGAACCAAAAACAACAGAAAACAGGCAGCTGGCACTATGGCTCTTGTTAATAGGTTAGTCCAAGAAATCATATGAAAAGTACTCCAAAGTGTGGACAAAACACGAGAAAGTGGATAAATACAAGCATGGAGCATCAAAAATTATAGATACATTTGCAATGTATCAATTCCTCATCTACTCCCTTTATTGAGGGAACTTTGAGGTGCTCTAAAAAAGCGCCATCCGGGACTTCTTTCCGCGCTGAGCCTATCCGAGATAGTGCATCTGCTTCCTCGTTTTCTGCTCGAGGGATGTGTTGAACCTCAAACCCTTCGAACGATTTAGATAGATCATCCACGATAGCTTTATATGCTGCCATGTGTTTATTTGCATTACAAATATCCGACACATGTTGAGCAACAAGAACCGAATCTCCATAACACATCAAACGTCAGATGCCAATATCCTTAGCAATCCGGATTCCATGCAGCAGTGCTTCATACTCGGCAATGTTGTTTGTCGATGTAAAGTGGATCTGCAACACGTATAGAAGTTTATCTCGTTGGGGTGATTTGAGCATCACGCCAGCCCCCGAGCCCCCTCGAGCCTTAGACCCATCGAAAAAGAGGGTCCAATATTCCGACTCAGGGAGGGTCATGTTCTCCTTCGTCTCTATCCAATCAGCGACAAAGTCAGCCAAGATCTGGGATTTGATTGCTGTCCGAGGTTTATACTCAATATCAAAAGCTGAAAGCTCTATGCCCTATTTGGCGACGCGTCCTGTGGCGTCCCTGTTGTTGATTATATCTCTCATGGGAGCTGTGCTCACCACGGTAATTAGATGCTCCTAAAAATAGTGTCGTAACTTACGAGATGCTAGAAAAACATCGTAAGCCAACTTTTGATAGTGCGGATACCGCTGTTTTGATTCTGTCAGGACCTCACTGACAAAGTAAGTCGGATGCTGCACCAGGTATTCCTGATTTTCCTCTAGTCTCTCCACCACCATGACGATACTAAAAACCTTATTTGTCGCAGCAAGATAGAGCAACATCGGTTCTTGAGGTTCCGGCGCTGCAAGGATAGGAGCATATGAAAGTACTTTCTTCAGGTCTTGTAGTGCAGCTTTAGCTTCGTTAGTCCAAACAAAATCCTTGGTCTTTTTTAGGAGTTTGTATAATGGTGCGGCTCTTTCACCAAGTCGGCTTACAAATCGACTGACCGCAGCAATGCAACCAGTTAATCTTTGTACGTCCTTCAGGTGAGTTGGCCTAGAAATATTGAGTATAGCCTTGATTTTGTCTCGGTTCACCTCTATGCCTCGTTCAGACACGATGAAACCTAAGAATTTTCTTGTTGGTATTCCAAAGAAGCATTTCTTCGGGTTACGCATGATGTTGTATTTTCGTAGATTGGCGAACGTTTTCTCCAAGTCGGAAATCAGCGTTTCCTTCTTTTTGGACATCACCGCAATATCATCCATGTATGCATGTACGTTGCGTCCGAGTTGGTCGTGGAGGCAATGTTGCATCGTGCGCTGGTACGTAGCTCCTGCGTTCTTCAGCCCAAAGGGCATCGTAACAAAACAGAAGGTTCCGAAAGGGGTTATGAATGAAGTTTTGACTTTGTCAGATTCCTTCATCCGGATTTGGTGATAACCGTAATATGCGTCGAGAAAACAGAGGAGTTCCGAGCCTGCCGTAGAATCGATAACTTGATCAATTCAAGGCAGAGCGAACGGATCTTTTGGACAAGCCTTGTTCAAGGCAGTATAATCAACACACATCCTTAAATCAGTGGTGTCATTTTTAGGGACCATTACAGGATTGGTCGACCACTCAGTGTGGATGACCTCTTCTATGAATCCGGCTAACTCGAGCCGTACTAGTTCCTTAGCTATTGCCTTAGTCTTTTCATCGCCAAAAGGTCGTAGGGACTGTTTGACGGGTTCGTTCAGGTTTACATTTAAAGAGTGCTCGGCAAGTTCCCTAGGTACTCCAGTCATGTCAGATGGCTGCCATGCGAAGATATCTTGATTTGCTTGGAGGAACTTGACGAGCGCGCTTTCCTATGCGCTACCTAGGCCTATGCCTATCTGGGTCACCTTGGAGGGGTCATCGTCCTTCAATGGCGTCTTCTTCGTCTCTTCTGATGCCTTGAACTCCGAATTTGGCTTTGTCACCTCCTTCTTGAAGGAAATGTGCCCTAAGAAGCAATAATAAAGTTGTTATTATATATTCCTTATATATGATAGATATTTATTTTACATGCTAGAATTGTATTGACCGGAAACATCAATACATGTGTTTTTAATAAACAAAAAGGGTTCCTATTTATGCCTCTCTTATAGACTAGCTTGTTGATTAACAAGATGATCAAGGTTTCTTGATCATGGACATTGGATGTTGTTAATAACAAGGTCACACCATTGGTGGAATGATGTGATGAACATTCATCCGAAGTATAGCATTACGATCAAGTCATTATGTTTATATTGCTATAACATCATACGAAGTAATCTTTATCCTTAGACCATGAGATCATGTTAATTGCTAACACTGGAAGAGTATCTTGATAACATCAAATGTCACACCGTAACAGGGTGACTATAAAGATGGGTTCAGTACTACGAAGGTGTTATGTTGAGGCTCATGGATCAAGAGTGGAATTTGTCAATCCAGATGACGGATAGATATACTCTGGGCCCTCTCGGTGATATCACATTAAGATAGCTTGCAAGCAAGTGATGTGATCACTAGAATGTTATATCACGGGAACAAGAAAAGAGTGCATGTCGGTAACGAGATCAAACTAGGTATGGAGATACTGATGATCGAATCTCGGACATGTAATATATCGAGAGACAAAGGGATTTAGTTACAAGCGTTAAAGGTTCTCACGATCACAGAAGTCATCATTGAATGTGTATGAGTCAGTACGGATCTCCAGGTCCCGCTGCTGATTATTGATCGGAGAAGGGTCTCGATCATGTCTGCATTATTCACGAACCGTAGGGTGGCACACTTAAGAGTTACCGGACACCATTTTAGAGCACATATGTTTCAGACGAAAGAATTGCAAAGCGCGGGAATTGTTTCAATAGAAACAGGAAATTGTTTCGGGTGAAATTGCAGAAAGTGGTTCTGCATGTGATATTGAAATATTGCAAGGGGATATATGTGAATGTTTGTTAATTAAAGTAATTAACAAAATTCTGAATAAATTTAATAAAAAGAGTTTTATTAAATGAGAGAGCATTAAATTTGGAGAAATTTAATGCATTTAAAGTGGAGACTTTAAAAGGGAATGTGAAGAGGCATTTTAATGTGGAGGGGTTACCACCACATGAATGGGGGATGTAAGGGGTCACCCCCCATGCGCCGACCATGGAGAGAGGGGGCACCCCCCTCCTCCTATAAAAGGCCACCCATTCCCTCCTTCATCCTCACACCTCCTTGTGAGGGATCTCTCTCCCCCTCTAGAATTATTCCCCCATGGTCTGGGATTAGCGAGATACATGTTCCCGGTGTCATTTTGTCTGGAAGGAGTTGCTGCTTCCGCTGGATCGCTAGAGCGAGGAGGTGGAGGTTGTCCGGTGGCTTGAACGTGTGTGCGAGTGCGGATGCGCTGCTGAGTTGCGGCGCTCGGACTTCCTCACGATCTTGAGATCGGCAAGTGTACGACTACATCAACCACGAGTTCCTACTCGTTAACAAAACTCGTTGTCTTCGAGGGTAAGTTCTCGTTGGATGTATGTCCACCCGTTGCTTTGTACCTAGTATATAGATCTTGGCGTGTAGTTCACACCGTAGGAATTTTTTTGTTTTCTATGCTGTGGACCCAACAGTGGTATCAGAGCCTGATCTATGCGTAGGTGCTTTGCACGGGTAGTACACATATGTTTATATGTGGGCGATGATGATCATGTTATTGCATCTTCTATGTATTTTGGATATTGGTGGCATAGTGGGATGAAGCGGCCCAGACCAACCTTACATGTCATCGTACATGAGACCGGTTCCACGACTGACATGCAACTTGTTTTGCATAAGTGGCTGGCGGGTGTCTGTCTCTCCTACTATAGTCAATATCTGATTTACAACGAGTTGCTAATAACTTAGTTATCCTCGTTGTGGTTCATGTTCGTAGGTGAGAACGGTTCTATCTCCGAAAGCCCTAAGCCACGTAAAACTTGCAATTGATAAATTAGAGGTGTCTAGTTTAGATCGTTGCTGGGCTAGTGTATTGATATGGTATTGTTGTAAGTAGATGTATGATACATACTCTTACAACACACTCAACATGTAAGTTCCATATACCTTGGCCTTACACACAAAGGAATGATAGAGATCATACCACGATGCAAGTGATAGAGATCAAATGCATGGACCATATCATCTCACTTTACACATTAGATGTTAGCATCTTATACTGCTAGTTTGGCACTTTTGGTAGCATTATAAGATGATCCCTCATTTAGATATCAAGATAAAAATGTGTTCTTCCTTAAGTATGCACCGTTCTGTGGATCGTGTTTCGAGACATCATGTGATGATCGGGTGTACTCGAATCTACGCTTTCATAGGAACGGGTGTAAGACAGTTTTACACACGCGAATACTAAGGTTCTTACTTGGCGAGCCTAGCATGTACAGACATGGCCTCGGAACACGGACCGAAAGGTTAAGCATGAGTCATATAGTTGATATGATGCCCATATAGATTCTCGCCTTTGAAGCTACATCAACTCACGTGATGATCGGACTTGGTGTAGTGGATTTGGTTCATGTAATCACCAAAAAGACACGAGGGATGCGTTTTTGAGTGGGGGTTCATTAGTAATTTGGATTAGTTGAACTCAATCTATCATAAACTTAGTCTAAATAAACTTTACAAATTCAATTGTAGATGGCACCACCTGCTTTTAATTTCAATGTGTTCATGGAGAAAGAGAAACTTGCTGCGAATGGTAGCAACTTCACCAACTGGGCTATGAATTTGAGGATTCTCCTCACTGCTTCAGAAAAGCAATATGTGCTAGATGCGCCACTAGGCCCCCCACCAGCTCCTGATGCCCCTGACGAGGAAAAGAATGTCTATTTGACTCGTCAGGAGGACCACAACTTAGTTCATTGCGGCATACTGTATGGGCTAGAGCCAGAACTTCGAAAGCGTTTCGAAAATGGCAATGCCTTTGATACCATGGGAGAACTGAAAATGATTTTCGATACCCATGCTGCCATAGAGAGTTATAATTCTACAAAAAAGTTCTTTAGCTGCATGATGGGGGAAAACAGCTCCGTTAGTGAGCACATACTCAAAATGTCTGGGTACGCCGATAAGCTTGTGTCCTTGGGAATAACAATTCCCATTGACTTAGGCATACATCGTGTTCTCCAATCTCTGCCACCTAGCTACAAGAGCTTCGTGATGAACTGTAATATGCAGGGCATGAAGAAGTCCCTTCCCGAGCTTTTGTCAATGCTTAAGACTGCAGAAGTGGAGATTAGGAAAGAACATCAAGTGTTGATGATCAATAGGACCACCGGTTTCAAAAAAGACAAGAAAGGCAAGCACAAGGGAAAGAAGGGTGGCAAGTCTGTTGCCACGCCTGAAAAGAAACCCCGAGCTGGCCCTAAGTCCGACACCGAGTGCTACTATTGTAAGGGGACTGGCCATTGGAAGTGCAACTACCCCAAGTATTTGGCGGACAAGAAGTGCGGCAAGGCAAACAAAGGTATATGTGATATACATGTTATTGATGTGTACTTGACTAGTACTCGCAGTAGCACCTGGGTATTTGATACGGGATCGGTTGCTAATATATGTAACTCGGTTCAGGGGCTATGGAACAAGCGACAACTAGCAAGTGATGAGGTCAGAATGCGGGTCGGCAATGGATCAAAAGTTGATGTGATCGCCGTCAGGACGCTACCTCTCCATTTGCCATCGGGATTAGTTATAAACCTAAATAATTGTTATTTAGTGCCTGCACTGAGCATGAACATTGTATCTGGATCGTGTTTGATGCAAAGTGGTCATTCCTTTAAATCTGAAAACAATGGTTGTTTGATTTATAAGAATGATATCTTTTATGGTCATGCACCTATGTTGAATGGTTTATTTCTGTTGGATCTCGATAGTAATATTACACATATTGATAATGTTAATGCTAAAAAGATTAAACTTGATGATGATATGTCTACATATATGTGGCACTGTCGTCTAGGTCATATTGGCGTTAAACGCATGAAGAAACTCCATTCTGATGGACTTTTGGAATCACTTGATTTTGAATCAATTGATACATGTGAGCCATGCCTTATGGGCAAGATGACTAGAACGCCGTTTTCCGGTTCAATGGAACGGGCGACAGATCTATTGGATATCATACATACTGATGTGTGTGGACCAATGAGTGTGTCGGCGCGAGGTGGATATCGTTATTTTGTTACTTTCTCAGATGATTTGAGTAGATATGGGTATATCTATTTGTTGAAACACAAGTCTCAAACTTTTGAAAAGTTCAAGGAATTTCAGAATGAAGTGGAAAATCATCGTAATAGATAGATCAAATTTCTATGGTCTGACCGTGGAGGAGAGTATCTAAGTTACGAGTTTAGCACACACATGAAAGAGTGTGGAATAGTTTCACAACTCACGCCTGCCAGAACACCACAACATAATGGTGTGTTAGAACGCCGTAATCGTACCTTATTGGATATGATTCGATCTATGATGTCTCTTACTGACTTGCCACTGTCATTTTGGGGTTATGCACTGGAAACAGCTGCATTCACTTTAAATCGGGCACCATCTAAATCCGTTGAAACGACACCGTATGAATTATGGTTTGGAAACAAACCTAAGGTGTCATTTCTTAAAGTTTGGGGATGCGATGTTTATGTGAAGAAAATTCAACCGGATAAACTCGAACCCAAAGCGGAAAAATGCGTCTTCATAGGATACCCTAAGGAAACAATTGGGTATACCTTCTATCACAGATCCGAGGGCAAGGTTTTTGTTGCCAAGAATGGATCCTTGAGAAGGAGTTTCTCGCGAAAGGTGTGAGTAGTCGGAAGGTAGATCTCGAAGAGGTTATTGAACCTTCTCTTCATGGAATGGCGAGTGGCGCAGCAATGGAAGTTGTTTTGGAGTTGACTTCACCTGATGAAGAGAGAGCTAATGATAATGATCATGAAACTCCGAAAGAGGAAACTACCGAACCTCGCAGGTCAAGCAGGACACATCCAGCTCCTTAACTATACGGCAATCCTGTTGCGAATTTCATGGTTGATGAAATGGATGACCCTGCGACGTATGAAGAAGCGATGATGAGCTCGGATTCCAAAAAATGGCTAGAATCCATGAAATCTGAGATGGAATCCATGTACGAGAAGCAAGTTTGGAACTTGGTGGACATACCTCACGACCGAACGGCCGTTGAGAATAAATGGATTTTCAAAAGAAAAACTGATGCTGATGGTAATGTGACCATCTATAAGGCTCGACTTGTCGCAAAGGGGTTTCGACAAATTCAAGGAGTTGACTACGATGAGACATTCTCTCCCGTTGTGATGCTTAAGTTGGTTAGGATTCTGTTAGCAATTGCTGCATATTTCGATTATGAAATATGGCAGATGGATGTCAAAACCACGTTCCTCAATGGTAATATTGAAGAAGAGTTGTATATGATACAACCTAAAGGTTTTGTTGATCCTAAGGATGCTAATAAGGTATGCAAACTTCAGCGATCCATCTATGGACTGAAGCAAGCATCCCGGAGTTGGAATCTCCGCTTTGATGAGGTGATCAAAGAGTTTGGATTTGTCCAAACTTATGGAGAGGTTTGTATTTACAAGAAAGTGAGTGGGAGCAATGTGGAATTTCTGATATTATATGTGGATGACATATTATTGATTGTAAATGATATAGATCTTCTAAACAGTGTTAAATGTTATCTAAACATCAAATTTTCGATGAAAGACCTTGGTGAAGCATCATATATATTAGGCATTAAAATCTATGGAGATAGATCAAGGCGCCTAATTAGGCTATCGCAGAGTACATACCTTGATAATATATTAAAGAAGTTTAATATGGACGAAAGTAAGAAGGGGTTCTTACCTGTGTTGCAAGGCAAGACATTGAGTAAGACAAAAAGTCCGGCTATGGCGGAAGAAAGAGAGATGATGGATAAGATCCCCTATGCCTCGGCCATAGGCTCTATTATGTATGCCATGCTATGTACAAGACCGGATGTGGCACATGCTATTAGTTTGACTAGTAGGTACCAATCTAATCCAGGTTCGGAACACTGGATAGCGGTAAAGAACATCCTCAAGTACTTGAGAAGAACTAAGGATATGTTTCTTATATACGGAGGTGAAGAAGAGCTAGTCGCTAAGTGTTATGTCGATGCTAGCTTTGACACCGATCCGGATGACTCTAAGTCTCAATCCGGATACGTATTTCTCTTGAACGGAGCAACATTTAGTTGGAGGAGTTCCAAACAACCTGTGGTGGCTGGATCAACGATGGAGGCGGAATATGTTGCTGCTTCGGAAGCGGCGCAGGAGGCGGTTTGGATGAAAGAGTTCATTACCGAACTAGGTGTGGTTCCCAGTGCGTTGGACCCAATGGTGATCTATTGTGACAATAATGGAGCCATAGCCAACACAAAGGAACCGAGGTCTCACAAGAATTCCAAGCATATTAAGCGCCGGTTTCACTCCATCCACGAGCATGTCAAGGATGGAGATATAAAGATTTGTAAAATACACACGGACCTAAATGTAGCAGATCCGTTGACTAAAGTTCTCCCTAGGGCAAAACATGATCAACACCAGAACTCCATGGGTGTTAGATTTATCACTATGTGAACTAGATTATTTTCTCTAGTGCAAGTGGGAGAGTGAAGGAAATATGCCTTGAGAGGCAATAATAAAGTTGTTATTATATATTCCTTATATATGATAGATGTTTATTTTACATGCTAGAATTGTATTGATCGGAAACATCAATACATGTGTGTTTAATAAACAAAAATGGTTCCTAGTTATGCCTCTCTTATAGACTAGCTTGTTGATTAACAAGATGATCAAGGTTTCCTGATCATGGACATTGGATGTTGTTAATAACAAGGTCACACCATTGGTGGAATGATGTGATGAACATTCATCCGAAGTATAGCATTACGATCAAGTCATTATGTTTATATTGCTATAACATCATACGAAGTAATCTTTATCCTTAGACCATGAGATCATGTTAATTGCTAACACCGGAAGAGTATCTAGATAACATCAAACGTCACACCGTAACAGGGTGACTATAAAGATGGGTTCAGTACTACGAAGGTGTTATGTTGAGGCTCATGGATCAAGAGTGGAATTTGTCAATCCAGATGACGGATAGATATACTCTGGGCCCTCTCGGTGATATCACATTAAGATAGCTTGCAAGCAAGTGATGTGATCACTAGAATGTTATATCACGGGAACGAGAAAAGAGTGCATGTCGGTAACGAGATCAAACTAGGTATGGAGATACCGAAGATGGAACCTCAGACATGTAATATATCGAGAGACAAAGGGATTTAGTTACAAGAATTAAAGGTTCTCACGATCACAGAAGTCATCGTTGAATGTGTAGGAGTCAGTACGGATCTCCAGGTCCCGCTACTGATTATTGATCGGAGAAGGGTCTCGATCATGTCTGCATTATTCGCGAACCGTAGGGTGGCACACTTAAGAGTTACTGGACACCATTTTGGAGCACATATGTTTCAGACGAAAGAATTGCAAAGCGCGGGAATTGTTTCAATAGAAACAGGAAATTGTTTCGGGTGAAATTGCAGAAAGTGGTTCTGCATGTGATATTGAAATATTGCAAGGGGATATATGTGAATGTTTGTTAATTAAAGTAATTAACAAAATTCTGAATAAATTTAATAAAAAGAGTTTTATTAAATGAGAGAGCATTAAATTTGGAGAAATTTAATGCATTTAAAGTGGAGACCTTAAAAGGGAATGTGAAGAGGCATTTTAATGTGGAGGGGTTACCACCACATGAATGGGGGAGGTGAGGGGTCACCCCCCATGCACCGGCCATGGAGAGAGGGGGCACCCCCTCCTCCTATAAAAGGCCACCCATTCCCTCCTTCATCCTCACACCTCCTTGTGAAGGATCTCTCTCCACCTCTAGAATTATTCCCCCATGGTCTCGGATTAGCGAGATACATGTTCCCAGTGGCATTTCGTCTGGAAGGAGTTGCTGCTTCCGCTGGATCGCTGGAGCGAGGAGGTGGAGGTTGTCCGGTGGCTTGAACGTGTGTGCGAGTGCGGATGCGCTGCTGAGTTGCGGCGCTCGGACTTCCTCACGATCTTGAGATCGGCAAGTGTACGACTACATCAACCACGAGTTCCTACTCGTTAACAAAACTCGTTGTCTTTGAGGGTAAGTTCTCGTTGGATGTATGTCCACCCGTTGCTTTGTACCTAGTAGATAGATCTTGGCGTGTAGTTCACACCATAGGAATATTTTTGTTTTCTATGCTGCGGACCCAACACTTCTTCGTTGCGGGCATCTCGGACGGATCTATGCTCTTCTTGATCTCCTGGTACTCCTGGGCGTGCAGCACGGCTTCAGCAAAGGCGGCATTTCCATCCTCGCACTCTCGCGCTTTCTTCGGGTCTCCCCTGATGGTGATCACGCCGTTGGGACCTGGAATTTTCATCATATTGTAAATGTAACACGGACGAGCCATAAAAGCCCAGTAAGCCGGACGTCCGAATATAGCGTGGTACGCGCTCTTGAACGGGACCACTTCGAAGGAAAGTCCCTCCATCCGATAATTCTTAGGAGTTCCAAAGGTGACATCCAAAGTAATCTCTCCTAGGGAATTAGCTTGTCTTCCTGGGACAACTCCGTGAAAGATCACAGAGCTATGGTTCAGCTGGGTTTCGGAGATCTTCATCTGGCGTAGAGTTTCGACATAGAGAATATTGATGCTGCTACCACCGTCCATGAGGGTCTTGAAGAAACCATAACCGTCAATAAGTGGGTTCACGATTAAGGCGTATTTTCCTCGCATGTGCAACTTAGGCGGATGATCAGCGCGGTCAAATGTGATTGCCACTTCCGACCAGTCCAAGTATTGGGGGACAGCCAGAACTGTTGCGTTGAGCTCGTGTAGAACTTCTTTCTTGACCTTTGCTGGTTGAGATCCAAGGAAAGTGACGTAAGTGTCCTTCTTGGTGGGAAAAGTTTTCTTCCCTTCCGGCTTGGGATTTGAAGCATCAGCTTCCTCCATGTCGGAATCTTCCTTGGTCTCTTGGTCTTTTTCGGGATTTTTCTTTCCCTTCTTCCGCTCAGCTTTGTAGCCCGCGGTGTCATGTCTTTTGATGTCGTCATTGAAACGACACTCAGCATTGGTGTGGGACGAGCCCCCATTGGCGTCTAGGTGATGCACACATGGGTTATTGGCAATGTCGGCCCAAGAGTAGGTTTTGCCTGGTTGCTAGTCTCCTCTACCTTGGACCCTTGATGTCCCACGGCCACGCCCGCGACCTCCGCCGCGTCCTCCTCGTCCTCCAGACCCGAAAGTAGCAGTAACCACTGCTGTTTCCGCGTTGGGTTTCTCTTCCGAGGTATTTTTGCACTTCTGAGCTTGTTGCTTTGGTTGTTTTGCCGACTGGGGCACAACTAGGGCATTGAGCTATCCCTCTGCATCGTCGTCAGCATCCGCATACTTGCTCACTGTTTCTATCATCTCTCCCAAGTCAGTGACCTTATCACACTTCAAGCGGTGACGTAGTAGACCAATTGGGAGTCCTGCGATGAAAGCTTCAATCGCGGTTTGATCGTTTCCTCCTTCACAGGAGTTCTTGGTGTCGATCCATCGTCCGAGGTAATCCCGGCAAGTTTCTCCGGCTTTCTGGGTGCAACGCTGTATGTCTCCGACCGTACATGGCCTCCGATATGTGCCTTCGAAATTCCGAAAGAACGCACTTTATATATCATACTAGTTATGGATGGTGTTCTCCGGAAGTTCATTGAGCCATGATCGTGCCGTCTTCCGCAACATAAGTGGGAGATATCGGGTTGTGACCAGGCTGTTTCCGCCTTTGGCGATGCAGCAAGCTTGGAAAAAAATCTTGTAGCCAGGTATCTGGCCGAGCAATGCCGTCGTAGGCTTGGATATGTCTTGAGATGGCAAATCCTTCTGGGAATCTTGTAGCTCTGATGCATGGTCCGAAGCATTTTGGGCCCACGTAGATATCATCGTTTTCGTAGCGCCGTGCCTCTATGTTGGAGTTAATCCTGTGCCTTGCGTCATTCGAGGATAGAGATCGTCCCGAATGTCGGTTGTGGATGCGGTGCCTTGGAGCCAGACTTCGGCTTCTTACACCACCTCCTCCGCCATGTCGTTCTCCTTGTCCCCCTTGGGAGACGTTGTGATGACTGCTTGGTGGAGAGGGTGGAGCAGCTGAATTGTTTTCGGCTGATCGCCGGCCTCCGTCCAGAGCGTCATTATTCTGGTTCCGGGGAGGGTCTTCACTACGACGAGCCCCCTGCCGGCTTGTACTAGCATGGTTTCCGTCGTTCCTTCGTCCGTCATTCCCACCACGGTGAGGTTCAGCCCGACGGCTTGCATGTCTAGGAGGTGGCATTTTTTGACGATCCTCCTCCCGACGTTTCTCTTTATTTTCTCCCCTTCGATCATTAGACTTTCGTCGGCGAGGGTTTCTCGGATTGAGTGCAGCAATGGCCTCTTTTTCGGCTGCTGGGGCGACGTTGCTCCAGTCACGTGCAGTTCTGTGATGCTGCCCTGACGATCCAGTTCTTGAATAATTGTCTTCCCTGCGTTCAGGGCGATGATACTGCTCCGGGATGTGATGGGGTCTTACGTCAGCCCATGCCGGATCTGTGTGACACTGGTAGGAATCCGAGACCAGTTTTTGACTTCCGGACAGGGTGACCTTTTGCTACTCCAGTCCCTTGAGTAGTTTGATACCCAAATGAATCTCCTCTGGTCCTGGATTAGCCGATAAAATTTCTCGGGCCGCCACGGTATTCTGTACTAGGGTTGGATATAGCCAATCTCCTTTGCTATCTTTCCGCGGCTTCCCCATCTCATCTCTGAAAAGGACGGCACGGACATATGGGAATTGGTCATCATTGGTGTGACGCTTCCGTGTCTTCTGAAGCAACCGGGACATGTAATCCTTAGTTGCCATGCGTTTCTTCTCCTCCTCAATGTTTTTGGCTTCATCCAGGAGTTGTTGACGATGCACTTCTAGGGCTTGGGCCCCTTCGTCCAGCTCTTCAGTAGTAAGTTCTGCGGCTGTAGGGATAGGTGTGGTTAATGCAGCATGGATGAGCTTACCCGCACCTTCGGTGATCACATGGTCCATCCACCGATTCTTCTTTTTTGGCTCGTCTGGGATAAGTGCTCCATCCAAGTCTTCTTCGTATTCCTCGGCAATCACCTCTTCTGCCAGAGGGTCTTTTTCCTGGGTCTTGTTCTTCTTGTTCTTCTTCTTTGCCTTCTTGGCAGCGTCGGTAGCAAATACGGCTTTGGGTCCGTTTCCCGGAGTCAAGCTCTGATCGGTACTTTCGGATATCTGGACTTCGGGATTATCTCCGACGTCCATGTCATCCTGCGCTTGGGGAGAGTGTTCCCCGGATCCTTTGTAACTACCTCGGTGAATTACGCTCTTAGTTACATGCCTGGATGAGCGAAAGTGGTTAAAATAGTATGGTGGGGCCCGGGGCCACTCACGGTAGACCTTTTGACCGTCCTAACCACTTTCAGAACATCAGGACAAGAACGAGCGGCGTAATCGGCAGGCGAATGGATCAACTACATACACAAGTGATTATGTATGCAAGCCACATACAACAGTTCTCAGAGCCATTCCATCTAAAAAAATAGAAACATTACAACGCCATACGGCAAGATTCAAATATCCTAGATAGAGATAATATTTTAGGATAGCTCCTCATACATCAAACATCAGAGTATCAGGCGGAAGCGGAAAACAAGATCCGAGTACGGATAAGAAGCAAATCGGCATAAGATGCCACATAAATAAACACATCCCGCCCACAGATCTCACGGATCCCCGTTCCCGGAATCTCTACACCGAGTGATCGTTGCCAACATCATCCGTCTCCTCCACCCAGTATCCATCTTGCGAGTACACCTATTCATCTGAATCAAACAATTTATCGTGTGAGACCCTAGGGGTACTCATTAAGTCTTTATGCCTCTAAAGGGGACGCAACCTGGGGTGACGCAATTGCAGCAAAAGATAATAGCTAACAAGTCTATAGATACTCGCTAACCATCCGCCTAACCAATGATAGACGGATATCCGTAAATTAAGGACAACAATTATAACAGTATAATTAACAGATCCATCCTCCTCCTCGCTTACCAACGAGGAAGCGGACGAACAACCCCCATCCGTTGGTAGTTTTATTAACCATTCCATGAGTATTGCACTATTTACTAGTCAGGTACTTAGTCAACTTAAAAGCGGTACTTTAGTTAGACTTGACTATGATTGAGAAACTGTGCTCCAAGTCGTCCATAACCGCGGACACGGCTTTCAGAAAGATTTACCCTGCAGGGGTGCACAAATAGCAACACACACTCGATCAACCTCGGAAAAACCAACTCAAATCCCAACGAGGCATTCACGACAAAGCGATCACAGGATTCAGGAATATTTCAGGGGCCACCCCATTAAGCTACCCGCAACGAAGCTAGCTAACTCCGAGATGGACTCAAGGTTTGTGTGGACGGCGGTAAACGACTGTGAACCGAAAATGTGACTGGGCTTGTCGATACAGCGAAAACGTGTCACGATCCAAAACAGTACAGATGCTCCACACACAATCGTAAATAAACAGTAAACATGGCATAAGTACAGGATAGTAATAAAACCCCAAACTAATTGTGGCCCTAAGAAATAGAAATGAATCAAGCTCTGGCTCAGGGGGGTCCATAAGGCCTCCCGGATGTGGATAGTGCGAATAGTCAAGGAACAGGAATCAAGTACTCGGGGTCCTACGGGACACAAGTGAGCATGAAAAGCCAAATAGCGGATATTGCTCACCGGTGCCTCTTTCATTAGTTATCCCATTACTACTCAGGTTAAGTTGTTTAGGTACCTCGTTATCCATCAGACACTCACATACCCTACACATGCTTTTCTACGACTCGCATGGCTCAAACAACTCCTGTAGTAAGGGCTCATGGGATGGAGGAACAAGCTTCGGTGGGGTTTAAAAGTAAAGGCTATGCAGTACTTGGGATTCAATTTAATGCAACCGCGACTCAATGATGCAAGAATAAGATAGAGGCAATAGGTACTATATGTATGCAAGCATGTGGTAGTGCTTGCCTGGCAGCTCAGTTGAAGCGAGAGATGGATCTGGGTAGAACTCCTGTGATTCCTGATAATTCTCCTGCTGGGCGTCTATTCGAAGAAGAACCAAACAAACAAGGCCAACATAAATAAAGTGCACAAGCATATGAATTTAAATGCGACAAACAAACAAGCATGCCATGATGAATCATGCACCATTTACATGGCATGAAAGTAGCATGGCATGGTGAGGTGTGGGGTACAAGAATAAAGCATTTTATTATCTCTTTAGTCAAGTTTTATTGCCATAAACAGTTCTGATTTTCAATGATGACATGATGCATGCTTCAATTCAGAACAGGGAATGCATAGATGGAACGGGCTCGTCTCGCTGATCGATTTAGACATATTATTTGTCGAATTTGGAGTTGTAGAATTAAAGTTATTAATTTATTAAGAAAAGGGCATTTTATTGTAATTTAATCATCTTGAAAATTTAAAGTGCTCAAACATTATTTTTAATAGCATATTTGAATTCCTCACATTTTTCTGATTCAAGAACATATATCATTTGTATTATTTGGATTTATAATTTAGAAGTTATTTTGAAACAGATTTGAATTTGTATTTAAACATTTTCTGAAAAAGTTTAATCAAAACAGATAAAAGGAAAACTTTTGTTACCCAGCCCTACTCCAGCCCCAGTCACAGACATGTGGGGCCGCGTGGAGCTGGTGAAAACTGCGCGCAGAAGCTTTTTACACCGCGAGCTGAGCTAGCCCAAGACGCTGACGGTGGGGCACGCCGTTCCACGGCCCACACGACAGAGGCTGAGCCCACGGGGGCTAACAGATGGGTACGGCTGGAGCGCGGGTTGAGGTATGCAAAATGCGGGTGCCTTGTAACTACCTCGGTGAATTACGGTCTTAGTTACATGCCTGGATGAACGAAAATGGTTAAAATAGTACGGTGGGGCCCAGGGCCACTCACGGTAGACCTTTCGGCCGTCCTAACCACTTTCAGACATCGGGACAAGAACGAGCGGCGTAATCGGCAGGTGAAGGGATCAACTACATACACAAATGAGTATGTATGCAAGCCACATACAACAGTCCTCAGAGCCATTCCATCTAAAAGAAATAGAAATATTGCAACGCCATACGACAAGATTCAAATATCCTAGATAGAGATAATAATTTAGGATAACTCCTCATACAACAAACATCAGAGTATCAGGCGGAAGCGGAAAACAAGATCCGAGTACAGATAAGAAGAAAATCGGCATAAGATGCCCCATAAATAAACACATCTCGCCCACAGATCTCACGGATCCCTGTTCCCGGAATCTCTACACCGAATGATCGTTGCCAACATCATCTGTCTCTTCCACCCAGTATCCATCTTGCGGGTACACCTGTTCATCTGAATCAATCAATTTATCGTGTGAGACCCTAGGGGTACTCAGCAAGTCTTTATGCCACTAAAGGGGACACAACCTGGGGTGACGCAATTGCAGCAAAAGATAATATCTAGCAATTCTATAGATACTCGCTAACCATCCGCCTAACCAATGATAGACGGATGTCCGTGAATTAAGAACAACAGTTATAACAGTATAATTAACAGATCCATCTTCCTCCTCACTTACCAACGAAGAAGCGGACGAACAACCCCCATCATCCGTTGGCAGTTTTATTAACCATTTCATGAGTATTGCACTATTTACTAGTCAAGTACTTAGTCAATTTAAAAGCGGTACTTTAGTTATACTTGTCTATGATCGAGAAACTGTGCTCCAAGTCGTCCATAACCGCGGACACGGCTTTCAGAAAGATTTACCCTGCAGGGGTGCACGAATAGCAACACACACTCGATCAACCCCGGAAAAACCAAATCAAAACCCAACGAGGCATTCACGACAAAGCAATCACAGGATTCAGAAATATTTCAGGGGGCCACCCCAATAAGCTACCCGCAACGAAGTTGGCCGGCTCCGACACGGACCCAGGGTTTGTGACGACGGCTGTAAACGACTGGGAACCCGAAAATGTGACTGGGCTTGTCGATACCGCAAAAACGTGGCGCGATCCAAAACAATATAGGTGCTCCTCGCACAATCTTAAATAAAGTAGTATCATGGCATAAGTACATGATAGTGATAAAGCCCCAAACTAATTGTGGCCCCAAGAAATAAGAATGAATCAAGCTCTGGCTCAGGGGGGTCCATAAGGCCTCCTGGATGTGGAATAGTGCGAATAAACAAGGAACGGGAATCAAGTACTCCGGGTCCTACGGGACACAAGTGAGCAGGAAAAACCAAATAGCAGATATTGCTCAGCGGTGCCTCTTTCATTAGTTATCCCATTACTACTCAGGTTATGTTGTTTAGGTACCTCGTTATTCATCAGACACTCACATACCCTACACATGCTTTTCTACGACTCGCATGGCTCAAACAACTCCTGTAGTAATGGCTCATGGGATGGAGGAACAAGCTTCGGTGGGGTTTAAAAGTAAAGGCTATACAGTACTTGGGATTCAATTTAATGCAACCGCGACTCAATGATGCAAGAATAAGATAGAGGCAATAGGTACTGTATGTATGCAAGCATGTGGTAGTGCTTGCCTGGCAGCTAAGTTGAAGCGAGAGATGGATCTGGGTAGTACTCCTGTGATTCCTGGTAATTCTCCTGCTGGGCGTCTATTCGAAGAAGAACCAAACAAACAAGGGCCAACATAAATAAAGTGCACAAGCATAAGAATTAAAATGCAACAAGCAAACAAGCATGCCATGATGAATGATGCACAATTTATATGGCATTAAAGTAGCATGGTAAGGGTGAGGTGTGGTGCAAGAATTAAAGCATTTCATTATTTATTTAGTCTAATTTTTATTGTCATAAACAGTTCAGATTTTTAATAATAACATGATGCATGCTTCAAATCAGAACAAGGACTGCATAGATAGAACGGGCTCGTCGCGCTGATCGATTTCGACATATTATTTGTCAAATTTGGAGTTGTAGAATTAAAGTTATTAATTAATTAAGGAAAAGGGCATTTTATTGTAATTTTAATCATCTCGAAAATTTAAAGTGGTCAAACATTATTTTGAATGGCATATTTGAATTCCTCACATTTTTCTGATTCCAAAACATATATCATTTGTATTATTTGGATTTGTATTTTAAAAATTATTTAAATCTGACCTGAATTTGAATTTAAATCAATTTTGAAAAGGTTTGAATAAAACAGACAACAGAAAACCATTTTGTACTCAGACAGATCCAGCCATAGTCACTGACAGGTGGGCCAGCTACTGGCGGGGCACACGCGCGTGGAAAACTCTTTTCTACCGCGGCGTAGCCAGCCACTGAGGCTGACAGGCGGGGCCAGCGGCTAGAGGCCCACGTGACAGCGGTTGGACCTGCAGGGGCTGACAAGTGGGACCGAGCTAGAGCGCGGGTTAAGATAATAAGAGGCTGGGGGGTTTTCTGGAAGAAGGCCACGGCGGCTGACAGGTGGGGTAGGATGGACTGCGGGTTGAGCGAGCGTTAAAAAGAGGGGGCTAAATGTAAATCGACCACGGCCCGTACTGTTCTTCTTTCTCCTCGGTCTGACGGGAAATCAGCACGCGGCGCAGTGCGGCGAGACGAGGACTCGATCCCGCGACGCGGGGCGCGCGCAGAGAGGCGGTACCAGTGCGGTACGGCGGGGTAGTTGTCAGGAAGGTAGGCGCGGCCTAGTTATGGTGTGACGCGGTGCGGAGAGCGTGCAGGCAACGGCGAGCGGCGGCGCACTGAGGGCGTTCGGCGCAACGCCTAGCGCGGCCAGGGCTTTACGGCGGAGCGGATGTTGTCTAGGAGGTGGAGGGGCTTACCGCGGGGAGGTTGCCGGTGTCAGATCGGGGCGAGGCGCGGTGGATCGTCGACGAGGCTGGCGAGCTGGGAATCTAGGGTTTCCGCAGGGCGTCGACGTACTGGCGGTGCTGGCGCTCCTTGTCCTCGTCGGCGCGTGTAGGGCGATGTAGAAGAGCGTCCACGATCTCCCGGACCACCCCCACGTCACGCACGTCGGCCGGAGCGAGAGGTAGACGTCGACGCTGGCGGTGCTAGCGAGAGGACGGCGTCGTCGTTGGAGAGGAAGAAGAGGGAAGGCGAGGCACGGGGCGGATCTGGGCGATTGCCAGGAGGCGTGGGGGATGAGGACAACGCGAGGAAGAGAGAGGAGAGGCTGGGAGATGCCGTGGGGCGACGGGGTAGTTAAAGGTGGCTTGGGTGCCACCTTTTTCCATGCTTCTCACGTGCTTGCTCGGGCTGGGGAAGGTAGGCATGGAGAGGCTGCAGGTGGGCCAGGTGGGGACGGTGAGGAGTAGCATCTGGGCCAGCCTGGCAGGTAGAGAGAAGGAGAGCGGAGGGGAGGCTCGGTGGTAGCTTAGGCTAGGTTTAGATGGGGTAGCCTCGGGTTAGGGTTTTGTTAGGGTTAGGGTAGGGGTGGCTAGGGTGTGGGCCAGGGAGAGAGAGGGCTAGGTGGGACCAGCATGTTAGAGAGAGAGGGAGTGTAAGAAAGAGAGGTGGGAGGAGGTTTAGGGTTTAGTGTAGAATTAGGGTTAGAGGAAAAAAAATAGAGAGAGGAAGTTTAAGTTAGATTTTTATTAGGTGGTTTAGGTTTTAAAATGTGTGTATGAGATCAACCAAGAGGTAGAGTGAGGCTTGATTAAGTTAAGATGAGGTGAAGGAGAATCCAAGAAAAGAGAAAGAAAAGGGTTATGGGAAGAGGCCTCATTTGGATCATGCATGGAGAAGATAAATAAAAGAAAATGATGTGGATGAGAATATGGGGATGGTGGAAGGGATGGAGATGATCCACAAAGAAAAGATCCAATAAAACAAAGGAAAAACCAATGAGATAAAAGGTGGTGATAAAGGTTGCATGGCCCATGCAAAATAATAAATGCCATGATTTATTTTGTGAAAAACACAATAATGATATGGCATTATTCTTATGCATTCACAAGAATTGGAGAAAAAGGCCAAGCAAAGAAATGTTAGACTTAGGTCCACCCCAACCCACATGAGCTAGAATAATTATCAAAAGGAAAAGAAATACAAGCTCATGGATTAATGAGATGGTGGAATTATAAGGTGGTGAAAAGAAAGGTGATGGAGTTGAATAAAAGATATGCCCCCAACTCAACTTGGGCATTTAGACAATATAACAATAACCAAATACAATATCAAGAGGCAAATATAATTAATAATGCATATGAGAGAAGAACCAATGAAAGAGGGTTTTATATGATGCTCAAATGCAAGGTGGCATGATGACATGAGCATGATATAATTATGATGCAATAATTATATATAGGAAGTAGCCAATATATTACTAGACCAAGTAGCATTACAATTGTTAGACAATTGGGATGCTACATGCCTTTTTGTAAAAAGAACAGGGAGGCTGACCGGTGGGGCTCGGTGTACCGCGGGTTGAGGGCGAATTAAAAAGGGGGGCTATTTGTAAAGTGGCCACAGGCCCACTGTTCATCTTCTCCACGTTCTGACGGAACTGACGGCGGAAAATCGTGGCGCGGTGGGGCTCGAACCCGCGACGCAGTGCGTGCGCGCAGGCGGCGGTGACCACTGGGCTAGGCGGGGTTTGCTGGAGGAGAAGGGGGACGCGGCTAGGAGTTAACGCGGCGCACAGCAGGCCGGTGCACATACTCGTGCGTGCACAAAGAGCGCTTGGCTCATGGATCCGCGCGTCCAGGAAGAGCAAGACGAGGAGAGGGTGTTAGGGAGGTGCAGCAGCTCACCGGGGGTGCGACGGTGGCGGTGGAACGGGCTGAGGTACAGGGGATCGGCGACGGAGCTGGCGGACCGGAGTTAGGGTTTCGTTGTCGGCTCGTCGGCGTTTCGCTCGGACTAGGGCTTCTCCTCCACATCTGCAGGTACAGGGGCGATGCTGGGGAACGGCTTGTTCTTCCTCGACGTCCAACACTCCACGCCGCCGGCTAGCACGGTAGGAGAAGGAGGAGGCCGACGGTGAACGGCAACGGAGGAGAGAGGGGTAGCAGCGGTGGTGGGAGGAGAAGGGCGAGGCCCTGGGGATCTAGGGAGGCAGAGGAGGCGTGGGGGAAAAGATAAAGGCGAGGGAGAGAGAGGAGGATGCCGTGGGGGAATCGGGTCGGAAAGGTGGCTCAGCCACCTTTTTGCCTCTCCTTCACGTGCTCGACGTGGGCGACCAGGGCAAGCAAGGGTAGGGTAGGGGCTGCCCTGTGGGCCAGGGAGAGATCGAGGAGGGCAGGCTCGGGTGCGGGGCCAGCATGGCAGCAGGAGAGAGAGAGAGAGGGTGAGCTAGGGTTGGGCTCGGCATGGAGCTAGGCTCGGGCTTTGCTCGGGTTAGATTAGGGGAAGGAGGGGTAGCTCGGCAGGTCAGGGTTAGGTTGAGCAAAAAGAGTAGGGTAGGGGTGGTGGCTCGGGTTAGATTAGAAAGAGAGCGGAGGGTTTAGGGTTTGAGAGAAAAATTAAAGAGAGAGGGTAGGGAGGAGGGCTTATGGAAGGTGAGGTGTAGATTAGGGTTTGAACATGCACAAGGCAAGATCAAGTAAGAAGAAGTGGTGAGATGAAGAGGTAGGGTAGGGGCTAGGGTTTTGGCATGGTTCCACATGATCATGCATGGAGGCATGCACACATGAGGGTTGATGATTTGAGTGCACCTGGCAAGGAGAGGAGATCAAGATGGTGAAGGTGTGATGGTAAAAGCAAGAGAATTGAGCTTACTAGGCATGATCCCAAGAGAACATGATCCACTCCAAAAACAAATAAAAACTAGAGGATCAAAGGTGGTGGTACTCTTGCATGGCCCATGCATAATCATTAAATGCCATGTGTTATTCTTGTGAAAACAATAATAATGCAACATGGCATTATACACATGCATCCCAAAATATGGAGTAGAGCCAAGCTAAAGGAAATAGAACTGGATCCATCCTAACCCACATGAGCTAGATTAAATGCTAAAAGAAAAGTAAAGCTCATGAATAATTGGATGGTGGAATTATAAAGCGGTGTCCAAGAAAGGTGATGGAGTTGGATAAAAGACATGCCCCCAACTCAACTTGGGCATCAAGCATTTATCCAGAACCAAATACAATATATCAAGAGGCAAATACAATTAATAATGCATATGGGATAAGAACCAAAAGAAAAGGGTTTTATATGATGCTCAAATGCAAGGTGGCCTGATGCCATGAGCATGATATAATTATGATGCAACAATTATATGTAGGAAGTAGCATATATATAGACTAGGCTAGTAGCATTGCAATTGTTAGACAATTGGGATGCTACAACTCTCCCCCACTAAACAAGAATCTCGCCCCGAGATTCCTAGGACAAAGAAAACAACACGAGGAGAGGCGGGTGTTCGGAACGAAGGTGACCCTCACGTTCCCAAGTTAATGAACCACGGAATGGTGCGACCCTTACACCTTGCAAAACTTGCTAGACTTGTTGCGAGTCTTGCGTTTGCTTGAGACACAAAGGGTTAAAAGAATTGAAGGATTATCGTGAGGCAAGAAGGGTAGGATGAACATAGCTCCGGTTTTTTGAGAAACAAGATAAAAGACTAGAACCACTTGTGAAAGAAAAGGAAAGGATGATGTATCATGGATAAAGAAAAGACACACCGTTAAGATTAAAGATTTACCAATACTAGAGAGGATGAATCTTTGTCTCGCCGGAAGAAAGAGCTAGATTGAAGAGGTTTTGAACCACTATGACAATAGCATTGTATCTTCTCTCGGATTAAAGGAATGGAGATTGGGAAACATTATTGCCTTCAAACAACAAAGTTCCTTGACATCAACGGAAGTATTGAGTTAGACATTGTCGGATTAGATTCTTCTTGCGCCGGTAAGAACCAAAGGATCACACAATTGAGGTGCGCGGATATAACTTCAAGAGAAAGAGGGGATGCTAGATTATGATGGAATCCCGAGAGGGAAAGAATATAGAAGATACGAGATACTTATTGCTTTCTTTAACCTTGAGGCTAATGCAATAGATTTGCGACTGATGGCATCAACCATAATTGGTTTTACCAAAGAAAAAGAATTGATGAAACAACGAGAGAGATAGTTTCCTTCCGTCTTGTTTGGGGATGTCGAGCACCGGTAGAACGACGAGGACGGAATAGAGTTTGCGTTTGTTCCCAGCAGATAATTAAAGATTTTGCTCCGTGTAGAAAGGGCGAGATCACCAACAAGAGATTATTGATTACTTTCTTCGAAAGAGCACTCTGGAAAACAAGGACGGAAGTAAAAGTACGAGGGATAAATGCCACTTCTATCTTCCGTGGAATGAGTGGCACCACATTAATTCACCAATTCAATGTACAAGAGCGAATGATAAGAGTAGTGGTATGGTAGCTACTCCATCCCGCACTCAGAGCATTACTCTGTACATGAATAAGAAAATCATGCAACCCAACCAATAAACGGACTGAAGGTATTGACAAGAAGAGCTCATGGAACTCCGTAAGAAAACAAAGAATGATGCAAACGATTCGCCGGATCCAAGATAGATAAGGATGATGATGTTGTCGTCCTATCAGAAGTAACAAGCCACCGGAAAGTATGAAGGAAGATCACGAAGACAACTGCAAGATTCCACAGTTGAATGAAGCGTATCTAATTTTTTTTTAATATATACATAAAAAATGTCTAGATACGCTCAATTCACAAAGCTAAAACATCTTATATTTTAAAACAGAGGGAGTATTTACCGAGACGATCATGGCAATAACTGAATAAAATTTTGTACTCCCTCCGGTTTCTACTAATGGCCTTAACTTTGTCCTACATCCAGTCTAAATGCTTAACTAGGTACGTATAAATTTTGTTAACTTTACAACAAGCAAATAACGAAGACAGAAAGGAGGATACAAATTTAACGTGGAAAATTCTCTCTAACAAAGAGAGAGAAAAACCACGGCGTTAGCCAACAAAACTTCACTATAATGAAAAGTGTTTACATAACCCCGGAGATTTTCTCAGATGCAACTTATCCCAACCGGCGGCTTGTAATATATATAGCGATGGTAACCCAGGTCATCAACGATCCGTACCGCATCGGCCCAAGCCTCCAGCAACAACAGGCCTCTCTTCGCTCCGTTAGAAGTTAGCCTCCTTAATAGAATTTAGATCATACTTTAACAAATTTAAAGAAAATTAAAACTATTAATATAGAACTGAGGTAAGAGGTAGTACTAGCTAAACAGAAGATCTTGCAGACGAGCATCCGGTCCTCTTCCAGACACGCCGGTTAGTTTGCACATTCCGTTATTTGCGGTTAACTACTAGTACTAGTGGCACATCTGATCAAAATTACTTGTTGAAGGTTCATTGAATTTAGATACTCCTTCATCCTAAAAATGATGCGTAAATTTATTTAAATTTGAATGAATCTAAACATATTTTAGTTTGTATTACATTTAAAATTTAACAAATCTAAGACATCCTTTTTAGGACGGAGGGATTAGATGTTTTAGACAAATCTTGACTGCATCCGCGACAATTAATTTGGACAAAGTGTATAGTACTCACTCCACCTCAAAATAGATGCCGTGGATCTCAAATTTTAGTTGAATCTAGACACTACTTAGGAATTAAGATATAGATATCAAAATTCTGAGAAATTTCCGACATCTATTTTGAGATCGGAGGGAATAGTACTGTTTTCTCACTACCCGTCTTCTTCAAAGTATCTTTCCCTGTCCTAACTATAATTGTTTTAGACCGTCCAAAAAAGTGTGGAACTATGATACTCTTTTTGGTACATATTAATGACTTCAACTTTGTGTAGATATAAATACATCTAGTCTAAATACTTAGCTATAAATACGAACTTAAGGCAGGATGAACCTGAAGAAGAATACGTTAGGTACATAGATGAGAGATAGGATCCTTATTTTGTCACTATGCTGTGCCGAAGTAGTATGTGGGTGCCCAGTTACAGCAATATCCTAATCCCTGGCCCCCGGTTCCAACCCATGACACCTTTCCAGCTAGGTTCAGCGTGGACATGGACATTGGATTGAACCATGCTAACCTAACCAGCTAAACAAAGCTTTACGTGACTGCTTGACCTTTGATCAGGTGATCCTTGCTAATCCATCAATATTTGCATATCCAAGATACTGTAGAATAATAGCCGCTTCAATGATTCTGCATATAAGGAGAACGTACTGAGCATAAATGGATGCACAGGATGGGCCTTTGCTCCCCATTTCGGAAAAAAGCACATAATAAGCATGAGCTTTAAAGGTAGGATTTTGATTTTTTTTACTGCACTATCCAGTTTCACCACTCAAAACAATGTTTTTTTAGAGGGGGCTTAATAATATGCTAAGTATGAATATACACAGACTAATTTTCTTTTTACAATCTATGCCGGTCAAACTTTTTTGATTAGGATATCGGTTCCGAAGAAAAATAGTAATAAACATTACTACAACATCAAATATCATATATATATATATATTTATATATATAGCTCTGCTATTTAAGAACCGGTTCCTGAATAACTATTTAGGAACCCCATATTTCCTTTCACATGAGCAGTAGGAACGCCTTGTGAACTTCCACGCGAACACGAGTTAGCTTTATTTTCTTTCAAAGTTAACTTCCACACAAACACGAGTTAACTTTATTTTCTTTCAATATTAACTTCCATTCTGTAGCAGTAATAATGAATGTTAACTTCCGTCTGTGCAAGTTAACTTTCGCAAACTTCTTAACTCCCCTCGTGTATACAAGTTAACTTCCACTTTTTATGCTAGTTAACTTCCCGACGGAGCACCTGTTTTCTTTGCGAACACACAGAAACCCCTTGTTAACTTTTATGCAAACACGAGTTAACTTTTTTTTTCAAGTTAACTTTCAGTCTGTAGCAGTAATAATGAATGTTAACTATCACATGTGCAAGTTAACTTTCGTGAACTTCTTAATTGTCCTCCCTCTTTTTTATGCTAGTTAACTTCCTGGCAGAGCATCGATTTTGTTTTTGTTTTTTAGGACTGAATGTTAACTTCCGCCTGTGCAAGATAACTTCTGCGACCCTTCTTAACTCCCCGTCTGTACAAATTAACTCCCTTTTTTCTATGCTAGTTAACTTCCTGAAGGAGTACCGATTTTTTTGTGTTTTTCACGGACTGTGCACCTTAATTTTCACTTGTGCAACTTAACTTCCGCGGCCTCATTAACTTCCCTATGTGTGCAAGTTAACTTCCGCTCGATGTACTTCTTAACAACTGCTGCCCTTATTAACTTCCTTGTAAATGCAAGTTAATTCCAGAGAGGAGGCGCCGGTGGTGTGTCTTGCTCGGAGGTAGCCTCAGGGAAGAGGGGGCCTGACAACAGAGAGAGGAGGAGGAAGAAGGTAGTTAGGTAGGGAGGAGGGCGCGGCAGCGTGCGGGCCGGAGGGTGCGCAGGGCGGAGGAGGCGGCGACGCGCAGGGAGGAGGGTGGCCGGCGGCGCGTGGCGGAGGAGGCCTGCAGGGAGGAGGGTGTGGCGGCTGAGGCGGAGGAGGCCGGCGGCGTGCTGAGAGGAGGTTGGCCGGCGGCGCGTGTGGAGGAGGTCTGCGGGGAGGAGGGCGCGTGGGGAGGAGGCCACGACGGCGCGCGGGGCGGAGGACCTGGGCGGAGGAGGCCGGCGACCCGCGGAGAGGAGGGTGGCCGGTGGCGCGGGGTGGAGGAGGCCTGCGACGCGGATCCGAGGAGGTAGGTGGCGCGCGGCTAGGAGGAGGGGGCCTGACGACACGGGAGAGGAGGCAAAAGGTAGTTAGGTGGGGGTTGCTGAATAAGCTTATTTAGGAATCTCTTAAGGGGTTCTTGAATAGTCCTGTCCTATATATATATACTGTCATGATAATTCATTTTATTTAAACCAACATATTTTCATTAAAATTTATTGTCATAATTTCACATTTGATGCTGCATCAATGTCCTAAATGATAAGTGTTTTAAAACAGAGACAATTATTTATAGACGCAATATATGAATCTGAGATTTCTCATGTGGTACTATTTTTTCTTTTGAATATATGGAAATATTCGGAAAATATATCCGATCAACAATCTGATTTGCTTTATGCATCTTGGTGCACGCATGTGCATAGTGACTCATAGTGCAGTACAGGCTAGTGTTCCACCCGGCATCTAAAGATGTAATTGATGCACCCCATGAAGCCTCTACAACCGTCTGTCAATCGGGGCCGTAGGATTTGGTGCTGAAACGAAATCTGGGTCGTTAGTTTGTGTCTAATCACCCTCATGGAGGCTCCACAAGCACCTAGGCCATAGGATCTGGTGCAGAAACAAAATTTAGTTTGTGTTAAGACTTTTTTTACCTAAATCAGTAGTAAATAATTAATTTGCTGCCCGCACTCTGTTTTCCTACCCATAGGCACGTCTCTCTTCCCAGCTGCTTCTGTCCCTGTTGGAAATGGTCAGTGCCCGCATGTCAGTCTCCTACGTAACATTTTCAAGGGGCCTTTGACGGGTGTTGATGGTCTAGGAAGGGGCAGTGGCCCCGCGCGTGTCCATGGTGAAAACCCTAGCCGACAATCGCCCAATCATCTCGCATGTCTCCGCCCACTCCCTCCCTCGTGTTCGTCCCCAATCCCCTCCCTCCCGTACGACATGCCGCTGGCTCTGCCCCCTTTTCTCCCTGCCGTGGACCTCGTGTTGCGGAGCACGGGCCAGCGCCCCACCCACAAGCGCCATTTTGGTATTCTTCGTCGAGTTAGAAGGAGAGGAGGCGAAGGAGAATCCCTCCATGGGGCCGCCAGTGCCCTCCATGGGGTCGCTGGTGCTGAAGACGGCGCCGAGGTGAGCACGGAGGAGTGGAAGCAGCGGCCCACGGGCCAAGTGCCTCTCCTTCCCATGGTGGCCGATGTTGTATGCGAGCTGGTCAACACGGAGTCCGCAACTGAGCTCCTCTCCATCATCCTCTAGCTTCAGGCCGCCAAGTTCGTCCTCGTCCTCGACAAGCGCGAGCCAGGCAGCATGCCGACTCCTTCCCTATGAGAAGAGAGGTATAAGGATGGAGAAATTGGAGACATGAACAAGAGGGAGAGAAGTGATGCTATATGCAACCTCCATCTCTGGCACATCTCTCCACCTTGATTACCTCCTTCCCTGTCTCTTCCACTCCCATAATTTTTGTTATTTGTTTTGTGTAGATGTGTTTTATATCTATTCATATAAGTGTTTGAGGAAATTCTAAACAGGCTGCAGGTACAAGCTATCTACATTTTTATGCTATATTGTCTTCTCAATTATCCATTTCTACTGAAATTTACGTGCAATCAACAATTACTTACCTATATGATATTTTCCTCTCTCGGTTATGTGACTTTCATTTGCAAGAGGTGTATGAGTAAATTCATAGGAAAATAATTTGTGGTTCATTGTTTGAGACACGAGATGATATTTCTCTAATTGGAAGCCCATGTACATGTGTCTTGGTGGTTTGAGAAGAACCCGATAATTAAATCTAGTGTATGTTTTGTTGATCAAAATCTGGGATGTTGTCTTGATCAAGAGCAGTGCAAACACGGGCTTTTAGGACGGCAACAAATTATCTCTAGGTAACTTACTATGATGCATCTGATACTTTTCATCTATGTCAAATGCATAGCAGCATAGGTTCGCTGCTTTGTAAGATGAGAATATCGATGATTTATGTTGAATGTATTAAGGTTAGATAATGTTTTTGTGATATTGTAAAATAAAATTTTGTAAATGTTCAATCTTAAACTTGTACAAGACAATTAAGGTTAGATAATGGTTTATAATTCTTTACAGAGGCATGAGCTAATAGGGTTTGATATGTTTACGTAAGAGTTGAATTGTATTTTTCAGATTTGCAACTTTTGATTTTTCGTGACATTTAGAAGTGTGCATGCTATATAATACATGAGGTATTATTTTCTTTCCGTTTCAAGAGAAATTATGGTTCTGTATGGAAAGGACTATTTTTATATTCACTGGTCAGATATAAGCTATCTTGGCAGATGGTTCCAATACCATATGAGCTCTTCTTTTTGGTTAGTGTTTGTATTTCAAATAAAACATGGAAGAAGTATATGTGTGTTCCAGCTCGGCCGCATTAGATCAAGATCTGGTATGTCCCTTTTTAAAACACCTAAATTTATTTCTTCCTCTTTTTATCTTGCATTTCTGTATACTCCCTCCGATCCAAATAAATTAACGTTCTCAAATTTGTTTAGATTGGAATATATCTAGCACTAAAACATGACTAGATACATCCGAATCTAGACTAAGAACATTAATTTGGATCGGACAGAGTAAGAAGAAATTAAGAGAAAACAAATTGTTGATTTGGATGGCACGTGAGATATTGATTGGCTACTTTAAACTCCTAAATTTCTTTCTTCCTCTATTTATCTTGTGTTTCTTTATGAGAAGATATTAATTGGCTACTTTAAACTCGGAATTTTGGACGATGATGGGTATCATGGGTTGTAAGGAGGTAAGTGGCATGTAGAATCAACACCCCAAGATCGTCATCAGGATGTTTCGATGCAAGTTTCAATGCTACTGGATTATAAGCTCAGGCAAGTATTCACATATTTAGAAGCCATAAAATAGAGCAATCAGATGATATATACATGCTTTATTGTTCTATAATAAAATAAATAAATGTTCTTACTATATCTTTCTTTGTAGACAACATGAATTCAAAACATTAAAGCTGATTGTAAAAGAGAAGAGACTCCTCTAGAAAAAGGTGACTTACTCGCATGCAGCTCGTACGCACAGTGACGGACCCACGGGGAATGCCTTATATGCCGCGGCGTACCATGGAGCCCGGCGGTCAAACCATGCAGTAGCTGTATAAGAAAATAAAGTTTGATCGATCAGGCAAAACTGCTCAGCTGATACGGAGGGGAAAAGGCCGGCCCGATCGAACTGCTCAGCTGATACATTTTGCTACGTCCTGCCTAGTAAAAAAAGGAAAACATGATCGTTTACAATTTGCAACCGCTAGGCTCCTCACGATCGGATCTGCAGACGCGCTGCGAACTACGCCACAATGCCGCGTCGCCGCCACCGGAGGTTGCCCACAACGCCCAGCCAGGTTAGGTTGTCGGGAGGAGCTCCGAGCAGTCGATCTGCCGTTCGGAACTACTGACACAGCCATGAGGTCTCCCATACGTCGGCACGACCCGAGGTCTTTCGGACGCGGGCAGCCTGGCACGCCGCATGCCCGTTGCCGCACCGCCGGCTGCGAAGTGAACATCTATCCGTCCTGGCCAGCGAGCACGACCACAAACAATTGTCTAGGATAATTCATGCTCAGGTAATTATTCAAATACCCAATTTTTTGAAGTTATTGATCCATTTGCAATCTATGAGTATGAACTATGAATTCACCACATGAATATTGTTATACATGTCCTACATAGACAAGAATCATAGTTACTAGATCATGGTGGCACGCGTTGCCGCGCCGTCTATTAATGCTATATATTATTAGGTATTGATAGAAATATTTGGATTTAAGCTAAAAAAATTCGTTTACCATATTTTTGCATGTCCAAAGTTTATGGTAATAAATAAGTATCCATGGACGTACCAAAGAATCACTCCTGCAGAAACACTACGAAAACCTTATTTTAGACATTCTAATCAACAACTCTTCAAAAGTACATACAATATACACCTTGTTATATGTAAACTTTTCCCCGGCATGCATGTTTGACGAAGAATCAAGTAAGAAGCACCAATAACTAAACAAAACAAGGCCATGTTGCCATCGCATACATTTAATACAAGGCTAGTATAGTCAACCACAAATAAACATGTAAAGTGAAGCTATATAGAAATCGAAACACGACAACACAGGAAATTATATATTACCTTGCTATTGTAGTTCCATGAAAATCAAAGAACCAATATAATACCATAGTCGATATAGACGGACAGTTCGAAACCGACTCTTCACGTTAGGTAATTCCTAGAAAGAATGTTCTAATAACAGTGAATTTGCTAAGTAAACTTGGAAGACCCTAGAAAATAACCATGCAAAAACACAATATCCTGGGCTAGCTGCAATGGTTAGCTTCCCTGCTTAATATTCAGATAAATATGGAAGTAGTATGTAGTGCTGAATTTCACTATTATACTCTTTAACTATTTACCGTGTATATATTTGTTTATAAATATAAATTAGAAAGATATTTTATCAACGGAAAATTATATACAGGATTTAAAAGTCTAAATTCAAGGGCTCCATCAAATAGTTCTCTACAGTTTATATTCAACTCAGTACAATGGTGCATGCAGATTCAGAGTTGAATTAGGGCACAAAAAAATTGCTATTAAACAATTACCTAGATGATAAATCAGGGCAGGAAATGTCGTTAGATTTGTGCAATTCTCAATATAAAATATATGCTCACGTCAATCTCACATGTGGGTACGGTCATCAAAAGATTTCTAAACTGTTGAGATATTCAGCCGTTACTGCATGAACTATCTCACCTTGCATAATGTTTATTGTCAGTTCTACAATGACTGAACCTGAGAAACAAAAAGACATGTTCATGTAGCTAAAATAAATAGATGAGTTAGTCTTACCATGTGGGCAGTCAGCGACATGGAGGGGCACAAGAGCGCCGTCAAACTTGTTGTTGTGCCAGAAACTGTATCGCGGGGGCGTCAAGGAGGATCTCAGAGCAGGCAGCAGACCTTACGGTAGCAGCAGCGATCTACAGCTGGTCGACGTCGTGGCGGTGCAGGGAGTCGAGAGTGGAGGGACGAGGATGAGCCACAGGAGCCTCGTGGAGGTGGGGGCGGTGTCGGCGATGAGAGTCCATCGGTCGCGACTCGCGAGAGAGGAGAGGTCGGAAGGGGAGCGACTCCACGATACGCTGTCGTTCTCTCTGTTTCTTTTTTCCCTCGGACTGATGCGGCAGCCGATGTATTCTTTGATGGGCCTTAGGAGAGTTATTCCGGGACCAATTAACCACAGAAAGCCTATTTGATGCCCAGAGAAGCGTCCATAAGAGATGTTCGGCCCAAGCGGGATTTGAAGAGGATCTGACGGCCAGAAACAGGCAGATAAGGCAATCCGACGACCAGGAACGCATAGATCGCGAGAGACTTCCTTTTTGTCTCGGTTTTAATATCTCTAATATCATTTTCTTCTTTAATTATCCAAGTAGTGAAGAAGAGAGGTAGAGAGAATTTCATCCTATTTCATGCATGAAAGAGGGCTTCCACTGCTTCAAATCCTTTCTGGGTTGAATTGTGGCAGAAACGCACACTCAAGAGAATGAGAGTGTAGTTGAATAAGTAGTGAATGATATGCCACCATCACCGCCGCCCCCGCCGCCCCCGCCGCCATCGCTTTATGACATCAACAATCTTCCATATATTTTACCAAAGTTGTTGGGCATACCCATAGGTGAAATCCTAGGCCCGCCACTGCGTACGCACCAGCACTACATGCAATACGGTCTATTTATGAACTACCAAGAGGTTTTCTGATCAATCCTATTACAGTTTTTGAACCCCTTCTGATATTTCTCATTACCATTTTCACTTCTATAATGTGTAATTTTGGTGTTCTTTTACTTATTATACGTAGATTGTTATTCACCATGATAATGAGTTCTTTTTAGTTTCTGTTAATGGGAATTTTAGCTAGAGCGTAAAAGATAATTGTCCTTGCATCTCATATTTTACCTAGAGCGTAAAAGATAAGAATCCGGGTGGGGAAGGGAAGTTGCCACCGAGAATGGTGGTGCTCTGTTAGGAGGCAGTGGGTTGGCATACCTCCCATGGACTAGTTTTTTTGTATTCAGATTTTTTCCAATAGCATGTTATGTTTGGATTTATTTACTAAAGGTAGAATATGAGTGCTTAGTTAGTCTATTGGATTGGATAAAATAGTCAGGAGATAAGAAAGGTATTTCAGATGCACAATGTCCAACAAACCTTTCAGTAAAGCATTTAAGCCATTTAGGCGGTGTTTAGCAATGATCTCAGAATGGAGTACACTCTTAATCATTACTTTGCTAATATAACAATCTGTACCGACTTCACTTCTTGATTGATAGCTTTCTGCCGCTCTAAACATCAACAAAAAAAGCGTGGATAGAGACATCGACGTGTACCACAACTTGCTCTCAAAACTTGTTCAAGCCAAGGGACTTCTCAAGGAATATGTTGAGATGTAATCTTGTTAGACTGTATATATACATAGCCTTCTGTATTCCATATTGTAACTTGTATTGTACGCATACGTACATCATATATAAAGCAGCCACACCCCACGTTGAGGGTGTTGAGCAGTTGCCCAATTCTATTGTTTTACATGGTATCACGCTAGGTTACGACTATGACTTCCGCTGCCTCCACGGCCGCCGCCGCCACGACCTCTCCTGCCGCGGCCTCGATCATGGCGCCGGCCGGTGCTCCTGCTCTTCCACCTGCGCTGCTTCATCTCCTCAACGGTGGCACGGCCCCCGGCACCGCACATCTCGGCTCTCTCTCCACGCTGAGTGCCGGTGCGATGTACTCGGGGCAGATCGCATCTCCACCGCAGTTCTCACCGCCGCCTCCGTTCCCGGCCGCGGCGTCCTCGCCGTCTGCTCCTCTTCCTACGGAGCTGCAATCTGTCGCCGCTCCGATCGCTCCGCCTCCCCTGGTGGCCGATTGGTCCGCGACGCCCGCCTCTGCCGCCGCGCTTGTTGCGCCGGTCCCGGCGGCTGCCCCCTATGCGGATACGCCATACTGGCACGGGGTCTACGCCACCTCACCCGTGCCCTATCAGGCGACCGCTGCGATGGCCGCCCGGCCCTCGCCGCCCCAGCCCTACTACGCGCCTCCGTCGCCGCTTGCCCTGGCCCCGTACCAGGCACCCTCGGCGGCTACGCCGTCGTCGATCCCTGCACACCATCCAGGCTACTACGACTTGCCCGCTCCGGCACCTGCGCCCTAGGTTGCCCCTACACCGCCGCCGATGGCCCATGCCGAGGCTCCTGCAGCTCCTTCCTCTCATGGTGGTGCTCCGCCGACGTTTTATTTCGCCCACCTTATTCCGGTGAAATTGACGCTGGACAACTATCTGTCGTGGCGCGCCCAAGTATTGCCGCTTCTTTGAAGTCGCTATCTTGATGGCTTCGTCGATGGCACGCTTCCGTGTCCTCCGCCCTATCACCCGGCGCATCATGCCTGGGTGGCGCAAGATCAAGCCATCCTCTCCACCATTCAGTCGTCGCTTACCGAGGGGGTCGCCTCCCTCGTCATCTTCGCCATGACCTCTCGCGACGCTTGGGCTGCCCTCGAGACCAGCTTCTCCTCTCAGTCTACGGCGCGGGCACATGCTATACGTCGTCAACTTGGCGAAGAAAAACTTAATGATCTCACCATCACCGAGTACTTCAACAAGATTACTGGTCTGGCGGACACACTCGCCTCTATCGGGCAACCTCTCCGCTCCAAGGAGTTCACCTCCTACGTCGTCAATGGTCTAGATGGCGAGTATGACTCTCTGGTGGAGAACATCAATGCCCGCGACACCCCTATTCCACCACGCGAGCTGTACGCTCGTCTTCTCGCGTCGGAACAACGCTATAAGGCGCGTCGATCAAGCCCCAGCTTCACCTCTGCTAATGTTGCTTTTCGTGGAGGCGGCAAATCCTCCAAGCCAGCGCCCGCCTCGTCTTCATCACCACGCCCCTCTATCATCGCCACGGGAGGGCGACCCCGCGCTTGTTGTGGTGGCTGTGGCCTCCAGCAACCTTGTCAGCTATGTGGCCTCGATGGTCATATCGCCTCCAAATGCCATCGCCGCTTCAAGCAAGACTTCATGGGTGTCGGCAACAATGGCAAGGGAAACGAGCAGCAGGCTGCTATTGCTACTCAGGAGTCCTACATGGGCTACACACCGTCATACTCCATCGACCCGTCATGGACGATGGACACTGGAGCTACCACTCATCTAACCAATGAGATGGGCAAGCTCTCGACACAGGAGCCTTATCGCGGGCATGCTCAAGTCCGTACCGCCAATGGAGCAGGTATGCACATCTCACATATTGGTCAGGCATCTCTTCTTACAAATACCTCTAAAAAATTGCATCTTTCCAATGTTCTTCGGGTTCCTTCCGTTGCACGTAGTCTGTTCTCTGTTCCACAGCTTACTCGTGACAACGATTTTTTTGCTGAATTTCATCGTTTCCATTTTTTTATTAAGGACCTGTACACCCGGGACGTTCTGCTTAGAGGTCGCCTTCGCCATGGGCTTTATGTGCTTGATGTGCCGCCGCCAGTCCCTTGAGCGTTCAGTGGCGTTCGTGTTTCACCATCTCATTGGCAGTCGCGTCTTGGTCATCCGGCGACTCCTATAGTTCGCCATGTGCTACATCGCCATGAGCTTCCAGTTGTCCCTAATAAACATATTGATACAGTCTGTGATGCCTGTCAGCAAGGCAAGAGTCATCAACTCCCGTTTTCAGAGTCAAATCGTGTAATAAAAACTCTACTTGAGCTTGTGTTTTCTGATGTTTGGGGTCCTGCACAAACTTTTGTTAGTGGTCACAACTATTATGTCAGTTTTATTGATGCTTACAGTCGTTTTAGTTGGCTTTACCTTCTTAAGCGCAAATCTGATGTGTTTGATGTTTTCTTACAATTTCAAGCACATGTTGAGTGTCTTCTCAAGCATAAGATTATTCATGTTCAGTCCGATTGGGGGGGGGGTGAGTACCACAACCTCAACACCTTCTTTAACAAGCTGGGGATCTCGCATCGTGTGTCCTGTCCTCATACACATCTGCAGAATGGCGCCGCTGAACATAAGCATCGTCATCTTGTGGAAACTGGCCTAACTCTACTAGCTCATGCCTCCGTTCCTTTTCGTTTTGGAGTGACGCTTTTTCTACCGCCTGTTATCTCATTAATAGGCTTCCTACACGACTTCTTCATATGAAAACACCTCTTGAGCTATTGCTCAATGAGACTCCAGACTACACGTTTCTCAAGGTGTTTGGTTGTGCATGTTGGCCCCATTTGCATCCATATAACCACCATAAACTCGAGTTCCGGTCTAAGCAGTGCATTTTTCTTGGGTACAATTCCCTTCATAAAGGGTACAAATGCCTTCATATTCCGTCTAACCGCGTCTATATTTCTCGTGATGTGGTGTTTGATGAGAGTGTGTTCCCTTTTTCTGCATTGCCGGCTCCGGTTTCTGCACTGTCACCACATGTGCATTCCTCTCCACCATTGCTGCCTGATCAATTTGTAGATGTTGCACATTCTCCTATTTTGCGCCCTAACCATGGTGCAGGCACTGGTCGCGGAGCTCGACTGGAGTTACTGGACGTCACGGGCACGTCCCCAGCGCTGGACGTCGATCGTGTGCATGTCCCATGCACCGTTGCGCGCGCTGGTGATCCGGTGTCCTCCGTCCCGGACCCGGCTGGGCCATCCTCTCCTGGCCCAACAACGCCTGGCCTAGCGCCAGGCCCCTCTGCCCCGCCTGGCGGCTCTTCTTCGCTAGCGCCTGCGTCGCCCAGTGCGGCGTGTACTGCCGCTACGCCCACTGCCGTGTCACCTTGCGGTGGGCCTTCTCCGCCCACTGCCGCATCGCCTCGCGGTGGGCCGTCCTCGCCAGACTCCTCCTCTTCCGGCAATGAGGATGAGTCTGCCACTTCGTTGCCTCCTGCCACTACTATGGAGCCGATTGTTCCAGCCCCTGCGGTGCCACGTGCGCGCACTCGCAGTCAAAGTGGAATTTTTTAGCCGCGCCGGCGCACCGATGGCACGGTTGCGTGGATTGCGGCCTGTATGGCACATTCTCAGGATGATCCCACTGTCGAACCTCGACACTATCAGGCTGCTCTAGGGGTTCCACACTGGCGCACTGCAATGGAGCAGGAGTATCATGCGCTCCTGAAGAATGACACTTGCCGGCTCATTCCTCCTCCTTCTGGTGTTAATGTTATTGACTCCAAGTGGGTGTTCAAGGTCAAGAAACATTTTGATGGCTCCATTGAACGGTACAAGGCACGATTGGTGGCCAAATGATTCAAACAGAGGTATGGTCTTGACTATGAAGACACCTTCAGTCCGGTTGTCAAACCTACTACTATTCGTCTCCTGCTCCCGTTGGCTGTTACACGAGGATAGTCACTGCGTCAACTGGATGTCCAAAATGCTTTCCTTCATGGTGTCCTGGAGGAAGAGTTATATATGCGTCAGCCCCCTGGATTCGTTGATCCTACACGTCCGCATCACTTATGTCGACTAGTGAAGGCTCTCTATGGGCTTAAGCAGGATCCACGGGCCTGGCATGCTCGACTTGGCTCTGCTCTTCGAGCTCATGGGTTTGTGCCTTCTACTACTGATACATCACTGTTTATGCTGCAGCAACCTGCTGGTCTATGTTGATGATATTATCCTTGTCAGTTCCTCAGTCACGGCTGCTGATCGCCTGGTTTCTGCTATGAGTGGTGATTTTGCTGTCAAGGACCTAGGTACTCTGCATTACTTCCTTGGATTGGAAGTAGCTCATTCTGCTGGTGGTTTGACTCTTACTCAGCAGAAATATTCTCAGGACTTGTTGCGCCGTGCTGGCATGTTACACTGCAAGACTACCACTACTCCTATGTCAGCTACTGATCGATTATCAGCTCTTGATGGTTCTCCTCTCTCCGCTGATGATGCTACTGAGTACCGCAGTGTTGTTGGTGGTCTTCAGTACTTGACAATTACACGCCCTGATATATCCTATGCAGTCAACCATGTGTGTCTGTTTCTTCACGCTCCTCGCGACACTCATTGGACCGCTGTCAAGCGCATTCTTCGGTATGTTCGCTCCATGGCTTCCTATGGTTTGCATCTTCGGACGACACCATCCTGTGTCCTCTCAGCTTTTTCTGATGCCGACTAGGCTGGTAGTCCTGATGACAGGCGATCCACGGGGGGATATGCTGTGTTCTTTGGTCCGAATTTGATCGCCTGGAGTGCTCGCAAGCAAGCTACAGTGTCTCGCAGTAGTACTGAAGCTGAATACAAAGCAGTTGCTAATGCCACGGCTGAACTCATTTGGATACAGTCTCTTCTGAGAGAGTTGGGGATCTCTCAGAACCAGCCTCCAGTTCTTTGGTGTGACAATATTGGTGCCACATATCTTTCATCTAATCTAGTATTTCATGCTCAAACTAAACACATTGAAGTTGACTATCATTTTGTGAGGGAACGAGTTGCACAGAAGCTACTGCAAATCAAGTTTGTCTCTTCTAAAGACCAACTTGCTGACATCTTCACGAAGCCACTATCTCAGCCTCAGTTTGAGAGTTGTAGGCGCAATCTTAACTTGCTTTGTACCTCTGGACATAGTTAAGATTGAGGGAGGGTGTTAGACTGTATATATACATAGCCTTCTGTATTCCATATTGTAACTTGTATTGTACGCATACGTACATCATATATAAAGACAGCCACACCCCACGTTGAGGGTGTTGAGCAGTTGCCCAATTCTATTGTTTTACAAATCTCTTATACCATTCTTACTGTGTTAGATTGTATATTCCAGTGAATTGTTCTCAGCTAACTTGAACTATGTTTGAAGGGAAAAGAAGAAGAGAGAAGAGAGATTGGTATTTTCAATTTTCATTGCCCGGTCTCTATGGATTTTGTTGATTAATGTCAGCTACAGCTTGCACATCACGAGTTATCAGATAAATCCTAGAGTACTGCGTTTCCTGCCGTCCTCTATCATCGTCCGCGTAGCCAGTGGGGTTGCCTTTTGGGTTATCCTCACGTCCAGAAGGTAGCCAAGCCTCTAATAATAATCCATCTAAAATGGACATGGTTTACCTACCATCTGTTTCTACTTGGTTGTTTTTTGCCATTTTAGTGATTTTTCCCTAGCAGCGGGTGATTTAGTTTCTAGCCGAATCCAGTAGAAGGATGAAACCATTTTAAATTTTAAGTGTATACTGCATTTGAACTGTTGTCGTGTCTTGTGGCTATTTTTTTTCTTTCTCTGTCTATAAAATATAAAAGATATATGTACTAAACAAACTTGACAAATGCATGTTTAATAGACATACTCATGTGATACTCCACTTCAATAGGGGAATATCAATGTTCTCTAAAATAAATTAGAAAAGCATACGCGTAGTTACAATGTGCTTTTAGTCAAGGAGTGATAACATTTGTTTCTTTTGCCACGTAAACAAACATTTTATAAAAGTTCGAATTTCAAGAATAACATTTTTGTTCTTCCAAGTCTTGTTGATAATGTGCGAGTTAACCTTCTGTAGGCTCATAAGTTTGACAATCCTTGAGTTCTTGGTTTGCATTGGGACGCTTCTTATGAAAATAATCGGGTCATGTATGCTCTGATATTCACTTTAGAAGCGGTGGTTCAAACACTCCAATACATGGAATAAATACAAGAGCTATATATATAGCGGTGGAAATCTAAGTCTTCAACGATCTGTACCAAGACTTCGGCAACAGGTCTCGCTCCGCTCGTCAGAAGTTAGCCTCCTTAATAAATTTGGATCATACTTCAACATCTACTACAAATGCAATTATATACCTGTTATAAAAACTCTAACAATTAGCCATATGAATATTTTACTTTTTGTGCTAGAGGAGACATGCATAGGTATGCATGCTTGCACTATTTGAACGGAGGTACGAGCTATATTTTGATTACACCTATTCCCTATATTTGATTCCACCTGTTCCTCTTCCCTTTTCATAATATAATATATCCTCATATTTTTCCGATTGCTTTTGCCCGCCGATTTTTATCGTCACTATAACACTTCTATCTTAATGCAGTATTAATTTTTGCATATTTATTCTACTAAATTGATTCAGATCCAACGGGTTGTGCGCCAAGACGCAACACTAAATCTAGTTGTGAGTAGGAGGTGAGAACCAAACCCGGTGCTGGCGCTTGGTGCTTTTACCTGCCAAGCATTGCACCACAGGTCTCTTCTCAGTGTACTAGAAGCTATAGTATAAAGTCATCTTCTTCATCTTGGTAGCTAAGACTTGGGAAATTTAATATGTGGAACCCAATTTTTCTTTGCATGCACATGGTGCAGCTCATGTACAGTCGAAACTCGTTTTTCTTAAGGTTGACAGCCAAAACTTGAGGAATCAATATCTCAGATGGAAGCATGAAGTTTTCAGATCCAACTACAAGAAAAAATAAATGTGATTTTGTAAGTCGAAGTATATTCAACGTCAAGGTCAATGCAAATCTTTAAGTCATTATATGTTTTTTTATATGTAGTTATAGTACGATCAAAACGACAAACCAATGAACCAATCGCTCTTACCTAATACCCTCCCGACCAAACCCTAGGCGCCACCGCCGCCTCCCCTATTTCTCGTCGCCGCCGGAGGGGCCAAGGGCAAAGCTCGGGTGTCCCAAGGTGGGTGGCCGTGGGGATCCTTCTCCCTTGGCTGGCGGTGCGGCGCGGGCCCATTGCCGCCGGGAGTGTGGGTTGCTGCAGGCGCGGTGGGCGTAGGTGGAGGCTGGTGATGGGCGCCAAGATGGACGGCGTCACTGGGGATGACCGGCGCGGAGCTCTGATGGTGGTGTGGTTGCCTGGCCCTTGGCCTAGATGCGTTCGCCCCTGCATCCGATCTCCGCCGGTCAGATGGTGTAGTGTTGCGGTCAGGCACCCTGGTGCCTCCGCCCGTGCACTCTCTCCATTGATCGTATTTCAAAGGATCTCTGCGGGTCTCTTGGCGCCAGGTTGTGGTCGTGGAGGCCCGGGCTTCCTACTCCTCCATCGGCTATGCTGGTGGGGATTCGGGCGGCCAGTCCCGTGGGGAGCCGGCGGGCGACGGCCTGGGGGATGACGACTTCCTAATAAAGGTCGTGGTCCTAAGATCGCTCTCAAGACATGATGATGTTATGCTTGTCGGTTGTCGTCAGTGACCTGGCCAGAGTGCCGAGTTTTGGAGCGCTCCGCCGACGAACTAAAAATGGACGACATGCCTGGAGTTTGCCAGATGGATTTCGGTCGTGCGCACCCATGTTTTTCTGGTCGTTTGGTTTCAGAGGAAGCATTGTGAAGCTTTACAGTCGGTTGCCATTGTGGGATATGTCTTTAGCCTCACGGTGAAGTCACTTGTGGAGAAGGGCATGGAATCCGAGATCTGAGGACGAGTAAGCGCGGTTCGAGTCCTAGTGATGACGAGGTTTCAGGTAGGTCATTTGTGACTTGGAGCAGCGACAATGGCAAGTGAAGCGACAACACATGAGGAATTCCCAGGAGTGAAAGCCCAAGGTCTGGCCTTAGTTGGTTGTGCCTAGCAATGACTTTATTGGAGGCATTGTTTTTTAAGTTCGGACTTTCTCTTGGGTGAAAACCTATGATCCGTGATTAGGACGATGACGGTGTTTATGCACTGTTTCCTTCTTGGGAGGCGTCGTCTTTGGAGAAAGTTGAATTTCTGGTGTTGTCTTGGTGGTGTTTAGGTCTGCTGCAACAAGGAGTGTATCACTTTAGCGAGACTTTTCTTCTTTTTCTTTGGGTTGTGTGCATCCGTAAGGCCGCTAGGGCATTGCGTTGTTGTAGAGACCGGGTGTAATTGATATCTCCGCGATATTAATATATACTTTTCTTTTAAATATAGATATAGTACATGTCATGTCAAGTAATAAATACGGAGTATAAGAGAAACATATCACCAATCTGAGCATGGTGTATCCAGGAGTGGATTACAACTAGTGTCATGTATTATATGCTATGTGTCGTAACCCTCGAAGTAAAAAAAAATCCGTCGGATTTAGGTTATTACAAAGATCCATGCTATCCCCCTAGGGTAGGGTTGAATGGGGGCATCTGGTCAGTGCCTCATGGCAACAGAAAACATGCTGCCATTGGCTATCAAGCATAATGCCCAGTTTCAATGTCATTCACAGATAATCTCGTGCAGTGTTTCATTTCACGTTTTAACCTTTTAGGGTTGTTGGATTTTCTTTGTCGTGGGTAATTTGATTTTTTAATACTATATGATGCTCATATTAGAGAAATAACCTGACTTTATTCATCACATACCTGAACAACGGAACAAAAACCTCCAATGAAACTATCGTTAGATTTTTTTGAAAAAGTAAAACAGGCCCATTAAAAAAATGTCACACGCCATACCAAAGCCCATAATAGTTTATCTTTCATACAACTAATAGTCTGCAATTACCACACCGATTAAGATTGTATATAGGGAGCAGTATATACCCGATGGCAGTTGAATTTAATTGAATTCGAAAGCAAAATCCTCAAGCTATTCTATATCTATTGGATAGTTCTATGAAAAACCTCATGATGGGTTAAGCGTATGCCTCTAGGCAGGCACGCGTGTGCGTGTTAATATGGGCAAGCAAATTACATGAGACTGACACAGTTTCATTCCAGAGATATTCATTAACCATTAAGACAACAATACAACATAAGAAATTTCACCTAATGAACCATCTCAACGTTACAACACAACTCAGGCACCATGCATGATAATATGTTTAACACCCCTGTCAGTCACAACTTATCTAAGTTGAGATTGCGTCTAAAATTTTCTAGTTGGCTCTTTGGCAGTGGTTTGGTAAACACATATGCAACTACATAACCAGTGGGAATAAATCTGATATCTAGTAGCTTATCGCTCTCGAATAAAATGATAGTCCACCTCTATATGCTTGGTTCTAGAATGAAAAACTAGATTAGCTGAGAGACAGGTTGGCCCTAGATTGTCACGCCATAGTGACACTGCTTTTGGATGATTTACACCAAGTTCTGTCAACAAAGTTTGAACTCATATCATTTCAGTAGTAGCATTCACCAAAGATTTATAATCAACCTCTGTACTCGATCTTGAGACTACTGTCTTACTTACGTGCACTCTAGGAAATAAGATTTTATCCTAGAAATATTGCAAAACCCCCGGTAAATTTTCTATCATAAGGAAAACCAGCCCAATCTACATTTGAAAACGCACTAACCAAAGTAGACTCTGATTTTACAAGTCACCATTCAGAGTTTTTGTATGCTTAAGATACCCGAGAATCTGTTTGACTATTGTCTAATGAATAGTGGTAGGCACATGCAAAAATTGACATACCTTGTTAATATAAAAAGATATATCTGAGCGTGTCAAAGTAACATACCGTAAGACTCCAACATGCTCCTATATCTGGTAGCATATTCAGCGGCAAGTAATTATCCTTCACTAAGAGACAATTTATCGAATGTTGAAACTTGAAAGTGGGGTGGTAACACCTTTACAGTCCCTCGTGCCACATGTTGAACACTTCAGAAATATACTATTCTTGATAAAAACAATCCCATTACACACATGTTTTACCTCAATGCCAAGAAAGTAATGAAGTGTGTCAAGATCCTTGAGTGCAAAATCCATGCATAGATCCATAAGTACATCATCAATAGCCTCATCGGATGAACGGATGACAATAATATCATCAACATAGATAAGCATAAAATGGTAACACCATGTCTATGATAAAATAATAATGAAGTATCCGCTTTGGAAGAAAGAAAGCCAAGACCATGAAGCTTGGAAGACAAGCGAGAATACCATGCACACAGAGCCTATTTAAGACCGTATAGTGTTTTATCAAGTTTGCAAACATAACCAGGATACTCAAGAATTCTCATACCCTCGGAATTCTCATACCCAAGAGGCTACCTGCAGTGACCCATGTACAATTTGTAGCGTACAAGTTGTTAGCATAACACTTATGAAAGTACTCTTTTGCAAATATTACATCCCTTAGAGTGGTACAACTGAACCGTCGTAGGTCGAACTACTTATTAATTCATTGATCATGAAAGATAAATGCAAGCTTTGAGGTCCTCCTCGGTCCAATGAGAGGATCACAGATGCAAACAAATTTAAAATCACTAGCTTGAGGGACAACAGTACTTCTAAGCTAAGTACCATTGGGGCTTTGCATATTTATTAGGTTTGGATCTAAATTTTACAGCTCGACTATGTTATGCGTGCAATATCTATTCATATAGTTGTACGACTTCCTCCCTATTCCAAACACTATTCCGTAGTCTACACCTTCAATTCCTCTAGAGATCTCGGGTTCCCTCATAGTAAAACTCTCCCTCTTTTGATTCTTCTGGAGTGGATGCGTCTTCTATCTTTGATATACCTAAGAAAGGGTCTTAAGGAGGTACTGTTGAGTAAGAGCGTGCTCAACAAATTCTAAGGTGGTTGTTTTATGCACTAACTACAGCCGTGGATACAAATCCTAGGCTTATGAGTTGTTTTCGAAAATCGTTTCTTATAAAAGGTATGTTTTAGTTTGAGAAAATCTATGTTCATTAGTTTTCATGGGTTGCACATGACTACACGGAGTCCCTTTCCCGCGGCATTCACAATCCTTTCCCAGGATAGGGAGTAACATGTCATATTTCATACACTCTCGAGAAGGACACTACTTTTCCCACAAATGATCTTTAGACCGAGTGCATAATAGGGTATGCCTTCTCGTTCAAACTTCCGTGGTTCGAGGCTTAGTTAAAGATCCAAGCCAATCACTATCCTTCGCAACGACCCCGCATTCCACCCTTTGTAACGAGTTTTGATCGAGATACCTACGCTCAATTACCATCCCTTAAAATATCCTAAGGGCGTGTTTGGTAGCCCGGGGGAGCTCAGATAATCTCTCCTCATCCCACCTTTTGCTATTTGCTAGATCAGCTCGCTCCTGGTCGGCAATGCCCACCTCATACGAAAAATACCCCTCAGCACTACCGAGTTGGGAACCTCAGATCGAGCTTCGCTGCCAAGCAGTGCTGAGTCCATTCCGCAACGTGCGCTCCAGCCCGCAGGGGTCACGGCCCCGTACCCACTCTAGCGAGTCATTCCCCTGCATCTCTCCCTAGCGACTCTCCTTGGCGCTCCCTTTATCTTCTTCGACTACCGCCGTCTAGCCTCTTCTCGTCTCCGTGGAGCAGCGACACCACAGCGGCAGGACACACTGCCCCTCCTGGCCTCACCGCGCGTGGAGCAGCGGCAGAGCGTGCTGCCTCTCCATGCCTCACCGCGCATGGAGCAGCGACAACTCCTCATCGGCCATGGAGCAGCGAGTGGTGGCGCACAGCGGTGACACGTTGGGACGGCCACGTCGAGCTCCAACGTCCCATTCCCCTCCCCGCCCCCTCGAGTCGGAGCTCCTCTCCCTGTAGAGGCGTGACCTCCTAGCAGCAACATCTAGTCGGAGCTCGGCGTCCTGTCGGCGTGGAAGGAGATGCGTAGCGTCCTAGCGGTGGGGAAGGAGATGCGTGGCATCCTGGCGGGGGGGAGCATCTCCACAGCAGCGACGACGACTCGTCTCACTAGAAGTGGTGCCGACGACCTCCTAGGGACCCGATTGTTTTTATGTTTTTAAGCCAGGGACCTCATTGCTGTTTAATAATTGTATGGCCTAGCTCATGTCATACGGGATAGCAAACACGATCTCAAGTGAGTACATTTCTCCTCACACGACCTACCAAACACAGCATGTAAAACACACTTGTATGTACTCCACATAGCTACACTCGACATGTATGAGGTGAGATAGGGCAACCGGGCTACCAAACACACCTTAACTCGTTATTCCGCAACATGGAATAGGGACATTACTAACTCCCATCTGCTGGTCTCCACTTTGGATCATAGAATGACTTACAATACGAGGACATGTGAATGAAAAAGGTACAACTGACTTTCCTTTCTGACAACAAAACTTGTGGTCAACGCGTTTTTATGGTGCAAGAATTACTAACTATATTGGTTATCAATCCTATATTATCTTTGAAGGAGATATGCCCTAGAGGCAAATAATAAAGAGGTTTATTATCAAATATCATTAGTTCATAATAGTTTTATATCATGATATAACTGTATCAAGCAGAAATATTGATACATGTGTGGTATATAAACAAACCCAGGTCCCTAGTAGCCTCTGTTTAACTAGTTCATTAGGTAGCTGATGATCAAGGTTTCCTGATCATGGTGCTTCTAAGCCAACTAACAATGAATTCATATCATCTAAGATGGTGTGATGGACATTTCCCACCGATGATTTTTGTAACACGATCATGTCACTTAGTTCACAGTTGCAATTGTCAGAAATGGAGTGTCTTAATCCCTAGACCATGAGATCATATTAATCACTGTTACCCGAGGATTGCTTTGACTGCATCAACTCTCATGTCCGTAATTGGGTGACCATAAAGGTGCATGTTGCGTATTTCAAAGAGGCATGTTGAGGCTTATGCATCAATATCAGGATTTGTTCTCCTGTCTGACGAGAAGATACACTGAGCCCACTCGGTGAATTACATCCATAAGCTGCGCATCGTATGACTAGGTCACGGGGATGGAATATCACGTGAACGAGTAAAACAATACTTGTTGGAAACGAAATTGAACAAGGTATCATGATACTGATGATCAGATCTAGGACAAGTCTAGTATCAAATAACAAAGGAAATTGGATATATCGTTTAAGCTTTGACACGAAGGTGATTTGTGGAGTGCATTGGGGTCATTATAGGAATCTCGGTCCCGCTATTGATCATTGATCAGAGATTGCCGCGATCATGTCTGTGACATTCCCAAACCATAGGGAAACGCACTTAAGGGAACTACAATGCTTAGAGATCTTCTTATAAGATGGAATCATAGAAGAGAGAGAAACTGGAATCGTTTTGAAGGAGATCTGAAGTTGTTCGAAGAAACAAAGCAATGAAAAGAGCGAAAGGTGTTTCGGATAAATGGAAGTTTATAATATGTATTTATTATATGTTAATTGTGAATTCATATATACTAAATAAATGTTTAGATTAATATTTGAGGGAAACATCCTCAACAGGGCCAAAACCCCGGAGGGAATTGGCCCAGGAGAAAGCTACCCGAAAAAATACAGAAAACATCAAACAATATCACCAAATCACTGCTGGGCCAGTTTGACCAGCCCACAGAGGCGAGCGGCGGATACTATCCGATGCAAGCGGTGGATACCAGCGGATACCAGTCTAGGTTTTGAACATTAGATACCGGTCAATAATATCCTCATGTACTTAAGGAGGACCAATGATATGTTTCTCGTGTATGGAGGTGAAGAAGAGCTCTTGACAAAGTGTTACATCAATGATATCTTCTACACGGATCTAGATGACTAAGCCACAATCCGGGTACATCTTTATCATGAATGGAGCAGCAGTTAGGTGGATGAGTTCTGAACAACTCGTGGTGGTGGGATCAATAATAGAGGTGGAATATGATGCTGCTTCAGAAGCAACACATGAAGCGGTTTAGATGACGGAGTTCATAACATAACTATGTGTTGTTCCTAGTGCATTAGACCCGATGTTCATTTATTGTGACAACAATGGTGCCATAGATAATGCCAAAGAACCTAGGTCTCACAAGAATTCCAAGCATATCAAGCGTAGGTTTCACTCCATTCACGAGCAAGTCAAGGATGGAGATATAAAGATTTGCAAAGTACACATGGATCTAAATGTAGCAAACCCATTGACTAAAACTCTCCCTAGGGTAAAACATGATCAGCACCAGAACTTTATGGGTGTTAGATTCATCACTATATAATCTAGGTTATTGACTCTAGTGCAAGTGGGAGACGGAAGGGAATATGCTCGAGAGGCAATAATAAAATGGTTATTATCTTATACCATGTTTATTATATATGTTTATTTCTCATGCTATAATTGTGTTAATTGGAAATGTTAATACATGTGTGTTTAATAAACAAATAAGAGTTCCTAGTTATGCCTCTCATTTAACTAGCTTGTTGATTAACTGATGATCAAGGTTTCCTGATCATGAACATTGGATGTTGTTACTAATAGGATCACAACATTAGAAGAATGATGTGATGAACATGCATCCAAAATATAGTAATATGATCAAGTCATTGTGTTTACATTGCTATAACATCTCATACTAAGTAACCCTAATGTTTAGACCATGAGATCATGTCAATCACTAACATCAAAAGAGTACTTTGATAACATCAAGCATCACACCATAACATGGTGACTATAAAGGTGGGTTTGGGTACTCCGAAAGTGTTATGTAGAGGCTCATGGATCAAGAGTGGGATATTTCCATCCATATGATGGATAGATATACTCTAGAACCTCTCGGGATATCACATCGACACCGCTTGAAAGAAAGTGACTAGGTCACAAAGGATGTCATATCACAGAATGAGTAAAGATTACTTGTCGGTAATGATATCAAACTAGGTATGGTTAATACCGATGATCGGATCTTAGACAAGTAATATATAGTGAGACAAAGGGATTTAGTTACAATGTTTATGGTTCTCATGATCATAAGAGTCATCATTGAATGTGTGGGAGTTAGTACGGATCTCCAGGTCCCGCTGCTAACTTGTAGCATCCCAATTGTCTAACAATTGTAATGCTACTTGTTCTAGTAAGATATTGGATACTTCATATATATAATTGTTGCATCATAATTATATCATGCTCATGTCATCATGCCACCTTGCATTTGAGCATCATATAAAACCCCTTTTCTTTTGGTTCTTCTATCACATGCATTATTAATTGTATTTGCCTCTTGATATTGTATTTGGTTATTGATATATTGTTCAAATGCCCAAGTTGAGTTGGGGGCATATCTTTTATTTCAATTCCATCACCTTTCTTTTCCACCACTTTATAATTCCACCATCCTACTAGTCCATGAGGTTGTTTGTCTTTATTTTGGTTTTATCTAGCTCATGGGAAATAGGGAGAATCTAGTTCTTTAAATTCTCTTGCTTGGCCTTGTTTCCACTTCTTGGGAATGCATAAGTATAATGCCATATCATTAGTTTGTTCTCACAAAATAAATCATGGCATTTATAATTTTGCATGGGCCATGCAACCTTCTTCACCACCTTTTCTCTCATTGGTTTTTACTTTGCTTTAGTGGATATTTTTCTATGTGGTCCATCTCCATCCATTCCACCATCCCCATATTCCTATCCACATCATTTTCTTTTATTTTCTATTTCTTCATGCATGATCAAATGAGGCTTATTCTTTCTCTCTCATTTTCTTTCTCTTTTTCTTGTTTTCTTCTCCACCTTAGTTTATGCGAGATCAAGCTCCCCTTCCTCTTGGTTTGGTCTCTTAAACAAATCCAAAAATCTAAAACCCTAACCAAACTTAACCTAGCTATTTTTCTATCTAACTTCTTTTAAACCTAATTTACACTAAACCCTAACTCTACCTTACCTCTGTTTCTCTCTCCCTCTTTCCCTAGCTGCTGGGCCCACCTGGCCACCCTCTCCCTGGCCCACACCTCAGCTACCCATACCCTAACCCTAGATAAGCCCTAACCCGAGCCCCATCTACCCTAGCCCGAGCTACCCTGTCTCTCTCCCTCTCTTCTCTCTTCCTGACACGAGGGCCCCCTCCAGCCGAGCCCTTCCCTTCCTGTCCCTCTCTCCCGACCAAGCCCCACCTGTAGCCCCCAGGTCGAGCCCCAACTCGACCACGTGAGGGAGAATTAAAAGGTGGCACCCGAGGCCACCTTTATCTACCCCCCTGCCACGACTGCCCCTCCTCCCTCTCCCTCCTTTTTCCTCCTCCCACACGCCTCCTGGCTCGCCCAGATCCGCCCGAGCCTGCCTTCCTCTCCTCCCTTTCTCCCCACCGTCGCTAGCACCTGCCGCCGGTCGCCGCCGTCTAACCCTGCCCCTCTTCATTCTAGCCGGCGTGCACGTCGTGGAGGTGTCCTGGGAGACCAAGGGAACCTCCCTGCCGCTCCCTGCACGCATCGACGAGGAAGAGAAGCCCCAGGAGCGCCGGGTACCGCCACCACCCGACACCAAACCCTAGCCGCCAGTACGCCTGCGTCCTCGCCGCTCCGGTGCTTCCCCGCCCGATCCAACTCCATCGTCCCCTCCGCGGTGAGCAGTACTCCCTCCCTGAAATGCTCCACCTCGCCGTCGACGTCTAGCGCCGCCGCTCAAACCGTCGAATGGTTTCAGTGCGCGCCGCTCGCTGCCGTCTGCAACCTCCCCGCGCCGCGCAGAACCTTAGCTAGGCCCCAAGCCCCCTCCTAACAACTCCCCGAGCCAGGCGCCCTGGCTAGCCCCCTCAGCGCGGACGCCCGCGACCCGAGTTCGATCCCCCGCTCTGCGCTGCGCGCGGATTTCCGTCAGACCGAAGAGAACGAAGAACAGTACCGGGCCTGTGGTAATTTACAAAAGCCCCTTTTTTGTTTTTCGCTCTCAATCCGCGGTACCTCGGGACCCACTAGTCAGCCGCACTAGCATCTTGCAGAAACGTCCCTCTAATTTCCAGGCCGTAACCCGCGCTCCAGCCCTAGCCCCACCTGTCAGCCTCTGGGGGCAACCCCACTGTCGCGTGGGCCCGAAGCCGCTGGCCCCACCTGTCGACCTTAGTGGCTAGCCAAGCCCGCGGTGGAAAAGTGTTTTCGCGCGCTTGGCCCCAGTCAGCGCAAAGCCCACCCGTCAGTGACGGTGGCTGAATCTGTCCGAGTGCAAATGGTTTTCTGCTTTGCTGTTTCAATTAAACCTTTTTCCAAATTTGATTTAAATTCAAATTCAAATCAGATTTAAATAATTTTTAAAATACAAATCCAAATAATACAAGTAATATATGTTTTTGAATCAGAAAAATGTGAGGAATTCAAATATGCCATTCAAATTAATGTTTGAACACTTTAAAATTTCGAGATGATTAAAATTACAATAAAATGCTTTTTTCTTAATTAATTAATAACTTTAATTCTATAACTCCAAATTGGGCAAATAATATGTCTAAATCGATCAGCGTGACGAGCCCATTCTATTTATGCAGTCCTTGTTCTGAACTGAAGCATGCATCATGTTGTTATTAAAAATCTGAACTGTTTATGACAATAAAACTTGGTTAAATAAATGCCAAAATGCTTTATTTCTTGTATTCACACCTCACCTTTGCCATGCTACTTTAATGCCATGTTAATTGCGCATCATTCATCATGGCATGCTTGTTTGCTTGTCGCATTTTATTTCCTATGCTTGTGCACTTTATTTATGTTGGCCCTTGTTTGTTTGGTTCTTCTTCGAATAGACGCCCAGCAGGAGAATTACCAGGAATCACAGGAGTACTACCCAGATCCATCTCTCGCTTCAACTTAGCTGCCAGGCAAGCACTACCACATGCTTGCATACATACAGTACCTATTGCCTCTATCTTATTCTTGCATCATTGAGTCGCGATTGCATTAAATTGAATCCCAAGTACTGCATAGCCTTTACTTTTAAACCCCACCGAAGCTTGTTCCTCCATCCCATGAGCCATTACTACAGGAGTTGTTTGAGCCATGCGAGTCGTAGAAAAGCATGTGTAGGGTATGTGAGTGTCTGATGAATAACGAGGTACCTAAACAACATAACCTGAGTAGTAATGGGATAACTAATGAAAGAGGCACCGGTGAGCAATATCTGCTATTTGGTTTTTCATGCTCACTTGTGTCCCGTAGGACCCCGAGTACTTGATTCCTGTTCCTTGTTTATTCGCACTATCCACATCCGGGAGGCCTTATGGACCCCCCTGAGCCAGAGCTTGATTCATTCTTATTTCTTCGGGCCACAATTAGTTTGGGGCTTTATTACTATACCGTACTTATGCCATGTTACTGCTTTATTTAAGATTGTGCGAGGAGCACCAGTACTGTTTTGGATCGTGACACGTTTTCGCTGTATCGACAAGCCCAGTCACATTTTCGGGTTCCCAGTCGTTTACCGCCGTCCACACAAACCTTGGGTCCGTCTCGGAGCCGGCCAACTTCGTTGCGGGTAGCTTAATGGGGTGGCCCCCTAAAACATTTCTGAATCCTGTGATTGTTTTGTCGTGAATGCCTCGTTGGGTTTTGATTTGGTTTTTCCGAGGTTGATCGAGTGTGTGTTGCTATTCATGCACCCCTGTAGGGTAAATCTTTCTGAAAGCCGTGTCCGCGGTTATGGACGACTTGGAGCACAGTTTCTCGATCGTAGACAAGTATAACTAAAGTACCGCTTTTAAATTGACTAAGTACTTAACTAGTAAATAGTGCAATACACATGGAATGGTTAATAAAACTGCCAACGGATGATGGGGGTTGTTCGTCCGCTTCCTCGTTGGTAAGCGAGGAGGAGGATGGATCTGTTAATTATACTGTTATAACTGTTGTTCTTAATTCACGGACATCCGTCTATCATTGGTTAGGCGGATGGTTAGCGAGTATCTGTTGAATTGTTAGGTATTATTTTTTTTGCTGCAATTGCGTCACCCCAGGTTGTGTCCCCTTTAGCGGCATAAAGACTTGCTGAGTACCCCTAGGGTCTCACACGATAAATTGTTTGATTCAGATGAACAGGTGTACCCGCAAGATGGATACTGGGTGGAAGAGACAGATGATGTTGGCAACGATCGTTCGGTGTAGAGATTCCGGGAATGGGGATCCGTGAGATCTGTGGGCGGGATCTGTTTATTTATGGGGCATCTTATGCCAATTTGCTTCTATCCGTACTCGGATCTTGTTTTCCGCTTCCGCCTGATACTCTGATGTGTGATGTATGAGGAGCTATCCTAAATTATTATATCTATCTAGAACATTTGGATCTTGCCGTATGGCGTTGCAATATTTCTATTTCTTTTAGATGGAATGGCTCTAAGGACTATTGTATGTGGCTTGCATACATACTCATTTGTGTATGTAGTTGATCCCTTCGCCTGCCGATTACGCCGCTCGTTCTTGTCCCGTTGTCTGAAAGTGGTTAGGACGGCCAAAAGGTCTACCGTGAGTGGCCCTGGGCCCCACCGTACTATTTTAACCACTTTCGTTCATCCAGGCATGTAACTAAGAGCGTAATTCACCGAGGTAGTTACAATTGGTATCAGAGCCATTCCGCCCTTCAGGGTCTCAGCCAAATGGTCTTTGTCAGTCTAGAAAATATTTTGGTAGTTATGTATACTAGGGAAAAACAAAGCGTGAGAGTAGGACTGCTTCCATTTTTCTTCTTACCCACCCACCCACCCTTTTCTGGTAAGGAAGTGTAACGTTTTCATTTCTCTTCTAAAAATTCAAACTAGGATTCACGTGTTCTGGGTTCCGTAGTACCATAGGTTGTGCGTGTGTGTGTGTGTGTGAATTCCTTGTCTATCTGTTGCATCCAAATGTTATCAATATCTGCCTTTTGGTTATCAACTATTGGTACATTCCATACCGACAGGCCTTTGTAAACCGACGCGATCTATTCTGATTCGTTGTACACCGATGCGATCTATCTTACTCTTTGTTATCCGATGTTATCTTGTTGGGGTGTTCGTTTCCGTAGTTACCAATTTTTAGGTTCATCTTAAGAAGAAGGTGTTGGGATATGTGTTTTACTTATTCATGTGCGGAGTAATGATTTGAGTGCGGGATGGAGTCGCGACCATACCACTACTTTTATCATTTGCTTTTGTATATTGAACTAGTAGAGTTACTAATCTTGATTCGTTAAGTGGTTTTGCGCATAGAGTGGTATTTTAATGCCGAAATTTGCGGAATTTTTTTCTTTGTTATTTGTGTACCACACTCCTTGTTCAGTCGTGTGCGTTATGCTTAGTACCTTCTAGTTGCCTTGAACTTTGTTGATATTTTAGTATCATCTCAGTGAATTGCATCCTTTAATCTTGGTTAATTCCATTTTGGTACTATTTTGGAATATTATCATTCTCCATTATAGTACTTACTTGTGTTTTATATCAATCACAGGATGGCACCACCACGCCGTTCTGAGGAGGACATACCACCTGAAGTTGGGGCTGCTTTGGCAAGTATTGCAAATGCTTTGGGCACTATGCAGCAGAACCAGCAGCGCTTCGAGGAAAGCGTGAGGAGGAATGAGTTTGCTCCGCTACCTCCACCTCCCAAGCGAGGAGACATCAAGAGCAAATCGCTGATTTTTTGGGTGTAATATCAGAATAATGCAAGGAGGTTTATGTTAATGTTTGTTAATTAAAGTAATTGAAAAATATTAAATATTAAATAAAAATAAAAAATCTTTTAATTTAATGAGAGTTTGCATTTAATTTAGTGGAAAATAATTGCAAAAGTACGTGGACTTGGATTGATGTGAGTGGGATAAGTGGAACCTCCACCCACATGATGACATGAGAGGTGGGGGCATCAACCTTTGGCAGCCGGCCACCCCTTGGGGGATGCCCCTCCCCTATATAATGAGGGGTGGTGCTCCTATCCTCCACACAACAATCCTTGTGAAAGATCTCTCCTCCCTCCTATAGTGGTTCCCATGATCTTCGGATTAGCGAAAATTATGTTCTAGTAGTTTCTCTGGTGGATCTGCTGCTCCGTTGGATCTAGGGAACAAAGGTTATTGTCAAGCCAGACATGTTCCCGAGCATGGATGCGCTACTAGTTGGTGGCGCTCGACAACTTGATCTTGAGATTGGCAAGAGATCATCTACATCATCCACATGATGGATCTCGTAAAACTTTCGGTCTTCGAAGGTAAGTTTTTCTAGATGTAAATCCATCCATTGCTTGCATCTCATAGATAGATCTTGGTACTTTGTTGTTCATATCGTAGGATAATTTTTGTTTTCTATGTTGTGAACCCTTCAGTCGCTGCACTCGTGGAGACATCATCGTCCGAGTCTAGGCCTACCACGCAGGAGCCAGCACATGGTCCAACAGGAGAGGACCACCCAAAAACGATGTGGGGCTGGTACAATTAGCATGGCCCACCAAATCGACGCACGTGTTTCCGCAATGCAGAGAACCTAGAAACATGCATCCTGAGGAAGATGCATGGGAATCTTCTTTAGGACCACTGCTTGGATCTTTTGTAGCAAAAATTCCTACACACTAATTTCAACAGAAAAATATGTACCTACAAACATATGATCATGACGACTTTCATCTCCTGATGCATAAATAGTAGGATTTCTAAAGGCGGATGTAATAAGTAGAAGTTCATCACGTAGTTGAGAACTGGCATTAAGATGAAGTTGAGAAAAAGAAAAAGTGCCTCATCCCAAATGACATCACTAGAAACATAGACGTGGCTAGGAATACCAAGACATTTATAGCCTTTGTGTAGTCCACTATAACCCAAAAAACCACATTCCTTAGTTGAACCGAAGCTTGTGTTGATTGTATGTGCGAAGATTAGGCCAAACCGTGCACCCAAAAATCTGAAGAAAAGAATAGTTAGGTTTTGACTTAATCTTTTTCATTGGACTCTTATGGTGAACTAGACTTCTCCCTACGCTCCTCGGAGCATGGCCGGTAGGAAGAATGACTTATGATATGATCCTGCTATATACAAGTGCAAGGGAAAATATTTGTTCTCAGAACGCTAACCGATAATGTTTTTCGGGAAGAATGTCACGTTGTTACAATGTGGATCTCAGTTACGCCCCCCGGGACAACACATATATGATAGGTCTACTCTTTAAATTCATGTGGTTTGACAAAATCATCGTTTGAGAAAGACTAGAAAGAATAAATATTATACGTATGATTTTAATACAACACATGATGTGAAATGCAGATACTTCATCCTATCATACACATTTTGATTGCTAACCAGACATTACACAACTACACTTACCTAGACAATGTCTAAGTAAAATGTTACACGAAAGGAACAAAAACAAAATGTAAAGATAAAAAGTAAATATTATTACATGACAAAAGGAGAGCAAGCACTCCTGAAAACAAATGACCGAAAGCTCTAGGGACATGATGAGAAGGAAATTTCACCATCTACATTCCACTCAAACAATTTGGTAGCTAGGAATACTTTTATTCTCTTGATGGCACCTCCACGACATGATGCTCTTGATGGAACCTACACTACATGCTGCTCTTGATGGAACCTTCATGTCAACCTTACCATCTATGTACTACTCTAGCCGTATGGTGGAGTATTATTATATTCTCTTCATCCTAAGCTAGGCTGAGATTGATGATCTTGATGACACGTCAACAACCTAATTCTGTTGATGGCGCCTCCACAACCTGATGCTCTTGATGGCACCTCCATGGCCTGATGCTACTGATGGCACCTCCACGGCCTGATGCTGCTAATGGCACCTCCACCACCTGATCATCTTGATGGCACTATAACACCCCACTTTCAGTAACCTTGATTAGTTGTCCTGAATGCAAAAATCAGGTGAAACAAAAAAAATCTTGCTTATTGGTGAAGCAGTTGTTTGCTTATTTGTGCGTATGTTTCTGATTGTTTAATAGTTAAGATACTTCTCTCCCCTCCCATCAGTTGCAAAAGATTTTTAACAAAAGATAATGTCTTGGCTTACTTTACATATTCTCAAAATGCTCTAGCGTTTCAAAACAAGAGCCAAGATGACTTGGCAACAACAAATGTTTTCTTATCTTCTATTGAAAAAACTATGGATATCTATATGATACCATCTTCTTATGTTTTCAAGGCAGAACCTTCAAAATATCCTTACCTCTAGTCTTTCCAAAATATTTTATAAAGCTATTTGTTTCCCACTCTTGATAGAAGTGCGAATGGACTCTCACCTTCTTCAAAATACAAACCTTTAAAAGCTTATCTTCTTTAGACCTTAAGTAATGCTTGTGAGTGTTGGTATTCTTCTTGAGATGTTTGTATGAATTTCCTTGATCTGCTATCTTTAAACATGATTGTCTTGACTTGTTTGATTAGGAGTTTGTATGAGCTTCTCTAGGAGCTCATCCTATGGTAACAAAACAAACCCAAAAATGCAACCTCTACATCCCTTGAGTAGGAATCATAAAAACCCTAGTAGGAAGACTATCTTCCACCTTGTTATTAGGTTCCCTTTTTTGGAACTCTAATCAAGACCCTTATTATTGTTCCGAAGGCAATGTGCATATCCTATAATCTTCCTTGTGATGTGTTCCTCCATCACCACTACTTGCTTTTGATCAAGGAACCCATCTATCCAGTTCTCCAAGATAGGCTTGGCCTCTAGTCATTAACTTGACCATATATCTTCTTATCAACTCTAGGCCACTTCCTTTATATAGTTTCCAAATAATTACAGACCAACCCAAAGCATGGCACCCTTATACTCAACCTACTCTTCGACGTCATCCACTTGATGATGACTTTGGAACCTTGCATACCACCAAAACCCCTAGATCTTATACCCTAATCAAAAAACCCTAAAACCGTCGAAATTTGGCTAAGTCTAAAACTGTTATCAAGATCCCATATTTAGGCCTCGATCTAGAATCCCATATTGCACACCTTCACGTGCACTTTCAAATCACACTCTCGCCCTTGGATAGATCCTTCTTCGATACACTTGTCCTTGATGGTTTTGTAGTCAAGATAATAATATGTTTTGTCAGCTGTTAAAAGATTCAAACTTTGGCAGATGTTCCCAACTCCTTCAAACCTTCTCTGGATCAAATCTTTGCATGGATGTGATCTACCCAACCTATTATATCGTCCCATGCCTTCCTTGTTTCCATTGGAGCCTTGAGCATCTTAAACTAACATGGTTTTGGAGGCAAGGCAATATTCTATCTTGGCACCTTTAAAAACAACTAAGTTTGGCATTTAATCTAGAGATACACAAACATATTTTAGACCAAGTATTTGTATCATTCTAACCTAAATCACCTAGCCTTCAACCCCATATCCTTGTTGGTTCAATTGGAGCTCTAGAACCCATCTCTCCATCTAGGTAAAGATGCCCAGTCAATAGCTTTGCACAACTTCATCTTCCTCTCTAATTCTTGTGTTGTTCAAACCAAGTTTTAAATCCTCAAATAACAAGGTACTGAGATGAGAGCTACATCAGGTGGCACTTCTAAGCCTTGGAAATAAAATATATTAATGGCTTTTGTATCATTAGTTTGCCCTAAAATGATTTATAATTTTTTCCTTCCAAAAACCCTAAAACCGAGATTTTTTTTATACAAAACACTTTTTAAACTTAAGGCACATTCAAGGCCTATATTGTATTCCCCATATTTCTACTTCAAAAATACTTATTTTTGCAGTGTTTTACTATTTCGTTTTTCCTATCTTCTTAAATGGAAGAAATAGAAAACAATACGTTTTAAATACTTTACTTCTTCAATAAATCTTGGGAAAATTAACCCAGGCGTGATATGGTGTTTGGGATCCTACCACGCCAAAAACTCATCTTTCCCAACTCAAAAAGTATCAAATGATGTCATGAAAACACATTCAACAGTTCTTGAAGAATTGATAATACATGGATTAAAAAAATCATTAGGAAAATCTCAAATAAATATCATTGATGCAATTTGAGCATACCTATCCCCCAGTGCCCCTAATCCACTTGGACAAGATCAAACCTTGGGAACTTGATCATGATGCTCCTTGTAGTCAATTTAAACTCTACCGAGAACCAACTCATCTAACCATCCAAAATTTACAGAACCCCAACCCTAATTACTCCAGCACCCATCCACCTCTCCCTAGTCATGTTACTGTAGCACTACTGCACCAGCCCTGTCCTTTCTTCCTCTTGTGTTTGGATGAGAAGGGAGGAGATAGACAAGCATATCTAAGAAAAGATCTTGTGAATTCACTGCAGCAGTAGCCACCACCTTCCCACCACTCTTCTGCTCGTACTAGGACCCCATACCTCACTCCTCACCCCCCCCTCCTAGCCAACCCACTTCTTCCGCCCTTGTCCATGTCCAAACATAGACCTTGCTCACCATACACCAACCCGGACTCTCGGGTATAAATCCCTCAAGTCGCCCCAACACTCCTCCCTGACTCATTCCACTCCCCTTTAACCCCTCTCTGACCCCCTTATCCATAGCCCCAGCCCTCCTCCTTTGTGGCTGAGGAAATGGTGTTATTCACCATAGTGTTGCAAGCTTGCTTGGAAGGTTGCTCTCGATGCCGAGCACTCCTCCTTTTTCTTGGCACCATGGTGCTCCCCAACCTATAACCTACCTCCCCATGTCATTACTTTGTCCCAGGGATGCTAGAGGCTGACATCACTGTGCATGTCTGATTAGAGCACCACTCCGAGGAAGACGGTGGAGTAGAGCACCTGCAGCAGTGCTAACACTACCCTTGAGTCCCCTAAAACCTCCGCATCCTCCCGAACACCTCATTAGTGACATGCAATAGCCCCAGGAGCTGCCCGGTGAGCACCGGATCCAGCCTCTCCAGCATAGATGCGTGAGCCACATCCCGGTGCCGAAGCTACCCTCGTCGTCCCTTGTTCTGCTCGACATCAAGTGATGCTTCTCCTCTGCCACTCCCTAGGTGCCGACGAGCCTCTGGTAAGCCGCCCCAGACCTCCTAGTCCACCGCCTAGGGTTTCATCCCCGTGAGCTCGTAGCGAGGTAGGAGACGACCTCCTGGCCGTCAATATATTTCTAATCAGATGGCTAGGGGCGCCCCATACCGCTTTGCCAGCTCAGTCCCACTGACAAGAAGGCCCCGCCCTAGCCATTTGAATTGTGGCCTCCCGCGCGTGCTAGTGCCTAGATGGGTTCGCCCAACTCAGTGCGACCGGGAACCGTGTAGATATGGCATGTTTAGTCTTTTCATGGAAGATGTTTATTAATTTTTCCTAGATCCAGAAAATGTGCTGCTTATTTTAAATATTTTTCAAAATGGAAAATGCCTCCAAATAGACGAACCATAATCTAACATGTACCTATGTGTTTTCCTCAAAATGCAACGCAAGGGTTAAGCCAAAATAATAAATACAATTTTCTCTATTAATTAAAATGCTAACTTATGCACATTTCACTCAAAAATTCATTTCGAGAGATCTATGGATCTATTTGATTGAAAGCCACTTGGTATTGGAAGGTATCTCAAGTGCCTTGCATGTCACCTTAATCCCACACCAAAAAGACCTATGGATCTACAGTAGTAAAAATCACAAAATCTCCCAGATATGTGTTCAACAAATTCTTCCACGAAATCTACCACAACTTTTGGTTTGACTCCAACTCTCTGTAGTGTAGTACTAATAGATTTATGAAACCCTAGGATGTCAGGATTATTTGAGCAACTACTGAATTTTTATGAATTAAATACTACTGCATGTAGTTGTTGCACTCAATAAATCCTAGCAGGGGTTTAGCAACTCTAAAAATAGTGAAACAGATTTCTACATAAAGGTATCAGTGATGCCTACATTGTGTACTTGGTTTCATCCCAAGATGACCTCTAGAGTAAAATTGATGAAGAAGACAAATTTCTTGTAGAAGTGACTTTGGAAATTTCCCAAGGGTATTCTGTTAAGAATTTTATAGTGAAACCAAGTCCTAGCAAACCAGTACTCAAGTACGCTCCTAATCCTAAGAGGAAATAATTATGTGACCTATAGATATTTTATAGTGAATTAAATACCAAAACAAGGGTTTTTCTCACTAGAAAATTTATAACTAAATAAATAAATTGGATAAAATAGTGAAATTACTTTTGATGGTTTTGTTATTTCAATACCTACATGAGGATATCATTTTTATATATTGATATCCTACCAGACTTGGTCTTGGTATAAATCACTTTGTTTGAAAGGTGCTTGGTATTTAAATCATATGTAGGGTTTAGGAAATGCAAATGAAATAAATCCAAATGCGTTAAACTAAACTTTTCAATTCCTACTGAATGGTTTAGTGCTTGTTAAGAATGTTGATGTATTGTATTGGTGCTTGATTTGCTTGATGGTGATTGTTGTGTTTCGCTTGTTGCATGTGTGACCCGTTGTGATGGTAGTTGCGATTACTGGCGTCAAGTTCTAAGCAGAAGTCCAAGGACATATTCCTATCCAAGGCAAGATACCTACTTGCTCATAAGCCTTGTCCTACTATTTATTTATGCATGTCTTACTCACCTATTTATGCAAACTGCATTGTTATTACTATACTGTTATGTATATCTTGTAGCGGCTTGGATCCTTCAAGATCTTACACAATGGTACTACTAAGTACAACCCTTGATGACACCTACTTGTCCTCTAGTCTTTTAAGTTGGTGGTTAACACCATGCCCCTTTGGAGACCTTTTTGCCAAAGCAAAACTATAGGTTGGGAAACCCTTGGAAATTTTACGGAAAGGTTTTATGGTAAAACCTTGGGAACGAATGCCTTACCAAGTGGAGTTTTGTAAAAAGGAAAGGTTTTTTTATAAAGGATACTGAAGGAAAATGGAGAAAAGATTTTTTTAAAACACACCCGGATCTATGTAGTTTGCTAGAACAACTAGACCGTGCAACCACATTATCCTAGAATGGGACACAGCTTAGCTCGAAGTTAGTTTCCCCTAGCATGGGATACCTCGTAACTACATATAAGGGATCATATCCCTCGAATGACGGGTCTCCCTTACTCATAGGATCATATGACAGAAACAATGATCTGGGGGAGATGCGAACTGTCTTTGTAGGCAGCCGGGCGATACTATGAGCCTCTCACTGAAAGTGCCCAATCGAGAGGAGTATAAAATGCGCTACAATTGGTCCTTGGTACCCTATGTCTCGATGTTTAGAGGGACACCTCATAGGGTAGGGCCCATGCTAGGGTAGGCTTTCCAAGAGTTATGGTCGGTTACTGATGAGTGCATATTTGCATCATGTTTTACTTTGTTATTTTGCATTATAGATGTAGGATCTTGGTATTTTACGGCGCTCCTGCGCACATTTTATGTCTGTTTTCACCAGGATCAGGACAAATGATGGATCCAATGGACACAATTCTTGGAGAAGTTGTAATGAGGAGAAAAGGAGTCAAAAACAACGTAAATTGCTTATTTGGGAAATATTAATAATACCATAAGAAAACCCAAAGCGATCAAAGGAGACAAACGGTTTAACGACCAACTATACGGTGGGAATAAATTTTCTGGCTGTATAGTTCCCGTCGTATAGTTGGCGCCACCGCCTCCTCAAATAGTTTCACCTCATGCAACTGGATCAGAGAGACGACATACAAAACACCCAGAAATCACCGAAATCTCACCTCCGGAAGGCATCTGTGGGGGAACTCGTCCACCGGGGATCTATCTTCGCCTGCGCAGATCTGGGAGGCTAAGGCATCGATCTTCATCATCTACCACTACATCGCCATCATCTCCATCCATCCCATCTACATCTTGTCTAGATCGTGTTGTAATTTCCGTACTCGTTGTGGATTTATACAAGTACTATTCATCTATGATAGATTCCATACCTGAAAGAGAAGAAGTCTTTGTTGTTGGAGGAGCTTTTCATCCCCGAATAAGCAAACGATAAGTTCAAGGTAAGTGCTCTTACATAAATAAGTGATTTGTTTTCATAGATTTTACTTATGAAATTTTTGCCTTTGAATTCCTCGTGTTTTTTGAAGTTTTTGAGGGTTTTACCAACTATATGGGCGCAACTATACGGGTGCAACTATACGATCGGAGAAAATTCTCCTGCCATATAGTTGGTCGTTAAACTCTCTGTATCTTCTTCGTGAAATTATGTTCGATGTCTGGACCTATACGGGCGCAACTATACGACCGGAGCTAAAATTCTGGCCGCATAGTTGGTCGTTGAACTCTCAAACACTTTTGATTTTTGGTGTCTGTATCTATATGGTCGTAACTATATGACATGAGCTAAAATTCCGGCTATATAGTTAGTCGTTGAACTCTCAAACACTTTTGATTTTTGGTGTATGTATCTATATGGTCGCAACTATACGACAGGAGCCAATATTCCGGCCATATAGTTGGTCATTAAACTACTAGAAATTTTTTGTTTGCCTTTTTGTTATATGATAAAAAACGTTATTGTTAGTTCCGAGTCGTAACTTAACCGACCTGGACTCGAGATATTTGGAAATATCTACCTAGAACCAACTATACGGCTGGAGCTATACGGTTCGCGTCCGTATAGTTGGTCGTTACGCGGTAGGACCCTTCCAAATCCATGATTTCTTTCCCTGTTTCATTAAGATTCTTTTATTGGGCGACAATTTGGTGTTTCTCGCAAGTTTTACCGACCTCTGACCCCCCTTATATACTACAATTGTCTCTCTCTCTAATCATAATCTTCAGGAACCAATCTAGCAATGCGCTATCCCATCCTAGGCCGTGGGAAACCCATGGGGCGCATTGCTCCTTCCAAGGACCGCTCTAGCAGCCTGTCCATGGAGGACGATGACGAGGAGGTGGAGAGGTTTAGCCCGGGGCACAAGGAGTACGTCGAGCCAAGCTTCTACAACAATGATTCTGATGATCATGTGGTTGACGTCTACATCCGCCGTGATGTCTATGATCCCCGGGGGATTAATTGGGCGGCAATGAAGAGAGCTCAAGAAGAGAGAGAAGGTAACAAGCCACATAGAAAATGGCGCCTGGAGACGGTCAAGTTCATTGCCACGAACCCCAGGCCGCACAAGCGTAAGGAATTATCTAATATTGGTGCAGGTGCTAGCAAGGGAGCTAAGGAGCCACTCTCAAAGCCTACCATTGGTGCTCGTATGAGGGTAAAGCCTCACGAAGAGTGGATGTATGGTTTCCACTTCCCCGATCCATCAATTATGGATGAGGAAGAAGAAGTTGTTCCCAAGACCAAGGATCACGTGTGAGCACTAGAGATATATCAGAAGCAGGAACTACTTCATCACGTCGAAGTCCGCCACTGTCTCAAGGAGATAGAGAAGAAGGATGATCTCCTCCAATTGATGACTAAGCTCGCATATAGAGTGGACACACTACAATATGATTTGCGCAGGTGCTACAGCCGCATCACTGGTCTGGAGGATACCAACAAGAAGCTATGCACTGCGGTGTTACAAGCCATGGCGCCACAGTGATCTACAATAATCACGGTATCAAATAATCGCAAGGGATTATTTTATCCTGCCTGGCTTGATTCCAATCTTGGGGAGATCTTTAAGACCTTGTAATATATCTTATAAGTTTTTATTACTATTTTTGCATTAGTTCAAACTAGAAATAAAGTTTGCATCATTAGAATTCCCTTCAGGAATAGTCGATCCCTTTTATGAAATTCCGAGTTTATTATTATATGTGGAGCAATTTCGAGTTTGTGCTTGTCTTATTGGATATACAAATGGCTTGAGTATAATTTTTATTGCACTTGATGATAGCAATAGGAGTTTTCCACACCATTGGTATTAATGGAACATATAAACATAATTTAGTCAATATGTTGTAAGTCTATAGTTTGATTTACAAAGAAAATTATCTATGCAGTTAAATTGAAAAATAAACCTTGAACAAAGGGAAATAAAAGTTCTATCAAAATAGAGTGAGAACAAGTCGAGGTAGAATCTTCAAGTCATAAAAATACTTCATATACAATTGGAATTTTATAATTGAGATCATTAAACTTTGAATTCCTACATGAAGTGGAATGTATGTCTAGCTCCTTTGCACAACACTTAAACAAAAGTGTGAGCATATAAAAAAAGAGAAGAAAAGAAAGAAGAAAAAGAGCAAATGTGCAAAGAGCATATAGGCATACACCACTATATTGTAGTATGACAAAGATACACTTTTGAGATTTTGAATCCCAAGTGAATATGCTGATCCTAAAACACTTGGGACTACCTCGCTAACTCATTTGGTTGAACCAGATACTTTTACATTATGTTGAGATTCATCTTTTGTGAACGGTTGATCACTAAGGTGTGGAAGCCTGCTAATCCTATTCAGATGGTTCGAGTAAGGTACTATTCATGAACTTATTCCTATGTATCATATATGATAAACATATGCTGCAACTGCCTCATTTATTTTATTGACTTATCTTCATGAATATGAGGATCACATCCATTAAGCTAAACTTTCTCGGGATGAGCAAGAGTCTAAGCTTGGGGAAGTTGATGAGTGCATATTTGCATCATGTTTTATGTTGTTAATTTGCATTGTAGATTTAGGATCTTGGTATTTTATGTCGCTCCTGCGCATATTTTATGTCTGTTTTCACCAGGATCAGGACAGATGAAATCGCTTATTTGGGAAATATTAATAATACCAGAAGAAAACCCGAAGCGATCAAAGGAGACAGACGGTTTAACGACCAACTATACGGCGGGAATAAATATTCCTGCTGTATAGTTCCCACCGTATAGTTGGCGCCACGACCGCCTCCTCAAATAGTTTCACCCCGTGCAACTAGATGAAAGAGACGACATACTAAACACCCAGAAATCGCCGAAACCTCACCTCCAGAAGGCATCTAGAGGGGGAACTCGTCCACCGAGGATCCATCTTCGCCCTGCGTAAACCCGGGAGGCTAAGGCATCGATCTTCATCATCCAGCGCTGCATCGCCATCATCTCCATCCATCCCATCTACATCTTGTCTAGATCTTGTTGTAATTTCCGTACTCATTGTGGATTTATACAACTACTATTCATCTATGATAGATTCCATTGTTATTGCCATGATGTTGATTGCCTCCATGTCTGAGTAGATCATTAGTTCTTGGGGATATGGAGAAACCCTAGTATGAGATTAAAATAATATAAAGTTTATTATGATATTCATCATTGTGACCATGTGTTAGATTGTCTTCATCTTGATGTTGAGGGAAGTCGACCTCTCAATATTTGCCTCTCATGGGGACTTGATGGAGGGAACTACTTGTTGGTAGATAGAGGCGTGTTAGCACTTACATTGACTATAAAACTGTTGGTACTCCTTACATATCAAATTGGGAATCGAGGAAACTCACGGAACACTATCCATGCCATGGGATACGTCCTACAAGATTAAGTCCCTTAATAGCGCAGTAATTCGATTGATGTCGATTGCTGACTGCTGTGGTTATGAGGAGGACGTGAGCAGCGGTTGCTGCCTATTTGTCCAAATACGGAGTTCCTCCCACACATACATAGTGTAGAATATTCATGATGATAATCTTTATCTTAGCACCTTATAATGCTAGTGGTGTATCCTCTACTCCCCGAGAACGCTTTTTCCCTATTGTAGTTCCAATCTCTCTTACATATGCGATACTTACTTTCTGTATTTAGTTGTTTTACTTTACTTATTGTTTCTCTTATACCAAAAACCCAAAAACACCCTTTTACACAATACTCGCATTTTATCTTGTCACTTAGAACTTTATTTAGCATTTCTATTGTAATATTTATTTCAATAGTTATTAGACTTTAGACTCCTGCTCCCTGTGGGATCAATATCTTTATTTTGAAACTAGTTACAAACGATCTGTGCACTTGCAGTCATTAGTTACTCGACCCACGATCCATTCGAGATCAGGGCAGGTGGTTTGCGAGTAGATTCAAAAGTACTCCATATGGAGCCCTCCTATTACCACAACCATATTACATATCCTTTCATTGATACTCTCTTAAGGTGGTCTGCGTGTACATTCAAAAGTACTCACTGGCATTGTCCCTAGATATTTACTTTGTTAGACTCAAAGAAGGACTAAGAAGAGGAAGAAGGAAAGGTTCATGACTATGCGAGCAAGGATGTTCTCCCAGTCAGTTTCCTATAGGGTTTAAGGCGTAACTTGGGCTTGATGCATTCATTCAAGATCTACTGCCGATGGTTGATCTCATCCCATCAAGGTTTATGTAAGGTGTAGCCATTATGGCATTGCGGTATGATTGGTAATTGTTTACGTAATGGATGCTTACTTTGATACTTGTTGATTATGTGGCACGACTCACTGATCATGGGATCATGGCTGAATGCATAAGGTATTATCGGATGGCTAATCCGGGGGCCTGACAGGCACCTCAATGACATATTGATGCCATTGCTCCATAGGTCATTGGGACGACATGCCATACCATCCCCGCTTCTCTAGAGACCGTCAAAGAAGGAACATCATCTTAGCCGCTTCGGCATGAAAGTCTTGTGTGCTCTGCCAGACACCGGTAAGAGGAGATGAAGAGCAGACGACGATGTGTATTGTCCAGTGTCGTCTACTGGAATAAGAGAAGAGAGGCATCTATGGCATTCTTAGGAAATTGGCTTACTCTATGTGGAGATAAGGAGGTATAAACACTGGCAGGGAAGAGAAGGAAGAGGAGAGGAGATGTCCCGATGCCTCTAGTAAAAGCTCCATCACGCTAGACAGAAGCCAAAACACGACCTCGAGTCACGCGCTACTAACAAACAATCACCGGGCTGATCGACAACACGCTTAGAAGGCTAGGTTTTTTGTATGGGCATCAAGACCCGTGATGGCAGCTGTAAGCATGCATGTTAGGCATAACTTGGCACGTCGCCACCGAGCGAGTAGTCTAAAGAGACGACACGCGTACCGAGCGAGTAGTCTAAAGAGACGGCCGCATACCAGGCTGAGTGCAGCATCATGTTCCACCGAGCTAAGAAACCCGCGATGGTGGATGCATCATCCATATAGATTGTAGCATGACACGATCATCAAACACACGAGCATGCAAAACAGTAAAAAATCTGACCAAGCTATGCTTCCACAACTGTGGCCATCCCATCGACATCGATAGCAGCATAACACGTTTGTCGGACGCGTGAGCGGGAGAAATAGGAAAAATCCTACCAAGCTATGCTGTTTTGATGGCGAACGTAGTGTCGGCGTCGATACTAGCATGACATGTTCGTCAGACATGCGAGTGGGTGAAATAGTAAAAATCTACCGAGATACTATCATGTAGAGTCTAGCACACCTGAAAGAACATTTCATGTTTTCCTATGTTTTACATGTTAGATAACAATACTATGGAGACTTTTCATGTGTGCTAATTGTGCAGGGAGTTTTGAGGGGGGCTGGATAATCCTCCCCACCAAGGGCCGGATAATCCGGCCTACCTCATCGCACAAAGGTAGCCAAGGCGCGTCGCTTGGTACCCGGTCGGATTTTCTCCCGGAAAATCCGAACTGGGGCGGTTTTTCCTTCCTAGGCCAGATAATCTGGGTGTCGCATGGGCCGGTTAATCTGGACCCCAGTTTTCGAGCAAAAGGAGCCAAGGCGCGTCGCTCGGTATCCGGTCGGATTTTCTCCCGGAAAATCCGAACTGGGGCGGTTTTTCTTCCCCAGGCCGGATAATCCGAGCTTCGCATAGGGCCGGATAATCCGGCCCCCAGAAGTTGATCAAGGGAAAGCTCGGCGCGACGCTCTGAGGGGGGGGGGGGCGGATTATCTGCCGGATATTCTGAGTCTGGGGCGGTGTTTCCCTAGACCGGATAATCCGGCCCTCACTTGGGCCGGATAATCCGCCCCCCAAAGGTTGCAACGGCTGGTTTCTGAAGGGGGGGTATAAATACCCCTTCTTCCCCAACGTTCAGAACCCTTGATTCATTCGAAATTGACCAGACATTGTGCAAGAGCTCTCATTCTCGATCTCCCACTTCAACCACCCGAAGGTCTTGATCTTTGGTGGAATTGAAGGAGGAGAAGTTCATCATCATCAAGAATCAAGCGCTTCAACTCCTCTCCATTCACTTGGAGAAATCCCTGATCTAGTATTCTTGTCAATACCTAGATCTTGTTTATTGTATTTGATAAGTTTGTTCTTGTGGCAGCTTGTTGTCATTTTGGGAGCCTCCAAGTTGTTGTGGAGTTGTTTCCCCGCTAGTTGTGTAAAGGCGCCGGTGCCCGCCTCGAAGGGTACCTATAGTGGAAGGTGGATCCAGCCTGTTGTGGCGAGATCCATCGGAGAACACGGTGAGGCCTTTTGTGGCGTGGTGGTCTTAGTACCGCCCACCCCTCCAACGCAGACGTACTTCCCTTAACAAGAAAGAAACTACGGTCAAACAAATCATGTGTCTCCGTGTGCTTCACTTCGGTTTACTCGTTCCTCTTCCACTCGCTCTTTACTCGCTAGTAGATAGGTTTGCATATAGGGAAATTCCACCCAATAGTTTATCTTGAGAATTTACCCTTTGTGCTAAGCCTAAAATTGAAAAGGAATTAAAAATTGGTGTAGCACCTATTCACCCCCTCTAGGTGCCCATACGATTCATTTCAATTGGTATCAGAGCCCCGACTCTTAATTCGGGCTTAACCGCCTAAGAGTAGTATGGGTACCAAGGATGATGGAAATGAGGCTGTGGATAAGGTCACAATGGATGATCTGAAGTCGTTGGAAACAACCTTGTTGAAATCCTTTGAGGCCAAGATGGAGGAGATGAATCAAATGATTGCTCGCCTTACATCATCCATAGCCCCATCTCCATCCTCCTCTGAGGCTCCCACACCATCATCTAAGGAAAAGGGTAACACTGGATCCAAGGATGATGATGTGGAAGGTGAAAAACTAAATGGCTCCACCTCTAAAAAGGGAAGTGGTAAGGAGGAATATAATGAGGTTTGCCACGTATATTCCCCCGACCCACCTATCCCTCATCCTCATATAAACAATAGGGGTGATCCACCCAAGCTCACTGCATCCTCTTTTAATCAATGGCAATTCCTAATGAAATCTCATGTGTGCAGCTCCTCTATTGAATTGTGGAGGATTATTGAAGAAGGTCTTCATATTGGAGATCAAACCAATCTAACGAGAAGGGAAGTTGTGGATAGCCAGTTGAATGCCACCGCTCTCCACATGATATAGCTAGGTGTGGGTCCCAAGGACATGCCACACATTGAACATCTCAACACAGCTAAAGAGGCGTGGGATGCTCTTGCAGACCTTTTCGTTGGAAATGAAAGCATGAGAAGAAACAGGTATGATGCCCTTAGTAATGAAGCTGAGGGATTGTACATGTTGGATGGTGAAAACCATGAGGACATGTATAGAAGACTCAAGGGCATCGCAACAACATTTCGGAAGCATGGGGCCACTCACATTGATGATGCATGGATAAAAATAAAGTATGTGAGTGCCTTAATGCCTTTCGAGCCAACGGACTTGAAGAGCCTGCAAGGTAGACACAACTATCATCAAATGACATCCAATGAAGTCATGCAAGAAATGGCGTCATTCCAAGTGGCATCAAAGAATGCTGAAGATGCCCGTGCTCGGGCCATTGGAATGCAAAAGGGTGTCAATGTGGCTCTCAAAGCCAATGTTGTTGAGCAAGAGGAAGATGAAGGAGATTTTGAGGGGGTATCCATGGACCGCCCCGATGAGGTCAAACATGCTCATGGTGAGTACATGGCATTCTATGCAAGGAACTTTTGGAAGGACCCTGCCAAAGCTAAGTCTGACCTTGAGCGCAAGAACGGGTCAAATGGAAGAAGAGAAAGTGGCCCAAGATTGAGAACTTGCTTGAACTGTGGAGATAGAATGCACTTTGTAGCCGAGTGTCCTTATCAAAATAGAGAATACAATGATGGCAGGCTCATTCTTAAAGAGAAATCTAAAGCTCCTAAGAAGAAGTCATTTATTAAGAAGAATGGCCCTTTCAATAAGCAACTCAAGATTGTCCTTGTAGCTCAAGAGGAATACTCCTCCGCAAGTGAAGATGAAGAGTATGATGATAGTTCCCGCGAAGTGGCTGCTATAGCCACCACATCGACTCCCTCCTCTCTCTTCGACTCGCCAAACGAGAACGCCATCAACAACAACGCCACTTGCCTAATGGCAAGAGGATCCGAGGTATCAACTTCTAGCTCTTCATTTCCTAAGACTAACATAATTTTGGATATGGATGATCATGACAGTCTTGAAATGAAAGAAGAAGTTATTGCCTTGGATACTTTTTTCACTAACCTACAAGGTGAGCACAAACTCCATTTTGATGCTCTTATGAGTCAACTTGCTCAAGCCGAAGATCTCCTTGAAGAAAAGGGCATAATTGAAAGAGAAGATGCCTTGGAGATAGCTTCTTTGAAGAATGCCTTGGAAGAGGAAGAGGAAGCTCGAGTTTCTTTGGATGAAAGACTCAAATCCCTTGAGGGGTCACAAGAAGAAGCTATAGCTCAGCTCATTAAAGAACGTGACCATGCTCTTGCCAAGGTAAAGAAACTAAAGAAAGAAAAGATTGAATTTGGGGCTGTTCATGCTAGACTTTTGGAGAAGTTTGATAATCTTGAAAGTGCTCACAAGGCATTGAAGAGTGATCATTCTACTCTAAATGAGTCTCATGACCAGCTCCAAACTCAATTGAAACGGTATGATGTGCCAAGTACCTCCACTTCATCCTTTGGAAAAGAAGATCTTGCAAGAAGTTCTCAACACAAAGAAAAAGGGGTTATTGATGAGATACTGAGCAGGCAAAGGACAAACAGTAGTAAAGAAGGTCTTGGTTATATACCCAAGATAAAGAGCAAGAAAAACAACAAGAAGAAGAAGAACAAGACTGCTCAATCAAAGACTAGCAACATTACCAATGACAAGACTAATCATGATGGTTTTGCAGGGATCAACAATCCTAACTTTGAACTATATTGTGATTGTTATGGTGATGTTTATGCTAGCTATGTAGGGCCTTATGATTGTTACATTCCTTGGTCTATTTGGGTTCCCAAGACCCTTGTTACTAACATGAGAGGACCCATTGAAAAATGGGTACCTAAAACCAAGAAGTAATTTTCTTGCAGGGCTATGCTTCCGGTGGTTCTAAATGGGTACTCGATAGCGGTTGCACGAGTCATATGACCGGAAGCAAGGAGATCATCACGGAGATGCGGCCAAACATTGATCACATTACCGTATCCTATGGTGACAAGTCAAAATCAGAGGTAATGGGTCTCGGCAAAGTTGTGGTGGCTCACGATATCTCTCTCGTGGACGTCATGCTTGTTGAGACCCTCGGGTATAACTTACTTTTAGTTCGTGCCCTTGGTAAGATTGGCTTTGCAGTTTACATTGATGCTGATTTAGTGGTACTCTTGTGGAGCAAGTCAATAAAAGTCGCTTTCGTGGGATATGTCGAAAACGACCTATACGTGGTGGACTTTTCGGGGAAAACCACTATAGGCCCGAGGTGTCTTTTCGGAAAGGCTGACGCGGGTTGGCTATGGCATCGCCGACTAGCCCACGTCAATATGAGAACTTTGCAAAGTCTCCACAAGGGTGGCCACATTCTTGGACTAAAATAAAAAGTCTCTTTTGCCAAAGATCGTGTTTGCAGGGCGTGTGTTGAAGGGAAAATGCATGATTAACCTCATCGAAGGAAAACCATTATCTCTTCAAAAAGGATTTTGGAGCTCCTTCATGTGGACCTCTTCGGACCTCCATCTCATGCAAGCCTCGGTGAAGAAGTATTGTCTAGTGATTGTTGATGATTACTCAAGATACACTTGGGTTTATTTCTTTAAGTTGAAGAGTGAAACTCAAAAAACTGTCATCGACTTCGCCAACGAGGTTCAACGTCAACACAACGTCCCCATTCTGGATATAAGGAGTGATAACGGCTCGGAGTTCAAGAACTACACCTTAAATGAGTTCCTAAGTGAAGAGGGGATAAGACATCAATATTCCGCTGCATATACCCCTCAACAAAATGGTGTAGCCGAGAGGAAGAATCGAACTCTAATGGACATGGCAAGATCAATGTTAGCCTAATTTAAATCTCCATATAACTTCTGGGCTGAAGCAATCTCTACTGTTTGTCATTCATCCAACCGTTTATACCTCCGCAAGATCTTGGATAAGACTCCGTATGAAATACTTACCGGTAACAAGCCAAACATCTCATACTTTCGGGTATTCGGGTGTAAGTGTTTCTTTCTTATTAAAGGAGTTCGTTTATCTAAGTTTGAATCTAAGGTATTAGAAGGTATTTTTGTTGGTTATGGTGCCGAATCCCACGCTTATAGAGTCTACAATAAGCTCTCCGGAACTGTTGTAGAATCTTGTAGTGTGGTGTTCGAGGAAAATGACGGTTCCCGTGCGAAGCAAGTTGGTGTTTGTGATGCAGATGTTGAAATACCGCAAGATGCCATAAGAAGAATGGGCGTGGGATTCTTCCGCCCCATTGAGGAACCCCTTATGGAGGACCGGGAAGGACAATTCTCTACTCATATAGAGCCCTCATCTACACATACTCAACATGCTCCAACCACGGGGGCAACTTCTACACCATCTCCATCAAATGCTGAAGGTCAAGATGTTCCAGAAAGCTCCAGGCCGGATTTTTCGGTTGACACCGGATTATCCGGCCACCCCGCTACAGCTGACCATGTTGCTCCTGCTAGTGAAGATTTCAACGCAAGCTCCAGGCCGGATTTTCCGGCAAGCCCCGGATTATCCGGCCCCTCACCAGTTCAAGCAAGTCCCAGGCCTCCTGAAGAAGCTGTGGCAAGTACTCCCAGGCCAGATTATCCAGCCTCTCCATCGATCGGATTATCCGGCCATGACTCTCCAGTTCTACAGCCTCCTGTTATGACTATGGATTCACCTCAAGGGCATGCGTCTCCACCACCTGCTACTGATGTTCCAGTTACTGATCAAGGCGGAGAAAATGCTTCCAATGAAGACTCAAGTGATGAATCTCCTCCTCCAAGAGACAACAAACTTAGGCTCGGGCTGATCGTAACCTTGAGTTGAGGGGTCACACTCTCGACAAGGTTGTTGGTGATCTTCGACGAAGGGTTTCTACAAGAAGAGAATTGGCCAGTTTTGGTGAACATCAAGCTCATATCTCCATGGTGGAACCTAAGAAGGTCTTTGAAGCTCTTGAATACCTAGACTGGGTTATTGCTATGCATGAAGAATTGAATAATTTTGAGTGCAACAAAGTCTGGAAACTCGTGGAGAAACCCAAAGAGTGCCGCAATGTTATCGGCACCAAGTGGATTTTCAAGAACAAGCAAGATGAGAATGGCATTGTTGTGAGGAACAAGGCAAGGCTTGTGGCACAAGGTTACTCCCAAGTTGAGGGTATCGACTTCGGCGAGACATATGCTCCAGTGGCTCGCCTTGAGTCCATCCGTATCCTACTTGCTTATGCTGCTCATAACAATTTTAAGTTGCAGCAAATGGACGTCAAGAGTGCCTTCCTTAGCGGTCCTCTACATGAGTTGGTATACGTAAAGCAACCCCCAGGGTTTGAGGATCCTAACTTCCTGAACCATGTCTACAAACTCGATAAGGCACTCTATGGCCTTAAACAAGCCCCACGTGCGTGGTATGAGCACCTTAAAGAGCCTTTGTTAGATCGTGGCTTCGAAGTTGGGCAAATCGACCCCACTCTTTTTGCTAAGAAGGTTAAGGGGGAGCTCTTCGTATGCCAACTATATGTAGACGATATCATCTTTGGTTCTACTAACAAAGCTTTTAACGATGAATTTTGAAAGCTTATGACTGATAGGTTGAGATGTCTATGATAGGCGAATTACGGTTCTTTCTTGGATTCGAGATCAAGCAACTTAGAGAAGGAACCTTTATTAATCAAGCAAAGTACATCCAAGACATGCTCAAGAGATTCAAGATGACAGATCTAAATGGTGTTGCCACTCCGATGCAAACAAAGTGTCATCTTGAACTTAACCCTCATGGTAAAGATGTGGACCAAAAGGTATACCGGTCCATGATCGACTCTCTTCTTTACCTCTGCGCATCTAGACCCGATATTGTGTTGAGTGTGGGAGTGTGTGCAAGGTATCAAGCAACTCCTAAAGAAAGCCACTTAGTGGCGGTCAAGAGGATCTTTCGATATTTGGTTCATTCCCCCAACTTTGGTCTCTGGTATCCCAAGGGCTCCAATTTCTCTTTATGTGGTTATACTGACTCAGATTGGGCTGGTGATAAGGATGATCAGAAATCCACTTCTGGAGCTTGTCAATTCTTGGGAAGATCTCTTGTATGTTGGTCCTCTAAAAAGCAGAATTGTATATCTCTCTCCACCACCGAAGCTGAATATGTTGCTGCTGCCAGCGCTTGTACTCAATTATTGTGGATGAGGCAAACTTTAAAGGAATACGATGTCAATTGTGACAAAGTGCCTCTTTTATGTGATAATGAAAGTGCAATCAAAATTGCGTACAATCCCGTTCATCACACAAGGACGAAGGATATTGAGATTTGGAATCATTTTATTCGAGACCATGTTGCTCGCGACGATATTGATCTATCCTTTGTGAGCACGAAGAACCAACTGGCGGATATTTTTACAAAGCCACTTGATGAAGCAAGATTCTGCTATTTGAGGAATGAGCTAAATATCATTGATTCCGGGAGCTTGTCTTGATTACCCATGCACTCACTCGTCCATCTCAATCCTTGTTTGGCCTAGGTGTGGGCATGCATATAGGGGGAGTGTGGTTCTAACTCATTGGGCTAACCCTCCCCCCATAATGCCAAAAGCAAGATAAATCATTTTGTGATATGTGAGCTTATTGATGAGTTTTGGTTGTGAACCCAAGATATATCTTCGCGGTGTCACACCATACACTCCAACAAGGTGGCTTCGGCCACCGCCCTCTCCCTCGAGGAGAATTGGATCTTTTTGGATGTTATTTGCTCTCTCATGTTCTTATGGGAATCACACTCACTCTTGGCTTTTATTTGATTTGGATCTTCTCATGAGGTTGCCTCCTGCGAGGACGAGTCAGTGCAGTATAGGCTGGATGTCATGGACTTCATCTACCATGAGCTGTGTGATGCTATGTTCAACCGTCTGTCCATTCCCTATGCGTCCTACATTATGATGCTCATCCGTCACCTGCTTCCTACTAAGGAATTCCACATTGAATCGGTGCACAAGGCCAAGAAGATATACAACAAGGTTCGGAAGACCTCTCACCCCTCCTCTGCTCCTGAGGGCCTCATGAGGGATGCTCACAGGCCCCCTGTGCCTCCCGTGGCCCGTGAGATCAAGCAGCTGAACTGGTTCCGGCGTCACATTCTCTGCATGGGCATGGACACGCGCAAGGGTCAGTACGAGGCATACAAGCAGCGCCATGAGTTGGCTCACTCCCAGCAGCTCATCCTCCCCCACGTGTCCGGCGCTTCGGGTGCTCCTCCGGCTCCTACACCTCCCACTCCGTATGCTCGGTGGAACTCTTCCTCCAGGCTGAACTATGGTGAGTTGGAGCGTCACTTGTTCCCCTCTGTGCCCGCTACTGATGATGAAGATGAGGAAGGTGACACTGAGGAACTTGAAGATGAGGATGAGGAAGAGAATGAAGAAGAGGACGAGGACGAGGACTACGATGAGTGATCCCATGGGGCGCTAGCATCGCTCTTCTCCCTTTTTGGTGTCTCGATGCCAAAGGGGGAGAAGTAGTTCTATTAGGTTGTCCGTGGATTTGAATGGGTCGGGCATAAGCACTTGCACTTTTCTATTCGTTATTTCTTGCTTATTCCCATTTAGCGTTGAACTTTAAATTCGTGATTTGTGGTTGTTTGAGACTTTTTGTGGTTGTCTGGATTATGCTATGCCTATGGACTTCATATCATGGATTATGCTTATGGATCTATCTATTCGTATCCTATTGCTGGAGGTATATCACGAAAGGCGCGCTCACATTGGTTATCCGGTAATAATTGTGATTTATGTCAAGGATGCCTATTCTCTACTTCGGTGGTATGTGTTTTTGCTCATATGTCTATGGAATAGATTCACCTTTTTGTGTGCATTTGTATTCCAATGCAAAACTCTATTATGCACACATTGAGGGGGAGTCTCTTTCATAAGTTATCTCTGTCTGTCTTGTATCTTTCTCCTGCAAATCCTGGTATTGTCATCTAACACCAAAAAGGGGGAGGTTGAAAGAACATTTCATGTTTTCCTATGTTTTGCGTGTTAGATAACAATACTATGGAGACTTTTAATGTGTGTTAAGTGTGCAGGGAGTTTTGAGGGGGGCCGGATAATCCGCCCCACCAAGGGCCGTATAATCCGGCCTACCTCATCGCACAAAGGTAGCCAAGGCGCATCGCTTGGTACCCGGTCAGATTTTCTCCCGGAAAATCCGAACTGGGGCGGTTTTTCCTCCCCAGGCCGGATAATCCGGGTGTCGCATGGGCCGGATAATCCGGCCCCCAGTTTTTGAGCAAAAGGAGCCAAGGCGCGTCGCTCGGTATCCGGTCGGATTTTCTCCCGGAAAATCCGAACTGGGGCAGTTTTTCTTCCCCAGGCCGGATAATCCGGCCTTCGCATAGGGCCGGATAATCCGGGCCCCAGAAGTTGATCAAGGTCAAGCTCGGCGCGACGGTCTGAGGGGGGGGGGGATTATCTGCCGGATATTCCGAGTCTGGGGCGGTGTTTCCCCAGACCGAATAATCCGGCCCTCACTTGGGCCGGATAATCCGGCCCCCAAAGGTTGCAACGGCTGGTTTCTAAAGGGGGGGGTATAAATACCCCTTCTTCCCCAACGTTCAGAACCCTTGATTCATTAGAAATTAACCAGACATTGTGCAAGAGCTCTCATTCTCAATCTCCCACTTCAACCACCCGAAGGTCTTGATCTTTGGTGGAATTGAAGGAGGAGAAGTTCATCATCATCATCAAGAATCAAGCGCTTCAACTCCTCTCCATTCACTTGGAGAAATCCCTGATCTAGTATTCTTGTCAATACCTAGATCTTGTTTATTGTATTTGATAAGTTTGTTCTTGTGGTAGCTTGTTGTCATTTTGGGAGCCTCCAAGCTGTTGTGGAGTTGTTGCCCCGCTAGTTGTGTGAAGGCGCCGGTGCCCGCCTCGAAGGGTACCTATAGTGGAAGGTGGATCAGGCCTGTTGTGGCGAGATCCATCGGAGAACAGGGTGAGGCCTTTTGTGGCGTGGTGGTCTTAGTACCGCCCACCCCTCCAACGCAAACGTACTTTCCTTTACAAGGAAGGAACTATGGTCAAACAAATCCTGTGTCTCCGCGTGCTTCATTTCGGCTTACTCGTTCCTCTTCCACTCGCTCTTTACTCGCTAGTAGATAGGTTTGCATATAGGGAAATTCCACCTAATAGTTTATCTAGAGAATTTACGCTTTGTGCTAAGCTTAAAATTGAAAAATAATTAAAAATTGGTGTAGCACCTATTCACCCCCCCTCTAGGTGCCCATACGATCCATTTCAATATCGCCATCGATGCCAGGCTGAATCGTTTGTCAAACATGCTCGCGAGCAAGATATGGACAAAAGTCTACTGAGTTATCATTATGTAGACTATACCTATGATGATGATAAAGGGAGACTAAAATCAGATGCTAGTTTTTAAAAGCTAGATAAAATTTATAGCACCATATTCACTTGCACGCAAAGTTTGTCATGAATCATCTTATTTGATCGCTCCTATAAAATTTTACGGAGTACGGATAGACAGAAGAGCACACGTTGCGCTAGTCAACTCTCTTCGTTTGTTTAATTTGCAGTGGTTAATTCTATTTTTATATAAAGTATGTGTAGTTTGTTTTACTTTTCTACCACATACGCACAATTATTTCTGCAAGATTTCTTGTATTTAATCATTATTTGCATCTCATTGTCCTTTTCTCGCTCTTCTTCCTCTCTCATTTTCGCTAGATTTCCATTCCCTTTTATATCTCATCTCCTTTCCTGTCTCATGTTCGTGGGTGCGCTGGTGGATGGAGAAAAAGAAAAATCAAATATTGTCACATATTTTCGTTGGGCGAAAAGAAGAAGAGAAGCTCGGGGTAGAGAGAAACCAAAAATTAAAATATATAGAAAACCTATCTTCCATTTATTTCTCGAATCCGAGTTTGCAAAGATGGAAAAAAAAATGCAAAAAATAGATAAAAAAGGGCAGGAAATGCAAAAACATTCAAACGAATATGGAAAAATAAAAATAAAAGACTACGAAACTAAACCTAGGCAGACGAATGTCAGCGTTGCCGTCGTGGCCAGCAGAGCCTACAACCACATGTTGGTGTGGGATGCCACATCTAACCAAGGATGCATTAGTGTACAATTTCCCTGACGTCATAGCAAGAAAGATGCGAAAGTCAAAAAAGAAGAAAGAAAAGGCAAAAAGGAAAAAAGCGGAAGAGAGAAAAAACCGAGCAGCAAATAACGAAAGAGCTAAAACTGTCAAAAGCATAGAAAAATAAAAATGTTGCTGCCACTTCTGTAGCCAGCAGAGCCTACAACCATACGATAATGGGTGAGGCGAGAGCCAGCCAAGAAGGCAGCTGGAAGCAATGGCCTGATGTCTTAAAAAACCCGCCTGTGATAGGTATGCAGGTCCGGAGTGAAAGAAAATACACGAATAAGAAAAGCAAAAGAAAGAAAACAGCGTAAGAAAAACGAAGGAAAACCAACAAAAAAGAAAGGAGAGATAGTCGCTTTCGCTATTACATCGCTGCCATGTAGGCTTACAGCGTTGGCGCATGCATCCTTTACGCGTCTTCTTCTTCCTCCGGGGCGGCAATCTGTGGTCGCGGCCATGACACGGAGCTAGGACTTGGACAAACCTGCTCGGCCCGTTCTCCTCCCCATCCCGAATCGGAGCTCGCCCTCACCATGACCGCACCATTGGCACGACGCGGGGACATGAATTCATTCCCGGGTGAGATCTATCTCCATGGCGACCATGCTCGGTCCTACTGGTCTCCTCCAGAATCCGAGCTCGCCGTCGTCGTGGTCACACACGCACCAGCCACGGCGCCTTCCTCTCCGAACCCCAAAGCCACATCCACCCAGTTCGGCACAACGCCAACACGGTGAAAATGCATCAAGTTTTCTTCTTGTGATTGTAGAAAAACATGTATGTACCGTGGCCGTAGCATACTCTAACAATGTACACATATATTGTTTACTAGATTTTCATTTGAAATTAGTAGCTCCGTGATGACAAAACATAGAGAACCTAAATTGAATGGCGATGACGACCATGTTCTGTACTTTGCATTGCATCAACAAGTGCTCGCTGATGAAGGAAGTTACCAAGAGAGTGGAGTTCATCAGCCATTGCTAAAAAATATGTGAACAAATCAATGAGCGATTCAATGCAAATAAGCGCAGAAAAGCTAGATCCATGTCATCAATCATCAATAGGTGGCACATTCTAGTGATGCGTTCAAATGCATACACGATGTATCATTTGCTTGAAGTGGTTGTTATCCTGAGCAAAAATGCCTGCTGTAAACATTACATTTGTATGTTCTATGCTGCAAGTCTTTCATTCTCCTTCAAATAGTACGACCCCACTGATGAGCCAATTGTAGGCCCCCTCCCCCCGACGTGGATTCGGCTCCAGGTCGGATCTGGAGTGTCCACATGATAGGCGCGTGAGTGTACAACAAACACACAATCTGGTATCAACACTGGAAGTACTGGCACCTCAGCAACAACTCCAGCAGTAGCCTCAGCAGGTATTTCGTCAGCTTCACCAGCAGCAGCATTAGCAAGTATTTCGTCAGCTTCACCAGCAGCAGCATCACAAAGTATTTCATCAGCTTCACCAGGAGCAGCAGCAGCTAGTTCTTCGTCAGCGCCACCACCACCAACACCACCACCACCACCACCAGCAGCAGCATCAAGGGCCAGGGCTGCCTGAGCAATTACAGGTTCAACAACTCCAGGGGCTCCGACAAAGAAAGGGTAGTTGATCCTAAGAAACACAGATTGTCCCTTCAGATTGTTGACTCTATTCCAGACTTGCTCTACTCGGTCTTCGGATGGGCATGCGGACCTCGAGAAAACGTGACACCACAGTGATGTGTATGAAGAAAGTTGTGTCCCCATATGTTCTATTGTATCACCAACGCTGTTTAGTGCTCTCCTGATATGAATCCGCAAGAGTTCATCATCATGTTCCGTGTTGCCTCCGAGAGGTGCCAGGAACCAGCGCCGTGTCCCAAGTTCAGCATCTGCTACTACATCTTCGATGACCGGAGCTGGAATGATGCGCGGGGCTGCGTGGGTACCTGTGTGTTACTAATAGTCAGTAAGCAGAATTTTGAATGGGATTTTACATGCTACTCCCACCATCCCAAGGCTTAAGGCATATAACTTTTTTGAAAAGTCAAGCCATGTAAAGTTTGACCAAACATTTAGAAAAAACTATCAAGAACTATTATATTATATAGATATCATGGGAAAATATGTTTCATGAGGTATGAAAGGGTATGGATTACGTAGTGTAAATATTAATATTTTTTTTAAAAACTTAGTCAAACTTTAGTTGGTTTCACTTTTGAAAAAACTTATATGCCTTAAGCCTTGGGACGGAGGTAGTATATGACACCATGACTCACCCCAAATGGACGGCTCCCAAACACGCACGTCGCCACTAGGTTCATTGACCGCATAAATGCGTTGCGGTCTGTACGAAGAGTAGCCATAGGTGAAGACGGCGTCGACATACTTCTCCGGCCACAGGAAGTCGTCGCGCAAGACTGTCCATTCCTTGTCTTCTGGGCATCTAATGAATGTGATTGCCTTGTCGAACACCGCTAAGAGGTCGTACTCCCAGTTCTTCCACGCCCCCTCCCGCGGTCTATGTGGGAGTTGTACCTTCACGAGCTCAAGTTCTGCCATGTTGAACCTGTAAGCGAATTCGGAAATGGGCGGCAGCCACCCGCTGTTGAATGCAGTAATGCCGACACCCTTCAAAGATGGCACTGCAAGTCTCTTCAATCTGTAGCAATTTTTTAGAGTCCAAGTACTCCCATCCTGGGATAAAAGGACCAGCCACTCGCCGTTGCCACCCACCCAGTTCTGGTCATCTCCCATTTCCGTATCTTCTTCTTTCTTGATATTCACCACTACTGATTCCGACCACTTATCCAGCAGCATCAGTTTTGCATGAATATTCTGCAGAGTTTGTTGTCAGTTGGTACAATCACCTAGCATGGATTCCATTGCAAATACAATTTGACAACTAGACCTTTAGATTAAAGTACACAAAATATTGCCTAAATACGAGTGTCTCCTCAGATATCGCCTAAATTGTGCCTGTGTCACTACGAAGATACTCAATATATGGAGTAGCAGCAGAGCCCCCCAGAACAAACTCCTGACGATGATCATAATTAAACTGCTCGGGGCATAACAGCCTTAAATCGTCTAATCTGTTTGTTTTTATTTTAGGAAACAGAATATCACCTAGCAGGTATTCCATTGCAAAATCGAAATTGACAACTCGTCTATCACCTAAAGTAAGACTGTGTCACTATGAAAATACCAGAATATCAAGTACGAGTAGAGCTTCCGCTGTACAGAATAGTCTTAAATGGTTCGATTTGTTCAAACCGCGCGTGCACACAACACGTTCGACGAAAGGAACATAGGATTCCGATGAGAGTTCAGCACATATGAATCAATGATATGATTGAACGAATAAGCTAGATACTGGAACTTACGTGGCCATCGCGGTCGTCTGGCCATTTGCTGTTATCGGGGTAAAGAAGGCCTCGCGTGCCGAACGGTTGTTCGTCCATGTTTCGCATCGTCACGCGGTAGCCAGGGATGCAGCGAGCGAGGCGGCCGGCTGAGATGATGTCCAACTCCGAGGCGATCGTGTGCACGTTCGCGATGTTGAGGTTCGGCCATCCCCAATCCTCGCTGTAGCGGTCGCCCTGGCGATCCGCGTCGTCGTCGCATGCCTTTCGCTTCAGCCTGCTGCTACCCCAAGCTCTACCCATAGCGGCAAATGGAGTCTGGAATCCGATAGATTAATGGAGGCGTTGTGATAAGGAGGCGGATGGATTCGAGAGGGGGTGAAATCAGGGATGGGGCAGTTGTTCGAGTGGGGAGCGAATCTGCAAGGAACCGCCACCGCCGCCGGTTCTCGTCCGCGTGGAAGAAAAGAAGGGGGCGTAATTATTGAGGGCGGGCACCGGAACCGCCTAGAGGAAGTGAAAAAATAAATCGTAAAAGGGAAATGTGCGGCCCGCCTGTCAGTGAGTGAAGGTCAGCACGCGTAAATGTGCCTACGTTTGAATTGATTCCACCGCATGCAAGTGGCGCAGAACAAATTTTAGGAAGTGCTAGCGTCGACGTGTAAAACCGCCGTTTTTCGCCACCTTCACCCTACTACGAACGGTCGTGCACCATTCCAGATATTGGTAAGGGCGGTTCCAATCTTTCACTTCTCCATCTCATTTCCTCCTCCACGGCCTCATCGTCTTTCTCCTCAACGGCCTCATCCATTTCCTCCACCACCGCATCACCCTCTTCCTCCGTATCCTTTCCCTCTTGCCTGTAGTCATGGACGCTCCGGACGTCAGAAACGATGGCAGGCAAGAAACTGCGCACTTCGAGATCGAAGTACATGGCGGGAAGAAGATCAATGTCGTCCACACCACCGACCCTTGAACGGTGAGGAACACTCTGAATAATTTCACGAGTTGGCTACAGTTCGAAGAAAACAGGTTCGTAGGTCTCGACCTCGAGTACAGCCGCGAACATCGTAGGATCGCCGTGGTGCAACTCTCCATGAAGGGGCACGTCCTCGTATACTAGCCTTTTTGCGAGAAGGGGGCTGACGGGATCTGGTAGACTTTGTTGTCTTTTTGTTCCTGAACCGTCTGTTTGCAAAAGTTATTGCTATATTATTTGTCTGAATTCATTTTCATGCAGGTGGGGCGAAAGCATTAGGGATCTGTTTCATGACTTTCTCGTGAACCAGCACATAACATTTACCAGTGTTGACATCACGAATGACAGTAAACTGCTTGAAAGCCCGACTGTCAACATTATAATCCCAAAGGAGTGCAGAGTGGACATCCAGGAAATTCACTGGATCCCAGGGACGAAGGGTGGCAAGACCGGGATGGCCGCTCTTGCCTCCGACCTCATAGACCCGTGGTACGCTGACATGAAGGACAGATTGCCGAGATGTTCGTGGAGGCGTTTAGGGCACGATTACTGGGAGGATAAGCCACTTTCTGAACCTAATCTGAAGTACGCTGCAATTGACGGGTATGTTAGCCAAGAGTTGTACCGCTAGATTGTAAAATCTCGTTCCAGGCATCGCATCATTGAACCACCACCAAGGTAGGTTGTTTGTCCCAGATGCCGGATCGTAGATGAATCTACAAACCGGGGCAAGCGACCGAAGGCATCCTGGGATCGGTTGCCTTCTCCAGTAGGCTGGGATGTAGACTATTAGTGCATGATTTATGTGTTTATGAAAACATGTTATTTCATAAGTACACTATGTGAGCAATTACGAACTACTGTGTATTACCTTTGTCAAACTATAATCTGGTTTATGACTGTATCCTTCTCTATAATCTGGGTTTGGTTATGACTTATGACTGTATCTCACCTTATGCATGTCAGTCCTGGATTCTGCCGCATGCAAATGACACAGTCAGAATTTGTAAGAATGAATGTCGAGCATACAAAAGGGGTAATGTAATTCATACAGGTTAAGTAGCTAATAGCACATGGATCATACGAGCTTGGTTCTTACACACAGAATGCTTAGAAAATACATGCGAGATAAAATACAGGCGAGATAAAACTAGGAACCAAATGCGAAACTAGTAGTGGTAAACAGCACACTCACCCACCCGCCAGATCCTGTTGAGAATCTCGTAGCAGACATACGCGTCCCTGGCTGCGTACTTGATCGCATCGTAATCCAGGTGCCTCCACTCCCATCGCTCGTGCAGGTGCTTCGGGAACTCGATTTTCATGCCGGCGTACTCGCGGTCGATGATGTCAGAAGCGAGTCTAGCCATGCCGGCTTTCCCCGTACTGCCATCCGGGTACCTCCACAAATGTTGGAGATCGACGTGATTGACGACATGAATGAGGAGATCCCGTTCTAGCTTCGGAGTGTCGTTCTTGATGTCGACGCTGGCGAAGTAGATCTCCCTCCTGTGTAGGAACTCGTGAAGCTCCGGGCATACAGATTTGGCCCTAAATACGTGATATAGTAGGCAGTGGTTGCGCATGGATAGATGCAAAAGTGCCGTCCTCTTCCTATCTCTGGTATACTCGAGGTCAAGGCTGACGATCTTGTACCTGCCCATCGGATCTTGTAGGCACCGCTCGTACATTGCGATGACCTTGGCCACCTCCGCTGACGCATTTGTGTGGATGACCGTCAGCTTGGTGGTGCCATGGGCGGTGACGGTGTACTCGTCGGTGTAGTCGCTCCCGTCGCCGAACACGTCGTAATCTGCGTCCATGGCAGCAGCTAATGCGGCGGCGATGGCCTAGGGTCGGTAGCGGTGGCTGGGACTGGGCGTGGAGGTGGAGTGATCTGTTGCGGTGGTATGACCAGGCGGAGGCGGTGCCTGCGGCAGCGCCGATGGTTCTTGCGGTGGCGGCGCCGGCGGAAGGAATGAGTTGGGGATTTTTGCACAGTGATGTGCTGAGGAGACAAAAGGCGATGCTTAAATTCCGTTTACCAATATTCCGGTCATACCCATGCGGAAGCAAGTTTGACCGGGCGAGCACCGATGGTTTCCAATCCTAGCGATTAAATTCAGCGTTCATCCCGGTAGGCGATGGGACGGATGTGCGACGTGGCTTTGGCGTGGCAGAGACCGGTCACGTAGACCACCGTCCCGTTGCCGATCCGCAGCGGGTGCGTGGTGCTAACACGACGTAACGTGACAGGACAGAAGGAAGTGTACAGTTATTATTGATTCCTAACAAATTTAAGAAGTGTAAGCATAGACATGGACCTAGCATCCCTTGATGGGTTCGTAGCATGGAAAACAAAAAAATTCTACCGCAAGAACGAACAAAACCCAGATCTAATCTAGATAAAAGCAAAGATCTAATCTATTAGACATGAGCAACGAGATAGATGGGAACTAACCCTCGTAGATCCGAAAGCGTTAATGAGATTAGATCTCGTGGTTGATGTAGTCGATCACTTGCCGATCTCAAAATCGTGTGGACGATCCTTCCGGCGTCGCGTTCCGGCAGCGCTTCCGCAGTCGGTCAAGTGGACGATCCTTCTGGTGCCGCGTTTTGGCAATGCCTCCGCAGTCGGTCACACGCGCGGAGTCGAAGCAGACGTTCCTCTCCCCGTTCCAGCGAGCAGCGGAGGTAGTAGATCTTCTCCACGGAATCCCAGCAGCACGACGGCGTGGTGGTGGTGGTGGAGTAGAGAATTCTGCAGGGCTTCGCCTATGCCTGTGCAGAAGAAAGGTGGAGAGAGGCGGCAGAGATTGGAGTTGTGAGAGAGGGGCGGAGGGGGCGCCCCTGCCCCTCTATTTAAGGGGGGTGAGGTGCCATGGGAGGGGGAGTCCTACAAGGACTCCCCTCCCTCTAGGCCGGCGGATTGGGGAGTGGGGGGAGGAGTCCTCCTCCCCCACGACTCCTAGTCTTGACCCACTAGGACTCCTTGATCCCTTCCTTGGTTTTCAAGAAAACTCCAAGAAACCTTCCAGAACATTCTGGAACATTCCGAAACCTTCTAGAACCCTCATACAAATACTCCGGAACATTTCCTAACTCAGAAAATGATCTCCAATATATGAATCTTATTCTCCGGACCATTCCGGATCTCCCCGTGATGTCCCGAATCCAATCCGAGACTCCGAACAACATTCGGTCTCCAACGCATATTCCATATCTACTTAAAACAACTTCGAACCTTAAGTGTGTCACCCTACGGTTCGTGAATATGCAGACATGACAGAGACACATCTCCTATCAATAACCATCAGCGGGATCTGGAGATCCATAACGGCTCCCACATACTCAACGATGACTTCGTGATCGATTGAACCATTTACATACGAAACCAATTCCCTTTGTCACGCGATACTGTACTTATCCGAGGTTTGATCGTCGGTATCTCCATACCTAGTTCTACCTCGTTACTGACAAGTACTCTTTACTCGTTCCGTGATATGTCATCCCTTGTGACCTAGTCACATGCTTGCAAGCTAACTAGATGACATTCCACCGAGAGGGCCCAGAGCATATCTATCCGTCATATGGATGGACAAATCCCAATCTTGGTTCATGCGCTTCAACACATACTTTCAGAATAGCCAATGATACCTTTATGACCACCCAGTTACGAAGCGGTGTTTGATGTCATCAAAGTACTCATCCGGTGATGGTGATTAACACAACCTCATGGTCGAAGGATTAGGTTACTATGCATTTGAAAGCTTATAGCAATACGAACTTAATGACTTGATATTATGCTACGCTTACTATGGGTTTGTGTCCATCATATCATTCTCCTAATGATATAACCTTGTTATTAATCACATCCAATGTCCATGATCAGGAAACCATGATCATCTATTAATCAACAAGCTAGTTTAACAAGAGGCTTACTAGGGACTCTTATATGTTTACAAAACACACATGTATTAATGTTTCTGGTTAATACAATTATAGCATGGGATGTAAACATTTATCATAAACATAAAGATATAATAATAACCACTTTTATTATTGCCTCTTGGGCATATCTCCAACAGTCTCCCACTTGCACTAGAGTCAATAATCTAGTTAAAAACTTGTGCATTCAACACCTATGGCTTTCTGGTGTTGTATAGACACTATTGCTAGTGGTAAACATAATCTTCGGATCTGACACTTCCAGGTCCGTGTGTATTTGCATGTCCTTGCGTCTCTACACATTACTCAATCTCCAATGAGATGGCATTGTATAAATTTGGTCCTTTGGTGAGACCTTTAGTTCCTTCGGCTCAAAACATGTTGATATTATTGTCACACAATATATCTTCATAGTATTAGCCCGCTAGGAACCACACCTAGTTTGATAACAAACTACTTGACGCAAATAACCTCATTTACTTCTACAATAGTAGTCATATACTTAGCCTTTTGTTGTAGTATCTGTTACAATATTTTAACTTTGGTACTCAACCAAATCCGTTATGGAACATCCTTTCCATTACATTGTGCCACCCATAGTTTAAATTGAAATAAATTTAATTTGTATCTTGTGACAAAATTAATATCAATGTAACGCTTTACAATGAACTACCTTTAACTATTTGTCACTTATACATGATATATTCTTAGTTCTTCCAAAGCTCATAAGAATATCTTTACTATTGTCCAATAATCATCTTATGAATCATTCTGGTATATGCTCATAACATTTAGAGCATAGGACATATCGGGATGTGCACATCTCAAAGAATGATTGATCAAAATATTCTTGTGATTTCACCAAGTGTCAAAACACTTGAATATCGTGTCAACACACTCGAATCTTGATTCAGTCCTTTCCGTGCGTCAAGAACCTTTCTTGTTGTTTCCATATTGAACTCATTCAACATCTTATCTATGTACATTTGGCAAAACCATATTAGCGCCTCAATCTATCCATATAGACATTGATGCCTAATTCTTGGGTTATGCCTAAGTCTTTCATCAAAATGAAATTCTTAACCTGTGTCAATACAAGATACATCATTTCCAATCAACAATATGTCCTCTACATAATGTATTAGAAATATTTCTTAGAGCTCCCACTTAATTTCTTGCAAATGCAAGCATGTTCATCATCTCCGATGAATTTAAACTTTTTTAACAGTTTCATCATGGTGAAGATTCCAACTCCGCTATGCTTACTTCAACCATTGAAGTTTTGCATACTCTTTTAGCATCCTTTGAATTAACAAAACCCTTTGGATCGTGTCATGTACACGTCCTAGGTAACCATTCTATTAGAATAACTTGTTTTGTTTGTTCAACTACCATATACCAAAATATATGTAGTGGTTGCTACATTAATCCGTCCAGACTAAATATCGCTATGAAAGATCAAATCTTATCATAGTCAATTCCTTGAACATTGTCGTAAACTCTTTCCGACATGTCGACTATTTCATAGATGTTAAACATCCATGTCTTATTTCTTTATAAATCCAAACACGACATATAGGCTTTACGCCTTTCTGGAGGGTCTTCTAAGTTCAGAAACTTGATTTCTCGTGTATGGATACTATCACGGATTCCATGACTTCTAGTCATTTTATGGAGTCAGGGCCCATCATCGCTTCTTTGCATGTAGTCGGTTCATCATTGTCAAAACAATAACGACTTGCTTATCAAATCTTACTATTTGATTCTTACCGACCCACATGGTTCTATAGGAACTCTAATCTCTGAGATCACACCTTTTGTAATCACGAGAGCCATGAGCATTGTGGCCGTCACCGGGACACTTTCCGGCGCTGCGCTACTTAGCACATATAGGTAAGGTTCAAACAACCTTATCAAAGTTCTATTGTCCTCCCACTTAACTTTTCACGAAAAATTCCTTCTCAAGAAACTTGACGTTCCAAGCGACAAACTCTTTTGTCCTCGGTGTTATGGAGAAATTCCCAACAAATTCTTTGGAATAACCTACAAAGACGTGCTTATCCGACTTTGGTTGTAAACATTTTACTTATGCATAGCATACCAAAATTTAAGAAAAGACAATTCGGGTTTTATCCCAAACCATAACTCATATGGTGTCATTTCAACGGATCACAATGGAGCTCTTTTTAGTGTAAAAGCGGTAGTCACTAAAGCTTTAATCTTTTAAAATATAATGGCAGTTTTATAAATCACACCCTTGATCTTACCATCTCAAACATGGTTTGATTTCATCTCTCGAATATGCCATACTCCTATGGTTTATCAGGAAATATAAATCATAGAACAATTCCTCAAGTCTTAGGTGTTTTGCTAAACTTGTAACTCAAACATCTTTCTTTATGATCCAATCATAAACTCTTTTATTTTCTTGTTACAATGATTTTCCACTTCATCTTGAAAGTCTTTGAACATTTTTCAAATGTTTCATACTTCTTCCTTATTGAGTAAGTATATACATATACTCACTCAAATCTTTGGAGAAAGCATATGAAGTTGAAATCCATCGCCCATGACTACACATAATGGACTATATAGATCAATATGTACAAATTCCAATTAGTTAGTCCTCCGTTCCTCTTTTGGCCTACGAACGGAGTTTTAATTATCTCCTGGAAAGTATCATAAGCGTCATTTGATCCAAATCAAAGACTCCAAAAATCCATCAATATAGAGTTTCTTTATATATCCTTTCAATATAATTTAAACGGCGATGTCACTTCGCGAGTGATCTTTCAATCATTTGTCTTGCGACATTTTAGCATTAGTTTTATGGTCATTATTTCTCCAACCAGACTTGTATATTATCCATCTATTATGGAATATGGTAATTATTTGAACAACCTTTTGTCGTCATAATATATGATCAAAATAACAATTATTGAAGCAAATCTTGAAGGCAAGCTTTGATGTTAACGAGCAACACAACAACCCTTTGTTTGTTTTCGATGAACATCATCACATTTTCTCTACGCATAGATACGGCTCTGATACCACTGATGGGTTCGTAGCATGGAAAACAAAAAATTTCTACCGCAAGAACGAACAAAACCCAGATCTAATCTAGATAAAAGCCAAGATCTAATCTATTAGACATGAGCAACGACATAGATGGGAACTAACCCTCGTAGATCCGAAAGCGTTAACGAGATTAGATCTCGTGGTTGATGTAGTCGATCACTTGCCGATCTCAAGATCGTGTGGACGATCCTTCCGGCGTCGCGTTCCGGCAGCGCTTCCGCAGTCGGTCAAGTGGATGATCCTTCCGGTGCCGCATTTTGGCAACGCTTCCGTAGTCGGTCACACGTGCGGAGTCGAAGCAGACCTTCCTCTCCCCGTTCCAGCGAGCAGTGGAGGTAGTAGATCTTCTCCACGGAATCCCAGCAGCACGACGGCGTGGTGGTGGTGGAGTAGAGAATTCTGCAGGGCTTCGCCTATGCCTGTGCAGAAGAAAGGTGGAGGAGAGAGGCGGCAGAGATTGGAGTTGTGAGAGAGGGGCGGAGGGGGCGCCCCTGCCCCTCTATTTAAGGGGGGTGAGGTGCCATGGGAGGGGGAGTCCTACAAGGACTCCCCTCCCTCTAGGCCGGCGGATTGGGGAGTGGGGGGAGGAGTCCTCCTCCCCCACGACTCCTAGTCTTGACCCACCAGGACTCCTTGATCCCTTCCTTGGTTTTCAAGCAAACTCCAAGAAACCTTCTAGAACATTCCGGAACATTCCGAAACCTTCTAGAACCCTCATACAAATACTCCGGAACATTTCCTAACTCAGAAAATGATCTCCAATATATGAATCTTATTCTCCGGACCATTTCGGATCTCCTCGTGATGTCCCGAATCCAATCCGAGACTCCGAACAACATTCGGTCTCCAACGCATATTCCATATCTACTTAAAACAACTTCGAACCTTAAGTGTGTCACCATACCTAGTTCTACCTCGTTACTGACAAGTACTCTTTACTCATTCCGTGATATGTCATCCCTTGTGACCTAGTCACATGCTTGCAAGCTAACTAGATGACATTCCACCGAGAGGGCCCAGAGCATATCTATCCGTCATATTGATGGACAAATCCCAATCTTGGTTCATGCGCTTCAACACATACTTTCAGAATACCCAATGATACCTTTATGACCACCCAGTTACGAAGCGGTGTTTGATGTCATCAAAGTACTCATCTGGTGATGGTGATTAACACAACCTCATGGTCGAAGGATTAGGTTACTATGCATTTGAAAGCTTATAGCAATACGAACTTAATGACTTGATATTATGCTACGCTTACTATGGGTGTGTGTCCATCATATCATTCTTCTAATGATATAACCTTGTTATTAATCACATCCAATGTCCATGATCAGGAAACCATGATCATCTATTAATCAACAAGCTAGTTTAACAAGAGGCTTACTAGGGACTCTTATATGTTTACAAAACACACATGTATTAATGTTTCCGGTTAATACAATTATAGCATGGGATGTAAACATTTATCATAAACATAAAGATATAATAATAACCACTTTTATTATTGCCTCTTGGGCATATCTCCAACATCCCTGCACCCCGGGGCAGCCGCCCAGCCGATCAGGCCTGCCGATTGCGCAAAGCTTGTTCCGAATTTTCCAAAATGAAGCTCGTTTGCCCATGCTTCTATAAGTTTCTCTGTAGGCCACTTGTGTAAGCATGCAGGATCAAGCAACTTTGCAACACACGTGTCGGTGGAAAAGCATTAGGTTTCAATGCACCACATAGTTTAGGGATTCAGAATAGCTACATTGTGGAGCTCTAGCCAAATTGCATGGTAAAGCCAAATTCAGCTTTTTGTAAGATTTAGCTATAGCAACATTGTGTCTCGTTTGTCCTCACTTTTGCCCTCCCGATATTCCGAAGCCCTCACATGCGCTAGGAGGGGGGTGCCGTCCGGTCAAAGGCTTGGCCGTTACGTGCGCCATGACGCCTAAAGTGGAAGTTTTTTTATTTGGCCTTTTTAAGAGCGCATTTTCTCCTCTCTCTCTAACAGTTGTGTTTTTTGCCCAAAAAGGTAGGGAATCTAGAGCAACTTCTCTCTTCATTCATTGTTCCTTTTGCGATCTTTTTCCCCCAATCTGGTAGCAAATCTAGAGCAGCAAAACAAACCAGCACCATAAATAAATTCAGTAAACAGAGCATATGTAGATAAAGCAGCTAATATAGGTTATATAGTATGGTACTTAACGAGGTTCGACAATTACGCTGCTCAGCAGCAGCAGCAGCAGCGGACTACTTCAACACAGACAAGACAAAAGAAGCTACTTTACAGCAGCAGTAGCTGATCAGTGGCCCCTCGTGGCCTCTGCTAGGAGGGCATCCGCCTCCTCCCTCTGGTGCCTCCTCCACTTCTTGCTGCGCAACCCCTTGACCTTGGGCACCTTGGGTCTGATCGGGGGCATGCGACCCTCCTCGATAGCCACCTTCTGGAGGTTGCGGAGGTGAAGACCGAGTGCCTAGTGCTTGCCCCTGAAGCCGTGGACGTTCACGGACTCACCGCAGGTCCTCACGTCCTCGGCATGCTTCACGAGGGAGTTGAAGTCCTTGCCGCGGAGCCTCCTGGTGGGGCAGAAGGGGCACCTGTACACGTCACCGGCGAAGAAGTTGTTGTACTGACCGGACTTTAGCCTCCTCAGCACATGACGAGTCTTGGTGTCCTATGACTCGTCGTCGCTGCGGAGGTCGCTCCTATCCTCTTATTGGAAAAAACAGTAGAGGGAAATAAGGACATGATTGAGATACTTTGATTATCGGGATTGATTTTTGCATAAATTAACCGAATGAGATCTCCCGATTATTCCCCAAATCTCAAACCAAATCGAATACTGATCCCAACTACAAACAGGGGGATTCATCGAAAATCGAGATCTTACACAAGAGGATTAGCTACTGTAAAAAATACGAACAGCCGAGCCCTAATAACATACGATCAAGCATCCAACGATGGGAACGGGGGAAGAACAAGGGAAGGGAGAAAACCCTGGTTACCTCAGACCACGGGTCGGCGATGCTGGTGTCGTAGGGGTTCTTCAGCCTTATGTAGACAACCTCCTCGTAGGCGTCCCAGCCGAGCGGGATCTGTCCGAGACCGGCGGGGGCCTCCTCGCCGGAGGCTACGGCGGAATGCTGGGACGGGGACGGGGGGCTCCTCGCCAGCTTCCTTGGAGGTGCCGATGGCCACCGTGCTGAACTTCTCCATCGCCGGCGTGGTTAGGGTTTTGTTGGGCGTTTGCAGAAGGTGATGGGACAGGGGAGACGGTTGAGTGAGTGAGTGCGTGATGAGTGGGAGTGGGGAGGCCTCTATTAAAGGATAAGGGAAGCGGCGTTTCGTTGCACTACCGTGCACCGCGTACACTAATGCACTGTGCACGGCCACACGTGTCTGCTACTGCCCTGTGCACCGCACACGCGTACCGTGAGTCACGTTTTTTCTCTCGTGTCTAACCATGGCGATTCAGTTGTACTCAGTTTTTCCCACCAACCGTTGATCCTCTATGATCTAGCGGACAGGATAACCCTTAGATCTGTCGGGGGCACCCCTCTATCCATGCAAAATAACGAGTATGCCACCAGAACTTTAACAACATAAACACATGAACTCGAATATATTTTGAAGGGTACCAAAATAGAAATCCACATAGTTTAAGGGTCTAAATACGGTAAGAGAACTAAATATTATTAGTGGCCGGGCCAACACAGTGATGGGGTTGGTCGGCTAGGAGTTGCTGATTCCTAAGTAAGGGGACACTAGGCCGGTCTTGACATACTCCCTCAGGAACTTGCCATAAGCAGCATGCTTAGCCTTGGTCACTGACTTGTGTTTACTAGCCGGGCTTTTACCGATGCCAACCGCATGCGGAATCAAGCTGGCAATCCTCAGGTTGACTCCTTTCTTATAGAAAGGGCACTTGAGCTCCCAAAGTCTAGTGCGGAAAGGGATTATCCCGCTCTTGAGCTTCTTCATGACATGGCGGCTCTTGTTGTCCCTGGTCTCCTTGTCAGAGTCCATCTCACTTGAATACACCTGTAGTGTATGGAATACAAACCGAAATGAGCAAAATAATAAATATATATTCCTTCCACCATTCCAAGTTACTTTCGATGCAATAACATGTCTATACAGGTTCAGCGGTTCATTACGGCCGTCTCCCCAGCTCGCTCCTAAATTAATGTGGTTTGTGTTCTTGGTAACTTATTAATAAATAAATAATGTGGATTCATTCAGAACATACTAGATCTCTCCATGTACCGGTTCGTACGTTGCCTCTAATCATTAGGACTAGATTTTTTTATGATGCCTAGATAGATTAAGCTCGAGCAGAAAATATGAAACATGTAGAAATAGATGTACCTTCGGGTACACAAGTGGAGCATGTTCGTCGAACTCCACGCCCTCATCGGCGCCTCTGAAGTCGTCAGCACCGGCGTGCACATGGTCCCCCAAGGGGTTGAACTGCACGTCCTCCTCGGCCTGTGCTGCGTGATGCTCCTCCAGATCTGTCGCGTGAAGCACCACCCCGGCGGCGATGCCTAGACACTCACCCCCACGCACCGGTTTCATGGAGAAGGTTCGTGCAAGTACGTTCAATATTGTGGTGTTTTGCTAGATAGGGAAGAGAGAGTAGTGGATGAGTGTGAATGGAGGACCCGATAGGCTGGGTTTTGAATGTGGGGACGTTTGGGCCTCCTTGAGGGCCCCGGTTGACAGCTCTTCCGGCTGCGGCTGCCATGTGGAAGGCTCGTGTGGTGGGGGCCTGACGGAAGTGAGTGTGAAGGCGCGCTGCATAGTAAAAATGGTATAGCTGGTGGTCCGTGGATGACCAGTTGCCGTGTAGTAGACTTGTAGCCTTTGTAGACTAGATTAAACATGACATGACCACTCGACCACTTTTTCCATGGACGGCATCGTGTTCCTTCTTGTAGAAGTCTCGTTGAGGGAGACGTCCGTGCTGTCTCGCACTGTCCTGTGAAGGGCACGACGTGTGCAACGAGCCTCGTTGGATCACACGGGATCAACGGTTGGTGCGCACGATCCGCGTGACAACTGTGACAACCAATCAGGGCGTAGCAGACAGAGTGGACACAGGTTTGGGCTTCTACAAAAGAGAGAGAGAGGGGGGGCAAAGCTGAGTAGTATAAAAATGGAAAGTGTGTGTCTTTTACAATGAAATGCATCGTGGCATGCATCGAATTATGCCAAGATATATCCACTAGAGTTCATTGCATGTGTGTTCTTTCTACAAACCACATCTGTATCCACAGAGTTATTGCATGTGTGTTCCTGTCATGAACGACATTTGGATCAACCAGTGTCATTGCATGTGTGTTCTTTCCACGAACCACGTATGGATCAACCAATGGCATTGCAGGTGTGTTCTTTTCACAAACCACATATGGATCAACCAGTGTTCACTACATGTGTGTTCTTTCCACGAACCACTTATCGATCAATCAGTGGTCATTGCATGTGTGTTCTTTTCCACAAACCACCTATGGATCCATATGTGTTCTTAAACTAAAACCAGCACTAGAGTCATTGCATGTGTGTTATTTCCACAAACCACACATGGATCAACCACTAGAGTTATTGCATGTGTGTTCTTATACTAAAACCAACACTAGAGGCATTGCATGTGTGTTCTTTTCACAAACCACACATGGATCCACCACTGTCATTGCATATGTGTTCTTTCCACAAACCACACATAGATCAACCAGTGGTCATTGCATGTGTGTTCTTTTCCAGAAACCACACATGGATCCACCAGTGGTCATTGCATGTGTGTTCTTTCCACAAACCACATATGGATCAACCCGAGTCATTGCATGTCTGTTCTTTCCACAAACCACATATGGATCCATTTGAGTAATTGCATGTTTGTTCTTATACTAAAACCACAAACCAGCACTAGAGTGATTGCATGTGTGTTCTTTTCCACAAACCACAAATGGATCCACTAGACTCATTGCATGTGTGTTCTTTTCCACAAACAACTTATGGATCAACCAGTGGTCATGGATGTGTGTTCTTTTCCACAAACCACACATGGATCCACCAGTGGTAATTGCATGTGTGTTCTTATACTAAAACTAGCACTTGAGTCATTGCATGTGTGTTCTATCCACAAACCACACATGGATTCACCACTGTCATTGCATGTGTGTTCTTTCCACAAACCACACATGGATCAACCACTAGAGTCATTGCAGGTGTGTTCTTTCCACAAACCACACATGAATCAACCACTAGAGTCATTGCATGTGTGTTCTTTCCACAAACCACATATGGATCAACGAGTGGTCATTGCATGTGTGTTCTTTTCCATAAACCACTTATGGATCCATTATAGTCATTGCATGTGTGTTAATTCCACAAACCACACATGGATCAACCACTAGAGTCATTGCATGTGTCTTATTTCCACAAACCACACATTGATCAACCACTAGAGTCATTGCATGTGTCTTCTTATACAAAAACCAACACTAGAGTCATTGCATGTGTGTTCTTTTCACAAACCAAACATGGATCAATCAGTGGTCATTGCATGTGTGTTCTTTTCCACAAACCACACATGGATCCACCAGTGGTCATTGCATGTGTGTTCTTTCCACAAACCACATATGGATCTACCAGAGTCATTGCATGTGTGTTCTTTTGACAAACCACATATGGATCCATTTGAGTAATTGCATGTTTGTTCTTATACTAAAACCACAAACCATCACTAGAGTCATTGCATGTGTGTTCTTTTCCACAAACCACACATGGATCCACTAGACTCAT